>CM067345.1:59197518-59262518 GCA_034190875.2 Urechis unicinctus
GCACTTTTTGGAACGATTGCCAAACAATCGTATGCAAATTGGCCGTTGAATAGTGATATATTGATCTGCTGTGACATAATGTAGACAGGTGACAACCTGAAGCAAAGTTGCAGTATTTACTGTTGTTGAGATTCCGTCATTCACTTTGAATCGTATGAATACGCAGGATATGTGCACATGATGACGACACAAGACATAACACGTGCGATGTAATGTCTGTTTTTATTGACGCAGCTGCGGAACTTGTTCTTTAGGCAAGGCCAATGGGGCTTGAAAAGCCACTTCATTCTCATCGCCTGGTAACTAACGAAACCAACAGTATACAGAAGCAAAGTCTGTTTCCGTGATGAAAGGGTTTATAGCAATCATAAACATCGTTTAAAACATTCTTACTGCGCCCCTCTGAGTTGTGGCATCTGCGTACAGCAAAATATAGGCTATAATTGTTCTGTTTCCAAGCTCTTACACTTGCAACTGATTGATATGGAGTAGTATAGTGCCCTGGTAGCATATAACTTATTCCAGGCAAGATTATTCATATTTGTTTTGAAAATGTTCACATATACATATCCATGTGTCATGTCGAGCTGTAGATGAATAATCTCAATAGTCGTAAATTGATTTTGGTTTTCGTTGGTTGGTTATTTCACCATATAAAATATACAGTACATTCACGAAAAGCTAGCAAAATGCCCCGCATTGCCTGCAAGATCCAATATAATCGTGCAATGGCGACCTCAATTATCTCCATTGGAAACTTTTTGTGAGTGCTTTCGTTGGTTTCAGTATGTATGTGATGGCTAATCAGCGCAAATTATACGTTGATAAAGGGTTATCATTCTCATGTGTCAATACAAGGATTATCTGCAGCCCGTCTGCATTTATTCTGCATAGCTGCAGCAAGTTGTGTCCGTCGATATTTAAGCTGCGTTGTCCATTATTGAGTCACTTTTGTAAGACGAATTTGGACGATTTCTGCTCAAACTCTGTTACATATCTTGTGCGTTATTCTCATCAGTTCAATGCTTGTTTTGTAACTAATACTCACCATGTCCTCCATACTCACCATATCAACAGCAGTCGCCATGTCCACCATTCTCACCTCTCTTCCATGCTACAATAAAACACTACATCCACCATACTTACCTTTCAACATGTCGTCCATACTTCACATATTCAAACAACCTGCTATGCGTTTCATGCACAAAGATTTCCCAGCTGATTGATCAGGTGAAAAGTGCTAATCTACTATGCACGTATGCAGGAATTCAAGGACGTACCTTGCTCTGCTGAGGATTAGCCCGCATCGGGAGAAACGCTGTCCGGTTGGAATTGCTTCCACTTAAACCTAAAACCAGATGTGGGCGGCAAGCTGCATTAGCTACATCCTTTACTGACTGTTTGCTTATCAGTTGAAGCGCATCAACAACGCTCATGTTGGATCGACAAAAGAGTATAAAAAACAATGATTTGGAGGGATTAACCACACCCAGACGAACACAGGGAGTCATATCATCTACAGCATGGGTATAACAGTCCATATCATTTGTTAGCTAGCATTACTTAACGCGCTTTCCGTATTGTTAAGAGTACGTAAAATTGGCTCTTTTCCGACCCATCACTCCTGTATCCAGCCAATTGGGCGTATTTCAGATCGCTGGTGTTTTGTTTGGATCATTAAATCCATTAAAATACATCCCGAGAAATTATAAGATAACAATCCAATACGATTGGCAATGACTGCTAGATTTAGATACATGTACACGAAATGTCTAGTTTAATTCCTGAATTAATATATGGTTCAAACACTGTTGCTGGATCACTTTCTTTTTTCTTTGGAGCCGTTACACTTAACAACATTCTCAGAAACATTTGTGGAGACAGCTTTAACAATAATAGACTGTTGTTGAATAACTTGATTGTCGAATCACCAGCTCGTATTTTAATGATTCGGGGGAAACATATGTATTTGCTGCAAATGATGATGATTCTGATGTGAAGTGATCAGCATTTCTTTGGTGTGAGCCCGGAGTCATTAACGGGTTACTTAAATACAATTACAACTGCCCCCCCCCCATTCTTTTCACTACGCAGTGTATCACTCTCAAAGGTAGCCGATTTACAAAATCTCAATATTTTGCCCCTCAAAACAGCAAAGATTATTAACATCAAAATAATGTATAGTGACATTTGGTGTATAGTTCAATTAAGCGTCAGAATTGAAAAACGTATTTAAGAAGCTGCATAAAGTGACTAGTAATATTCACACAAAAACAATCAGCTTATCAACAATTTAGGAAGCTCTCAATGCACATCCCGCAGTAAAAGTTGATGTTGGGGTATATGGCCACTTCTGATGCAATTCTTCTCAAAGCATCATACTGCGCTCCACAACAAATGAAATTGGGGCATTATCACTAACAGCCCTTGCATATATTTCTTCCTGACATTAACCGCCAATGATGTAACATTCTATTCACCAAAAGGCGTATATATATATATATATATATATATATATATATATATATATATATATATATAGATATATATATATATATATATATATATATATATATATATATATATATATATATATATATATATATATATATATATAAACATATATATATACATGTATATATATGTATATGCTCAAATGCGACAGTTGGGCGACAATTTCACAAGGGTCGGGGGCCAATTGGCTCCCAACCCTTATATCTGGTGTCTCCCAAAGTTCAACGCTTTCTGCCGATTCCGTGTCTGTTTAAATTCGCTCCAAATTTTGACAAACTGTAGTTTGATTACTACTTAGGTCTGGTGATCAGTTTTGTTATTCTATAAGCAGCGACATTTGTTTTATTGCAATTTTGATGCTTTCAAATATATACCCAAATTGTTGTCAACGCGACGGTTGGGCGACAGTTAGTTTTTTGTGAATTATAACATATATACGGGGTATATGTTTACGAAATACTCAGTAAAGCCTGCAAGTGCCATTCTTAAAAATTTACCATCATGCAAAGGCGTGAATTATCTTTATAGGTAGTGATCGGGGGTTTTAGTACATATATATTGACAATATTTCGCTCTTTCAGGCTCCCACTTGCTTGCGCGCCTCTCGGCGGAGGGGTTACTACGTTTTGTAATCAAGGTCAGGTGAACGGAATTATACAGTGTGATTCCATACCAAAAATAGTCAATTAATAAACTGAAAAATGTTAGTACTATTCTAGTGTCAAATGACATTCAGTTAGTATTTTTGTTTAACGTTATCAACGGCATTCAAATTATTATAATATGATGAGTTACCTCACCGAAACCGGTCATTTGTCTTCGGTCCCTTGACCGCTGCATAGAAACCGCTCTGCGCGATCTGACCTCGTTTCCGCGCGGCTCTGAATAATCTAGGCGATTCAGGTTACGTTTCTGGAGCCGTGGGAAGGAAGGAATGCTGTACATGCTTATCAAGTCAACTGATATCAGGAGTTGATTTAGATGGCAACATTTCGTTGGAATGTGCAGTCGGGGCGGGTGTCGCTATGTCAAACGCCATTGCTCAGAATAATGACAACGCAGCGTTGTTTATCTACTTGTTAATATCGGATAGGTGTTAGTACTGTGTAGGGATAGCCGATACGTGATCCGAATGGCTTGCCTGGCTATCCGTGTTGCTGCTATAAATGGGCTGCCTAGCGCTTGGCTTAAATAAATATTTAAAAAATATATTTAAGCATATTTTTTATACTTCTCTCCCAAACTAACATAAAAAAAAACAATTAAAATGATGCTGAAATTTTAGGATCTGGGGTTCGAAACCACAACAAATAAGTTTCACGCTAGCCGAGCTGCCCTCTGAGCCATTTTGACTTCCGTTTCAATGTACAGCAGTATGTACTAAATAGAACAAAAATACGACGATGGTGACAATGAAGATGGCAATGATCATTCCTTTCATCCTCACATTCCTCACATTCCTTACCACCACCACCACCATCACCACCCCCACCATTATCATCATAATGATTCAGATATTAATGAGTTTTGCGAGAATGTCCATACGTTGGCGTTTGCCATGCTGTCAGTTTAATGGAGATAGAGCCTTTATTAAAGAAGTTGATGAGTGTCCTTAGGAGAGAAAACAACAGGATAAATCATGCCTAGTTCCTTTATAAGTGATGCAATTCCATACGATACAGGTAGTTCCCCGGCCCGATTACGCTCCGCTGATGCCATTGGTGACAAACGGTGGTAAGCCAAAACGACGCGAATTAACCTTGGACGCACGATCGTGCTGGAGTCGCAAAAGCTCCCCACTTCCCTTCTTGGTATCTTAGTTATTTGCCTATATGTAAATGATGTAATTAATGTTGTCTAGGCCATAGTGATAATGGAGATGTAGCCTGGATGCCAGTGCCGGGGGAGATGTGGCCTTGATGACAGTGATGTTGGCGATGTAGGCTAAGATGCTTATGTCAGTGATGCATCGAAGTTACCAAGGAGTAAGTGACAGAAAAGCCTGTCAATGTAGATATGTATAATAGTTGTTAAGGTGACTGCGGAGATCTACAGGATACAGGACAGTCAGGGCTGCTGTGAGTTCATATGTGCATGTGATGAACTATTTCGCATCTGAAATATTCGTAATTCAGAGGAACGTGCCTCTTTCGAACTTTGTAGAAGCTCTTATAGATCCCCAGTATGTACAGAAGAGGTGGTCAGAACAGACATATAAAGCCAGTTCAGAGGCGGTTTACGCAGAAACAAACAGAAGCGATTGCTAAGCTGAAGCTTGAATACAATGATCATGGCGTTATTGACAGAGATATAAACGAAGTGGTGTGATGTTTAGCTAGAGATGCAAAGCTAGGGCATGGCAGGTATAACACGATACAGAGGCAGTGATGGGGAATTATTGGTAGTTAGTGACTAACACACACAAGCAGTGAATGGTAGTTACATACTGACTCTCACACGCGGTGATTGGTTACGGAGCGACACTCGCAGGCAATGTAGGAGTTATAGCCTGATACCGACATGCAGTGAACCTGATCTAATAATTGATACACACAGGCTGAGGTGGGGTTTTTAGACTGATACACACAAGCAGTAATGGCGAGATATATACCGATACTCACAAGAAGTGATGTGGAGTTATTGACCGTTATTCTGGATACTCACAAGCAGTCTACATACCACATATTCGGCGTCGGTGTTTGTATTTGGGTATGTGTGTTTATGTGTATGTTAGTTAAGGGCGTGTTTGCGGGGAGAATATGTTAATTGCAACTTCATGACGCTTATTATTGAATAACATAGTAGCTGTGTTACTTTTGCGTATCGCATGGCACTGTCGGTACGCCCATTCTCAGCTATATCGCCTCAATCCGGAAGATATCGTATGACCAGCATTCTGAACCACCCTACCGTATTTGCTTTTATTTGAGAAAGTCCCTTTGAGTTTTGTTGTATGGCTGATATCAACCTCAGCTTACTATTGCAAGCCTATTAGGTTTATCCAAAATGCGGGTCGTGTTAATGGTGTTTAATTATCATGAAATCGGGTTAAATTAAGATAACATTACCCCCGCCCCGCCCCCTTCTCATGTTACTACATCCCCACATAGGGACACAGATGTTCTTTGTCCACTGTCCGGTATACTTCACGAGACCAGCCTCAAGACGCCTAAACTGGAACCCATAACTTCCCATGCATAATTAGTTATGGTCGGTCCAAGTTAATCATTTGAAGTGTTCGTCTAATGGAAAAGAAAGTAAGGTCTCGTGGTAATCGTCAGGAATTACCTCACAACCCAACAGCAAGACGAGGCATGATATCATGGTGGGACGGAAGACAGCAACAGAGGCATCCTCTCCGATCTTTGATAATGAGGGCAGTTTAGCCAACGGATACGGGGTGGGGGAGGAGTGGCTATTCTGGCAGTATGTGGTCATCTCATTTATTGTTGATTTCGAGGCGCAGTATCATGAAGGAGACGATGAAAGGAAGATGCTTCTCTGGTGTAGTAGCGGTGAGCTAGCAGGCCACCCACCAAAGCTATTCATATGGTTACACTGCCCATCCACTGACGCGATGGGCTATATTGATGTAATTGGTCATATTCGTTGATGTGTTGAAAAAGTCGGGTTATTAATACCATAAGGTCTTGCTTATTGCTAGATCAACAGATATTTCTGACACCAGCCAAGAAATTCAGCTTTCACTGTCCTTAGAATGGATTTCACGTTATAACCTATTACTATTAATTTGCTTGTATCAATGTGTGGTTCTCGATTTATACAGACCACAATGCTGATAGAACTCATGTGACAGAGAGACGGAATGCAACGGACCGGGGATGCATAAATATCGTGCTATTGAGTCTTTAATAGTTATTAATTAACCCCTTCCTCCCTCGTTCGCCTTCCTCGCTCGCACTTCTGTCTGCTAGACATTTGCCTCACTACATGGGCCTGTATTGGAGCGTCAACGCATAGTCATAGCGGTGGATAGCAAGTGTTGGTTATCGCATGGTCACGTGGGTATATCATCCGCGTGACCATGCGATAACATACTTATCTCGATGGCACCTACACGCGATAATCAAGCACGACGCTGTCTCCAAATAATGATAATTAGCGTGAACCTATATTATGTAAGGTATCTGCCTGGGACCTGTAAATATGAGAGGTAGTCCCTTAATCCCCCATTCGGCCTCAGCTGCCTGTCATGATGGTGTCAACTATAGGATTTCTCGGAGATTTATCTTTTTTCGACGCTATGCTTCGATAATTTGTAGTGTGAGAAATGTCTTAACTCCGGTAATCAGAGCTCCGCCGACTTCGCCGTTGTTTGATGTAAGAAACACTGTAGCGCAGTAGACACGGCTCGGCAGGTGTTAGAATTTCGTGCCTCAGCATGATTCCGGGGAGATGGGATAATAACGTGACTCCCGGATGAGCGCTACGCAACCATATTAGCGGCTGGCAAGCAAATGACTTTTGAGAAAACCTTCGATTTAAGACTTGTAAAGTGTGCGTGATGTTAAGAACCTCCGTAGTGTTACCATGCTAGAGCAGCTGTTGACGCCTTCATTCTATTTGTTCCGAATGAATGAATTTGAATGACAGGCGCAGAGGTTAGCTAATCACCAAAGCAATTCTCTTTGTTCCTTTATATACTTCAGCCTCATTATTTCCCTAGCTGCCCTGTTGGATCGGAGGTATCCCGACTGGAAGTCTAGCGGGTGTACCGACAGGTAACACCGAACGGCCAGTTCCCGTTGTAGCTATTCCACTGTTTGCATTCCTTGGTGCAGCAATCGTCTTGCGGTCGGAATTTATAGCTCCATCAGAGAGCTCTCGCTAATCTTGGCTATAATCTGCTCAATCATCATTCACATTCGGAGTTCAAACGGATATCATCACGAGATGGTTCTGTCGTACGGGAAGCGAATGGTAATATGAATCAATTATCAGAATATGTTTGTGTGGTTTTTGATATATCAAATTTTATGTTACGATTTTCTCGGACCGCATGATAAATTTTCTGCGGCCATGAGCGATAAAAGTTAGGAAAAGTGACATCGATGTAGACTATAAATGCCCTAAATCGATTTCTTGCAACGCTTTTGTTCTCTTTGGTGAATTGTAGCTTAGTTTGCACGCCTCTTGATAAACCAAATAACATGTTGAGATGAATAGCGTTCCAGCTCACCAATTTCATCAATAACTAAAATAAGACATCCTTGCCACCAAAGCTGTACTTACCAAAATCATGTAAAAAAAATAAACATGACATCTAACTTAAAATATTTTATTAACTATACGACATAATAGATGACCGACAAGATATTCGGTTAACTAACAGACCACATTGCACGGTGCGACACTGCTATGTGACTAGTCAGTCCTGTAATTAAGTTTATTATCAAAAGATTGAGGCAAAGGTCACCTACAATCCAGAAAGTTGTCTCAGATAATTTATGCTCGTGCGTGTAAGCGCGTATGGGCGTTTGTTGGTGATGCAGGTGGGTTAGGGAGTGGGTCTTATGGGACTTGTCGGCCATACAATTTCCCTTCAATGAAGAGTGAGGTCAAGGTCGTAACTCCTTGTCAATTGTCATTGAATCGATATAGCTAGATTGGTTTCCTAGTTGAAATAGTTAATTGTATTGATTAAATTGTTTGGTTTGTTGATTAGGTGTTAGGCGAGCTTCACTGCAGTATTTGATGTAACTAGTGTTAAATGCATTACTTATTTGGATTTGTGTAAAGTTAAGAGCATCAGTTGCAGAAGGAACACAGAAACCTCATGTAATGACGCTTTCATGACTTATATGAATACCTTTATCTGAAAAATCGTGTAATCAACTTTGTGTATAACATGTAATTAAGTGTGCTATATGTGGCATGAATTCAGAAACGCAAAAAGGAATGTAGCGCCCGGGAAAAGGCATTATGGTGGACCAAGCTGGGCTTGGATCCGGACGGATTCATATTGAAATACATATATGAGCGCTTAGGTACGTCTGTATGTATTTAGGGGTTTAATTTGAGAAGCAAAAAAAGGAGTGTCTCTTGTGCTAGTAGATTAGCGACATCTTTACAATGAATTAATATTTGACGTTGGGCATGACATATCTTAGAATATGGTGTGGTCGCTACGGAGCGGTTCAAAGAGAGCTCCTTCCTGTTGGAATGTTGTGGACGGCACATTACTCATCTATCGGAATCTTCCGAGAAAATCAAGCAGGAAAAGTCGTTATGTTTGTTACGATAACTTTTCAATTCAATTAAACTATTAAGAATCAGTTGGATTCAATATTTGGAAGCAGGATTAAGTCGCGTGCCTCCTACATTAGTATTGTCTACCAGCATCGATGCCACTCTCACTACGGAAGAATAGGCCACAACGTAGCTATTGCAAGGGACGACAAATACAATTGTGTGGTGAAAGTTATCAACTCCGGGACGCGGATGAGGATGTTTTTACATGCAATCGTCCTCTATTAAACCAGGGGACGAACTAATAGCCAGTAGCGTTTGCCAGGATGGCAGCAAATGGCGCAAGATCACGGTAGTAATATGTCATTATTTGAATTTAAGTAACTTTATGTCAAATCACGCCAAGACGATATAAACTTACTAATTAGCCGTTAGTTTGGAAGGACATCTATATGAATACATTACATTATCATTATTGAATGTAACACAAACACACAACCCATTCATTGTAGTGGCAGCGACCACCGAAGAGAAGTAAAAATGGCATGGGTAAGTCTAATATGGGTATTCTGGGCGTTCTATCGGCAATTCGATAGTTAACCGCATGTCTTAATTAACATAGATAGTTTATATGCGATGAAGCCTATGTCTATGCCAAGCGCGGACGTAATTCATTACCCATGTTCCAGATTTCTCGAGCAGAGCATATCGTCTGATTACTGCGATACGAGCATTCCTGCGAAGGAATATTCAGGTAGGTGCAGAAATACTTGTAACTTAAAAGTCCGAGCGCACTATTAGTTTTTGTCCAGGAATACGCTGTGTCGAAGAGGAGAGCGAATGATCGACATGTAGCATCCATACCAGAATTAATCGGTCATGCAGCGGCGTATACCCGGAGGTTTCCGCCTCCTAAGCAGCTTCTCGTATATGTGCAGTGTTGTCGTTCAGCTGTAATATAACGAATAGCTGCAGTATGTTATATTTCAGTCACGACATCTCCTGCTGTTGTCACATCTCCCATAGCTGACGAGCTTCCTGCAGCTATCGTGTTTGTCTCAACTGCCTCACCTCCCACTGTTGTCACATCTCCAACAGCTGACGAGCTTCCTGCAGCTGTCGTGTTTGCCTCAACTGCCTCACCTCCCGCTGTTGTCACATCTCCCACAGATGGCGAGCTACCTGCAGCTGTCGTGTTTGCCTCAACTGCCTCACCTCCCGCTGTTGTAACATCTCCCACAGCTGACGAGCTTCTTGTAGCTGTCGTGTTTTCCTCAACTGCCTCACCTCCCACTGTTGTCACATCTCCAACAGCTGACGAGCTTCCTGCAGCTATCGTGTTTGTCTCAACTGCCTCACCTCCCACTGTTGTCACATCTCCAACAGCTGACGAGCTTCCTGCAGCTGTCGTGTTTGCCTCAACTGCCTCACCTCCCGCTGTTGTCACATCTCCCACAGATGGCGAGCTATCTGCAGCTGTCGTGTTTGCCTCAACTGCCTCACCTCCCGCTGTTGTAACATCTCCCACAGCTGACGAGCTTCTTGTAGCTGTCGTGTTTTCCTCAACTGCCTCACCTCCCGCTGTTGTCACATCTCCTGCAGCTGTCGTGTTTGCCTCAACTGCCTCACCTCTCGCTGTTGTCACATCTCCAACAGCTGGCGAGCTTCCTGCAGCTGTCTTGTTTGCCTCAAATGCCTCACTTCCCGCTGTTGTCACATCTCCAACAGCTGAAGAGCTTCCTGCAGCTGTCGTGTTTGCCTCCACTGCCTCACCTACTGCTGTTGTAACATCTCTCTCAGCTGTCGCACCCCTAGCTGTTGTCACGAGGCCAATAGTTTGTGCAAAATACAACGGCTCAAGCGTCACTGCCGTCGAGGGAATTCCATTTGAAAAGTCACGTAGGAGCATACCGATGAATTTGTGCTGTGATGACTTCAACAATGTACCTTTCAGTTAGTCTTAAATAAGAGCATTTGTGTTCATTATTTTCTAAACAGATCATCTTGATGAACCAGCCTTCTGTGGACCCTTTGATCAGTCCTCCTTAATTAACAGTTAGGTTATCATTTAAGCGCAACATCGATTCGATGTCTTGCAATCTAACATTTCGTGAAAGTTTACTTCATATGCAAAGCGTTAGTCATGCCATTTTGTTTACAGAACAAAGAGCCTAACAATGGTCCGCATATCACGTCAGTCGATGCCCGAGTGTCGATCAGTGAGTGTTTTTCTCATAAATGTCACCCGCATGGATAAAAAAAAAATAGTTACACACACACACTTTCACACACACACTTTCACACACACACACACACACACACACACACACACACACACACACACACACACACACACACACACACACACACACACACACACACACACACACACACACACATACACTCACTCGCTCTCTCACTCTCTCACTCTCTCACTCACTCACACTAATACACATTCTGATATATGCTGTTTTTGAATTTAAGATGCCAACAGTGCAATCAGGTGAACTTGCTCTTTACTACAAATGGACGGCAACGACGACAAGCGAAGTTACCGATAATTTCTCAGATTGGATACGGCTTCCCGATGGAAACTGTTTGTCGAGTATAAAAATATGTTCTATCAATTGTTCAGATATCAACCTAAACATTGGTTACCAGCTTCGCGAATGTTTACTTTTTGTGGCCCCGTCTGTTGCAGGTAAAAATGAACTGATTCAATTTGCGCAAAATCGCGAGTACAGTTGAAGACCAAGATTATGAATGAGCAAAACAAGGCTCAGCGACTTACTACGAAACGTCTTAATGTTATGAAAGTGTAAAATGGTTTCAGATGATTGTTGTGGCCTCAATACATTCTTGCCAAACGTTGTGTTTAATTATATATTCATAATAGGACAGTCACGTGCAGTGAATGGTTTTCAATATGAATACTTATCCGGTCCAACCATTTATATGACTTATATCAGATATAGTTGTGTTGTAAAATAAATGTATGATACATGTTCCTCTCATTTGGGACATTGATATCAACGGATCTGAATACAGTGTTCTAGCTCTTTACCAATGAAACATATACCGAAAATAACCCATTATATACGTATTCACCTGTTGGCGATAGAGATCCAAGAATCCCAACATGCCTCACTTTCTCATGTTATGAACGGAAATTTCGAAGGTGAGAAAATTGCAGGTGGGCGATAATTGGAAAGAGGTAGTGCGAGTGCGGCAGTGTCTATAAAAGATAAAAGGCTGAAACGAGTGCAGTTGCCATTTAGTATAACGGATTTAAATAACAAAAACCGAGACATTCTGAGAGAAAAACAGTCAGGGGATATAGATAGATTTGTGTACATAATAAAATACATAACAGGTAGGGACGCACAGCACATCATGGAAAATATTAAACAATATACTATAATTTGGTACACATCTTGTCTACGCGTGGTCTCGTAAAGCTAATGTCAGTTATTAAGTAATATATAACGAAATATCATGGGGGGGGGGGACAAAGATTGTGCGCCTTAACCGTGTCCGTCCGCAACCCATCCACTGAGACTGACACTCTCTAGCAGTGGCTGGAAGTTAGAGACGGACACTCACAAGCAGTTAAGGGGAGTTACAGACTAATACTTGTATGACATGGTAGAAATCTTGCTGATGAGGAATGGTGAGCCAGACTGGTCTTTTTAAGGATGTGTCGGCAGGATGAGTTTATTTGTTCTTTAAGCAGGTAGGGATAAGGATTCAGTATCCCATAAATCCAACTGTCAACATAGATATTGTGATATATAAAAGGTTTGAGATGAGACGGACTTCTGATCTCTTCTTACCGTCGTACGAATTCGGCCTTCCAACTTGTTCCTTAACATCATGACTATTTAGTAATGCGGATGTATATATATATATATATATATATAGAGATATATAGATAGAGATATATATAGATATATAGATATATATATAGATAGATATATATATATATAGAGAGAGAGAGATATATATAGATATATATATAGATAGATATATATATATATATATATATATCTATATATATATATATATATATAGATATATATATATATATATATATATATATATATATATATATATATATATATATATATATATATATATATATATATATATCTATATATATATATATATATATATATATATATATATATATATATATATATATATATATATATATATAGCATGGAGATTTCTGATTGGGGCTCAGCTGCTACAACGGGGCTTGCCTACAAGTATGGGCAGATACTCGAGTTGGATCTGGGGAATTGATATTTATTGGCGACGCATGGTCAGGGAACTAATTTAGAGCACATTCGGCAATAATAAAATTGTCAACATGAGTGACGAGGTTTGATACTTGAGGGACAGGGGATTCCACACTGGCTGACGACGCTTATTACGATATGAATTACATTAGATGTAAAATGTGTACACATGTGGACGACGCTGATTAGTGTTGGTTATCGCATGGTCACGTGGGTATATCATCCGTGGGTATATCATCCGCGTGACCATGCGATAACATACTTATCGCGATGGCACCTACACGCGATAATCAAGCACGACGCTGTCTCCTAATAATGATAATTAGCGTGAACCTATGTTATGTAAGGTATCTGCCTGGGACCTGTAAATATGAGATCTTAATCCCCCATTCGGCCTCAGCTGCCTGTGTTTTAGTGATGATCAGATAAATACTTTTGTTTCTATACTTGTTTGTTTATTTGATTAGAATATGCTTCGATAGTTTGTTGTGTCCAGAGCTCCTGCGACTTCATCATTGTTTGATGCTAGCAACACTGAAGCGCAGTAGACACGGCTCGGCAGGTGTTAGAATTTGGCGCCTCAGGAAGTTTCCGGGGAGATGGGATAATACCGTGACTTCCCGATGAGAGATACGCAACCAGATTAGCGGCTGGCAAGCAAATGACTCTTGAGAAAACCTTCGCTATAAGACTTGCAAGGTGTGCGTGATAGTAAGAACCTCCGTAGTGTTGCCATGTTAGAGCAGCAGTGCTCTGTGAGGGACCATCTCAAATGAAGTTGTTTCTTGGTGATATATCGACAGGTTGCAGTTATCGCATAGCAAACTGTGCGTTTGAGGCGATATAGGAAAAAGACCGAGCTTTTTCTCGAGCTCTGATTGGCTGAGAGTAGGGTGCAATGCGATATTGGTTGATACTACGCAATGCATTAAATCTTATCAATAAGGGCAGTCACACACAGTCAATGGTAGTTAGAGACCGACTCTCACAACCAGAGAGGGGGTATTACAGGCAACACTCACAACCACAGAGGGGGTATTACAGGCCGACACTCACAACCAGAGAGGGGGTATAACAGCCGACACTCACAACCAGCGAAGGGATGTTACAGACTTCCTCCCTCGTGTTTCTCGCACGCTGGCGGTTCCTCCGTTACCTTCCTCGCGCGTCCCTTTCATGTCTCTGAGGCAATTATCCCACCACGGGGGGCCTTTATTGGAGCGTCAACAAGGCTGCATTACACGCTTTGAACGCGGGTCGTTCCAGGTCACCATACCTACAGCGTTTATTACTAGATATGTGGTTAGTAGAAGAAGATGAACGGGTTCAACGAAGACAGGAGGTGATACGGGAGCGGGAACCAGGCGGAGCATATGATCATATGCGCGTACAGGGTCCAGAATGTGAGGGATGGAAGCTATGATGATTGTGAGAGATGAGTCGCGATCTTAGAGAGTCTTTGTGTGTTGTAAATGAAGCTCAGTCCGGCTCAAGTGCGACGAATTTTTTCACGCAACAAATGTCGACGAGGGTTGAAGCTGGTTTGGGAAAAAGGGACTATATTTCTCTTTCTTAAGAAGCCGAAGAAAGCGAGGAGAATGGATGTTAATGCAATCGCGTCTTCTGGTGACGCGTAGGTAGTTGGCGTATCATCTCTTGTCTTCGTTGAACCAAACGTGCACGGCCGCCTCATCACGCTCACCCATGGCACGTTGATTACCCGCCTTACGCGGGTTGGATCAGACCCTCATTTAGGTCATAGCCTTCTTAAAGGCGGCCGCTCTCTGGGTAATCGTGCAGGCGGTCTTCCCGACCTGCTTCAGCATCACGGTAGCTGTTGCTCCGACTGTTACCAGCGATAAATCTCGTTCCCTCATCAGTAGTGCCTATCAGTCACTCATGCTATGAGTCACGCCTTAGACAATACTTATCCCGTCAACCCCTTAACAAACATTTGTTATCTATTAACAAGTTAACGCTTCTTCTAATGTCCTCCCCACCCTCTCCTCTTTCTTCTACTCTCCCACTTCTTCTCCTCTCTTGACCGGTCTACCTAGGTGGTCTTCTAGGCAATCTCTCATATATCTTCCTCGCTTCTGCATATTCCGTCCTGATCTGTTTCGATATTGCTCGTTCGCTTTGCTTAACATACATAATCTCGCATAACAGCTCCGACCTTTGTAATTGCAGCGGGGTTCTTGAATTTCTTTAAGCCAAGTTAAGCGATTGTATGTACCGACTTTCCGTCTCGGTTTCCTTGTGAGGTTTGGGGATAATTATCAAGTAATCCTCCTGGATACGATCTTATGACATTCTTTGTTTATGCCGATGCATTACACGAGTGTTATATAATCGTATTCAATCAACCTAAATAGAATAATTAGCTATACTAAAATTAGTGATGTGTTATAATTCTGACAGCTACAGTAGTCTTTACATACAAGCAGCCGACTCGACCGGATGCAGCGTGTATACATCCATTAAGCGAACACGCATTAAATTGCGTAGTCACGGTAATTATGGTATGTCCGACTCAACGAAACTTGCGATTAAACCAACCAAGATTATCTTGGATATTTGAAAAACAGAAAAATTGGGATTGTCGTAGACTGAATTTAACCTATTAAATTACAATTGCGAATTGAGAAAGTGTAATATATTGATAAATATTATCAAGACGAGCGCGTATAAGTTGGTATAGCATACACACCCTTCCATTGCCCCCCTGACATTCGATTGCTTCATTATGTGTGGTGTTATTCACAATGATATCGTGAGTCACTTCAAACCATGCGCACCGCAGCACTTGCATGCTAAACATAGCAACATCTACGAACATATATATATATTTATATTATATGCATCGACCGTTGGGAGACTTTTGGCGGGAAACGACCGTTGGGGGCCTAGTCTCCCGAATGTTGATTCAGTCTATAAAATAGTTGGCTTGACCGTCGGGGGACACCAAAAAAATATATATCTTAAAACGTCAATATAAAAGGTTATTTCTTTACTAAATCATAATCACGGGCACCGTAGGAGCAATTTGATGTAAGTAATGTTCATGTGCGGCGCATTAACAAGAAGTCCCCCGACGGTCGTGTTTTGCAGCATGTCCCCCGATGGTCGCATTTGTCGTATATATATATATATATATATATATATATATATATATATATATATATAGATATATATATATATATATAGCTATATATATATATATATATATATATATATAGATATATATATATATATATATAGAGATATATATATATATATATATATCTATATATATATATATATATCTCTATATATATATATATATATATATATATATATATATATATATATATATATATTTATACCAGTGGCTTCACGAGTGATTAACAATCGTATCCTATCGCTCCCCACTGGGAGTCGGTTAGTAATCAAAGAAATCAAAACGCATCTTTCGGTATATCTGCAAAATGCATATTTTGGGCTGAGACTTTGCAACAATATCACACAAAGATACTGCTTCCTTATCTGTTCATCGATAGCTCTGCGATCATTTAAGCTATGCGATTAGGCCTCATTTATCGCATAAAGCTTGGCAGACAGCAAAACCTTGGACTGGTTAATGCGCTAGTTGTCTCCAATGAAGACTGCTCACATAATCAGTGCCTCTTGTCAAATCTAACGAGTTTAATATCTAAACCCGTCGTCCAATAGACAAGCATCGCATCAATTAAAACTATAGCTGATATCCATCAAATGGTTATTTATTGAGCATTACTCGACCTGGTTAGATCAATTAGCAACGCGGACTGGGTCAGCTCGATTTGTTGGGCGTTAATAAAACATGTACTGTATACATACACGCAGAGGCTTAATGGGTCTCGAAGGAGTAAATCCGTGTGCCCGCGCACACTGATCTCTGCGTCACCGTCAATACAAACGACAAACATGCTATAGAAACAATATTTTGGCAACCACTAAATGCATATGTATTGTGACAGTCGGGGATTCTAAGATGGCTTGCGAGAGGTGTAGCGAGTAATTGATACGGCGAACTGTAGATGTAATCCTTTATTTACGAAGTTGTAGATCGGCACGCTCTGGGGATGGTTGGATGGTCTTTACTACAACTGTGATGTTGAGATGTTCGAAGTTGTAGATGTGCACGATATATATTTCCAAGTCTGATATATGAGGTTTGTCGTTGTATTTATAGGGCAAAATGTGGGCTGGGCATAGGTGGCGCATTCTGATTGGATGTCCACTGGCATCTGCCCGCACTGGACATTGCCGCAATTACTGACTAAACATGAAAGGGATTAAGGTTGAATATTGATAAGGTTTAAAGTTGAGATCAAAGGGCCTGGTGTTAATTACCTGTAATTCTGATACGTTTCGGGAGTAAAAGGGGTTTGAAGTTGATAGCTTGGAATGTTAATTGTGTGAGGGCTATGGCTAGATCGAAATAAGTTCTGTTTGTTTCAAAGGGATTAGTGTATATGACGTGAATTTAGAGGTCCTGAGAGTCTTGTGAAATGTATGAGGGTCTGGCTGTGATAGAGGGCTGTGATAGTATCCCGACATAAATTAATGTTTGGTCTTGCGACAGAAGATGCACACGGAGACAATCATGAATGAAGAATGAAGTAAAGGTTGATATACGCTAATAATGACATAGATGAACGACGATAGACGCAAGTGACATAGTTTTCCAAGAATACAATTAGTCAACCAACGGTTTTGGAGCTATCCTTATATTCCAAACACTTGCGACCATGTAGAATGATATATTGCCATTCTAAGATATTCGCAAAAGATCTTAAATTAATGTCTAGCAGTTATGAAAACTGTCCCTGTGTGGTTTTCACGCTGACAACAGTGGAAATGGGGACGTTGACGACAAAACGAGTATGGAGGATAAAGCAAGCACTGGGAGCATAGCTATGGTCCGTTTGATAGCATATACAATTATGTTCATATAGTGACTGTGGTGGATATGGTTTGGCTGATATGGAGAACACTGTCGCAATGAAGGGCTGCGTTGTCGTATTTGTTACAAAGGGCAAGTATGATGGATGGAGTATTGTATCAGCAATATATAGGATCCATTAATCCTCACGTCCTGCCCTTCACGATGAACAGCCTCAGGTGAGTTAGAAGATGGATGATGTCTCCTTGTTGCTGTTATCGATCATTCGATGTCAACACTTGATTTCAACATCGACTTGTTGGTCGTCGCTTTTTAATACCAGTATTGCAATACATCATAGTGTTTGCTAGCTCGTGGTTCGGAATCTGTGTGAAGTGGTAGAACATTGATTAGAATGTGATTTATCTAATCATGCTGACTTCATACCGAACGGCGTACATATATTACTATACATGAACTGTGTACTTCGGTTGGCAGTCGGAATACAAGTGGCAACTACTTAGCACAAAATCAATAAAGATATGCATTAGCGAAAATACAACACATCGAGACAACTTACAACCATCATGACCAAAGGAGCTAAGTTGACCCTGACAGAAATGAACGACACGATCACTGGTATGAAAGACGAACGCTCATTGACTTTACTACTATTTACCTGACCTTTATTACTATGTTAAGTGATTTTAAACGTGAAACTGATATAATAAGTCCTAAGTTATCCAAACAAACCCAAATCAACTCTTAATTTGAATAAAAGATCAGGACAATAATGATAAGAAACCAACTGAGAGGATCAAAGCATTAATGCACATGAAGTCGAATAAGAAGAGAAATAACTAGATGTGTGTAAGGTGGAAGAACGTGCATCGGAAACATTCCGTCAATTTGCCGTTGATCTTTGCCTTGATCTGCATGTGATCATGAACATTGACGACATTAGCAAGTGAGTCGGCATGGTACACTCGATGTATTAAGATCTTAGCCAACTACCATTCAGTTTAGGACTCATATACTGAGTATTTAAAGCATTGAATAACGTAACGCGCCTGGACCAATGTAACGCTTTACCTAGCCACCTTTGTTCGTACACAGGGATGCAGTGGATGCTTTGTACGACTAGGAAACATGACACATAACAGCCTACTTGTCACTTACGATAATGTTATGTGACCATCATGCAATCGATAACCGATGCATTTCGTGATGTTAAATAAGTTCTTGTCAATACATTTGACATACTTGATAGAAAAAAACCGGCACAAATATAGTTGGGAAATCAATTAAACGTCTCCTCACCACCACCCCCCCCCCTCCTCCACCCGCCCCGTCACAGATAATAAAAATATTTATAAATTAGTTGATTCACAGACAAATCAATTGTAGGATATGAAGCAATAATCAATAACTAATATATCACTGCTGGTCAGAACATATCACGTTAACATCCGTCACTTCCCAAACCCTACATGGCCTCAAGGAATCCCAGTGATAAGTTAGTGTCAAGTTATAAAATGATTGAAAAGTATTTCAACATACAAGTCGTTAGGTGTAAGCGACCTCTCATCATGGTTACTAAAAGATACCTTACTGACCGTTCCTTTACAAATAATTACATTGTTTAAGCTTTCACCTACACATGGAATATATATGCGTTGAAAGTAGGCCGAATTACACCAATATTAAAAGGAATTATACGCATGAAGAGTATTGCATGTCGGTCGTGTATGATGGATATGTTTTTGCAGATACAGCGGGATATAGCATCCGTTGATCGTCCCATTTCGCTCTTCGTACCAGAGCCTCAAGTGAGTAAGGTGATTGATGGTGTCTACCTTCTGCTGTTTGTGAAAGATCTGTGTTAACACATGTTCTCAGAAGATGATCATCATCGAACCTTCTCCTCCATTAACTTGTAATTGAGAATCAATGATGCAAGGTTTCAAACAACAGCCTGGATTGTGACGAAGATTAATCATAGCTGTTCATTGGCTATTAATGGAAGCTTGTTTGGCATCGGATGTCACCGTGGGGGATGCACAAACGCTAGTCAAACCGGATCTGATCTCATTTTTAACACTCCGTCTGCTGAAAATTACTAATTTGACATTACAGGTAATCGTTCTAGGTGTGAGTGAGCATTTGTCGGCAATTCAATATCCTTAGCCGATAGGACGATAACACGGTCGAATTATTGAAGGATGCCAGTAACAATTTTCCGACAATTAGTTAGATATTGCTGGATGTGCAGGGTCATGAATGATGTAAGACTAGCGATGATTTAATTTCCTTAGCGTCACGTGATATTACACGTTAGTTAAGCAGTGCTGCTTCTTGGTTAGCTGAATCTCACATGTAGTTGGACAATATTAGCGCAATAAAATACTGACAGCGGAAATCATTCCGGACCTGTGTGAGAGACTTGCGTTTTCATTAAGAACTGACAGAAATTGGCCTCTGTCAACTACTTGCCAGGAACTAGCATGTAAGTCGATGCCGTGCCTCTCAGCAGCACAATGACAGCCAAGGTAAAATACTGCTGTGCGTGCATTCTTACGTGACTTGCCATGACCTATAGCAAAACTAATACTTAGACTGTCAAGAGTATGTACGAATTGATGATTACAGTATTGCTATATCGTTGCGTGCCGTAATGTGATTCATCAATCATACTTATTACCGTAGGTATAGAAGCTTAATTTTAAGGGATAGTCTGCTTTTTAGGGGTAGTCTGCTTGTTAAACCATCAGTTTGAAAACCGCTTATATTAATAATCAAATATAAGTATTTCTATAAGAACATTAATTACTAAATCACTATCTCATGGAAAATCTAATCAACTGGCAGGCATGATCGCTATGCCTTCTATGCACTAGTCGACTCCAGGGCCTCTCAATGATGTGTCCGCAATCAGCTATTGAATAAAATCACTGTGTCGCTTATACGATGACTTGTGTTGGTGTAATTTCTATACCAGCTGTTCAGGTGTAAAATAAAGCCCAGGAGATATCTAGGGTGATCGCTCAGTCGATTTCGCCATTCTTTGACATAATTATTTAAGTAAACGACTTTCGAAGCATGAAATACAAGTGTATACCACAGCAAATTTTTCAATCAGATACCATATCAGTCTATTCTGTGTGTAGTTGGCAATGCCCGAGCAATTATGCGCAATGCATCACCGAACCATCAATAACGATATTTTATGACAGTTGCTATTTCGGTGTTATTGGCTCTAAGAGTGCAAACGGAGCCTGATGACAAGGATGAAGTAGCGTTTTAGCGCCGTATTTCTTGCTTACTGAGAAAGTTCAGAAGCTTTCTGAATTTTACAGTCATTATTGCCCAGGGTGTTGTGTCTTATGACTGTATTAAGTCGTCTGTTTGCTATTAGGAACTTAACTCAACCATGAGCATACAATAGGTCTGCTCTACAACCACATTGATAATCTGCCCGGCTATCTGAAGTCGACCCCCAGGGGTTTCTTTAGTCGACTGTTATGATACATATGTCTCATCATTAACTGTTTTCGAACACCTTAAGAAAACATTCAGATGATCTCTCTGTAGAAGACAAACTCAGTCATTAAGGAGACCATGGAAGGTACTGGAGGCGCATTTACACAGAGCTCACATCGACAAGGATATTCTGCTCACTCTCCAATACCCCCGATGCACGGACAAATATCCAGTCACTTATTAATGTAAGGTTTGCATTTGCCTCAACTCGCGAGTTCCCGGAATAGCTAGCATGAGCAGATTGGGATCACTGCTGGTTACAAATTCAACTCCTGACGAGGATTGCCTGTGAAGCATCTTCAATTCTGGGTATTGCAAAATTCGCAATCGCATGCATAGACGCAATACGGTTTTGAGGGCACAGATCAGCCTGTGCTCATTAGCATAGCAATTAACGTTAAACGTTAAATAAATTTTAATGATTTAACCTTTAGGGTAGATAACAGTCGAATGGTTATTGAAAATCATAGACATCGTTTGTTTAGTCATAATAAAATCTACACGAAGCAAGATTTTGTCTGCAATGATTCATTGTTCAGCTAGTTGGAATGACGATTTATTTGCTGGGTCAGAAGGCTCGATTGTCCATACATCTGAATCGTCATTGACTGTAAAAGTTGTCACATGGGAGAACAAATTTCATATGCTACAATAACAACCTCTGAATGAGATTGGTTTAACATTGCTCGAAAGGGTCACATAGTCAATCACATTGTGTTTGTATCCTACGTCACTGCCAAGTCAAGTCGCTGCGTTGCTTATAATCAAGCAAAGGTTTGTGGAGCGATTATGACTTATTTGATTGTTTAAAACTTATCATTGCGTTGTTTACTACAGCTGTCATATATAACCTTGTTGGCCTCACTTACTAAAGGAAACACAAACGCCCGTAATGTGATGCAACTCATTTACCTGCAAAGAGGCCATCATTTCTATAAAATGCATTGCCGGTCAAGTTGCAGTTTTTATTTGTTGATAGCTTGTTAAGCGTGAACTCAGTTTAGTGGCTTTAATTGTTAAATTTGCCTATTGAATTAATCGTCATCGCCTAACATTCATTCATGAATGTCATTCTCTACGGTCGCAGCCTCTGATCTTGCCACTGAGTCAATTGATACGCATAATGCAAGAACAAAAATAAACACAATAACAATACTATGTGTCGTGTCCAGGTGTCATACAATCGTACCCTTACGGTGATGGCTATACTGAATAGGATTATGACAGTGATCCCTTAGTTTACAATTTGATAATCAAGAATACACTGCTGCTCGTGACATCTCATCAGTTAAGTTAATTTGGAACGATTGAAAAGCTGAAGAGAAATGTTCCTATTTTCGTTATGATGAATAATGTTGTCGACAACAGGTGCAAGACCCCATTAGAGTATATGAGTGTTATAATACCAATAGCATTAAGGTGTCGGTGTTCAAAAGAACTGCTGGCACCAATGCCACATGGTTTTATCCATCTACTTAATCAGTATTGTCACTGTTTACTTCTACAGATATAAGGACACGCCAATATTATGTGTCACAAACATATGGCATAAATATAAATTACGTGAGGTCTATAAGTGTTGTGTGGATAGTAGGAGTATTATGATAAAGAAGCTATTAGCATGCTCTAACTGACAGATCGACTGTCACAAGCGTCACTGCAACACTGCATGGAGCTGGTTGTCATAGCTGTACCACTCGACGTGTTGCCACAGCAGCTACCTGGGGTTCAAAGTCCAATGTCACCAGTCGTCTGAGACACTGGAACAGGTAAGAGCGAATGTTTCTCTCAGTCTCGCGTATTCCTCTTGAGTTAGTATTATATAAACACGTATTGTATATTTGCAATATCAGTATGTGGGGAAAATGCACAGCCTCGATCAGTCTTAGCCGTCATGTTTGTCATCTACATTTTGGAGGAAAATATCACTTAATCAACATGAGATACACTAAGACTTTACTCACGTGGCCTGGTTGAGAGGTGTCGACAGCCGCAACATAGATGCTTGTGAAACAGTTGCTGGAACTGGCAACTCATCATGTACATTGCCATGGGATTCATACACGAGTTGATGAAGCTTAGACAAAAACCAGTAGTTTTAAAGACGAGCCAGAAGTCAGTGAAATCCGACGGGTCGTAATACCACCAGAGTTGGTAGATATGACGCGGAAACCAACACACAATGAATATGAGGACGAAAGAGAGTACCAATTTAGCTGTTTTCTGCCTAATAGCTAAGTTTCTAGCGACTGGCTCAGTGAGCATACCGTTGCTACTTATAAACAGACTGCGCGCTATCAGGCAATATAATACACCGATGACGACAACTGGAATAGCAAAGAATATCGTGAAGTGGAACATCGAGTAAAACTGCCCATAGGCTCTACCCCATGCTTCGGGTGTAGGAGAACAGTCGAGAGCAGCTAGGGAATTGATGTCCGAGGCGAGTGCATCCCATGTGGCCAATGCGATAGATAGAAGCCATATACCAGATGATATCATAAATATACGCTTCACATGAGAGTCTCGCACTATCTTAAAGGGGTAAGCAATCGCAACATATCTTTCCCAGCTAAGGGCTGTTAGGGTGAAGATCGATATACTTTTGGAGAACGTTGCGAAAAATTGGGCCATCTTACAAATTCTTAACCCATATGGCCAGTCGACGAATGTATAGACCGTGCCAATGAAAGGCAAGCAAAATACAATGAGAAGCAAATCTCCCAGAGCCAGAGACACTATCATGATGTTGGCAGCGGTGTGGAACTTCTTGTAGCGTACAATAATGAACACCAAAGTTCCATTACCGAGTAATCCTAAGATGAAAATTATAACAAAGATTACAGGTACAATAGTAGCAGCAACAATGTTGGAACTGATGGTCCAAGGGTCACGCCTAGTTTCGTTGGAAGACATATTCATGATGGTGATGTCATATATCACATCCGGGTGCCAATCCTCGCTTTTTTTCTACGTATTAGGGAAGTCTTCGCTCTGTGAACAAGGCACAGCACCAACATTAACCCTGCGATATAATAAAATAGAGACATAAAACACCGGTAAGTTTGCTTCCCACTTGCGCCATTAATGATGCTCTGAGAGAATGTGTGACCCATGCCATGCGTGGTTAATGGCCGACCCAGCGCATGTTATGCTTTCCCAATAGGACATGGCTATCTCATCACATCATCGACAACTGGGCCACAGTCATTAATGACAGGCTGTGAAACTTTAATGGATATAATTGTGCTGCATCTATTGTATAACCCCGGCCGAAGTTGTTGCGCTTGCTGCGCACTGGATTAATGCTTAACATTCAACACAACGAATGAAAAAACCTGACATCGTCCCCAAATCTTATCACATTTAACCTTATATTTCGCCAAAGCAGACCAAAACTTGCGTTTATTAAACATAACTCAAACTAGATATAATTATAGGCATCGCACGAGTTCTCGCGTGCGTTCTCGGATGTGGTTTGTTTGGCATTTACATAAGTGGTCCTGCACGAAACTGGTAGACACTAATAAGTCCCTAGTGAGTCGTTACTGCCTGAGGACATTTATCACTGCTTCAGTGATGCAATACAAACTGCATTACTAGCGGAGTTTTTGATTGACCAACTCATTGGCAAACGTTATGTACATACGTTATGTACTCTACGTAATATACGGTTTCAATCAGAACGAAAGTTAAACGCATTGTTCCACGAAGTCGTACACATGGAGACAGACATAAATGAAGCGGGATTAACAAAGCAGTATAAAACCTTAGAGGATAACGCCAATGAAGACACATTTACTCACATATAGATGCATGCAGGCGATCATTCTTTAAAAGAGACGTATATTGAGAGTCAATAACTGAAGATTTTCTTGTAGCTAGACGAACATAGGGACAGACGCACTTGCAGAACGACGCTAGTTGATAGACAGATGATTGACGCTAGATTTACATGTGAATAGTCGTACATTGTAGTAGACAAAGATGAAAATACACTTAAGTGTATACTGACATAAAATGATACATATATGCGGAAAGATAGACGTACTGTAAGGGGACATTGAGCCATGTATAAATGAAGATAGATACACATGGGCAGGTATAAGAAACGACGCACTTGTCAATACATAAGAAAAAAACCATGTTAAGATAGACGTACAAAAAAACTGACATAAATATACGTGCACATAGACGAGCCTGTAGACAGAATTATATGAAAAAAAGACATATTTGAAGATGGACGGATAAAGAGACATAGAACAATGAGGCATACACGGAAAACGATAGACGTAGATAGCTTACCAGGCAGCAGACTCAGATAACGGTTGTCGTATGTTTAAATGGAGGAGGTTCAAGACGCACATGTCTCAATAAATGATGCTGCTAGAAGTATATGAAAGTAAGCGTAGATGGTGCCAGACGTAAATGACTCACGACATAGATGGTGCGTTGATACAAATAGCGGCGCTAGACGTCTATAGCAAAATACGAAGATGGTGGTAGACGTATATGATACAAGACGTAGTTGGTGCTAGACATACACGACACAAGACGTAGATGGTGCTGGACGTGCACGGCACAAGACGTAGATGGTGCTAGACATACACGACAAAAGACGCAGATGGTGCTAGACGTACGCGAAACAAAACGTAGATGGTACAAGACAAACATAGACTACACTTTTCTGACATCAATGTACATACACCAGTGAACCAACGTAAATGCCACTATACAAACCTTGATGAGTCTGGTGCGTTTAGCCATTATACGTAGGTAAACGTGTGAGATGTGAATTAAGGATGATAAAGGTATTTGTCCGACGTCCCTTAACACGTATCAGCGCGGGGACTAGTCTGATTGCCTTAATATCATAGCATGTAAACCACAAGAATAGTAACCAAATGTGAATCACTGAAACAAAATATTTTTTCAACAACAATTAACATACTAACGTCTTCCAGCCAATTGGCTCGACAACCATTAACTATACTGAAAATGCCGCAGACTATTGACGGATTATTCAAACTCCAATAGATCTAGTGTAAAAAAACATTAATGCAATTATCATGCGGTAGGATGGGATTGGAAAATTAACGTTTGTAGTAAATCCGAATAATCCAAACACTAGTTGGTTAAGAACGCATAGAATGCGGGACTGCAATCACAAGATAGTTGCGAGCTTAAATGCTTAGTACAGTTTGTTAAAGAAGTGTGGTTGAACTACCTCGTAATAATGACAATACTCACTTGAAACAGCCTCACGATGCTTAATGTTGACTGTCAATCCCCTGGTCAAACACCAACTTCCCAGCTAAATCGTCCCATCCTTTGTTGCCCCGTGTTGTTCATGGACTATGAGAATAATGCGGCGACTTGGTAAGTCACTCTTAGCCACAGTGGTGTCATCGATTCTCTGGGCAAAGCACAGTCGCTGCTGGTCTTCACTAAGCATGGGGTAGTCCCTGGTGGCATTTCGGTAGCCTTTGTCTTGAAGGGATGTTGTTCAAATGAACTGTCACTTGCCTGTGGTATATGTATACGATGCTTCAATGTACGTTTAAAAATCAGGTTGTATGCAGAGAGATTGCCAATGCAATTGCGCTTTGGCGGAACATTTACCACTCATCTGATCAGCTCTATCTCTGCAGCATTTATAACGCCGTGCAAAAACCATGACTGTATCAGATGATCCTATTGATATTATGGGTCCTATCAGTTATATTTAGGTGCTCACAAATCGTGGCAATAAAGGCCTCCAACCTCAGGGTGTGCGGGGATGGGGCGTGACCATTTTCAAACGCTCTCAATGAAAGATATCAAGCACAGTCGCAGTCTCTTTGTTATGCAGAAATTAAATTGTTCAATAAGAAAAGAATAAAACGATACGGATTGATGACAGTGTTTTAGACGTACATGTATATTCATGAGTTATCCAGGAAAATAATAGCCTGATTATGTATGAAGTGACGTTCCCTCTTCATAACACTCTTGTTTATTGCCTCAATTCTTGTAGGACGTGGGATTTAGGTATGTCATTACACCCTAACGCTCTGGATTGGATGAGTTATTAACCCTCGAATTCTTCTTTAAACTTAATGCCCTGCAGAGACTTGGCTTGATTGTCGGAGAAACTTTCCAAACCAAAAGTTGTCTGATCGAAACGTCTAATCGATTGTTATTCACTGATAATTCAATTGATATGCATCAATGGCTTCAAAGGTCACTTTATTAAGCTCTCAAATTTGCCAACCTGAAAGGGAACCAGCTAAGCCTGTTCTCGTGTACGTTGATGTTGTGACTAGCCGTTGCTGTAGCGCAGGCTGCATTACTGTGGTTGTACATCGGCCCAACCGTTGAATGCAAGATATCCCTCGCCTCCTTAAGAAACATGTTAATTCTTCAAGATAGTATGTTTGATAAAAACGTTACTTGGCTTAATTGATACCGATCATGTTGTGAAGAATTTGTACTCTAATATGCAGTAAATTCCACTTATTATCATTAATACAGATGAATGATACGTATTCCATTCCTATTTAGGGGTGATACATCTGGATAGACTCATCATCGATTATTTTGTTGCAACAAATAGCCAATGTCGTATACGCCCACATATGGCGTTTTGGTTCAGTGATTGCAGTTGTTACTAGAAAACAACAATCCCGATGCAAACTGTACGCGGGATTGCATCATGGTGTGAGAATGATCAAAAGCAGATAAGGTTCTACATTAGCATAATAAACGAATGCAAGATCACTAGTAGGATCCATCGCAAACCGTTCACCTCTATTAGCTCTGTAGGTACAGCCCTGTACACATTGCGTTGCAAATATTCCTTTCTATATGCCTCAGTATTGGACTTCTTTATTGATCTAATAGTTTACAGTTACATTTTAAATTGCTTCGGTGAAACAATTTACATTAAATGTTATGTATGCTGCTTACACAGCTGGCATATCGTGTGGATATATTGTATATAAGTCTTGCTGATTAGGTCGAGGAGGTCGTCACGCGATTATTGAGATACAGCACTGCTGATGCAAACTTATCACAAGACAAGTATAAGCAGCCGCAAGGCGCCTCGCCTTTAAATCTAAGTACATTTTTCGATTGAGTGACCGCAGAACGCATGAATTTGCTGCATCAGACCTTAAAATACTGGAAACCTTTGCTATACACAGCTGGCCGTTATATAGAATTGTCTGCTTGAAGCCTTTTTCATTTCTATGGGCATCAATTGAAGCCCAATTGGATATCGATATTATTGGAAACAAATATGCATCGTCTAATTAAGTTTTATGCACCATACATGAAATTAGCTCGTGAAATTAAATAACAGGGGACAAACTATTTCAGAATTGGTATTGCCTGTCAATTAATTATGATTAATCTTGACCAACAATACCGAATATGGTTTGTTTTGTATCTTTCATCGTTTACTTATTAATCTACCATATTGGTTTTGAGACTCTTATTACAAAGACAGTGATAGCCCATCATTGAGCACCTCTAATGGTACACGGTGATAACGTTAAGATGTCTCGGTAAACAGAATCAATTTCGCCCTAAGATTGGTTTAAACGATGTATGCTCAGCACTCTGAAATCACTGCAACCATCCATAAATTACAACAAGTAGAGGTATTGATACTGATATTTTAATTGCTGATTGCCCGCGGCATATAGTCCAATTGTGTAACGATGATCACTATTGTTCGCGCACTTCCCATTCTTAGTCTAGCATTATGATTCGCACAACCACTGACGTTGCATTTTTACTGATTGTACCTTAGACCTGGTCGTAGACGGGTTACACTTGTAAAGACTTCCATGATCGACAAACGAGGAGTGACTAATTCCAGCACTCGATAACCCTCTCTTGCGCGCATCGCCATTGTCAATATGACGAAGAACCTGCCAAATGTTTTATCAAAGCAAGCGTCTATAAGCATGCGCTAACGCCGTTTTGACGCCAATAAGCAATTCCTGATTAGATTGAATGATTTAGATTTTCCCTCCATTGCAGTTTGTTGTTTTCGATGCGAGATCGACTTGTTTTTGCCAGCAATCCTTTTAGTATACGGCAATGTTATATTGGCCATTAATCAACCGATTGTGCTAAATGCTGTTTGTCAATACAAATATGGGGTAGTCTAATCAGTATAACGTCCGCCTCCTTCCATTTGGCATGCTAAGACACACGACGAGATAAAGAATGCAATTTGTTTATAGTCGCAGAAAAGATTATTCTGGGTAATGCAACTATGCGCCAAAACAGATTGCATTTGAAATATGTTTCTGATAGCATACATTTGCATATCTTTTTTCAAATAATTGAAGAAAAGAGCATGGTGCATACTTGCCTCGAAAACAATCGATTGACGGCTAAAATATCTGGCTGCAAAGCTCAAGATCGATTGCAGCATAATTTTTCAGCAACCCTAATGTCTAAATCGAATTCTACCATGCGTAATAGGGTAGCTTGAACCGGCCTTGTTTGCTAAATTATGTGATGTGGATACATGTGTGAAATTTGCGACAGCTAGGCTAACTCGCTTGTTTTACTAAGTGAAACCGATACGGAAGGGAATCAATATCGCTGAAATATGAACACACGTTAAAGTATTCGCCGGATTTGATTTGTTAAGATTTTCGTATGTGTCACTGGTCCAACCAAAGATCTTGCTATATTAAGATATCCAACTCAGACGGTTACGTTGTGAAGCTCGCGACCAGCGCACCACCTGGTTTCGTGGAAGCTTAAATGTAAACAAAAGCGCGTGGCTCAATGGTAAAAGATAGATCGGCAATGGTATGTACTCAAAAATACCGCTGTATTTAAAAAAGAATTAACGACTTTTTGATAGAGCCAATACATAAAAACAAAGCCAATTTCTATTGACACCAGACATACTAGCAAGCCATAACGAAGTTGGTTGGCTGCTGTGTGTCGAGCAGCTTCCACAAAAGTAGGGGGCGCGGACTACGTGGTGTCACGGAATTTGTCGGGCGAGCTGCCGAGTCGGGTATTTTATTTTAACCAGATCTTTGGTCCGACTGAGATTAATAGCACAAGATTTATCAGCGAATTTGAGAATGTCATTAAATGTTTTTTGCAAATATCGATATGTGGGATATATCAACTATAGATGCACCACTCGACGCTCACCAAACATGGATGGAATGTGACGACACCATTCACGAAGTTAGAAACTCGTCATGTTTATAGGCGTCGGGTGCATACGAGCATTGGTCAAGCTTAAACAGAAACAAGTGGTTCCAAAAACGAACACTGTTAGCTCATAAACTACACTTTTAACACGTCTACGAGCATACCAATAACGACACCTGACAATTACCACAGAGTGGAATACTGAGTTCAATAGCCTAACGAATTCACTCCTTGATTCCGGTGTGAAAGAGTGGTGGAGAGCACCGACGTCATTGACGTTCGTGTACAGGGTATTCCAGGCAGATATTGCAATAGCTTAGAGCCAGATGCCGATGCTTATCCTGACAGTACGCGTTACATGGAAGAATCGCACTATTTCGCCCCACCAATGTCATAGCTACGTTTATAATACAAGCATTTTTAAGGGAGCCCCGCTTACAGATATGATGTAAACACATGGAAGTTGCTGCAGCCACAGAAATAGTGTCTATATAATGTGATTTAGTTCAGTTTTATGGTGAAATATTAGATAATTAAGAAATACCGGCGGCGTAATTTTCATCTGGTGAATATCTTGTGCAAGAATTCTCAGTTTTTAACATCGATCCAGCACTGACGTTATTGAGGATGACGAACCCAACTCAAAAACACTTAGATAAACACTCTGCCAAGGGACAACTGTTGCAAACAGGTTTTAGATAACATCCAAGTTACAGGTGGGCAATGAAGTATGTTTTAAGAAGAGAAAGTAGGAATATGTCTAAGAGCAACACCCGAGTAAGATAGGGATTGTCTTCAATTAAGTGCAAAACGGATTGTTCCCATGGCTGATGTTGCATCAAGCTGAGTTGAATATATCATCACCGTTGTAATTATAGGTCCCTTTTGATGCAAGCAAGACCGTTATGATTCTATCCAAACATGATTTGAATGTCAAACTCAAAATAATTTTACTTTGTTTATATGGCTAAATTTTCATTTAAATTGGCAAATTGTGATCGTTTAATAGCCATTCAATCCCAACAATTGATAACTACGTTATAAATTTTACGAGTTTGGTTTTGAAGAGCTAGCGTTATGCCTTATTGTAGTGCGGTTTGCTGCAAAAACGGAAACGTTCAGGTAGGTAGAAGTTTCTTCGCTTTCCCATGGACAAAAAAAAGTTCGTGCATTGATTGCTTAAGTGAAACTGGATCCGACGTTGACACCTTTTCTTCGGACAATGTTATGTCAACTAACCATGAATTGTACAGCGGCCTGGGCCTAAGAAAGAAACCTGCGACTTACTAATGTTGCGATTCCCACGCTATTCAACCATGCAGGGAACGTTGCACAAGTAAAAAAGCGACGGAGTGCATAAGGCAAACGAAGGAAAATGGAGGTCACTATACTTAAGGGATGTGTACCTGCTTATTTTCTATAGCATTGTGGGCAGTGTTTCTGTCACATGGGATCAGTACATAAAACAATATAAAAGCAAATAACATATTTATAGCGGTCTGTGTTGATATAACCATACACATTACGGACATGAGGACCAACACATAATTGATCTGTAAAATATGCAGGTAAGCTTATTTCTTGTCATGTTATAAGCAAATTCATGGATTTGTATTCTTTTTTTGTCCTGTATTGGTCTTGTTCAGAGCAATGAAGTCAATCACTCAAATGCTATCAAGCTGGCTGGGTTTAAACGTGGCATGAAGAAGCTGCAGGAAACAAGCTCTGTTGTTGCATCTCTGACAACCGACAGGTATCATAGGGTCGAGAAGTACATGAGAGACGAACAGCCGCATGTTCACCACTGGTTTGACGTTTGGTATATTGCGAAAGGTGGGATACTGTAAATGTTAGACTTGGAATTCATTGCAACATAAGCCTAAAACGTAATCAAAGGAACCGCTTATATTTTGCCCTCAGTATTGTTAATGTTATCTGGTGCTATATATCATGATCAAATCAGACAAAAAGAAATATTTTTAATTTAACTGACTGTTAACTTGACTAACTCTGTGTAACAAGCCGTTGTATACAAGCATTCTTAAAACACGACATAAGTTGTTTTGCCCTTTATAATTTAACTGATGTGAAAAAACAATTGTGGGCAAAGGCAGAATTCAGGACTGTAGAGTGTTGACTGAGTGGGCCAGAAGCATCAGCAACCATGTGTGCTACTGTGCTGCAACGAGTGATGGCAATCCAGAGCTGGTAATTGAAACGTGGTTTTCTATTGTACGACATGTAGTTGACATACATGACGGACATGGTCAGCTACATCCTCGGTGCTGCCATGGTGACTTCGAACCCAATAACTGGAATTGAAAAAAAAAAATGAATTTACCTCATTAAGCAAGTTCAAAGATGTATGATAATTTTGGTTAAATTTTTAAAACCTGTGGTTTCTTGTGCTTACTATGTTCAAAAAAACTAGCGATAATTTTGAGTAGTACGATGCCTGTGAAGGACACTGGTCAGTGGTCACCTACTGAGCTTACTTCAAGCTGGTGCCATATCATGAAATCAATAAAAAGCTATTGTTGTTATGCCACGAATCGGTATACACTGTAAACAAAGAATAACAAAAGCGAATTTGTCATAACTTCATAAACTATATGTACTTCTATGATATATTATGCTTATTAAGAGTCTAAAAATTGTACGAGTGCACTGATTTTTGATATATATGGTCTACATTTATTTGGTATGCATGAAGTTCAATAAATTTCTTCATGTTTTTTAAAATGCCATATATCATGAAGTCAATATTGTAATATTGTGAAAATAGTAGCAAAAACTGAGTGTGAGATTGTGTTTCTAGATATTCAACCAGATCATTATAAAACAGAAGATACAGGAAAGAAATATACCCACTTCTTTTTTCCAACTTCGTCTCCGTGCCATCCATGTGTACAAATTTGTGCCTGTTAACTTCGAGGGCAAAATTTTTAAGGCAGTCGGGTGAAAATCCAGGATGGGCCGTGATTAAGCCATTCTCTCCAATATACTCGCTGATATGTTTATCTGATAGGCAGCATTTTGTCTCTATTTCCGTAGCCATTGCGACACAGATCGCGCTCCTCTCGTTAACCAATATTTCATCTTTTCAAGTAGATAATTAATCGGCTGAAAAGCTGGCCATGTGTCTTTTCACAAATCAGCCTCTTCAGGTGACCACAAATTGCAATACGCAACAGATGGGGGTGGTGAGGGGAGGTTAATGATAATTGCACGGAACTATCAGTGTAATCTGTCGTGAGATTAGTCTCGTCATACTTTCATCCCCTAGCATTGCGTTTTGGCCGACAAACTAAATGCAATAATGAAGCCAATATATTTACATTGAACGTACGTGCTGTTTTTGTAAACCACGAAGAGCCTAGGCAAATGCAATCGTGTATTTTATTATGCGACTAATAAGCAGTGGATAGGTGTTGTTAAATCAGGAAACGGTATTGTAGACACAAGCAGCATGTGTTATTTAGATATGCGATATATAATAGAACACAAGGGATAAATAGATAAATAGATTACCCAACATGGTTCAGCAACAGCATCAATCATATTGTCGCATAACATATTCCAGGGCGGCAAACACGTATAGCGCCAATTTTTTAGTACAGGTTAAGAATCATCCATCCCGACTGCAATTGCGATTGGGCCTGATGGGTCATTGACCTTTGACCTCCACCAACAGTTTTACCCACAAGATGTGTCAAATATGGGGGTGCGGGGGATAATATTGCATACGGAGACCGAACTAACTCCTTTCAGCAATAGTTTACCATTACAAATCGTGGATGTGATGCCTCAACCGTCGCGAGGGGAGAGGAGGAGGGGGGGGGGGTGGGGGGGGGGGGGGTTGGGAGGGGTGGGGGTAAAATGAAGGCTGGCAATGAGACAACCTTTTGAATGGGATCTGATTTCACTTGCCAGCATTTTGCGTTGCAGAAAAGTCCATATATCTCTCTCATTTAGCATGAACTAGTGCTAGAAAACTGTTTTCTCCCGTCCATTTCTAAGTTATTTAGTCACGTAAATAGTCGGAAGTGCATCTGTTAGATGTGTTATTGCTAAGTAGAACGACTCAATCTACAGTGACAATCCTCATTAGTCTCGAGTTCAAGCAAATCTTACCAACATGTAGCCACGTAGTCGGATATAGTAGACATTACTGGAGACATAACGGGACACATCGGTTGACAAATCTCATTCGCCGTATCAAACGCTGCACTATCTGCACGTTGCAATAAGCTTTAAATCGAGTTCTTCTGGCAAGCTCTTTTTTGGCTTGAAAAGCAATGTATGACCTTATCTCATCGGGTTCTGTGTGGCTTTCCCGTCGCATGTTTATATCTTTATATCCTAATCTGTGGTACATATGCAAAGAACTGCGCCACGTACAACCTAACACATCAGTTATTATGAGCTTGGCTCAGAGCCGGACAATTTATAAATTAAACGATTGACTTTGAATGTAATTGTACCACTTGGCCACAACGGAAATTCTCTTAGGTTTAAACAATATTGTAGCCAATGATGACAAACACGATGTCCAGAACCAAAAATGGTTCATTGGCTTATCAGTGTATGTCACTCAAAAGAGAAACTGAAAATTAGGATAATAACATAAATCATATTATCAATGCTATAGTAGACCAACACATGTAAGTGACAATAAAAGAAAAGAAATAAAACGGACCAAGAATAACTTGACTATACATGTAGTGAAGTAATGTTAAGATTAATATAACTGCTTTTGAATACCGTCTGCAAATGTATGCGAGTTATAAATCTTCCTGTACGTCGAAACTGAGCTCCACCAAGCCGTCTTGAAAATGGTGTTGATTGGCACCTAAGACGCGCTAAATGATGCTGCTCCAGTGGTGTGAGCGCTCAACCAGTCTGTGTTAATCCCAGCTTCACTTAAGGTAGCTTTTATCCATTTACAGAGAGGATCCTTGGATATTGCGCGGTAGGGGCCGATGGTTGCGAGGAATAATCACTTTACCTCTTTCGGTCGTTCTTTAGTTCTGATCATCATATATTCTCGCATCATACGCAAAGGGCACAAGCGAGCGTTCTTATGGTATACATGGAGAGACATTTCATACAAGTGGGTACCCGGCTTGCTTTTTTTTAATAGACTTCCAAAACTGACGCATACACAATCAAGTTTGATTTGAATATTATACACCCGAATGGAGTGAATGGATTGTCCTCGTGTCCGAGATCACAGCGCTAGCAGTCTAGCGAGGTGACAAGTCAGTTGAAGAACTGTCAATTGATAGAGGTGCGGTCCATTATCTTCGATGTCGAGTGGTTGATTTACATCCTAAATTCCGGAAAGTTTCAGCAAAACTCGTCTGGCAGTGAAAACACCCTTAAGGAAGCGGCGTAAGAGCAATATTGTCCCTAGGCTGTAACTTTCGTATAACGCTGTAAAGTAAATTAAACGTCATTTATAGTCGGATTAAAAGAATGTTCGTCCCTTTTCAACACAAAAGAGTAACCATCGTCTAATATAACCTCCATATTGCTTAATGGCAGATTCTCTCCATGATTATAAGACCATTTTTGCTGTCAGGTAAATGAGGGCGAGCCTGAGAGTCTGAAAGCAGTCAGCTTTAGTTTAGACTCACTTGGATGACTCGTGGTCGGTTGAAGTGGAAGGATGAGGTAGTGTAGACAGGTTATGAGGCGGGGATGGTCGATTGACAGTTCCAGGAACCTTTGTGAACCATGGTAGGGTCTGCCACAGGGGGGTGGGTGGTGTTAGTAATACTTCTGCTTTGTCTTAAAAGGCATAATGTAACGAAACCTGAGCCGATAATGCAGTACTCTTATTCGTTAATAATTATTTTTATTTGGACCCGTCAGACCTCAATACTATTCTGATTGTTGAAATAGCCTTGGCTCAGTGGTATTAGCTAGTCATCATATGTTTGAATTTCCGCCGTGACCTTATTATTCTCAATCCCTTCATGTCAACATATATAATTACATCCTCACCGGAACCTTGACATTCGCCAAGATAAACATCATGGCACTTGTAATGATATTGACAAAGACGACAATGGTGGTGATATTGCTTACTCAGTACTTTTCACTCTTGTAGTTGTACGCTGCTCAATGTCGTGGTGGAAGAAATGGTCGTTCATGTATTCTTCAAACAATCACAGGGGTAATAATAGCCTAGGCTCAGGGGTAGGGACCATTCATCATTCGCTTTCAGACAAGTTATATGCGAGACGCCAGTAAGATCCATGTTGGCTGTTTGCTATTAGTTTACAGGAAAGGTAACCGAAAACAGTCAAATACGTTCCCCTCCATGCACCCATATCATATAACAGGTATGTCTCTAGCAGTTGTCGCATTCATGAAAAGCTCGATGTTGTTGATGGTATATGACATGAGCGCTAAACATCATTGCATGTTTTACATGCGACTGAATTACGTTGCCGCGTAGTTCTTGTCAGCGTGATACGCAAACGGCAGCACCGAGCGATGAACAGATGCAAGGCCGTACTCTGCTCGAGTCACTTATGTAAATAAGTTAATCACTGCAATATTAACTGATAATAATTATATTTATCAAAACCAATACCACTCATTTATTTGCCTTTTTTGCACACATAGTAAATATTGCAGCCAACTTGACGAATTGGTCATCTTTAAACGACAGTTTTGTGAGGATTTTGCGACAAGCCTCTTCAAATGCGCGGTTGGTTCAAGTAACTGCCATGGATCATTGAGCGCCAGCCAATTTACACGGCTTGGTGGTGGTCTTTGTTTTTGTTTTAATTGAAACAAATGTATCTTGGCCTCTGAAGAAGACTTAGCTATGTTATTATTTGCCGAGGCGTTGCAAATTCACTTCCAAGTCCAACATATAATAATATGTGATGTGATTGAAGCAAAGTAATGCTGACATGCGTTGCAGTTTACCTGTTGCTTCTGCTCTTACGTTGCAGTCAAAATTCAATTGGCCCGATCTTCATCCTCCAGTGCTGTTTGCCTCTTAATTGATATGCTACTCTGGGTGTCTCCGAGCCAAACCCATTTTACCTGCGGTATTCAATTGCAATGCACAAATATCTGTGTTGTGTAATAATACTTTTATTCATATGCACTTCTTCTGATGGTGTGGCGTGGTAGCATCATTTGCATAAATGGTTTAGGTGCAAGCGACTAGCTATGCTACGAGAGCAACAACTTGTTTTACTTGGTGAAGGGCTTTTGTTAAATATCAATGATTTGTTACTTCACATTCCTTGAATCACCACATTGCAGTGCTCGATTTTACTGTGGTCTCTGGTTGTATTTGCTTTTTAGCAAGCGGTACCACAAACATGTCAAAGAAGCAAGGTGATGTTGCCACGACACGATTCGCAAAATCATATGCAAGCATCACCAGCATACCAATTCATTTTAAATTCAGTTACGTTGAGAGAATATTTACAGTGGCGCTGTTGCGTAACCATGAGTGTCGATTTTGTCTTAATTCAATTATCACCCTGGCTGGTACAATTACGCATCAATACCCTTCAAGTTCTATTAAATGGGTTCAGTGGTTATCATTTACAGTCTAATTAATATAGCGTATAAACAAACGAGATTTACATCAAGATGCTGGTCCAAGTGACCGGGCATCGAAGAAGGCAGAAGGCAGTCTGCGTTAATCCGCAACATTACAGCATTACGCAGCCTGAGTTGGTTCATTTAGGCATACCATCCCGCTTGTCGGCCACATATCCACTGCTTCTTTGTCGCATAACAATATCCACGATTGCATTTGCGAAGGCTCATCGTTATTTACCAAAACTGCACGTTGGATTCATGGAAATCGATTGCCTTCAATATTGCCTCATACGCTTGAGTTTGTCGGCCAAAACGCTATGCTGAAGATTGCAAGATGTATGACGAGCCTAATTTAACGATAGATTACACACACAGTTCCGCTCGGTTATCAAATAACGTTTTAACCAAGTTAAGACCAACTTCGGCTGCCCCTTTCCCCCCATCTGTTACGCATTGCATCATGTTGTCACTTACCACATAAAAATAATATAAATAGTCAACTCTAGAATCGCTGACTTGTGGAAAGACGCGTGACCAGCTGTCCAGTCGAGTAATGGTCTTCTTGAAAAGATACAATATTGGTTAATGAGATGAGGTCTGGTTCGGAAGTCATCTTCGCCAAAATCATAACGGTGGTGTTTGTATCATAAGGGACTTATAATTACAACGGGCTTTTCTGAACCATAACGGTGATGCTATATTCAACTCAGCTTGATGTAAAATCAGAAACAGGAACAATCACTATCACGCGTAACAGGAGACAATACTTTTTTCCTCATTATCTTATATGTCACCATAAAACTGAGCTAAATGACATTAAATGAAAACTCTTGCAGGGGCTGAAACAGCTTCCACATGTTTACATTATCTGATCATAATGTCTGCAAAAGCGTCCCTTTACAAATCCTCGCATTATAAACGAAGCTATATTCTTGGACCAAACCAAATATCTGCTTCTGAGCTAGGTCAATACCAGTCATCGCGCTGTCTAATGCTGTCTAATGCTGCTTAAAAGCAAAACTTGACGCTTTTTGTAACCTCAACGACACTGAATTTCTGATATTGTGAATATACCTGAGAAAATATGGCATACAACGTTAAAGCAAACATTTGCTAACACCCTGGCGGTTTCATTTATAATGTTGGACATTCCTAACTAGTTCCTGAAGGCTACCACCTGTGCAGTACGCAAATAACTTAATCATTAACCGAAATTTCTAATGAATTCAATCGTTATTTTCCCTTAGCTTTCTGGTTGAGTGTTCTGCCATAGGTCTATGTACATTTTTAAACCTAATCGCCACTCTGTTTTGCAAGGAGTAATCATATTTGTACCAAACGGGTTGTTTGCCTCACAGTACTATCCGGATATTTCTAAGTTGTAGCTGGCGGTGCCGAACTTACGAAGCGTTCAACATGCTCTAAAACTATGAACGATACCATCAGGACCTATTAGGACGCTAATGCGATATGTTAGTAGATATCATTTGCTACCATAAATAGTTTGTAATAGGCTAATTATGTCCGAACATTGTCATGAGGCACATTCATCTTTACCTTAAAGGCCCTCGGTGGTGCGAGACATGATAAGCACTGGTATCAGGCTCTAACCTATTACACTGGACTCGAACGTCAATACTGTAGGTGCTCCCAACCTCTCTTTCACACCGGAATCAAGGAGAAAATACGTCAGGCGAATGAACTCTATATTCCAATCTGCTATATTTTGGCCTTTTTAGGTGTCGTTATCGGTGTACTCGTAGACGTGTTAGGAGTGTAGTGTATGAGCAAACAGTGTTCGTCTTTCGTCAGAAATATGAGGGAAACAGCTTTTGACAGGCAAATACTATCTTTAAAATGTATACCCATCCACTACTCATATCGTTCACAAATATGGCGTTGATATTTGAAAGTGTTGTACATGTTTTACTTCAGAAATAATTATTATGGGGAGCGCCTGCCTTATCACCCGCTCATCATTGATGATGCAAGGTAAGGAAACGTGACTTTGATGTAGATGATCCCGGTAATTATTCAGCAGGTGGATTCTTATCGTGATCTCGGCTTTGCCCAAAAACGGATATCGGAAAAAAAACTGTGGGCCTAGCTTACTATTTGGCGGCGGTTGTCCTGGAGCGGTCTCACCGTTTCCTTGAAGAGAATATGCGACCCAATTACGACGAGCGACCTAATAATGTTACGTCGTGTCTAACAGGTTTAGTGATACTATGCAAAATTTTTATGCATCGCATAAAAATACGCACGGGATAATGAATCGTCAATGAGAGTGTACACGGTAGATTAAGCTATTTGAATCGAAACATATTCAAGTGCGGGGAAATCATACATATCGCTTAGCTCTTTTAATATCGGCTACCAGTAATCCTGTAAATTAAAATACTTGGAATGAGACAATTTTATGAATTGAACCTAATTTCACTTGCCAGCATTATTCGATGCCGAATTAAGAATAAGTATTTTCTCCTTCCGATCCTAAGGTACTTAGTTACTTAAAAAATCGTAAATACTATAGTATGTGTTATTTCCAAGAAGAACGCCTCAACCCGCAGGGACAAACCTCATTAGTCGCGAGTTCGGGCAAATCTCACCACCCTGTAGCAGCGTAGCGTATCCTTAAACCATGACAAGACAGTGTATTCGAATTTGATGACAAATCACATTTGACAAGAAAATTTAACCGCCGAATCGAACACTGCACCATTTGCGAGACGCAGTTCGCTTTAAATCGCGTAGTTCTGATAAGCTCGCATGTGGCTAGAGCAGATATATCGGTATGAATGAATTGAAAGGTTTCAGAAGGCAATTCAACAGACTCGGAATTTAACGCGCTGCCTGATTAGTAACACATCTGTAAACCCATTCGATGAACAGCAGACATTAAGCTTTTGATGGTCAAACTCTTAATTTATACGAGATCAGTGCTTAGCAACACTCTGTCAGCAATGTGGTAGAAAATGTGATGAATATCCGCATACAACCAGTAAATGGTCACATTTACCCTCTTATGCGTCCTGTCCACTATCATCTTACCCCTAACCAATATCCTGACAGGATCAGCAAGTATTATTCACTTAAAACATACTTGCCTAACGTGCCAAGATGGGGTTTTTAACGATTAACTTATAGGTCAATCATAATGTTCGTCGATAATTGGTTTGAGTTAAGAGTCTTCAAAGGCCGTTAGACGATGTAATTACCTAAGTAGTTTTAGCTATGTGCGAGAGTTCCTATGATGCATCTGCAGAACGGCAAGAGCAGCAGTCATCAAATATCATGTCAAATAATGATTTATACGAAAGATAAGGAACATCTAAAAATCCTGAAAACACATTTTCTGCGTTCACCTTTATGTACTCAACTGCAGGTACGCAACCCACAGAAACTGCAGATGAGAATATCATCAAATATTTATTGTGAATATCAATATGTGGGATACATCAATTGCAGATGCACTGGCACGTCGCTCCTAATACGTCTACGAGTACACCGATAACGACACATGAAAAGAACGAAATATTGCAGAATGAGATATTGTGCCCAATAGCCAAACGGATTTATTCCTTGATTCCGGTGTGACAGAAAGGTCGAGAGCAGTGTAGATATTGCAATAGGTGCCAGTTCTTATCATGACTGTACGTTTTACATGGAAGGATCTCACACCACCGAGTACCTATGATGAATGTGCATTATGACAATGTTCCGACAAAATTAACCCATAACAAACTAATTATGCATGCAAACAATATCTCCTATCATATCCCATTAGCGGCCTAATAAGTCCAGATGGCGTCGTTCATTGTGTCGGTGCATATTCAACGCTTAAGTAGTACATATATTAGCGGTACTTGAGCAGTTACCCTTTACAAGAGTTTCAGGCCTTTTTGTAGCTTATACAAGATTTGTTTTCGGTACTGGCGCAGTACCCCTACTATATAAATACTTCTGATCCTTTGGCAGCTTATACAAGATTTTTGCTCACCCAAGGGTCCCTCCGACCCGACTCCCAAACGGGGCCGAGAGGCTAGTTTGTTGTCGCTCTAGTGTGCCCATCACAACCTGCTAACGAGGCCCTCTAGACGCTCCACTCGCTCCACAAGATCATCGTTTTTAACCTCCAGATCTCTCACCATGTCTTTCAGGTGTTCCAATAGGTTATCATACTTAGTCTCCATATCACTCAGTTTGTACTCCAGATCCATGCTTTCGTCTTTCATATAATCTGTATCTAACATCAACTCTTTTTATCCTATGCAGTTGCTTGTCGGTTTTTGCATTTATGAGTGATAGATGTAACCCTAATAATGCATTTTTAGCCAATTGTTCGACGTAAGCAATTGTAAGGCACTGTATTGCCCCAAAATGTCCCCCGCCCAGTCTTTGTTGCTATGCAAATGTCACTAATTAAGGTAAATCAGCTAAACATCATACCAGTTATCGTCCACCAATGATTCTTTTGCCTGCCTCTCCTTATCCAAGAGCTGCAGTAGATAAGTGAATGACAACAAGAACACACCGTCTGTCACGGATAATGCTCTTCTGCTTGTTTATGGGTAGAAGAGCGAACACGTATCATTGTCACCCACGAGGAACTGATTTATCACCGTACCACTCTTTGCAACACCACCAATCTATGACGTCAACAGGGGTAGCAGATGAGATTTTCTACAGCCTCGCCAACTGAGGACGTCGTTGGTTGGCAATGATAAATATATGATCCTGTGCCATGCGTAAAAAGCCCTGCTGCTTACATATTTTCTAACAAATTGAACATAGTAATCACACCTTGGACGATTGAACAGCACTTTTTGGACACCTGATCACACCCTTCTAGTATTGTGTGCAAACCATATGCTCTTTGAATGTGACATCGACCAAATGGATGAGTTTAATATCAAATTAGCCGAATGCACGTTGAATGACAATATTTTGTTTTGCTGTGACATTATGTAGTCACGTGACGCTCAAACTATGTTGCAATATTCGCTGTAAACGAGACTCCGTAATCCATAATGAACGGCATGAAATCGCACGATATGTGCACATGATGACGGCACAAGACATAACACGTGCAATGTTATGTCGTTTTTTATTGAGGCAGCTGCGGAACCTGCTCTGTAAGCAATGTCAATGGCGCTTAAATAGCCACTTCATTCTCATCAACTGGCATCTGACGAAACCAACAGTATACTTTATCAAAGTATGTTTCCGTGATGATACGGTTAATAGCAATCATAAACATCATTTATTACATTCTTACTGAGCCCCTCTGGGTTATGGCATCTGCATACTGCAACATATGGGCTATAGCTGTTCTGTTTTCAAGCTCTCACACTTGCAACTTATTGATATTGAGTAGAATGCTGCTATGGTGGCATATAACTTATTCAAAAAAAGATAATTCACATTTGTTTTTGAAAATGTAAACATGTGTAATGACGAGCTGTAGAAGAATAATCTCAATAGTCGTAAATTGATTTTGGTTTTCGCTGATTGGTTAATTCACGAGAACAAATATACAGTACATTCACGAAATGCTAGCAAAATGCCCAGAGTTTCCAGTAACGATGTGACTTATGTATAGCAAGCACCGTTTCTCCCTGTTAAACAATGACACATAAAACCTTGAAGGCAGCCCAAAAATACCCTCTGCGGGACCTGTCTCTTTTATACTTCGTGGTAGTAATGTAATGAGTGTGAATGTGCGGGGCGGTTAGGTGTCAGATAGAATCGTTCTATGGTATGGCAAAGAGTAGAGCCGGTATTAGGTCCGAGCATTATCGGTGCTAATCCCATAAGTACACCCACTTAATCGGACTCCCGTTGCCAATTGTATATACAATACCATCCCGGCTATTATGCAAAACGATTTCATATTAGGCGCTAAAAAGCTTTTCATTCCTTACGTCACTTCCCACAATGTGACACGAAAGACTGCATGTCAGATTTGGCATCTCTATCTAACTTTGATCACCTTCAAGTCGTTGATTCAATCCACAGCATCGTACTATCAAGCAGCCAGCATAACGTATGTTGCTTACGAAATACACGTTTGTGTTTCCTTATCACGTGAGCAGTTCTCACAAAGTTTAATGACAAGACGCCGACACAATTGGCAATACGGTCAGTGAGCAGCGCTTATCAGTAATGCTTCTACTCCTCTACAAGCTCAATGTACAATATAAGATCCTAAGATGCTCACTTGTAGTTATTTTTCTCCTACAAGCGAAGATTCCTAAATGGAATATATCCAACTCTTGTAGCTTCAATGTACAATATAATCACTGGCAGATTATACCGTAAATGTTGTTTTCTGTGATGCATACACTGATGACCAACAGACCAACAACCAATTTGTGATGATCTAGTTTTAAATTTCCATTATCTTTGATGCACTACTACGCACATAGGACGGAAGTTACAACAGCGGGTATCAATGGCAGGGTGTTGGCACACATGTCCAACATAAACACGACGCTGATAAAAATGGGTCATCGATATCGCCCTACAAACAGTGGCCAAGACCTGTGGAAACATATTGTTCAGACCAAACATTACCATCACCGGCCTACTGTCAACTGGTCCCAAGAGCATACGCTTTGTAGTTAGAACATAGTATGGTAAGTTTGTTGAATGATTCGTGTTTGCACCAATGTTGTTTAAAAGTTGAGGGACCGTGATCTGTTTCCTGGACGCAAGCAAAAGCTCAATTGGAATTTTTCTATTGCAGTGTAAAAACTAAGGAATGCGTAATGATGCTGGTAGTTATTTTGGCAATGACAATAATGAAGATAATAATGACCATAATGAATGTTATAATGATCCTACAGTAATAGCTGTGATTAAACAAATGATGATAAATGTTGTTATAATGATGCTGAATATGGTAATAACGGTGACTATTCGATTATGATAATGATGATCATGATCATGATGATATTGATAATGATGATGATGATAATGATGATGATGATGATCAGAGTGATATTTACAATAACAAAATGAGATTCAAGAACATCCTTAGTTTTTTCCGCACCTTCATATCAACTCTACTTGAAGCTCATCTCCATTTTCACCATGATTCCCAGTATCCCTACCGTAGGTGACACCAACATTTATACAGTCTATCTATGTGGAGCAGAATAATACATAGGTCTATACTTAGGATATTATTGTATCTGCCAGCAGCGTCCAGGGATACCCGTTTTGTTCAATGCATTTTACCTATACATCCACAATGGCTTCTAATCTGCTTAGTCTAGGTACGCGTTACCTGTACTACTGGTGGTATTGTAGGGAGACATAGGGGATCAATCTGAGCGGAGCTATATAGCTTTCCCATCCAGCGTCCACATGTTTATCCGAACACCCTGTGGTCACGCGGATCAAATGACGTCATAGACTAATGCCTCATCTGTGTTGACCTGCACCTCATTAATGTGGACACTCTTGGAAGACAACGATATCGATCGCTCACAACGTGTTTTACTGTCGTTATCATGGAGGAAATATCTGCAGCCAGAGTTAGGTTACGAATGGTATCTTTCCTCACGGTATAGTCGTACAAATTACTGATCCGGTTGAGAATCAAATATGCTTATCAGGGTAGTATACGATTGTATTAATAGAGCAGTTTTGTGTACATTCGACACCATAGTCGCGCTAAAAATGCACCCCAACCAATTCGACGTATTCAACAATCATTATCTTTCCTCTTTAAAAGCTACCTGTGCAAGCAACGAGTTTGGAGAGAGAGCAACAATCGTACTGCGCTGCGTCAATCAGTGGTGCTCGTGATGTTTGCATGCTTGTATTTAGAGGCGAGGTCACGTTAAGATGTCCCATCAACACATGATGTTTGCGTTAACAAACAAAAAACAGACCAGTCGTACTAACTGTGCCAGTGAATAAGGTTTGCAATAGGAAGCCAGGCCTGCACATTTGGTTTTTCATACGTCCGATGCATGCACTAGAATAGCAAATCAGAAGTGTCATTTCAGAAAACAACCTGCGCGTCTTTTGCCATGCAGGATGTTTGATCGTCAGAGATGCACCCGTCATGCACAACTGTATTTTCCGCTTTTCTTGCTATCCCAGTGCCCATCCCATTTAAAACAGCTGGCAAAGCATCATGCAGGAGGTGCCGGATTGCGATTTTTAGCTATTCAATAGCTAGACCAAATTCATGTTAAGATACCGGATTCCATATAAACATCAACAAAATAGGTTCTTAAGAATTTCAATTGTTTATGTGCATGACATGACTTTCACAATTATCCCACATCTGTTTCGGAATCTACTAGTATATTACATTTTTCAGCTTTCACTCTGTTCCCAATTTACAAATCAGATAAGTGTATACTCAAGTGTGCTGGCGTCTGTTACTCATCTGAGGTTGTTGACCTTGTTGGCGCCAGCCAATTCACATTGATTGTTGGTGATCTTTATTTTTCATCTATACAGTCTGAACTGCATTAGTTAAATTAAATACATTAGTAAGCTTGTATATAATAATAATAATAACAATAGCATTTATTTCGCACTCGTGGTACAGATATTTTATGACGATCAAGTTCAGGTGCAATCATTTAACAAAGCGTGGGGTGCCATCATAATGTGCAAATAAAATTAAGTAGAACATTGATATCGTCTTGAGAAAAACCGGGAATATATTCACATTCACGGGCCCTACAAAGTTCTTGTATTGAGTTAACAAAGTTCAATCTTTCTTGATCAATGTTCGGTAGAAAAATCTTGCTTGAAATATCATTAAAAGTAATGGTCTGGTCGTAAATCGTAGCAGTATTTAGATTAACGATACTCATAATATATCTTATATTATTTGCGACATTCGAATTACTAAAGGCACATAATCGGCTAACCGCCGATACAAGATGATTCGTGCTATTAAGACTATTTAAGAAATATTTCATACATCGCAACATTAATTGTTCTCTTAGAGGTAATCTACCAGCTAAAAAAGGAATATACATTGATCTTGTTCTAGGGTGTAATTTCCATATATGGCGGATGCATTTGCGCCAAGTGACACATAAGCTTTTAAATGAATTACTCGAGAGCGTCCATAATGGGGATCCATAAAAACTTGTGCAATATTTGTCAAATAGTGTATTACGAACATTTACTGTGCAGTGACCGAATCTTGACATCAGCATATTAGTTTTCGACACAACATCACCACATGCAGCATGAATATTCAATTGTTCGGAATTTCTTCCTATATAGGATCCAAGATGGATAGCATGTTCACTAACATTAAATCTAACACTGTTCAGTTGTAGATTCACATCGCGCTTTTGACAATTAAAAAGCAACAAATTGCTTTTTGATGTGTTTAATGTAACATTATATTCCTTGGCAAACTCTTCGCAAGTTTTAAGCATAGATTTAGCCGCATTTAAAGAAGGAGCAATGAGAGCGACGTCGTCAGCATAACTCAGTGCGCATGCATAACGGTCACCAACATGGCACCCGATCCCCCTGTTTGAGAGTCGTGACAATAATTCATCGATATACACGCCAAACAAAATAGGTGACAAAACCGCGCCTTGTTTGACTCCATTAGTACAATTAAACTTGTCAGAGAAGCTATTGCTCCACTTGACTCTTAACGTTTGATGCGTATACATGTTAAGAAGGAGTTTAGCAGTCATAGCACACATACCACGCTCTCGTAACAAACCAAACAATTTCATAAAATTAACTCGATCAAACGCTTTGGAAGCATCCAATAATATGACATAATATGGTGAGTCTTCGCTGACATAATTATCTATGATTTCCTTTAATACAAAAGTGCACTGTGTTGTTGAGTGTGACGGTTTAAATCCAAATTGTAAACTACCCGATTTCAATACATCACTTTGATAGTCAATAATCACATTATCTAACAGTTTCCCTATGATACTACTAAGAGCTACTGATCGATAATTATCACTACTATTCAATGATTTTTTTTCTGTTCTTAGGAATAGGAACAAGCGTAGATGTTAGCATACCACGTGGCGTATGTGCATGATTCAACATCATAGTAAAAAGTTTTGATAGGTGGGCATATAACTCATCACAGCCATTCAGTATATGATCAGAAGTTATTTCACAAACACCGTCTGTCTTATCTCGTTTAAGCTTACAAGCTGCTTGCCTAACTTGTGAAATGTCGATAGCATGCAAAGAGCCACATGTACCACCAGCACAATTAGAGTGTACATCATGACTCAATGATACATTAAGGGCATCCATTGCAGACTTACTATAAGACACATTATTGTAAAGTGTTTCATATTTATTTTTAAAGACATTGCATATCTCGTCGTCGCCGTGCACGCCATCCATTACGGACACGGTCGACTTATTTTTGAAATGCTTCTTACGTATTTCTTTCCAGAAATTGCGACCGTCACTTGTGGCCAAAGAAACTGCCATTCTATCAGACGCAAGCTTATTTTGATTTCTGATCACGTATCGTGACGCCCTTTTATAATCCCGTTTGGCTTTACAGTGGATGTCTTTAAGAACACCAGAGGTGGGGCACCCATTTTCCACCCAGAGTCGACACCAAAATATTGATTTTGCTTTCAGCTGATTGACTTGCTCACCCCAGCCAGGCCGATGTTTACGTTTCCTAGTCCCAGGAATACACTGAACAGCTGCTCGGACACACGCATTCACGATTTTTCCTCATAGTAACGATCAATGTCTTCATAATGGTTATTGCAATTAATCTGTGTACAACTAATTGCATCATTTGAGATATTCAGGTCAAGTAATAACTTCCTCAATTTACGCATATAACTATGAATATCGCTGACATCACATTCCCTCCATTTTGGTCTATTAGTGGTTGGGGCGCTCATCATTAACCACCCGTGCAACATGTATATCTAGCCGTGCAAGTACAGGACTGTGGACAGATAAATTATCTCCTTCATGAAGACATTCGTATTTTGACACCGATGAACTCAGACTTTCGGACAACATAAAATGATCTAATGTTGACCTTGTATGTGACATATCACTCTCATAGGTAAAATCTACACAGTTATTATCTAACAAATCGCAAGGAATTAAACATTGCTCCTGACAAAAAGTCTTCAAGGTAACAGTGTGAGGGGAATCGGCGCGAGCGAAGTCTGTGTTTAGATCACCTCCAATAATTATACCATCGACATCCGTACAAGACATTATGACTGAGTTGACGTGGACAAGCAGCTCGACATACTCATTGGAAGGTGCTGACTTTGGACTAACATCACATGGCATATACAAATTGATAACTAGAATCCTGTGGGACATATTGTTAGAGTGCAGGGTTAAAATGCAAGCGTGACACCTTCTATTATGTACACCATCGATTGGGGATATAGTTAATTTTGACGACTTTTTGTGTATAAACGCACAGCCACCATAAGGTCTTCCCTTAATCAAATCAGAGTCATCCATACCAGAAATGCCTATAGTTTCTTAGAACGGCAATCGAGTGTATTGAATCCGAGCCACTGAACTAAACAGCGTGTTGATGAGATCGACAGGAATTTGCTACGTTCACTTAGCTATGAGATTAGGTGGCAAACAGAATCGATTCACTCCAACATCCAGGTGATAATGCCACCAATGTGATTGAAGCAAAGTAATGCTGGCATGCATTGATATTAACCTGTTGCTTGTACTCGTAAGTTGCAATCACAATCAGTTGCAATCAGTTAGCCCGATCATCATTATCCAGGACTGTTGAAGTCTTAATTGATATGCCACTCCCGGTGTCCCCTAGCCAAATCAATTAAGCAGCGTTAATGGAACCTGTTTTTAACCGTAGTCATTTAATTGTGTCGCGATGGGTCCAAGTATGGCATATCAAATTGCAAAAGCACAAATGTCTGTGAAGTGTAATTCATTGAATCACCACATTGCAGTGATCACTTTTACTATGCTATCTGTTTATATTCGCTTTTCGGCAGGCGGCACCACCAACATGTCAAAGGCGCGAGGTGATAGTGCCACGACACAGTTAGCCAAATCATTAGCAATGCAACACTAGCATATAGATTTATTCTTAATTCTATAACGTTTAGAGAATTTGTACAGTGGCGCTGTTGCGTGACCGCAAATGTCGATTTTGTATTAATTCAACAGTAATACAAAAATTATCTTCCTGTTCTATTGAATTGGTCCAGCGGTTATCATTCACACTCCGATTGATATAACTTATATGAGCCAAATGAGATTAAGCATGTTGATTCGTTCCAAGGGGACACTATCATTAAATTACTTAAAACAACGTCATTGTATTTGAATGCCGGTTAAACTGTACGGGCATCAAAGAAGGCAGGCAGCGTTAATCCACAACATATCTGCATGACGCAGTCTTAGTTTGGTTCATTGAGGCGCACAACTCCGCCTTTCTGCCATGTATCCACTGCTTCCTAGTTGCATAACACCACGTTCGCTTCATGGAAATAGCTCTGCTGAAGGATGAAAGAAGTATGACGTGCCTAAACTCAAAACAGATTACACTGATATTTCTGCGTAGTTATCAATTACTTTTTTTTACGATACTACGACTAAAGCAATTTGTTATCACTTATCATTTTAAGACACATGACCAGTGTATCAGCTGATTAATTATCTACTTGATGAGATAAAATAACAGTCGATGAATGGAGCCGCGATCAAATTTGTCGCCCTTGCTGGTTCGTAAATCATCTGGTTAAATCACATTTTGATAAAATCATATCCTTCTTGTTTGTATCATAAACGACTTATAATTACATCGAGTTGGTCTGAACCATAACGATAATCGTCTATACAAGTCAGTTTAATGTAACATCAGCCATATGAACAATCCGTATCACACGTAACTGGAGAAACTAGTATTTTTGAGTTGGATTCGACATCCTCAATTACGTCAGTGCTGGATCTATGTCAAAAACCGAATATATACATAATATATTTACTCGATGAAATACGCCGAAGATATTTCCTCGTTATCTTATATGGCATCATATAATTTTGCTAAATGGCATTATATGAACACTTTTGCTGTGGCTTTAACAGTTTGGATATGTTTACATCACATGATCATCATGTCGGTGGAGCACCCTCTTTCAAACGCTTGTATTCTAAACAAAGCTATACTATTGGACCAAACCAAATTGCTGCTTCTGCGCTATTTCTACATCAGCCACTTGCTGTGATTCTTATGCTGCTTAAAAACATAACGTGACGTAATATAGTTACTCCCGGCGACTCTGATACCACTGTACTTCTTAAAATCTCACGAAACCTGCAATATGTTTGCAGCTTCAACGACGCTCAAGTTCTAATATTCTGAATATACCTGAGGGTAAATGGCATGCAATGTAAAAGCAAACATTTGCTAACATCCTGGCGGTTACATTTATAAACGACCTGTACATTCCTAACCAGCTGTTGAAAGTTAACACCTGTGCCGTTGGCCCATCAGGCAATCATTACATGGAGTAATCATATATGTACCGAACGCGATGCTTGCCTCACCGTTCTATCCGAATTTATCTTAAATGACGAACTCAAGCCGCGTTGAATATGCTCCATCATAATGGCCGACGCCATCAGGACCTATTAGATAGCTAATGGGAAATGTCAGGGGATATTGTTTGCATGCATAAATAGTATGATAGTATGAAATGAGCTTATTGTGGCGGAATGATATCATTGGGCACATTCATCCTCACCCAATGTAAAGATGGAATGTGCAAGATAGTACCATCCTACAATGTAAAGCGTACATTCACGAAAAACATTGATATCCGATTCTAACCTGTATCAATATATATGGGATACACTGGACGCGGACATCTATTACGTAGGTGGTCTCGACTACTCTTTCACACCTGAATCAAGGAGTGAATCCGTTATTCCACACGACAATAGTTTTCATGTGTCGTTATCGGTGTACTCGTAGACGTATTAGGAGCGCATTGTTCGTCATTAAAACCGTTTGTTTCTTTTAATGCCTCATCAATACGTGTATGCTCCCGATGACAATAAACATGACGAGTTACAAACTTTGTCAATGGTGGCACTAGCATCTATGTTTCCTCAGTCGTCACCCTCCACACATACCAGGCGAGCGACGCGCCTGTGCATCTATAGTTGATGTATCCCACATATTAATATTCGCAATACACATTTTATGATATTCTCAGATTCGCTGAATAATTCTAGTGCTATTAATCTCAGTAGGACCATGGAAACTCTATCCAGTGACACATACAAAAAGCTTAGCTAATTATATCCAACGAATACTTTTACGTGTGTTCATTGTTCAATGATATTTATTCCCTACCGTGTCATTATCACAGAGTAAAACCAATGAGTTAACCTAGCTGTCTCAAATTTCACACATGTATCTGAATTATATAATTAAACGAACATGACCGGTTCAAGTCGCTCTGTTAGGCATCGTAGAATTAGGCATTATATTTTAGCCATGAATCGATTGTTGTCGACGCAAGTAAGCGCCAATGCTCTTGTCTTGGATTGTTTGATATAAGATTTGCAAATGGAAACTTTCAAAGACATTCGAATGCAGTGCGTTTCGATGTATCGTTTCAATACCTAGAGTCTAACTTTCTGCGACTATAAACAATTTGCCTTCTTAATCCCATCTTGTGTCGCATGCCATATAGAAGGAGCCGGACGTTACACTGACGAAAATACTCTGTAGTTGCATGGACAAACAGCATTTAGAACAATCTGTTGATTAATGGACAATATAACATTGTCTTATACTGAAAAGACTGCTTGCAAAAACAAGCCGATCGCGCCCCAAAAACAACGAACTTGAATGGGAAAAAAATCAAAATCATGCTATCTAATCAGGAATTAGTTATCGGTGCCCAATCGGCGCGTGCAAGCTTCGATAAAACGTTTTGCAGGTTCTTCGACACAAAAGGACGAAGACTAGAATTGGCTATATCATCTATATATTATAGTCGACCAATTGCCATATTGACGAAGGCGATATTGTGTAAGATTAGGTTATCCAGTGCTGGAATCAGTTGCACCTCGTTTGTCGACCACGGAAGTCTTTTGAAAGAGTAACCCGTGTACAACTAGGTCTAGAGTACAAGCTATAAAAAACACTTTCCACACCCAAATGATTTAAACATTTCAAGTGAAAATTATGTCATACAAGAAATAATTTTTTTACAGAGACACTAATTAAAACACTACATTAACATCATTATACACCTGATCTTGGTGGTTTACTCCACACAAGACTCTCGATGCGCAATACAAATTAACTTATCCGCTTGTACAGATTGCTTAAAACTTTTAACATGGCCCATTAGCTAAAATACATGTCCCTGACCAACATGCAAATGTGAGTGTGTACCCTACGCAATGTGACCTTGCCCCTAGTTAACTAATGTAAAATCCTTGATTGTCTTATTCGGGCACCGTGGTAAATAAGACTAACAATGAACACGGAATGACTTTGTGGCTGAACATTATGAGGCTGCTCTCACAGCTCTAGTAAACTAAACGATATCCAATTGAATTGTATTTTCATTGTTGGATTATAGTATTCATGGAAGTATGACTTATTTTACATCAACCTTATTTACATTTACGTCTTAGAAATTATGATATTATGGTGCTGCTCAAAGTGCCTGCACCGTCAGTGGTTGCGCGAATCATAATGCTAGGAATAAGAATGGGAAGTGCGCCAACAACAGTGATCATCGTTACACAATCGGACTATATGCCACAGGCAACCAACGAGCTAAATACCAGTATCAATCCCGCTAGTTGTTGTAATTTATTGATGTTTGCAGTGATTTCAGAGTCCTAAGCATGCATCTTTTTAACCAATCTTAGTTCAAAATTGGTCCTGTTTACCGAGATCTCTTAACGTAATCACCATGTATCATTAGAGGTGATCAATGCTGGGTTATCACTGTCTTTGTGATAAGAAACGCAAAACCAATTTGTTTGATTAATAATAAGCGATGAAATAGACATAACAAATCATATTCTGCATTGTTGGTGAAGATTATACATAATTAGTTGAGAGGCAATACCAATTCTAACTAGTTTGACCCTTGCTATTTAATTACACGGGCTAATTTCATAGATAGTCCATAAAACTAAATTAGACGATTCATATAAGTTGCCAGCAATATTGAATTGATGCCAATTGAGCTTCAGGCAGACAATATAATGATAAATTATAGAACCATATAAATGAAACAGCATAAAGTGGCATCCGGCTTTGTGCTAACCTTTTTACTGCAGTTTTCTATATAATGGCCAACTGTGTACAGAATAGAGGTTTCCTGTATTTGGAAGTCATCTAGGAAACAGATTCGTGCATACTGCGGTCACTCATATCGAGCTGACCAATGTACTAAGCGGACTTCTTTACATTTCAACCACATGTCTCCAGGTGAGGCGCCCTGCGGCTGGTGCATCAAAGTAATGTTCTATCTCAATCATCGCGTGACGACCTCTTTGGCCTTATCAGCAATGCCCACAAGATCCATTATAAGCAATATATCCACACGACATGGCTGAAGGCCATAGAAAGCATGCACAAGGCCCAAAATATTTAATGTAAATTGTCTCGCCTAAGCATTTTAGAAAGTAACTGCTAACTTTTACCTCAATTAAAAATTCCAATACTGAGGCATACAGAAGCTAATATTTTGCGATTGAATATGCACAGGCTATACCAACAGAGCTAATAGATGCGAACGGTTTTCCATGGATCCTACATTTGCTGTGATCTTGCATTCGATTATCATGCGAGTGTAGAACCTAATCTGCTTCTGATCATTCTCACAACATGAAGCAATCCTGCGTCCAGTATGCATCGGGATTGTTTTTTGCTAGTAAGAACTGCAATCACTGAACCAAAACACCATGTGTGGACAGATCCTACATTGGCTATTTTCGATAACAATATAATCGATGCTGCGTCTCTCTAGATGTCAGTACCATCTCTTAACAAAATAATCGGCATCAATTTTGCAAAGAAAAGTTTTATCGAACATACAATCTTTGAGAATTAATATCATTCCAAGAATTTTCTGAGGGAGGCGAGGGGTATCTTGCATTCACAGGTTGTGCCGATGTACCACCACAGTAATGTAGCATGCGCTACAGCATCGGCTAGTCACAGCATCAACGTACACGGGGACAGGCTTTGCTGGTTCCCCTTCAGGTCAGCAAATTTGAGAGCTCATTAAAGTGACCATTGAAGTCATTCATACATATCAAATGAATTATTAGTGTATAACGAGTCTATCAGTCCACTCTTGGTTTCGAAGGTTTCTCCGACAATCAAGTCTCTGTATTTTACGTAAATAAACGTAACGCACACTGTGATATGTGACGTTGGAATTTTAGCAAAAGCCGGTCGTCCATCCGTCTGTCGATGGCGTTTACAATTTGAATAACTGTGTCCTATTAATGTCAGGTTTACGCAACTACGAGGAATTTACGCAGGTCATTAAAGTTGAAGAAGATATCGTGGGTTTATAACTCATATAATCCAGTGCAGTTTGATATGTGAGCATTATGGTGTGATGACATACCTTAATCCCACGTCCTACAATAATTAAGGCAATAAACATGAGTGTTATGAAGAGGAGAGAACGTCAATTCATCCATAATCGTACTATTACTTTCCTGGATAACTCAGGAATATACATGTACGTCTAAAACACTGTCACCAATCCGTACGTTTTTTTCTTTTCTAATTGAACAATGTATATCTGCATTACAAAGAGACTGCGACTGTGCTTGAAATCTTTGGTTGAAATTGTTTGAAAATGGCCACACCTCTTTCCCGCACGCCCTGAAGTTAGAGGACTTTATTGCCACGATTTGTAAGCACCTGAACTTAACTGATAGGACCCATAATATCGAGGATCATATGATATAAACATGGCTGTTGGACGGCGTTGTTAAATGCTGCAGAGATAGAGCTGGTCAGGTGAGTGGTAAATGTTTCGCAGAAGCGCAACTGCATTGGCAATACGTCTGACGGGTACGTGTAGCTACGAGGGCACGCATCCCGTAACTGATGCCACAGGTAGTAACCATGAAAGGGGCGAGGGGCTCCTCTACGCCGATAGCTCAGTAAGCTAATGATTCTCTCAAACGTGTAAACACCAAATTGCATCTAATTTAATTTTTAAGCATAAGTTAAGGAGCGTATACATATACCACAGGCGAGTGGCAGTTCATTTGAACAACATCCCTCCAAGACAAAGGCTACCGAAATGCCACTACGGACTACCCCGTGCTTTGTGAAGTCCAGCAGTGATAGTGCTTTGCCGAGACAATCGATGACACCAGTGTGGCTTAGAGTGACTCACCAATTCGCTGCATTATTCTCATAGTCCAAGAACATCACGGGGCGACAAAGGATGGGACGATTTAGATGGAAAGTTGGTGCTTGACCAGGGGATTGACAGTCAACATTAGCCATCGTGAGGCTGTTTCTAGTGAGTATTTTCATAATTACGTTCTTAACCAGCAAGTGTTTGGATTATTCGGATATAATCAAAGCGTTCATTTTCAAATTCCATCCTACCACGCGATAATTGCATTAATGTTAGTACACTAGACCTATTGGCGTTTGAATAATTCGCTTACAGTCTGCGGAATTTTGCAGTATTGTTATTTGCTGTCGGGCACATTGGCTACGACAAAAATTGATTTATTTCAATGATTCACAGTTTTGTTGACATACTATGATATTAAGGCAATCAGACTGGTCCCCGCGCTGATACGTGTTAAGGGACGTCGGACGCATACCTTTATCATCCTTATTCACATCTCACACGTATACCTACGTGTAATGGTTACACACATTAGACCCACCAAGGTTTGTGTAGTAGCATTTACGTCGGCTCACTGGTGTATGTAGAATGATGTCAGAAAGCTGTAGTCTATGAATTTCTCATTGCTTCCGTATGGCTTGTGTCATGTTCGCCTAGCACCATCTACGTCTTGTGTCGTGCACGTCTAGCAACATCTGCGTCTGGTGTTGTGTACGTCCTGCACCATCTACGTCTTGTGGCGTGTACGTCTAGCACCATCTACGTCTGGTGTCGTGTACGTCTAGCACCATCTTGTGTCGTGTTCGGCTACCATTATCTACGTCTTTTGTCGTGTTCGTCTGACACCATTTACGTCTTATGTCTAGCACCACATGTGTCGCGTACGTCTTGTGTCATCTACTTATTATGTCGCGTTCGTGTTGCACCATATGCGTCTTGTATCATGTACGTCTACCATCATCTACGTATTTTGCTATAGACGCCTTACGCCGCCATTTGTGTCAACGCACCCTCTGTGTCGTGAGTCACGTACGTCTAGCAGCATATATGTCGTGAGTCATGTACGTCTGGCACCATCTACACTTAGTACCATGTACTTCTAGCAACATCACGTCTTTCACCATGTGCGTCTAGAACCTTCTGCATCTAAACGTACGACAACTGTCCTCTGAGTCTGCTGCCTTGTAAGCAACGTAAGTACGTTTATCGTTGTCCGTGTATGTTATTCTATGTTTCTGTATCCGTCCATCGTCAAATATGTCTTTCTTCATACATGCCTGTAAACAAGCTCGTCTATCTGCACGTACATCTTCCTCTGTTTCCGTGTACGTCTATCTTAACATGGTTCTATCTTTCCGCATATATGAATCCTAGTATGTCTGTATGCACTTAAGCATATTTCCATTTTTGCCCACAGCCATATACGTCTTTTCACATGTAAATCTATCGTCAATCATGTACGTTGGTATTCAGCAATGAACTCTCAACTAACGACATTCTGCATGAGTGTCTGTCCCTATGTTCGTCTGTCTACAAGAATATTTTCAGTTATTGACTTTCAATGTACGTCCCTCTTCATGTATGTCTGCCTGCATGCATATATATATATGTGTGTGTGTGTTTGTGTATGTGTGTATTTGTGTGTGTGTGTGTGTGTGTGTGCGTGTGACTGTGTGTGTGTGTGTGTGTGTGTGTGTGTGTGTGTGTGTGTGTGTGTGTGTGTGTGTGTGTGTGTGTGTGTGTGTGTGTGTGTGTGTGTGTGTGTGTGTGTGTGTGTGTGTGTGTGTGTGTGTGTGTCTTCATTGACATTATCATCTAAGGAAACATATTGCTTTGTTCGTTCAACTTCATTTATGTCTGTCTCCATGTGTACGACTCCGTGGAACAATACGTTTAACTTTCTTTCTGATTGAAACCATATATTACCCAAAGTAATCTACCATGTATGTACTTAACGTTTGCCAAATAGTTGTTCTATCAATGATTTCGCTAATAACACAGTTTGTATTGCAGCACTGAAGCAGTGATAAATGTCCACAGGTAGTAACGACTCACTAGGGACTTATTGGGTATCAACCAGCTGCGTGCAGGACTACTTATGTAAATACCAAACACAACACATCCGAGAACGCACACCCGAACTCGCGCGATGCCTGTAATTATATCTATGTTGAGTAATGTTTAATAAGCAGGCAATTTCATAGCGTTCGCAAGGTGTGGTCTTCTTTGGCGAAATATAAAGTTAAATGTGATAAGAATGGGGGACGATATCAGGGTTTTTTCATTCGTTGTGTTTGATATAAAGCATTATCCCAGCGAACCGTCTGCACAGCAAGCGCAAAAACCTAGGCCGAGGGGAATCTATATAACAGGCTTAACACAATAGATGCAGCTCAAATAAACCCTATAAAGGCCTGTCATTAATGACTGTGGCCTAGCTGTCGACGATGTGATGATATAGCCATGTCCTATTGGGAAAGCATACTATTTGCTGGGTGGGCCATTAACCACGCATGGTATGGGTCACACATTCTCTCAAAGCATCATTAATGGCGCCAGCAGGAGACAAACTCACCAGTGTTTTATGTCTCTATTTTATTATATCGCAGGGTTAATGTTGGTGTTGTGCCTTTTTCAGCGGGCGAAGAGCTCCCTATTTCATAGCAAAAAAAGAGAGGATTGGCATCCGGATGTGTTATATGACATCATCATCATGAATATGTCTGCCAACGAAACTAGGCGTAACCCTTGGACCATCAGTTCCAACATTGTTGCTGCAACTATTGTACCTGTAATCTTTGTTATCATTTTAATCATAGGATTACTCGGTAATGGAACTTTGGTGTTCATTATTGCACGCTACAAGAAGTTCCACACCGCTGCCAACATCATGATAGTGTCTCTGGCTCTGGGAGATTTGCTTCTTATTGTATTTTGTGTGCCTTTCATTGGCACGGTATATACATTCGTCGACTGGCCACACGGGTTAAGAATCTGTAAGATGGCCGAGTTTTTTTAAACGTTGTCCAAAACTATATCGATCTTCACCCTAACAGCCCTCAGCTGGGAGAGATATGTTGCGATTGCTTACCCCTTTAAGATAATGCGAGACTCCCATGTGAAGCGTATATTCATGATAACCGCTGGTATATGGCTTCTATCTATCACATTGGCCACATGGGATGCACTCGCCTCAGACATCAATTCCCTAGTTGCTCTCGACTGTTCTCCTACACCTGAAGCATGGGGTAGAGCCTATGGACAGTTTTACTAAATGTTCCACTTCGCGACATTCTTTGCTATTCCAGTTGTCGTCATCGGTGTATTATATGGCCTGATAGCACGCAGTCTGTGGATAAGTAGCAACAGTATGCAGACTGGGCCAGTCGCTAGAAACTTAGCAATTAGGCAGAAAACAGCTAAATTGGTCCTCTCTTTCGTCCTCATATTCATTGTGTGTTGGTTTCCGCGTCATATCTACCAACTGTGGTGGTATTACGACCCGTCGGATTTCACTGACTTCTGGCTCGTCTTTATAACTACTGGTTTTTGTCTAAGCTTCATCAACTCGTGTATGAGTCCCATGGCAATGTACATGATGAGTTGCCAGTTCCAGGAACTGTTTCAAAAGCATCTATGTTGCGGCTGTCGACACCTCTCAACAAGGCCACGTGAGTTAAGTTTTAGTGGGCCTCATGTTGATTAAGTGATATTTTCTTCAAAAGTGGAGATCTGAAACATGATGGTTGAGACTGATGGAGGCTGTTACTGATATTGTAAATATACGACTTGTGATGCTATAATACAAACTCTAGAGGAATACACGAGACTGATAGAAACATTCACGCTTACATGTTCTAGTGTCTCAGACCACTGGTGACATTGGCATTTGAACCCAAGGTAGCTGCCGGGGTAACAAGTAGAGTGGTACTGCTATGACAAACAGCTCATCCATCAGAGCAGTGTTGCAGTGACGCTAGTGACAGTCGATCTTTCAGTTAGCATGTTAATAGCTTCTCCATCCTTGTAATTCTGCTATCTAAACAACCATATGTATGTGACACATAAAATTGGCGTGTCCTTATAACTGTAGAGGTAAACAGCGACATTGCTGATTAAGAAGATGGCAAATAACAATGTAACATTGTTGCCAGCTGTACTAATGCACACCGGTACCTTAATGATATTGATATTATAACACTCATATACTCTAATGGGGTCAGGCACCTGTTATCTACAACATTATACATGAAGTATTCATCATTACGAAAATAGGAACTTTTCTCTTCAGCTTTTCAATCGTTCCAAATTAACTTAACTAAATACGGTTTTATCACGAGCAGCAGTGTATTCGTGATTCTCACATTGTAAACAAAGGCATCACTGTCGTAATCCTATTCAGTAAAGCCATCGCCGTAAAATGTATATTCATGAGCAAATAAACGAGAACAGCTTGAACGCCGATGATCCCTATGCTTTAATTATTCGGTTTGCCGGGTTGCCAATAACATTTATTACGATATTCCCATGCCAACGTTTTGGCCACGAGATTATCGCCTGAACTGGTACGTTGTTGCATATTTCAGATACAAAACAAAGAAACTACAACTGCACTGAGCAGTGTTAGATTGTGTGACACGACACATGGTGTTGTTATTGTGTTTATTTAATTGTTCTTGCATTATGTATATCAGATGACTCAGTGGCAGGATCACAGGCTTTGATATTAATGAATAACATACATGAAAGAATGTGAGGCGATGGCGATAAGTTCTATAAGCAAGTAATAATTAAAGCCAACAAACTGAGATCACGCTAAACGAGCTGTCAACAAATAAAAGCTGTAATATGCTCCGCAATGCATTATATAGGAATTAAAACTCCTTAGCAGGTTACTGAGTTACATCACATTCCGGGCTTTTGTGTTTACTTTAGTAAATATGGCCATCATAATGGCTCCACAAACCGTTGCCTGATTGTAAACAACGCGGCGACTTGACTTAGCAGTGACGTATGATACAAAAAAATGCAATAGACTATGTGACCCTTTCTAACAATGCAAAAACCTCATTCAGAGGATTTTATTGCAGCGTATTATTTTAGTAATGTAGTTATCTCCCATATAACAATTTTTGACCTAAGCCATGCTGTCGCCGATTCAGATGTATGGATGATTGATCATTGCCTTCTGTCCCAGCGAATAAATCCCCATTCCACGTAACTGAACCATGAATCATTTATGACAAAAACTCGCAACTGTCATCTATCCTACGTTTATAGTGTAAAAAGGAATTCAACGTTTGACGCTGTTTGCTATGCTGATGAGCACAGTCTGATCTGTCCCCTCCAACCCGTATAGCGCCAACTTTGCAATACCCAGAATTGAAGATGCTGCACATGCAAGTCTTGTCAGGAGTTGCATTTGTTACCTGCAGTGATCTCAGTCTACTCATTCTAGATATTCTGGGAATTCGCATGACGAGGCCAAGGCAAACCTCCCATTAATTAGTGACTGGATATTGGTCCGTGTATCGGGGGTATTGGAGAGTGAGCAGAATATCCTCGCCGATGTGAGCTCTGTGCTGACGCGGCACTTGTTGCTACTGGTCACGCCCAGTTTCTTCCATAGTATCCTCGCTAAATGAGTGGGTCTTCGGCAGTTACCAAGAAGCGGAGAAAGTATCTGAATGTTTTCTTAAAGTGTTCGAAAACAGTTAATGGTGAGACTTATGTACCATAACAGTTGACTAATTAACCCCATGGGCCGGCTTCTGATAGTAAGGCAGATTATCAGTAAGGACGTACAGCAGAACTGTTGTATGGTCATGGTTGAGTTAAATTGCAATTTACAAATAGACGACTTAATGCAATCATAGGATACATCACCCTGGGCAGTAATGAACTTGCTCAGTAAGCACGGAATATGGCGCTAAAAAGCTACTTCATCCTTGTCATCAGGTTTCATGCGACTTTAACAGCCATTAAGCCGAAATAAAATCGCTCATAAAATATCGGCATTGAGTGATGCAAGTCCCATAACATCTGTGTTCGGCGATGCAGTGCCCATAATAGCTTTGCGAGTTGCTACCTACACCTGGGACAGACTGACATGGAATCTGAATGTAATTGTTGCGATGGTATTTACTAACTATGTCTATGTAAAAGAGACAGAATCTGCCCCCAAGATAGAGAAAGATATCGAGCGTCACATCAGATATCTGTTGTGCTTAGTTATGCCTTAAACCGCCGGTAAAATAATAACATCTAAGGTGAGGATAAGTCATTGTTTGCATACGTAACACGTTGCAGTGATTGAATAGCTAATTGCGAACAGATCGTTGAGAAACCCTTGAGTAAACTAATGCATAAAAGGCAACGCCATCATGCCGGCCATTTGCTTTGATTTTCAATCAGATATTGTTTTAATAATTAATGTTTTTATTTAAATACTTATATTTAAATGCTTTTATTAAACGTTGTCAAACATATGTTGGAGCACAGCAATCAATTCCGTTGGACAAGCAGACTACTCCGTATCACTTGAATTTAAGTTGTTTTCCATACCTACGAAAATTAGTATGATTGATGAATAAGCACACAATGACATAGCGAAACTGTAATCACCAATTCTTTTCAAATTTATGACAGTCTAAGTTTTACTCTTTTTATATGTCATTACAAGCTACGACAGATTACTAGCAAAGCGGCATCTTACCTTGTCTATGCTTTTACTTCTGAGACATCGGTTCGACTTACTTTGCACGTGCTTTCTGGTGAATAGTTGACGGAGGCTGATTTCTGTCGGTTTTTTATAATAGCACGAGTCTTTCACACTTGTCCCTAATTTTTTCCGCTATCATTAGTTTTATTGCGCTACTATTGTCCAACTACATGTGAGACTCATCGAACCAAGAAGCAGCACTGCTTAACTTACGTATAATATTAGACGCTATTGTGACGCTACAGCAACTAAATCATCGCTGGTCTTACGACATTCGTGGCCCAGCACATCAAGCAATATCCAAGTAATTGTCGGATAGTTGTTACTGACATGCTTCAATAACCGACAGTGTTATTGCCCCAAACGGCTGTGGACAGGAATTACCGAAACATGCTCGCTGTTAACATAACAATATTGTAAGTGAATTTTAAAATGAGTCGAAAGTAGATCCATCTTCTACCTCACCTGAGGCTGCCCTGGAACGAGGAGCAAAATATGACGATCAACAGATGCTATATCCCGCTTTATCTGGAAAATCATATCCATCATACTCGGCCTACTTGCAATAATCATGTGTAAAAATTCCTTTTAGTATTGATATAATTCGTCCTACTTCCCATGCATACATTTCACGTGCAAGTGAAGGCTTACACGGTATAAATGTTTGTGAGGGAAAGGCCAGTCAAGTATCTTTTAGTAACCATGATGATGAGAGGTCGGTTATACATTGCGACTTGTATGTTGATATACTTTCCTATCATTTTACAACTTCCGATAAGTTATTAAGTTTCTTAAGGCCATGTAGGGTTTAAGAAGTGGAGCTAACTGGTATTGTTGGTAGTATATTAATGTTATTTGTAAGGTCAAAGTCATTGCATAAGTTATCTACGTATTTTGTATCGACCATGTCTAGAATGTATACAATCAAGATTAAAAAACAATTTAGAACAATTAACACTTATACTAATCGTTTATTTGTGATGAGATTGATCTTAACAGTTTAATTGATGTATATGCATTCCATGGTGGTAGTCGATAGTATAATCCTTTTACAGTTTATTCCTACTTCCGAAATTTGAAAATTGCTGATTAGAGCACTTAAGGTGCTCGAACACAGCTGCTGTAATCTATGTATTATGTAATTACATTTATCACTTTTAATGGTTATTTGATATCACTCATTGTCTGAGCAATTGAGTCTGTGAATAGAATAATTATTAGCAGAGATTAAACTAGGGGCTTATTTCCCTGAGTGATAGGACGTCATTAGCGTCAGATAGTAAAATCCATACAAATTTAGCCAATATTTCGAAACAAACCTCAACATTCAGATCAGCTAATTTAAAGCTCTTACATTAAATGGTGGTTGATTGCATGCTGTTCGCGTAACATTATTGCAAGTAATAAGCAGGAATGCAACGATAAGTTGCAAGGCGACATGTGAAATAATGATATTATGGCACAGAATTAACATTGACATATGCATATGTAAATTTAATAGACAAAGATTATTCTTATGATTGTGTACACATACTTTGAACAATAACCAGCCATAAGGGAGTACAATACGTTATTGGATGATCTAATTTGAATCAGACTCATTCAATTATGCTTCTGACGTAATTTATAGATTCAAATAGTTACTTGTTCATTGTTAAGCGCAAGGAATTGAGAGTAGATGA
>CM067345.1:59267518-59317518 GCA_034190875.2 Urechis unicinctus
AATTAACCAACCACTTGATACTTGCAATTATTGGCAAAGACGACGATGGTGGTGATATTGCTTACTCAGTACTTCTCCTTTCTAGTATGTTTACGCTGATAGACGTCGTGGTGGAAGATACGGTCGTTAATGTACTCTTCAAATCATCACAGGGATCGAAATAGCCTAGTCTCAGGGCTATTTATCATATGCGTGCAGACAGGTGCAATGCGAGACGCCAGTAAGATATGCGTTGGGTGTATGCTATTAGTTTACATGGAACAAATCCGAAGGCAGCCAAATATGTCCCCATTCGTGCACATATGTTTTATAACAGGTATATCTCGATACGGTGTCGTTTTCCTGACCTAAGCGGAGAGCTCGATGTTGTTATAGCATTTGACATGCGTGCTACGCCTCATTGCGTTTTTTACAAGCGACTGAAGTACGTTGCCATCCCGTTCTTGTCGGCCAAAACAACCAGAGCAAATGTAAGCGTTGAGTAAATAGGAGATGCAAGGCCGTATTTCGCTCAAGTAGTACCCTTGATTAAGTACTGTTTCCGTAAATAACTGATGTACATAAATTAAACACTGAAATATTTCTGCGCCAAAGAAATTTAGAGGTATATATGATGGAAGTAAGAAAATATGAGATAATTTTGCCACACAAGAAGAAGAATACAAAAACGATGCAATGCTTGGAAAACCCGATCAACTGCACATTTTGTTCACGAATTAGGCGTTAATGTTTGGTTTGACAGCGCTGTATATGTTATGCTCTGGTTGTGAGAAACATTGATTCGACAAGCGCACGGCATCAGCAAAGAGATATCTGATAGGAAACTGAATTAATCGCCTTCAGCCATTAACACAAAAACATTCGTGCAGTTACAGCAGCAGCACCTCCGCTTATGTTTTATTGGAATGACACAACCACCATGTAAACAATGAGTTGTGCCTTAATCATTCTACGTTAAACTTGGCATTTGGTGATGATTATGTTTCGCGACGAAATACCCCACGGCACCCGCCAGCATTATCCGAAATCATATAACAACAAAACGTGTTCGTTTATAAAACAATTACGGTCGTCTTAAACAATAGTTGGAGATTTGATAGATACCGTTGTTTGTTTCCAACATTAATATATTTTGCTACACCAGACACAACCATTATGCGGCGCGCCAGCCTTATTATCCAGTCAACATGGTGGGACGAAACGTGGCTTTGATGTGGTTGATCCCGCTAATTATCTTATTACGTTCTTCGGGTGGCTCAAGAAAATATCCGAGAAGTCTCGGACCTTGCTTACTATTTGGCGGCGCTTGTCTTGGTTTTGCTATATTATGCAATATTAGGATGCATCGCATACAAAACTATCGGGATAATTAATCGTCAATGGGAGTGTACACAGTAGGTTCAGCTATTTGAGCTGAAGCAATTTTTGACAAATGATATATGCAAAACACGCGGCGCTAGATTTTTCGAATGACTAAGATAAAGTATCGCCAAATAATTAAGGATCGTGTTCGCACTTCCGATATATTCACAACCGAAAATAACACGTGAAATTAGGTGAAAACAAATATCACATGGTAACGGATGACTAGGTATTTAAGTAACTGCAATTAACGCTTCGCAGTTGCCTTGGTTCGATGAAATAAAGAGAAGTAATCCAGATTTAGGTGCTTACAGCGGATACAGATGATTTGACCAAGAGATGGACAATAACCACATGGTATGATATAGCATAGCACGTCAGTGTTATTTTGTTACGATATTCTTCACAGTTTTGGACATCTAAGTGCATTGCTGACATAAAGCTGCGGTGCCTTTTTCAGTGTATAATAGATGGCGTTCATTTGTACGATCTATAATGCAAAGATTAGAGGCTCATTTATGCATTGTAATTAACTTGACATCAAATGTAATCTGTTATGATATTACAAAAGATCAATACCGTGACGTTTCATAACAAGAAGGCCATTGTTGTAGACAATCCTCATCATGCAAGCCCGTGTACTACCCTCTCACATGTTCGTCTCATGGATATCCATAGAAATGAGTCACACGGTTCATTGCAGTCATATTTATGGTTTTAGCATATATATATATTGATGTCTGTCTTACTTCAGGGTTGATAAAGTTCTTTATGACGGAGCTTGAGGGCGTACAACCTGATGCTACAGGAACCACGCTTAGCGCTACTATGTGAATGTGGACCAGTGCTCTGAGGAAGAGAGGAAAAAATGCCATTGCTAATAATGCGAGCCATTTTTATGGCTATTCGGAGCTTTGCTAGTGGTCAGTTATTTTGGCATTTTAAATCTTTGACCTTAATTACCATTGGCACAAAAAATTGTTAACGGGCACTAACTAAGAAAATAAAATGCTATCACTGTCATGTGAATATTTACTGAATGAACTGAAATCTTTTTAAAGCATCAGGAGCTCGTTATAGAATTACATTTTGCTATCCTAGCTCGTGTCTTACGTCATTTTTCTTCTCCGTGATTGTCTGAGCGGGAGGAGAGATAGCAGAGAATATAATGAGAGCTTTAAAAACGCGGCAGAGATGTAACCTGGCAAATTGTCGCAATCACTTACTGTTGTCTTTCTTTAAACAAAAGCACGTTTTACGACGCAATATGCGAACAATGTCTCTGGGTTATTGAAATCGCCAGAGGTGTGGTGAACGTAAATAATGCACTAGGCAGTAAAATGATGATTGTTAAATTAGGAAATGATATTGTAGACACAAGCAGTATGTGCTACTAAAATATGAGATTCATAATAACACCAGAGTGTTAAAGTGATGAATCTAGCAACGAATGTGCTGAGATGGCGTCTACGTGGATTAGTCAGTGTATGGAAAAGGAATTTCCGGGCGTTAGGTTGCGATAGATACCCAACTTGGTTCAGCAACATTCGTCTGAACCAGCAATCATGCAGTCGCAATTGATATTATAGTGCGAGCTGGCACAGGAAATATGTTTTCTCTCTTCCGTTTTTAAGGTTCTTGATCACGTTTAAAGCCGGTTGCGCATCTGTTACATGTGTTATGTCCATAGAAAACGACTAAACCTTCAATTACAAACCATATAAGGCACGTGTTTAGGTACTTCTTACCAACATGAAGCTGCGTCCATCAAAATTGCACCATGACAAGGCAGTGTATTCGGATATAGCAGGCATTACCGACGACACATCGGGACAAATACTGTATCAAATACTGCACCATCTGCGTGTCACAGTGAGCTTTGAATCGGTTACAATCTATTTTGGCTTTCAAAGCAATATACGACTTTATCCCATCGCATTTAATGTTTGGTGCGGCCTTTTTGTTGCACATATATATGTATATATCCTTAACTGCGCAACGTACCACCTATTCCATGTGCGATTACCAGTGAAGCTCGTGGCCGGACAATCGATTCGTAATCGTTAGGAAAGTTCTCGACATGTCCTCTATTAAAACCCATAGAGTTAATATCCATTTGAGCTTCTATGGCATTATAACATATGAATATACCATACATAGATATGTAACATTGCCTGAGAGAGAAATTGCTCATATGCTTCTGCAATGAATAATCAAATGCGTAACTCGTCCTATAGATCGACAATCGCTGCTTATAAAAGTTTCCCTCTAACATCAAACGATCTGTGCAAAAAATACATCAAATCCAGTCCCCACAATATGAAGCTCATGCCAGTATCAGATTCTTGTTTCATCAAACGATCTGCCAGGAACATATCAAAGCCAGGCGCCATGGTTGAATCTCACGTAAATTAGTTGATTGATTTTACATGAGCAATTGCCTTTCTGCAAGCTCAGTTTGTATGTTTTGGTCAATAATCGTCCGTTCTTCGAAGTCTTTTTTTGCCTATGAATTATCCTTTTGAAGTCCCCATTCACAGGACGATAAAAGCTTGGCTTGCTCGTAGTCTAAAATGTATGTGTAGAAATGAAGAAATCGTTACTATTCTAATAAGGGGCGGGTGTGAATTGCATTTTTATATACTTTGGTAGGGTCACACCAGTCATATAACGGCTTTTGCTTGCCGTGGAAATTATTTCCGCCGTATATCACCATAACGCCAATTAGCTTTATAATAGTCATATATTGACAACGCTACTTGTATGAAAAGCATAAACCAGCCATCAAAGTTATCTGTGCTATGAAGGTAAACTATGCGTACACTTATTCTGTATTATGTTTCATGTATCACATGAAATTTATTTCGCTTGCAATTCTCACTCATGTCATATTTTCTGTCAAGTGTAGCCTCTGTAGCATGCTTCCAGTGCACTGTAATTATAGAGACAAATACATGCGGCTCAGTCAGTCACCAATGGAACACGTTGTAGCGGAAATCACGTAAGGCAATATAGAGGTACCATACAATCATTTACGGCTCATTGCTGCGACACTTATGAGACAAGAATTTAAACTGGATTGATTTATTGCATCGTCGCCCTAAGGGGACGCACTAAGTATTTGGGCACTTTGCAAATGGTATAACATGGATAATTTTTTCGTTGATATGCGTTGTCGTTGGCCAAAGATAGTAAGAACTAGCCGCAAGTGGTGAAGGGATATGCCATTTAGCATGGCCCCAAAAAGACAATATATTTTAATGTATGGTAATATATTGCTGTTAGGAAGATGGTGGACATGTTTTCGCGGCTACGGCTGACTAATACATTATCGCCAAACATCGTCATGATAATTGGATGGCATTGCACTGCGAGCGTTAATCCTCTATATGACCCCATTGTTATCCTGGTGACCCTATTCTTGTATATTGCAGCTATATTTTGCGGGACAGCAATGGCTAATGTTATCACCGCTTCCTGGTGCCAAGTTAGCTACTGTCACCACGTTGTAGGTACAGCTGATTTCATTGTGACTACGCGTTCGTTTTAAGTGGTCACCACGTGTTCTGTATGGTACCGTAGCCTAAGGGTGGGATATTGAAGTCAGATATGATGATAGTTTCTTTATTTCTTTTCCCCGCGAATTTAGTACGCTTCATTCTATAGTGATTAACGCAGAGTTCACGTCATAGGTCTAATAACAATTATATTATTATTGTGAAGAAGGTTCTGTTGATACTATCTGAGATTCAATACAATACTGCCATGGAAAGTAATGTAGCAAGAAACATTCCAACAATTAATAAACCCCTTATGTTCTATAATCTTTGTTCATCACCAGCACTCCATCTCCTGGTTGCCGAAAGTGACGCAAATTTATTTAAACGTTCACATTTCTTCTTTTATGAAAAAACGATTAAATTTGCAGCAGAATAGTTATTAAGCCAAGCCTCTGATACACATCGATTAACATGAAAGGCGGTACGGATTTAATTGATCGGCATCAAGCAGGATGCTGTCACCTAATGATCCAATGTTAACATAGGCATAAATGATAGTTGATGTAAGACAGTCTCCTGTGGGCGTGAGAGGGGCCTGTATTTCAGTGTCTCCCCTCTTTGTCGCCGCTGAGGCAACCTGTCCAATCTTTTAAATGACGCTTTAGAAAGACACCCAATTATTCCAATCAATGAACATTTTGAGGGATAGCTAATCAAAAGGAAAGAGGTGTTTGATAAAAGATGTAGAACATTAGTATAATTAGGAGCAAGCCTATACTCTTTAAACGTAATGTCACGATGAAGATAATTAAAGACGGATTGGCGACAGGTAGTTGATGGGAACTTATTTCACGAAATTCATCAATTTTTTCATCCTATCCTTATTAATTATCTGCTGGTCACCTCTATTCCAAACTCATTTCAATAGTTTCGAACACATGTTCCCCTCCTATAAACAAGCACACAGTCAAACAGCAACTGGGGTATATGCCCAAAGTTTTATTGCGATTGCCAATTGAACGTCTAAGAGACTTCGACCGTCGAGTTTTTGAGTGTATGACACTAACTCATCATACATTCTAAATCATATAATTAAACAACTCTCAACACATATGCACAATTAACTTGAAAACGTTGAACACATTCGACAGGATAGAGGACTATCAAAAACAGCTATTAAATGATAAAACCGCATACAGCCTAGCTCGCTTCTAACTGGCGCTAGGTGACCGACAAGGCGGTTCTTACTAGCGCTAGGTGTTAGAGTAGGCGCTTCAAACTGAAGCGGTATGATACAAAAGGCATTTGTAAATTGCGCTAGGTATCGGAGTTCGCGTTTCCAACTTGTTCTAGATTTTAGAGTAGACACATCAAACTGACGCTAGGTGACAAAGTAGGTGCCTCTAACTGGCGCTTCGTGGCATAACAGGCGCTTTTTACTTGCGCTAGGTGTCCGAGGAGGCGCTGTTTAATGACGCTAGGTGACCAAATAGGTGCTTCAAATGGCGTTAGGTGACATAGCAGGAGCCGCAAAACGCTTAGTCTATATTCAATGGGCCAGTAAAACATGCTGTCTAGCCCCGATGAGCGTCTTTTGTGTTGATCGCTTAAATGCATATATAATTTGTGACGATATTAAGATTTAGGAAATCAGTTGTCAAATAGTCAGCAGGTGCTCTCTGAAATATGCCGATGGTATGGTTAGACATAAATGAATCTGCAATATGGCACGTATGGAAAAAGGTTGAATGTGGTGAAAACGGAGATTATAGAACATTTGGTAAATATGGTGCCTGTAACACTAATATTAGATAAAGTGAGTATTCCAGTGTATGACTACGGGTTTACCCTGCCGCAGTTTGCAATATGACGTTTTATCATATGGATTCTGGAGATAATCATTATAGGCTTGTGCGCCATCACAATATGATAACGATTGGGAATGGGCGCGCATTATTATTGATATCTTAAGATCTCTGTGTGCAATTTATTTGTATTTCATGAGCTTATATTCGTGTTATTGGTAATATTGTGTCTAAAAATTCAATAACTTGTTGTCATGTCGGTGTCATGTAATCTTACACAATGCTGCTGCTTTTCTCGATTGCATGAATATATTGTTCATGTGTCTTTAATAAGACTTGACTGGTCGTGTGTGTCACGGTTAGCCTATGAATTGATTTGATTGTAGCTAGATAATCCCTAACCAGGCTCTGCTTATTGGCAGGCGACGATTCGTCAGTCAAGAACGATTATACATGGCGCTTTGTGACGACATGCTAGAACGCTCCCAGTTGTATAACATTTGAAAAATTGAGACTCGAGACAACTGAAAAAAACCTTTTGAGCTCAGAGAAGATGATTGACATTCGAATTGTTGGAGAGAACAGCCAAGTTAGACCCCAAGATATAATAACGCATTGTCTCAAGCTCCAGGTAAACATTGCTGGTTTCACTTGGCAATTGCTAGACTGAGCCGATACTGAACGCTTTTTGCTTATGCCACCTTGTTATTATAACTGTTGGTGACGGGCACCGACGAACATCCATTGTTAAATCATGAGAACATTGGGTCCAGCGCTGCTGATGCTTCTCTTGTCCGAGTGCGTACATTTGTGCGTTGATCCACGGGCATTCGCTATGTCAGAACGCCATGTCATGCTTCATCTTTCATCCGTTAATGTCATTGACCATCATCAAATCTATTTGAGAGGACCATGATTGCTGTTCAACGCGAACGTCGAACTGCCTTCGACAAGCGATGGCTGAGGATAATGATGACCCAACTACCAATGCTTGCTGATTAAACTATCAATATAATAAACCATTTTTTTTTGTACAAACAAACATAATAGTTGCAAATTCAAACGAACAGTAACCCAAATCATCATTTATTACAGTGTAAAATGTTCCAGGCAGAATCAGATGACTATAGAAGCGACTCTGTGGCTGTCGGAAACGGCAGATATATTATGCATCTAAAACGGATTGCTTCCGATAACTGATTTAAGCCATTACAATGATCGTGTGGAATCAATTATTTCGATGTACAGAAAATATAAGGCAGCATCAGTATATTTGTGTGAGCAGAAGCATGTATGTTCTGAAGCTCGATAAATGGTTTAATTACTACATAATGTAGCATTGGCGATACAAAAATATGAAAATAGGGTTTCCTTCTTATGTTTTGCGGATGTAAAGTAGAAAATGCCTGCGCATTCTTCTTGGTGAATGCCAATCGATACAAAAGTAATCCACCAAAGTCTACTTGGCCAAAACCGACTTCAATGTAATGCATATCTTCACATTGCACTCCATTTCATGTCACATGGCTTCAATAGGGTGACAAAGTTACATGGCTTTCCATTTTATGTCAATCATACAGTTTATGTCAAATAAACCTTTAAAAGACCAAGCTTGTCGCCAATAGACTTCTTGGCTGAAACAATGAAAACGATACATTATTCATTTTGACAAGCTACCAACAAATTATGCCCTGGTATATTGTAGCTCGTCAGTCGTACTCACCAACCCAAGAGGCAAATGCATGTTAAGGCGTGCTATTGTTCAACCATGCTTCTACAATTAAAGAATATCAACAGATATATGGATGCGTCGATTCTTAACACATCGTCGTCCGGAAGTCGAACTGTACACTTCCATAGGTCAACACGCCGAATATATTGCTATGCATGAGTCAATTGGTCAGGTACATACAATATGAGAAACATGCATGAACAAGATGATAACATTACCTCAGCGTTATTTGATTCGATGTCTATCCATTTGTAAGAGGCTAAAAACTGTATGCCATGTAATACATTAAAGTAGAGAAATGTTATATGACTCCTGGGTAGAGAAGAGCTATTGGAGCTTTATTCCATGTGCTACATATAACTTGCTTATCATAGTAGAGATAGATACTTATGGTCGCTGTCGCCCTTATACAAGATATGTGATCGCGGATAAGTGTCTCAATGGGTTCGTCGCTGTTGACGTCATCGGTTAGTGGTGCTTAAAGCGTCTAGCATGGATCACTGCTGATGCCTTAGGTTTGTTGACTCATACAGCGTGTTGCCTGAAACATTGCAGAAGTGATACTGAAATGTGTCAGTTCTTCATGGACGGCTAAAAAGGGTATACTATAAATGAGAAATATTGTCATGTGTTATTTCCAACCTCAATCATTGGCATTATATGGTATTCAGACAATTTCTTTTGCATTATATGAAATGCTATAAAATGTTACCAATTACGGAATTTATCCACATAAAATTCTATTTAGCAGTAGAAAACACACTCTACCTACATTCATGAGAAGGCAGAGTATTTACCCCACCGCGCACTATGGTTGCTTTTTGTAACAAGTATGCCTTGCAATATGCGACATAATTACAAAGTTATAATATTCACCTAAATTGAGTAGAGCTAAATTAGGAAATACCAACATGACAGGTGCTGCATTTCGCAATGTGAGAATGGCATTTTCAGTACATGCATTCAATGCAACGAGCCTTGTCGATCGTCCGGTAAATGGGGATTCTGATTTATGGAGAATAGTAATCAGTTCAAATGGATAATTTATAGGCAAAACAAACGAATAACGGACAATTATCGACAAAAACATACAAACTGAGCCTGAAGAAAGGCAAATGCTTATGTGGAATTAATCAACTCTATTACGTGAGCTTCAGCTAGTAGCGCCTAGATGTGATATGTTTCTGACAGATCTGTTGATGAAACACGACTCTGATACTGGCGTGAGCCTCATATTTTGGCGGCAGGATTTGATGCATTTTTTTAACAGATCGTTTGATGTTAGAGGGAAATTAATATAAGCAGCTATGGCCGAGTAACATTTCACAGGTGTTACCATTAACATTTGATCTCTCCGACGAGTGACGTTTTTAATTATACACTCCACAAGCATGTATTCTAGGCCAATGAGCAGTTTGTCTCAGATATATATCAATGAGTCGATGTATGGTATATTAGAATGCGATTAGGCCATGGGGGCTCAAACTTAATGATATTAATCGCATGCGTTTTCGTTGAGGACATATCGAGCCGTTTATTGACGCTTTCATATCGATTGTCCGGCTCCGAACCTAGCTCCAAATAGCTCATGCGTTAGGTTGTACGTGATGTGTCCCATTGTGTCTTCAGTAAAGCATGCTATATTCGAATACTGCCTTGTCATGGTGCAATGTGGAGCTACGCGGCCACATGGTGATAACATTTACCTTTACTCGCGACTTATTAGGTGGAGTCATACTCCATAGAAATAACACATATCACAGATTCTCTTCCGACTATTTACGTGAACAAGTATCTTATAAATGGAAGGGAGAAGAAAATTTCTAGCGCCAGTTCAGGCTAAATAGGGTTCCATTCAAAAGGTTGTCTCATTACCCGGCTTAATTAGTCCCTCCACACCGAGGCAGTTTAAGCATCACACCCACGATTTGCAAAGGTAAACTAATGCTAAAAGGCCGAATTATATCGCTCTCCGGATGCAACAGTTGTCCCCGCATCACCACATGTGACCCATATTGTGGGCTAAAAAACCGGTGGAGATCAAAGGTCAATTACCAATAAGGTACAATGGCAATTGCAGTCGGGCAGGATAACTTGTGACTGGATAAATGGAATTATGCGAAATATTTTTTGCTGCACTGGAACATGAAATGCGACTACATGATTGATGGGTCAAGATTTATTCTTTTAACAACTTGTGTTTGATTATGAATCACATATTTCAATAACACGTACTGCTTGTGTCCACAACATCTTTCACTGATTTAACACTCATCATTTTACTGCTCAGTGTATTATTTATGTTTACCACACTGCTGGCGATTTCAATAACCCAAAGATATTGTTCGAATATTTCGTCGTAAAATGGTCTTTTGTTGAAAGAAAGACTATAGTCAGTGATTGTGTCATTTTGCGGATAACATCTAAGCTATATATATATGATCATATGTTCCTCCTTCTCATACGATACGGATATATATAATACGATATATGATATATATGCAATACGATAATATATTTATGATATATATATATATATATATATATATATATATATATATATACATGTATATATATATATTTATACATATTTATAAAATATATATGAATGCATATATATGTAAATATACATATATAAATATTTTATATATATATACATATATATATATATATATATATATATATATATATATATATATATTTAAATATATATATATATGTGTTTTTTCATAATATGATGACATGGGACCATAAATAGGTCAATTCCTTGTTGTCTATTACGACGAAGGGAACCCATTTTCTAGTTGGCCTCAATGTAATATACAAAAACCCCGCTTCTAAACTATTATATATATGTATATAGGGCGCTTGCAAGAGTCCGCCAAAATGGTCCAGTCATGACACCAACGATCAATGCCCTTGGGAGGCATTTGACAGAGATATCTGTCATTTAAGCCTCAGACTAGAAGATAGACAAATATATGTTATCCTTTTCAGGTTTCAAAGTAATCCGAATAACCCAAGTGGCGTAGTAAAACGGGTGCATCACCAAATTCACATAAGCCAATTAGTTTTACATATTGAAACGGCCACGCATCGTGCGATGTTAAACTGGTACTGGTTTCCGAGCTTGTGGTTTCATAATGTCCGAGAACCGTAACATATTCACGCCATTTATGAAAGCCATAAATTTAAGGACTCCTGTTATATACAGCAACAGATTAACTTAATGACAATACAAGCAATACAAGAAACGCTTAATAGGACACTTTGTATTTTGTTCCATTAAAGTCGGTTTTGGTATTCCACTAGTCGTTGAAGGTCGATAAAACCATAAACGACTTACATTCCAACAAACAAACAAACATTAGTGCCACAGTTAATTTCTGTTTGCGTTGTATTGGCGGGGTAAATGCAGAAAAAGCATATTGTGGCAGGAAAAATTATACATGATATGGTTTTTCTTCTTAATAGATATATGCCCAGCATTATTGGTCACAACCTAAAGTTGGAGAAAGTCCATGACAGTGCCAAGAAGATCTTGTGATTCACGATGCATAATTTGACTTCTGCACAATATGTCCAGTAATATATTATAAACACCTCTGCTAAAACTGATCGCTTATTGAATCGTGCCTTTTTTATGCACCTAATGGTATTGTCAGAACCGCTAGGTTAAGAAATTATTCTACAGCTGACCCTGGTAATTATCAAGCAGAAGCCTTGTAAGATGACAGTGATAGATACATATCAATCCACAAGTGCTGTCTAATTAGACAAAACATGACGCTCTTTCATCATAAGGTGTCAACGTCGACAACAGGAGGGGTCTTATATGGCAATATCACTTTGTACGGAGCATTGAAGCAGCCTATTTGTACATTGATGTAATAGTTGGAGTAAAGATGCCGGGTTGAAAGGAAGACGAACCAAAGCGAACGCGTCACGTCAATACTAGCGTACCAAAGCTGAGCATTGCCAACCGGACTGAACAAGGCATAGTTTAGATTTATTCCAGTCACACTGGACGAATAAGGGGAGCCACATATTCTACCAACATAATGTTGATCCAGCAAAAGAAATGATTCAGTTGATATTGAATAAACACACATTTTCTTGAGGGTAAGTAAATTTATGTCCAGTGATGAACTGCTACGGTATTAGTAGCTTTTGTGATTATTAACCTTATTCTGAAAGACGGCTACTTCTGGAGTAAGAGGACAGTTAAAGGTAGCGGTTTTCACTGGAGATAGATAGTGCTGGCTGTATAGCAATGAAAATTGCTAATCACTCGCCATTAATGTAGTCGATAGCGTGCAGCAGGAAGAAGCGTAGCTTCGTGGGCCATTAATATCGAATGCGCCAGTAGGACACTTCTAATCCACATCAAGTCCTTGTTGATGTTATTTTGCTGTTGTCTTGATTAAGCGTTGCATAGCTAATTGCAACAATGCGTGTAAATTAATTAAACAGGGAACTATGAATGAATTTCCACTGAGTGCGAAAGATTAGTCATGTCAGCAGGTCACATTGGAGTTTATGTCACAGCATTGGGCTGTCACATAAATGTATCCCGACGTCCCGGCGATGAACTTTTACATCGTAGGAATGTATACGACCCTTAGAGCTACGTGCTCAGTCCTGATAAACGCGACATTTGCACCCGCCGGTTCGTGTCATCTATATTAGGTAAACCACATGTAGTTTTCCGACCACCCTTTAAAAAGGGAGGCCTAAATCGGCCACTTTGACAATAACATTATCATAGGCTACCAAAAGGCCAAGCATCAACATAATATTAGGCTTTATAGTGTCGTCGAACATGTGGGCATAGTGTTTGTTATATTATATTCGTCATTTACAGCCTGTGCCCAATTTGATGGGACTTGATATATATTCGTTATCTCTGTTTCATTCCGTTTGTTAACGGCGCCGGAGCTAGAATGTCCGGCTGCAATCGTATGGTGTGTTACTTGCTTGCATATTGGCTCACTATTAAGAATGAATTTCACATGAATCTGTTCCAAGGTTTCATTGTCGAGATGAAGTACTATGTCTATTTGCAGAAGCTGATGGCATTACAATTTGGAGAATGACAGCAAAGCAGAATGACGACAATGATTCATTGCCTGGCACGGATATAGCTCTTCTGCTTGCTTATGTGCTCAAGGACGCCCACGTGTCAAGGTCGCCCACAACGAATGGTTCATTTACTGCAGAGGTGATCCGGTCAATATGCACTCCAGCACCGATGACGTCGTCATGGTCATTCAAGTTAAAAAATTCGGGCGATGACGTCAATTTAAACCTAAGACATCAACACGGTGATACAGCGGAGACTCTTCACAGCATCACCATCAAATGGCGAAGTCTGATGACTAATTATCGGCCATATCATCATGTGTCAAGTGAATATGGGGAGCTGATGGAAATTTGCGCTATGTCCACAACTTTAACAATTCATTCGTTGGCTCGCAAGATGGAGCAGCAAAGACAAATTCTGATGATCTCTTCATGGTTACCTAACGTCTTTGAACTGCACACCAAAACCCTTTTAAGCCCACGCCATCATCCTGTCTATGTATAGCAGGTTAACTTCACCATCTCACCTTAATTCGTTTCCCCTTTTGCAGATTACACCCACAATGATCTTGTCTATGTACGGGAAGCAGAATTACTGATAAATACATAGGTTCTATCACATTGCAAACCTTCAAACCTTCGTCTTTCTCTAATACTTCTGCTGCATAAATGATGTGGTTGTAATTTGCTTCACGTGGTGTCTGTTTCGTCTATGCGTATTTAGTCTTGACTGTTCCGGGGAGGAAGTAGAGCGGAGGTTCAATTTAATATGTGATTATGATTTCTAGAGAGACAGTTTCCTTTCGGTGTCATCATCCTAGGCCAGCGGCCTCGCAAAATGAACTACGTTCCCATGGAAACCTCATGCTAACAAGGTTGTGGGTTCAATGTTACTTTCTCAACATTGCGGAACCTAGCCTCGTCTGCATGACAAAATCAATGCTTCAGTGATGTACGGCGTAAGTAAGATTTAAGCTTAATGTCAAGTCTGTATTTAGTGGAGAATAAACATCATTGAACTTCTTCCACTTCTTCACACTTCTGATCCTTAGGTGATTATCGCCACAATGCTTTGTTTATTAATATGGATGCTGACCTACCGAGTAAAGAATGTCGGTCAACCTTACGAGTGAGACACTTGCCTCTGGTTAGTCATTTACGGAATGCTGCCATTGTAAACTGGAAGCGATCCTTGGAAATACAATCTAGTGCTACTCAGTAGTAGAGGAAACATTTATTATCTGTTTTGAAAGTAGCAGCGTATTTTTGACAGGATCATAGTACATCTAAGATACTCCATGCTATTTCTAACGTACCTTGAGAAGCCCGACAGTTAAGGAGACTTGATCTGTCTGCTCTCCGTTTTCAACGTTGTCGCGTAACTGCTCACGTCAATTCTTCACTTGTTTGATTTTTAAAACTTGGCGTTATCCATTAGTACGCAGACGAGACACCCGTTATCTGGATATAGACATCGGAAAGTTCATAGTCTCTGTGTTTGCTGGCAGTTACGTATAGGTAAAATCCCTCATTACCCCTTACCATGCGTCTTTACCCCATATTTTGCCCTCGCTACTTGACCTCGCACTTCATGTAAAAAATATAATGATTGGTTTGGGCAATGGAGGAGCGATTTATGTTTCCATAAACATTACTTGAAACTTTCCAGGTAATTAGGCAGGCGTTGAAGCAAGTATAGAAATCTGACCGAAAATATTGGTTAATCAGCACACGACTTGCCATTTAATGGATTTTGTTTACATCCACACTAATATGGATATTTCGTATCCAGATATTTATTACGAAATAATTTGCCAGCGTAAATCTTCAGCGTATAGGCGGCTTTATGTAATCCACAATGGCAAATATTATTTACATCTTGCGAACTTCCGGTTACTGAGTAAACAACTTGGTAGCTCAAAACATTCTCGGATGAAAGTGAATTTAAAAGAATGAAGTCTGCCGCATTAGAGTTCGCATTTATACTGGCTACCCTCATACAACAATATCCTGTGTGACTCAAACACCTGATTCTATAAGATCCTTTTGAACTCCGGGGACCTGCTAAGTTGACCCTTAAACGTAGCGGACATTCATCACACGGTCTTGCGCAGTAAACATAATATACCTCATACCTTTGGTGATGTCTCTTTTATTACATTAAATACTCGGTCTCATGTTTGACATTCAAGTAACTTCGAATTCAATCAGACAGCACGACAAATAACATTTCGAACGAAGCCCATGGAATCTCTGTCTGGCAATGATATTATAGGGGCTCCATCGTACACACATAAATTTTTACAATTGATCTCATACAGGGAGCTTACCTACAGGGCCATGTGTCGGAGAAGAAAGAGCCGATATTCTTATAAATACGCAAATAACTCGCTTTGTATGCGTGAATCGCTTGCTAATTCACAAATGCCCTTCTCCCATTGCGAAATGCAGCACCTGTCATGTTGGTATTTGCTAATTTAGCTCGATTATGACTTTGTGATTATGTAAGCAAGTCATTGTCGCATATTGCAAGGCATATTTGTCATAATTTCAAAAGTAACCACAGTGGGCTGTGGGGTAAATGCCTTCTCATGAATGTAGTAAAGGTGGGTTTTCCGCTGATTAATAGAACCCTTATACCAATAATTTCCGTGATTTTACAACATATCCTATTATGCTAAAAGTGGTCTATATATATATAAATATATATATATATATATATATATATATATATATATATATATATATATATATATATATATATATATATATATATATATATATATATATATATATATATATGTATATATATATATATATATATATATATATATATATATATATATATATATATATATATATATATATATATATATATATAAATAGTGTTATCAGCGGAGTATGGGGAGCGAAAGATGTTATTTAAAATCATGTCATTCGTACCTCGAATGCCTTATGTGTGGATCCCCTTGGATATTTGAGTGCATGTGGTTCTTTACATTGAATCAGATGTTCCAACATGAATAGAATAACCTATACATTGTCAACCTTGATAAAATTTGACTCTGACATGAAAACTGTCAAAATTGGGTTTAGAATAGTGTCTGGTGCACTAAAGGCCACTTTTGTGTTACACATATTGACTCTTGTGTTCCGTTACCATAGTAATGAGGTGAAACTCTCATTATGTTCCTTGTTAATCGCGAATACAGCACAAATATGTCCGCATGCAATCCCACAAATAGAAAAGGCACTTATGGTTTCCTAGGAATGATAAGAGTGAGATGAAGTTTGTAATGGAGACATTACGCTATTGCAGATAACCAATCAAGCTTTGTGAAATGCACTATCTTCGCCGGATAAAAAATAGCGTAGTTCGCACAAGCTTAACAAAGATAATGATTAAAGAATTTATTAAGGTTAGTTTGCGATTATTAACACCAAGTTTACACACGCTTTTAGTGGTGATTGCGACATTTGTATGAATGAATTTATCTGCTATTGTGATTGTTACAATCCTCAGTGATATACATGCTCCGATCGAAAGTTTCGATGGTCGTGCTCATACTGTAGTGTCACTGATACAGTCGAACCGTTGCGATATTGATTGATTGCGAATGATTTATTCGACAAATATTATATTGGATTAGTCTTCGGGTTGTATTGGATTATTCGGCGTGTTATATTGGAGCATTAGGATGTGCGACGTTTTAAATCGTGAATATTTTGGTTTGCCATAGCATTAGGCTGTCATCATTAAAGTATATCGACTAGCAAAAGATGAAAGCTTAGATAACAACATCCCTATGATTAACGAGTTCATCCGACATGGCTCTTATGTAATAGTGTCGACATTACCATAATATAGGTCAATACACATGAATGAATAGCGAATGGTGGGCATGGATCTCGACATCCACGTGATGTACATCGATGTATGTGTTAAGATCATGTCGGTGTACGTGTATACATCGACTTACATATAATGTACATAAACATACTGACACATATGCATACCAACAACAGGGGCGATTAATGGTACATTGTCGTGGGCCATTTCCAGAAATAGCACATAATACCGAGGGGCAGTTTTATTTTAACCGACTTTATGTGTGTACCTTCATCAGTTACATTAAACGGAAAATCCAAGATCACAAAAACGTGATATCGATATTTCGTTGAGGGGGACATTACTTTGTACCCATCCTAATTAGGGTCTCTCGCACTTTGCATCGTAGTCATAAATCACACATTGATGACGTTAACAGGGATGCTGACAGTCATAATGCCACCTAAACAACGGCCCAACGAGCTGCTGCCAGTGGAATTATCATCTGAACAGCCGACAGATCCAATTGTGTTAGCAGTGGTTGGCCAGCAATAACAAGAGTTTTCATTGCCAATAAATCAGCTAGAGCTGGTTATGTTACGCGAACGAGTGATGGAAATGGATTGACATTAGACCGTCATTTTCATCTTTGGTTGGCGAAAAACACTTTGCCACTGGATGTAAGAAACCTAACAAGTCTTATTTTACCATACATTACCCTGGTTGTTACCATAGTGATTATATATCGTTTATACGTTTGCATACTGTCATTAAACTTAGCTGGTTGTTCTGCCATTAACTAAGACATGACTCTCTTACTCGAGTGTTAATGATGTCTAATATCAACAACTTCTACTTGTTAAGGATCGAGAAACGGAAATGACATGCAGTACACGCAATTGTTTTGAAAAATAGCTGTGTAGTGTATTTGACCACATTTATACGCATTTGATGCCGTCATTTCACTTCAATTCATTAGATATCATGGTTAAAAATCTAACGAAATATATTTGGCTGTATTGAATGGTTTGAAGGACGTACATTGTTTACTGTAAATGAGTTAAGTATACAATCCTGTTATGTTGCACAGAACAATAGTGATTTTGATCAAGTTTCTAGTGTTTCAGGTCCGCCTCAATCCTATTGGGGTAACAACAGTTACAGAAATATTATATTTTGGGTTTAAGAAATAAATTGCTAGGCCTTTCCACTTAATAACATAAAGAGTTTATTGATTTTTTTACCATCCTTAGTTATCATTGCCATATATCGCTTTTATGGGGTAAAGCCTCAATGTTATGTCCTTGTATATTTTATTTGTTGGAGCTTTCATTGTTTTTTCTGCGAACGGTAATATGTATATACTTCGATATTTTGGGCGTACATTCAAACATGCGTTTGACTACATAGCTGAGCTTGGCATCTAGAAAACATCATATATCAAGAGCCTGTGGACATAAATGTCTTATCGCACCAAAAGCTTACCACTGATCGATGCGATTCTTAACGAAATAAAAAATATCGGGTCGCGTGATTTCACGTGATTTCCCGACGCTTTAATAGTCGTCGATGGGTCACGTCATTCTGAGCAAGCGCGATGTACATGGTGCTGTGTTTCTGACTATCTTCCAAATTTATCGAACTATAAATAATTACCATGGATGAAATACCCCGCCACAAATGGATTAAATTTACTTTGAATAATTGCATTCAGAATTCCATCATTTGGGTATGTTTGGTTTTGGGTAATTGTATGAATCGATCTCAAAATTTATAACATTGCGTCTCGTAGGGCTAGTCACTCGCATGTATGTCCACAAATCTACAATTAATTGTATCTTCTTTATCTCCATAGTACGACGATTGTGAGAGCTATACCACATGGCGATAAAACTACAGGCACGTTTCAACCACGTTCTGACACCATATTTGGCTCTTGTAACGGCGCGTTAGCTTGTATCAGTTACAGAACTCAAGAAGATTCAATTGTGGTCTAAAAACAAATTGTATTGTTTACAACGAACTACATTCTTACTTGGATAAGCATTATGTTACTATGATAATCGTAACGTTTCTTCACTTAACACCGTTCATCCGCATAACCTACCATGCCATAGCTTAAACATACCATCTTACACAGCTGTCACTAATCTAATAAACGTATATGTAAAAAGTGGACCCTGGTCGGCTTATCGACTGATTTATCTGTATGTGACACTTAGGCAGGCGCTTCTATTAATCAACTAATGCTTTGCAAATCTAATCCCGGCAAATCAGCTTTGTCTCTGTGTTATGTAATATCGAACATCAGTCTAGCTACCTCGTCTGGCGCCACTGTATGGCGGGTGCAATCGTTAAGTCAGGCGTCTGTGCCCTATTGAGTTTAATTGTTAGTTTTTGTCAGATGGACCCGAAGTCCAGAAATTTATGCAACACTTATGTTATAAGAATCAATCGTACTTCACTGCTCAACCACACCTGTACAGTTTTGATATCCAGCGAGTTGATTTCGCGCTTATTCCGCTGATGTATCATACCATTTAACAGGAACATGTGTACTTAACTGTGAATGCAAACCAGATGCGTCCTCTCTCGATCCTCGGTTACTGGTCGGGCCAGTGATCCTGATGCAGGTGGCCCAAATTATCAATATTGAATGCTTACATTTACCTAAAGCTTACTTTTGGGCATGAATGCTATGTTATTCAATTTCAAAAACTATTCATTTATAGGAGTAGTAAATATATCACGATGAAAGAAACACCGTCACTTAAATAATTTCCATTTGACCAATTCACAATCTTTGTGATGATACAACATATATGCGACTGCTTGTGGCGTTGCTTCATTGCATCTACATGATACTAAATAGGTCCCTTCAATAGTCGTCCTGAAACGGAAGGGCAGATAAAAAAAGTCCAGATGACCCACTTTACATCGTTTTGTGTAATTGCTACAATTGTCAGGTGTGTGAAAATAATATAATAAGGATACATGACCATAGTAACATTGTGAGCAGAATTAACACAACATATCTTCCTTCTGTCAGGAACCAATTAACTGATGTATACTATAGATCTTGAGTCGCTTGTACTGATAAAGCACAACTTTTATATTACCTCCAGATATATAAACATGCTGTTTATAACAGCTTGTACACATATATCGGAGCAGATGCCACTATGATGAGTTTGCTGACGACTAATATACACTGTTGCGATAGGTAATAGTGGCAGCATGGAGGACAGTTAGCGAATATGTGGTACAAGGGGCCTCGTATATTGTAACCTTGGTGACGATTGACAAGCTGAACGTCACTCAAACATGACACGTCTAATAATAAATTCAGTGTTCCATGACGTATGTACGTATCGCTTACATTGCCAGAGTTATTGAAGCTCCTCTGTTACTTGCAAGGTCTGACGTGAATATATCTCCACTAAGATTTATTATCAAGAGCTAGGCTCAAGAAATTTCTCAATCAAATTCATCGCCCTTAGTAATTTTAGAATGTGTATATGTTGACTTCCCAGGCGAGCAGCGCCATCACATGTCCCGAACACCCACTTGCTGATTCCACAGGCTATCATTTTCATACTCATTTTTCTGAAAAAAACTGAAAATATACCTGCGCTAAAAAAGATGTTCAAAGCTCGCCTATTCAGGGCGTGGGTTTATTGTTGATCTAATTCATATCCGCTGAAGCCGCATTAGCATTGCATTCCTTGATTGGCCACGGCGCGCTATTGTTGGGTTGACCAATGTTTTTATCATCCAGATGCAACACAGCCTCGAATAATCGTTACTGTGGACAGAAGTATTGATGGAAATGAAAGGTTCATTGCCAACAGGTTCACTTATAATTGTAGCTGTGAATGACAACGGTGGATGTATTTGCGTTGCAAAGTAGTATGATGTCATCATTCCTGCAAGTAGCCGAAAATCTACTACCTCAATAGCTGATTATAATAATAACGATTCCTAATCCTGACAGGTACATGTTACCACTTAACGTCCATTAATTTTGCTTGCGTACATAGTTCAATATTAGAGCGAAGGTGCATCATTTTCAAACAAAGTATCATATTACTGATCTTCATAACATATGACATACAGTCACCGGCTCTCTCGTTTTAGGGGCATGTATTCACCATTTCACCACCAAATGTCTTTTTAATAATGAACAGCCAGTTATTACTTGCGATAACCCCAAATAATGACTATTAGCAGCGTCGTCAAATGTACGGTGGCTTAAAGATTGGGTAACTACACCTCATTGCACCGTGACATGTATTCACACTCCCCCTTTCCCTCGCTCCCACTCCTCTTTCCACCTCCCCTTTAAATCCCTCAGTCGTTTCGTGTATCTACATATGTGTGACGAGCTGATGTCATAACGGCCAAAGCGAGCTTACATGGGTAATTGTAACAGCACTTGTAATGCGGAATGATTAAGCTTGAACATCCGTAAGACAGGGCCCACTTCAGGGTTGCATTTTGATCGCTTTGATGCGGCTGGCATCTTTTAACTGATTGTTTATTGGATCATTTTCAACCGATTGGTAAGATTTTACTACTTGTGACAAAACGAACACACAACGTTTGTGTGTCAGAGCCTTACAATTCATTTCGATGCTCGTGTCTAAATATCGATATGTTTTGTGACACTCCATAATTCACTAAGGAAAAGTTCGATTCTTGATACGAGCAACTGAATATGCCATAAGTTTAACTGTCTTGTAATAACTGATACTATGTTTGTATTACCATCACAATATCAATAACGAATTGTCATTGCCATCGCCATTTGGTTATGATCGTATCGTTATTTTATTATGCTCAAATCGGTCACGTTATGACAATAACAGCTTTGTATGCAATTGTTCATTGGAATAATCTGCTTCACTCGCACTTGGCCACTCGATGTACCGCAGCTATGTAGTTTTTCCCAGTATCAGATGTTGTGTAGACACATTTTATATAGCTTCAACACTCACGTCAACTGACATAGCTTAAATTACCTGAGTATTTATTTTTCCTTGTTGTGTCTTTTATTAGCCCCCTTATTTTGTAATTTGGTGTGTGTCAGGACCAGTCAGCTAGAAGTTGATACATGCATATGTATATGATGTTTTACATGCTCCTGCAGATGGTAATTGGTGTATGGAAGGCATGAGAGAAGCGTGTTACTGATAGCAATGGTTCTGCTTTAAAATATAATCATGCAGCTGCCGTATAAATGCCATCCTATCCAATGTTGGCTTCCTATTCTTTGTATATTACCTCCTTTAGTCTATAAGTTCGTATTCTATTGACAACAACAACATAAGCTTGGATTGTTAGTTCATTTATTAGATTCATCAGTTGTTTTTTGCGCGAGAAATAGTTTCCAAAATAAGAGCTAATTGACGGCCAGGCTTTTAATTAGTCTTCATTAGGTATATGTAGAAGCTTCCGGCCGACCCAAGGATGTTACCTGATTTAATCGTGACTAATCGTGACAATCAATCTGCCAAAAGACCTCTTTAAAACACCTCTTACATCATATAATGTTGTGACAGTCTAAATGTTGTAGCAATTTACTAGCACACATAAAGAAAGAACTTTGATAATTAGCACAGTTTCACGGCAGCTGGCAACCTTCATTTGTAAACACACTAGCCATATGATCTATAGTCGCCCTGTACAAATAATGTGTGTTCATGCAAATGCACCGCAGAACGCTACAGGCGGTAGACATCCAATTAATATTCGTTTTGTGGACGATATTCATCATAAATCCAGACACATAGATAGGCTTTGTAATACACTAAAACGACCACACATCAAGTAATAGATGAAGGAATTTACAAGCGGTGTTGTCTGACCGTTTCCATTAAGAGTAAGGTTGTCATAGCGTGGGGCATAAATGACATGGTGGCTGGGATCATACCTAAAGCCTATGATAACCAACCCTGGTGTGTGGCAAATTTGATTTGTACATAATGAAGCCTTCGTCTCTAAATATTGTTTGCATGAGAAAACCATGTCAGAAGTACCTGCTTGGCCTAATGAACAACAACTACATTTGGATATCTAGTAAGCTGATAGATTCCATTGACCAGCAGTTGTGGTGTATGATCGCTCATTGGAGGCGCGTGTTTATTCAAGACCATAGACGTACTAAAAAGTGAAATAGTGCGCTGTGTTAGAAGCTTGTGTGGTAAGAATTGACATTTTGAGACGCGGGAATTAACTCTGGTAGGGGCTAGACTGCTTCTACACTTTTCGTGACATTTCCAAACAGCGGTGAATTACCAACCACAGTTACGCTCGTTCGGTAAATATTGGGAGATGGTATTTGTAGACAACACACGTCATTTGCCTACAAAAACACTTCTGATATTCATATTGTTATTTGCACGTTGTATGAGGTCAGTAAAATGAGCCTATTTAATAATTCACTTTCTGCAAGTCAAACTGCTGGTGGCGTGCGGGTCACTTTAGCAGTTAGGCGCCGGAACCAAAGAAACAACGCTTCAGTTATGGAGAAAACAGCGTGACAGTATACTAATGTTAGTGGTAGTTGAGATGCTTGACGCGCATACATACATACATACATACATACATACATACATACATACATACATACATACATACATACATACATACATACATACATACATACATACATACATACATACATACATACATACATACATACATACATACATACATACATACATACATACATACATACATACATACATACATACATACATACATACATACATACATACATATACATATATATATATATATATATATATATATATATATATATATATATATATATATATATATATATATATATATATATATATATATATATATATATATATATATATATGTCGGCAAGAAGATGGTCTTACTACGTAGAAATCAAACAGCAACATGATAACTATGTCGCATTAACCGAATGTTTTTAATTGCGCCAGGAGAATGTGATAAATTCATTATGGACTAAACACTGATTACTCTATGACAATCTTCTGAAAAAAGCATCGTAGAAAATTAGCCCCTATGCATATCCTCAGCGCGGGGAGTCAAATCGAACGCAACTGGTGAATTGCCTAATCATCCATTGTCAACCTGAGTTGGTTCATCAGGCTGGTACTGATATATTTATGGGCATTCAAACTGCGACTGTCATCCGATTAACCTGAGCTGATGCAGTCATATTCTTGAAGATGCATGTTTGCAGCGACGTGACATAACCACTAAACATTACTCTCCCCACCCCGACCAAAACCATCTCTCCAGCTAGCTGAGTAGCCCGAGACGCTATGTATAACTAGTTCCACGACAGCACTTACATTTAACGGACAACACCAAAGCGAGGGTCAAACAACCTTCTTCTAATTCTGGCTTCTTATTGCAAACAATGGAAACATCGCAGGCCGAATATCGCGTAGCATGCAGGTAGCACCCGTATGGAGGTTGAGGTGCATTTGAAAAATGGACTTTATTGAAATACTATAATCAAATAATTCCGGTCGCAGTCTCGATAACTTGATCTGATTGATTAATATATTCTTTTGGAAATTATGCGTTTGAACGAGTTATGTCACACTTAATAATGCACACAAACTTAACATTTGAGGACGATGTTCACAATACCATTCGTCTCTATGGATGACCTTCTCGCACCAAATCTGTTTATATTGTTTATTATTGTACTCGGCGAGTGTTTGCTTTCGATTGTATGTATAATGTAGAAAATGCATCCGGCCGAAGCTGAGCTAATAAAAGCTGCCTCTCTGCTACAACACATCTTAAAACGCACCTGGGCGAGCACAGAGAGTCGTTTGACGTTATCCCAATACAAAGCCACAATCGACATCAATTGTGATTTAGTGGTCATCAGTACTCCTCCGCTGATAGTAATAGTATTCGTGAGTGGTAACCGTCCATCATAATTGCATCTGTTAAGGCCATACCGGCAAGGTTGTCAATCTATATATTCTTGGATATACATTGGCTTTACTTGCAATGAATGTTACATTTACGCCAGTTTTCGGCCCATATAGAACCAACTTAGGACGTCAGAAATGACTGCCAATGCGATATATTTCGTGACATCAGTTTTCAATATTCATTTGGCCACCATATGTTATATTTCCTCAAACGTCATATACAAGAGCAAAATACAAAGACATACAGAGGTGCAATTCAAAGCACTTTCTTCGTTTTTCAAACGTTCCTTGTCGGTTGAACATTCATAAATAATTGGTCGTCGATCTTACAAAATAACATGTTGTTCTCGGCTTCAATTTGTAAAGTGGCTCATAGACTAATCACAGCCTGCATTAATCGCTGCCAGTCAAGCCAGGACGACATTTTAATCATCAGTCGACGTTTATGTTATCAGCTGTCATTATTGTAATTGGTAGATGATTTAAACATCAGTCCATATTCTAATCTTAATCGACATCATAGTTCTAGTAGGGCTTTTAGCCAGTATTGAACATCTTAATTATCAGAACTATGTTTTAATTAGGCGACATTTTTTGTCATCGATTAACAATATAGTCAGTATTCTGAACCCATGAAGGGCTAAAACGTTATTCCATCATAATTAAGACTTACCCTTCATCGAGCATAGGTTAACAATGAACCAGCGCATATCGACTTGCAACTGACCAATATAGGATAAGCAACAACTCTTCAGGTGAGATCCTTCATTGGCAAATTAATTTACCCAGAAGAAATAATAGCATTTTGTTCCACAGGGATCATCATTGCCCCTAGCCCGCTCCCTTCTAAGCATACATAAACCCATAAACCCATAGCAGGATGCGTTCCCTCTCGTTCCTCAGTCACGGGTCGGATCTATGATCCTGATGCAGGTGGCCCAATTCATACACATTGCATGCTAACAATAAGATGCATTCCTTATGGCCATGAATGTCATGTCATTCATTTTTCAGGAACTATTCATTTACACATACATATATTAATGTATTTATATATATATTAATATACATATACATGTTTATATATATATATATGTATATAAAAATATATATATATATACATATATATATTTATATATATATATATATATATATCGATGAATATATATATATATCTATATTAATTTACATTTCTTTATATTCGTCGATACTCGCGGAAGTCATATGTATATATACCCCGTCTTACCACATCTTGCACTTTTTTTTCACAAGTATGCCTCTCTTCATCTATGTTTCTCTCCATCCACGTCGTTCCGCAAAATCATTTATCATCATGTATGTTTTTCTCCGTCGACATATATCTACTTTCGCATCTCTCTGGATTTATCTCCGTGCATGTGTGTTTGCCATTACGTCTAACGTACCTACATGACCATCCATTATCATTCATGTGAGTCTACATTCATAAACATCTCTCTTTATTCATGCGTGTAAATTTATCCGTGTAGGACAATATTAGTATTCATTCTTGTGATTGATGCCGGGTTGAGAGTAACGGCATCTAACTTGTTTGTAAAACGGCACCGACATTTTAGTTCGCATTGATTGGTGTACAAAGGCAGATGGGAACCACCTCATCGGGGTCTTTTTTACTGCTATTTGTTTTTATGGGGTAATTTTATATGAATGCAAAACCAAACTTCATTCGCCCGTTACACGATGATGATCCATATATCATGTTCAGATAATACTCGGTATTTCATAATTTGATTGATAATGCATCCAAGGTTTTCCGGTCATGGACCTTGTTGTCACATATAAGATAAATGTAAATTTGGAAGACGGCGTCCGTATTAGCTTGGCAATTTTCACTGTGCTATTACTTTGGCCAAGATAAATATCTGTTTATAGTAAAACAACCTTAAAGGTGTGCTTTTGATTCATAATGAACAGTGAAGAATCTGACTGCCAACGGAGCCGAGAGACGACTAACACAAGACAATGACTAGGGAGAGGTTATCCGTGTCATTGTATTCTCCTAGTAGCTTAATTAATCGACTTAGTAAGGTGACTGCATCCTCCATAGGATCATTTTCATCCGACTGGTCAGATATTACTACCGGTTACAAAATGAAAACATTATGCCCTAACGTTTGCTTTGTACTCAATGAACAATGTTAGGAGCTGCAACGTGATAAAGCCAAGTTTTTGTTCATTCAAGACTATAGACGTACTAAAAATATTATGCGCAGTCGCCAAACATCCGGAGCCTTTGTCTGTAAATGTTGATTGCATTGGGAAACCATGACAGAAGTACCTGCTTCGCTAAATGACCAACAACTGCATTATGATATCTAATTAGCTGATAGACTCTATTGCCACAAAGGCTTGGTGAAATGATCGGTCATTGGACGCGCGTTTTCATTCAAGATTATAGACGTACTAAAAAGTGAAAGAGTGTGCTATGTTTAAAGCTTATGTGATAAGAAATGTAATCTTAAGTCGCGTGAATTAATTCTGTTCGGGACCGGGCCTCATCTACAATTTTCGTGACATCTACAAACATTGGTGAATTACCAACCGCAGGTACTTTAGTTGGGTAAATATTGAGGAATGGATTTGCCGAAAACACACGCCATATGCCTACAAAAACACGATATTCATATTGGTTTTTACGCGTTATATGACGTCAGTTAAATGAGCCTATGCAATAATTCATCCTCATGGTGGCGCTTCCTACAAGTCAGACTGCTGGTGTTGTCCGGCTCACTTTAACAGTTTTGCAAACAATCGAAGCATTGCCGGCTTAATATCGCGTAGCATGCAAGAAGCACCCGTATGGAGGTTGAGGTGCATTTGCAAAATATATTGAACTTTAATCATATAATTCCGGTCACAGTCTGGATAACTTGATCTGATTGATTTATATATTCCGTTACCTATTGGATATTAGGAGACAAGGCATAATCCAAAATCTAAAAAATATGCCACTCACCAAACTAACAGGCTAAATTGACATATTACAAAGCCTGATTGTGCAGTGTGTATCCAAGATGGCGCGCTGTTGGTGTGCATAAGGGAAATCCCGGTTCATTGTGATTATAGGAGGTCAATTGCTCATCATTACGTGTCAATACGCATGTTTGATAACATATACGAACTTTATTAGATGATTACAATGCAATGACAAATGAAGCAAGGAAAGTAGTTAGCCTTATCCTAATGGTTATAAACCTGACTGTTTTGCTCAGTTTTCACATGAAGTTTTTTCCTTGTTAAGACCCATGGGTGCCACTATTGAAATATGTTACTTTTCCTTCAACGAAAATGATAACAGCATGGTGACTACTTCTTGAATATGGTTACCCGCTTGAGCATACGGGTCTTATTTTAGCTGTTGATTACCTTTCTTTCACAGCCAGGCCATCGTTAACACGCTCCCATTCACGAAGAAACAAACGCTGTTGGTATTTAACCTTATACTAATTGAATCCGTAGCTATGATCCTACTGTTCGATTCTACGTCCACCTGAAATGTCACAGCAAAACTACTGTTTAAGAACGTATCATCGTTTGATCGTTTTATGTTCTATAAGCATTATTCTCATTAGCTAACGCAGCTGCCATTTTAAGCGAGTTTTAGCATGACGAGGATGTGCGCAACCGTATACAGCTGCCAGTGATGTGAGATACTTATCTATGACCAATGGGTTCGGGTGTGCTCATCAACTGATAGATCAGCATGCAGCGTATAGGCAGGCGCTTGTATTAATAACCTAATGCGTTGCAATGCTAATCCGGACAGTAACGCTGTATCTGTGTTTTGTGGTAAAGAGTGTTAGTCTAATTGCATCGTGTGAAGTCACTCCATGGCGGCCTACATCCAGCACTCGGGCGTCTGCCTCTTAATGGCTGCTACCAAATCTTTTTCTTGAAATTAGACTTAATGTGTTCAGTAAATATTAGGTTAAACCGATTTACAGGAATTCAGGCAAAATTAACAATCGTATGTGCAGTTTTATTGTTCAGCATTAGATTTCATGGCATGCTTCAAACTCGTAGATGTCTTCCGAGAGCAATACCATTTAACGCAAACGAGGATGTTTGACAATGAGCAGTTCTATAATGCGTCCTTCATCAGTCATTGTTCAATGAACTATGCGCTGTAATCCCGATGCAGATATGTCGTAATCATCTATATTGCTATAGAACGATGGCTGCTGATTGGGTATGTGCTAATCAAGTGGTTTTCATGTCAAACATGTCAAACAGACTGATCACCGGACTAAAGCCCGCGGGCGGTAGCCTATATATATCAACTATCATTCACATAGGCTTCGGTTTACTGACTATACATACGATGGCACACTGCAATTGCCACGGTATGTGTAGTGGCATGCTAACCTGCTGACTAGTGGCTCTAAATATCTGTCAGTTCAGTGTTGTCAATGAATTGCTTCCATTGCATTCTACTGTCATGAACACTGTTGTATTCACCATACTTTGGTAATGTGCAGATTCCGCGTAAACCCGTGCATTAACTCATTCTTAGCACATGTAATCTTCACAATTCGTCCCTTTCGCATTGCTCTATTGCATTAAACATCAGCCACACAGTGCTATGTGACGTCTAATGAATACCCTTAGAGTTTTTGGACAAAATTTAACAAAGAATTTGATGCTTTCCATTAATGCTTTCCATTAATGGTAGGTTTACCCGAGTTCAGATAACTAATTCAAAGCATTCAGCCGAAAGAAGCAATCACGCATCCCACCGCATTGATAAACTGGTCAGAAGGTAACAGCAGGTATAAATGTGGCCTAGATGTCCCAGAAGTGTTATACCATTTAAAATAAACAGGAGCTACATCACAATCACTGTTTTGTTCACGCAGGTGAAGATGTGAAGCATGTGCGGTATATTGAGCAGTTTTTAGACTCTAAAACCCACCACAATCAAACTCCCAGCCGGCATTGTTCTGAAAGTGTTGATATTGATAAACGTCATGCATGGATCATAGCCTATGAGCATCAAAGTACATATCAATGAATAGATGTGATATTCAGCAGAATGGCATGGAAATGTTCGGGTAAATGCGTAAATTTAAACAACTGCCAATGTTTCAGTACGAATTGTACCATTTGAATCTGTATTGAATCATTGTCACAAAACGGTTCACACGACCGCCCACAAGAACATTTTCACTGTTGTAATATTTTTGTCTAGAATTATAAAATGCTGATTAAGTATTCGAAATGATATCAGACATTGTGAATTGAACCATTGAGTCCTCTGGGTATGCTCAGGGGCCCAGCTCAGTGTAAATGATTGCTCTAAATATGCAGATAAATTTAGTCGGCAGCTGCATGAGGATATATTTAGCCTGTGTGGGTTATCTCCAAGCTAAGCTGGGCTCCAAGACAACAAGACGAAGCTGGTACAGAATTAAAGCTAGATAGTTCGCAATTTCCCCGACGGGAGCCCACTGGAGATATTTAGGATCACATTAAAAACCAGCGGGTTAGAACGTGCAGCAATTGTAAGTGTGACAAACGAGCTGACGGTCGCATTATCGATTATCATTGTATTATCATTTGCCCACCTTAAGTTGTAAGTCAAACTGACCGTCCTGTCTTATACTTCTTAGTGAGCGAGCAAATTGCAGCTACGAGGCGAAGGCTGTTTGAAATGAGATTATGAGTGCCATCATAAAAACTTGGTTTACATGTACATACGGATAACCCAAGGTATACGCATGTTAACCAACATACGGGGCGTTTAACCATACGTTGTCGGGGTATATGTGATACGAGATAACGGGTGGTTGGCTATTCTGTGAAATTTTTATGACTTCCGCAGTTATTTCATCAGGCAAAAAATGTCAGAACGTAATGCGCGAATCCATGCCAATAGTTCCCCGTGGGAGACACTTCGATACAAATCTCAACGGCTGAGTCTGTTAGAGCACGAATATGGATGAGAGCCAACAATGTGAGTCATATTCCGCCTCGATATGATCCCCCCCCCTACACATCGCATCTTATTTTATATTCATTGTTAACGTATGTTTCACCCGTCGTCCGATGCAGATGCCAAAATATTTCATTTTACAATACAAAATAGTCAAGCAACTAGAACTAAGAATTCATAATGTATTTAGACGCCAGATGATCTCATATTTTATAAGCAAAACGGACATTTATTGTAGCGTTTCGCCTTTTTTGCGATTATGCGCAATTTGTTGCTTTACCTGTTAATGGTACCCCTGATATCGCACGGAAAGCAAAATAAAGTAGTATATTTAATTGCTGTTACAAGGGAGCATTGCAGACGCCCCCTTTCTAAACCATATATTGGCCGGCAACAAATGACCGCTTTTTGGTCAAATGGTTTACATAATTTCAACCATGAAACCTCCCCTGCGTAAAGCGCCAAGAGCGTTTGCGATATGTCCGCTAGTTATAGATATATGAAGACCGTCCCATGATGACTTGAGGACAGTGTGCCGCATATAGACTAGGATATCACGAAACGGCCATTGGGCTGCCAAATTCATGCGCGGGCTTAAAGTGAATTATCTACAAGGAATCCTTACAAGTTAGCTTAGTATCACGCCTTTGTACCCTCTCTCAGCTGTCTATTGTACGCTGAAGGCGTGCGTTTGTATCATGTTCACAACTGGTTGTTTTTCTGTAACCACCATCCCGTTAATCCAGTGGACAGCTAATATGCTCCATGTGAGATCCGGTACCATCAGTGATTTTTCATCTACAACTACTTGCGCTTGGGTGACATCGAAAACGGCAATTTCCAAGCAACAAGCGTCATTTGTGCGTAAATAAATATGTTGGTTTTTGTAACTCAACCTAGAATGCTGACCGCTTTGTAGACATTAAACCGAGAGTTACCATAGGTCCTGCATATAACCTTATACTGCTGCGACAAATGGACTCGAGTGCGCTTATCAAATGATTGATCAGCATGTAACGCTTAGGCAGGCGCTTCTATCAATCAACTAATGCGTTACAAGTCTAATCCTGACAATTAAGCCGTCTCTGTGTATTGTTATAAAGAACGCCAGTCTTACTTAATATGTTCAGTAAATACCAGGTTTGCCCGACTATCAGGAACTCAGATTAAATAACAGTTATTAAGTGCAGTTTTACTGCTGAGCATTAGATTGCATGTCATGCTTCGAACCCGATGATGTCTCGGCCGAGCATTTTTATTCAACACAGACAGGGAAGTCTAACAATGAGCATTTCTATAATGCGTCGGTTTTTTCAGTCTTTGCTTAATGGATTATGTTCAGCAAACATGATGCCGACGGGTCGGAATCATTTACATTGCTTGATAAAGATTGCTGCTGTTCGGGTATTTGCTAATCCAGCATTTGACACGTAAAACATATTCAAACGAGCAGTCTGGTGACTGGACTTCAGCCTACGAGCCCACGGTACCATTTGACAAACGAGAGATGCATCACAATCAGTTTATTTACGCATTGTTTGGGGGTTCGTGAATTGTGCTCAGTAGCCAACACAGTTGCTTAGGGGTCCCCCTGCCCCAGTATTTAAGATAGCATCTTCAAAACATCTTTGACTCCCTTTACATAGCATCTGCAGGGCGACAGGTAGATTCAAACCCGCTCGATGTAAAAGTAATGTGCCAAAAAATATGGGTTAGGTCCTGAATAGCTCGAACCTGGGAGACGAACCCAATCAATAGAGCTTGACTGAATGCTATTGTGGAATGCTTTTGTCGAATGCTGCGAAGGAATGGCTCGTCAAGTGAATGACAAAACAAGCCATGTCTATTTGATGGCTCATGAAACCAGGCGGTAGCTCTCTCAGAAAGTTCTCATCTCAAAGATATATTGGTTTATGACTATTTCTTGCACAGCTGAAAGGCTTTCACTCTAGGCACATAAGCAATCTCAGTCCTTTAGTGCGTCAATGAGGCCATGATGTATGATCGTTTTATCACAACGCGTCGCACCAAAGATATATATTGCATTTAATAAAATGGCTTTACTATGATGGCTAAAATTAGCTCAATGATGGATGTCAATTTTATTTTATATTCGAAAGGCACACAGGGCTCTTCGTAATCGATTACGCATCAATGCGTCAACTCGGAGACCATATTTAGAACAATTCACATGGACCAAAAGTTAATTCTAAGATTTACTGCAGAAAAAGCAATACACAACTAATTACGTGTTAATAAAACAAATTCAATTTGATTAGCGTTAAGAAGTTTGGACCAGTTATATCGGAGCAAATGATTAGTCATTGTGGTTGCATCAGCAATAATTACTATAAAAACAATATTCCCCAATGTTATTTTTTCGGCGATAATCAATGGGTACTGCTAAACGAGAGGATGAAGCCAGCATGCGAGGACGACAAAAGAAGACGGTATCTTCAACCTGTTGTGCTAAAATGACAAATATCACGGCGATCGCCGAAAATGGAAGATATACATTTTTGCACCATAGAATTCTGTAACCCTATTTGATCATCGCCATTCCAAGTTGGTTTACCTAACTGAATTGCCACCGCGCAGATGTAGTGAACGATCGACCAGTGAAACAACGTCTGGATTAAATGTTTTCATTGGCAACGAGGTTGCAACTCCATTAGGTAAAAAAATACTCAAACTTTTCCATGCTGAAATGAACGACATTGTTTTGTAGCCACAGCGAACGACTGTGAACATTGTATGTGACAATAAACAAGACGATGAATGACATTTGCGACATATATTCAACCCCTTAATTGTGATGATGACGTGGCTAACGTATCTGCCATGCGAGTAGCAATTTTGCTCCGGTCCTGGTGGCTTAAAGCTATTACAACAGCAATAGCTATCCAATCAATGCCTCACAGCGGACGACTTTAATTGTGTCATGTGACGATGACTAATTTGTGCGGTAGCAAATTTTGCACCGCAAATTCGAAATATTTGACGCCCAAAGCCGCGCCATCACATCCTAGCAATGAGGATTCTGATAGATAGACAAACGAGGCAAATGACGTAATGCCAATCTCGTAAACATTAAAACCAATCTTGATGGACAACAAAAAGCAATACGCCATAGCAAGCATGGCTGGCAACACGCACATGACCGGTTATTTGATTCTAAACTTGCTCCCAATCAGAAATTAATTTCACATGTATCTGCTATAAGGTTTCATCATCTAGATGAATTGTATTTTTTTCATTACTATGCACCTTCTTAGAAGCCAGTAATTTTAACCACTCAACATCCTATTTTCGACTTCCAATCTTGCCTCTATGCGAAGGGTTGGGAAATTGGCATTATGGAGGAAGGGGGATTTTGCTTGCTAAGCCTTGTCAATTATTATTTTTGCGACCAACCTTGATTACACTTGACGTATCATGCTGGCTACTGTGATGTTGATGACGAATCTCGTATAAATGAGGGCCTTCGTGTTATGTTGTGTATTGTTAAAGCCTCATGGTTGACTTTTTGCTGACACGTCTCCTAGTGCTACTGGTCTTGTTGTGAACCTCCTCTCATGTCCGTGTATATTGCGGTATATCTTTTTCGATTCTACGCAACAGAAGGCGGAGGAAATGACTCTCTGTTTATTCAAAAATTTCGACAAGGCATAAATATCATGTTAATGGCGAGAATATCTTCGAGCGATCAGCATCATGCTGAAGAGCAGTGTGTCCGTACATCGTTTCAGCTTGTGTGTATTTCGCTGAAACGTGAGCAGATGCAGCAAGCGAATGCCGATTCAATCGATTCTTGAGGTAGTTTTTCCTTGTTACTTTTCCAGCTGGTTCATCATCATAACTGATTGCCATAAATACCCTACAATTGGTCGAAGCGGCCTCGCCTCCAACATAGCATGTCAAATCCATACATCTTTGCACGCAACTTTGCGACAGTAGCCTCATCACTTATTTATATCCGAATATCATTATCATCCGATGTTTCCCCTGCTTGCTTGCAGAAGAATTACGAGCAGTTACGTACGTGTTGGATGTGACTTTTGCTGTAATAATAACATTGTTTGAACGCACTGTAACATTGGACCTAGTAGTAATTCGCTCACCAAAACAAGTCCACTGTCAAAGTTAACCAAATGCTGATTAGATTTGCGTAAAAAAATCAGCTCTCTTTGGTCAACTCCATGAGTGCCACGCCTCTGTTTGCTACTTTCCATTATAACCTGAAAGAGATCCCTAATAATGTAATACGGGAACCGATGACTGACAATAGGGGAGGATAAGTTTATAATTGGTTCAAAAAGCAGAAGCGATTTCATCAGGATAATTATATACTATCCATTGAACTACGGCGGTATATGAGTTATGATCTGACTGCTTTCCGTATGTATGAGACTCCATTAAAGTTGAGAAAAGTACACAACCATGCCTGATACCTTTCGTGATGTTTCTGTATAGCATCAAATACCGGGCCGGATATTTAACAATCGAGTTATCTATATCGAATGTAATCAGAGGACACGACACAATGCATTGTGGGCGACGCTAATAAGAGTTCCGTCAGACAATGATATTATAGAGTCACCATTGATCTTGTATAGAAGAAGTTGCCTACATGTATCAAATACTGGTTCTGTTATTTGACAATTGAGTTAAATCAGTGGACAATTGTAAAGACTTGACATATGACAATTACTCGTGCATAGGGGGGCTTAGCAACAGGTTTATTCTTAGGTGGGAGAAAAATCGCGACTCTTATGAATGCACTGACTACTCGCTGTGTAGGCTACTACTTCTTGTTAATCCACTAATGCTACTCTGACATTGCAAGGTGTATCTCCAATTACTTTTAGGGGACATCATGACTTTTAAGATAGTGTCAGCAAGTCATTGTGTGATATTGCAATGTATATAATGAAAAGAAGCAACAGTAAATTTGGATGGGTCAATGCACTGCATCTTTATGAGAATAACAATGTTGTGTTTGCCACTGCACCACAGCACTTTTATGATGATATATTCCATGATTGTGGACAATACATATCACCTTATGTATACTAAAACTTGGTCTGACTACTATATAATGCAAATGAGAGGTATCAGGAATGACACAGGACAAGTATTTCGCATTAATATTCGACTCGTGGGAAGGTTACATTCCACTTGGATAGATAAATCCACTACTTCGGCACAACTGCCTTAGAAAATGACACTCTGAAATCAGCGCCGTGAATTTGTCGATTGCCTATCATTTGTTAGCACGTATATGTGTGTATTCATCTCGAACGCTCTGCTCAAAATATCACATTGTTTTCACGTCATAATACATAGTGAACGCGAGATGCAACGTTCAGCAGATTTCCGGAAAAGTTGAGTCATGTCTCCAACTCACAACACAAATGTGATTACTCCAACTAGCGACACAAATGCCCATAGGCTTAACTACAACGTGACAGGATTTATTCAATAGCCAAGGTTTTAAATCTGTGCTCCTCGTCGACATTTATTCTAACAAGGAGCTGCATACGAAGAGCCAATGACGACAACTACACGTCGTCTATCACTGATATTGCACCTCTGCTTGCTGATGTGGCGGGATATGTAAGCTTTATATCCGTCCACGAAGAGCTGATATATTTCATAATCATTGCCGCATTGTTTCAGGTAATACGCTGTAATGTGCCTAGGCAGATGCTCCGATCTACCGACTAATGTGCTGATAATTAAACTCCGGGCTCTGATAAAGAACGTCAATCTAACAACATCGTGCGACTCAGTGCGTTTAAACATCGTGATATTTGAGTTTTCATGCACATAATTCAACACTGTATTAGGGTCCTGCCATCTTCCTTCTTAGCCATTAGGAGATATAAGGTAATTGCCAGCTGTCACAGCATAACACAATGCATATGCAATACCCTACAGTTATCAAATTTGTTAATAATCTTCCGTGCATCGATGACTGAAGCTTTGCTCAAGCCACTTAATATATACGAGGTGAATCAACACTATGTGATATCTATGCATGGCATAGGCCTCCTTTGTTTGCTTACCGAATTTATTTTAACACATAAAACTCAGCAACCGTCAATGACCGCCACTGATATTTCCAGAGGGCACCTTGAGGTATGCATTGACAACATCCATACAAACAGACAGACGCACATTGACATATTTGTTTTAGATAGACAGACGAGACGTTAAAACTCAATAAGAAAAGCGACATTGCGTCTACCAGATATGTGGCACTGGACGTGGTAAGGATACTGCAAAGTAAGGAAGAGGAATCCTTCTGGTTGAATTAACGTTATGTGAGCTATAAGCAACCTGTGTACATTTATACCACTCCACTACATTTTTGAAGCACTCATCCCTTCTTGATTTGTATTTCGCAAAGCGCACCAAGAACAGCACACGCATTAACACTGTTGCTCAAGGACTGTAATAGTGATCAAGAACAGCGACAGATGTAATATTCGCTGGAATATAATTCCTGTAAACTGCTACTCTTGAGGCCTTGAGGATCATCTGAAGCAAACTGATATAAATACGGGGGGGGGGGGGGGGGGGGTGTAGGATAGCATATATTTCCGAGTTGTTAAGAGTTGTTTATGTTAGGAGTACATTAGCAATGTGTTGAATGTCAAGGATGTTCATGACATGATGAGGCTACTTTCGATCATTTGGTTTCCAATTGGCCTCTTCAAAGCATTACCTGTATTACACCTTGTGGGGTCATAGGAATCCCAAAGTTATCCAGGGGCTGATATTTGAGTAATCCTGCAAATTGGTCTTCTTACCCTGGGTATGACAGGCAATATATTCCACCATGTAAACCGATGCCTTCGTTGTTGGAGTGCATCTGCAGAGGCAATGAATATTGGTTGATACAATTACGCTTAAATGCATATAATATTTTTGCCACCAGATTAAAGCCACCAAAAGGTGTTTCCGGGTCAATGAAGGTTTTAACTTGGTGATGCTGTATCATATACAAATCATTAAACGTAAAGAATCAGCTCAGATGACATTATACGACAGAGAGCCACTCCATTCATTCTTTAATACTCTTAAATTATCCGAAATCGAGTTGATGACCTCGTCAGCTTTCCCTTCATGGATGGTGTTGCAATTACGAGATAGATAACAAAGTTGAATGACGACAAAAAATCCTTGCCTGGCACAATATTGCTCTTCTGCTTGTTATGTGTTCAATGACAACCATGTGTCACGGTAGCCCCCGACGATTCGCTAATTTACTGCAGAGGTTATCTGGTTGATATGCACTGCAGCATCGAAGACGTCGATATGGGCGATCAGCGTTAGAAACTCCAACCGATGACGTCAACACTAACCGATGACGTCAACACTAACCGATGACGTCAACACTAACCGATGACGTCAACACTAACCGATGACGTTAGCGATATCTGATAGCTAATCATCGGTCATATTATCCGGTACTACGTGAATATGGGGAGCTGATGGTATTTCGCGCTGTATAACGAACGTTTCATCTACAATTTTGGCGCAAAAGATGTAAAAGAGGATACAGATTGCTGTTTGGCCCAGAATACAATTTAATTGTTCAAAATGATCTGTCATAGAGCGATACATCTCTATGATGAATGTGTAACTGACCATCATGCTCCAAATCTTTGCCGACTGTAATTTTCTTTAATAAAATACAACCCAGGTGTTTTCATAAGTGCATGCAACCGCAAATTGGTCGCTTGATGCATTGGGAGCTTCCCTGTAGTATCTAGTCCGGCTTGTACAGAACACAGGCATCTAAATAATGCAACATAATCAGAGCGATCAGTTAAAGAAGTCGTCAAAGGCAGCTTTCATATGTTGCATCGGACACAAATTAATTTCTTGATGCAAAACCAGCTTCTCTGTACCGTCTAGACCGAACTGACCTTAAGTCATTATAATCACTGCAATACGACGATAGTGTACGTGTACGACGCCAAAGGGTCTGGCAATGATATTACTTTGGCTAAGATTGCCAGTTACAATTTTGCAGATACTTGCTGAAAGGTTTCATTTCACAGATACATTGCTTCGTTAGACTGTTCGTCTCCCAATTAAAGACTGTTATTCTAGGCCAATGAGCACATTTCTGCATTTTGCACCTATGAGGCTGTGATGCATCAAGGAATATTTCCATTATGCGTCGCAAAGGTATATATTAAGGAAGGATATTTAATATTTTTTTTCATTATTTTCATTACAGAAGGCACATCAGGCCGTTTAAGATTATGCATCATTGCGCAAGCGCTAACACCATATTCATACAGTGCGTAAGGACTTATAGTTAATTTCGAGATCTATTGCTGAAAGAGCACTACCCAACCAATTAGATGTTTTTGATTCGCTTCAAAGCATATTGATAAGATATATCGAAGGTAAAAATGATCATTGTGGTTGCATCAGCTATAATAATCTCAACACTACGCATATTCTCTTAAGTTGTGGCGATGATTAATGGCTGCTGTTAAATAAAGGGATAAAAACAACTCTCGAGCAGCAATACGAGGACATCCACCGAGAAGTTTCCTTTACAGACCTGAGTTCCTTGAAGCCCTTGTAAGCATATGCAAAATGAGAAATATGCAGTCATTAGTCTTGCACGATGATGTTATGCAAACTTGTTGTGCCAACCACATTTGTGAGGTGAACTGCATATCAGAATCTCCACCTTTCAGGGAATATCCAATCACCAGGGATATAACTTCTAGATTGAAGTATCAATTGGTGACAAGTTTGCATTTCCGTGAGAACAAAAATTACTTTCGCTCATTTTACCAATTAACAATTATGTTCCATGTTATAGAATTAGAAACTATAAGTTGCATGTGATGTCTTCACAATGACATTTACCCTACTGTAAATACCAATGTTGGAGATTGCCCATACATTTTTAATTGCTGCTGTCGATAACTAATGCAAAAGCCACGTGGTTATATGTTGTTGATAGAGTCCAAATGTAAATCTGTAATAGAGCATCTCATTATATTAAAATATGCATATATATGTATATATATCAATATATATATTATATATATATATGTATATATAAATACATATATATAAATATATATATACATATACATATATATATATAATATATATGCATATATATATATACATATATATATAAATATACATATATATATATATATATATATATATATATATATATATATATATATATATATATATATATATATATATATATATATATATATGTTTAACTATACATATATATGTACTTATCAACCATTCAGGATTTAGCCTCGTCTCGTATTTGACAGGATAATAGTACTTTATCTACGTTACTCAATGCTATTTCTAACGTACCTTGAAAAGTCCGACAGTAACTGCGAAGGATCTGACTGATTTCCTTAGCGTTGTCATGAAACTGCTCATGTAAATGATATGTTTGTTTTATTTTTGAAACTCTATGACGTTACCCTCTAGAACACAGACGAGGCAGCCATTTACTAGATAAAGACATCCAGAAGTTCATATACTCTGTGTTTATTAGTGATTATGATGGAGTAAATCCCACTTTGTAGCCCCTATATTTTACCTTACATCCTTATTCTGCTTCTTTACCCCATATTCTGCCCGCTCTCCTTGCCCTCGCACTTTTCATGTCGAACAATATTTTGTGTTCTGTCATAGTTTGATCACTAAGCTTCACATAGAGCATGCCTATATATACGTCAATGCGCAAACAGATTCATGAGCCTTAAGCACCCACAATGTTACTTTACATTGTTCTGTAAGGTTAAATCTTAACGGAAGGAACATAGTAATCGACTTCGGAAATGGAGGATAGAACGATGTTTAAATATACACGAACTTGAAACCCCCAAGGTAATTAGGCATGCTTGGATGAAAATTTGAAAATCTGAGCGAAAATATTGTTTAATCAACACACGACTTGCCATTGAAGGGAATCTTTTAGCATCCAAACCTTTATGGATTCAGCTATTTGTCTCGAAAATGTTTGCCAGCAACTACGTCTACAGCGTGTATGTGGCTTTAAGTAGGCAGCTCAAAACATACTAAGCTTTCACAGATATAAGTACAATTAATAAAGAAGCCTTCCGTGTTCAGCTGAGCTGTCGTTTATAGTGGCTACCCTCATGCAACGATATCCTGTTTGAAGCAACCACCTGATTCTATGAGACCCTATTAAATTGCAGAGACCCGTTAAGTGAACTTCTAAATGTAGTAGACATTCTTCAAACTATCTTGAGCAATAAACAAAGTATCCCTCATACCTTTCTTGATGTTTCGTTCATGGCATCAAATACTGTGCCTGATATTTGAAAATCAAGTAACCTGCAATTCAATCAGACGACGCGACAACATACAGTTTGAACGACGGTCATGGCAGCTCCGTTTTGCAATGATTTTATAGGGGCTCTTCATTATACAGACTTGATATATGACACTTGATCTCGTAGAGCTGGTTAATTAATAAATGCCATTCTCACTTTGCGAAATGCAGTACCTGCGATGCTTGTATTTGCTAAATTAGCTCTATTCATTTTGGTTGAAGATTATGACTTTATGATTATGTCAACAAGTCGTTGTTACATAATGCAAGACACATTCGTCACAATTTCGTCACAATTTCAAAAGCACCCATGAAGGGCGGCGAGGTTGATACTCTGCTTTCTAATGAATGTAGGTTCCTTAAAGTACTTTTATGTTGATAAGTTCCGTAATTGATAACATTTTATGGCATCTCATATTATGTAGAAAATTTGGTCTAACTACCATCTAATGTCAATGCTAGAGGTTAGGAATAAAACAGGTCAATATTTTTTATTAATTGCGGACCCTCTATAGACTAACATAATTAACATTCTACGGGAGCCATTAAATACAACATCGATTCGACTCTATCTGTTCCCCAAAATACTCAACCTGTGCTTTGTCTCTTCTGGCTCTCGTGATGAGGAATCATACATTTTGCCTACAGAGAAAAACATCTGCATTTAAACTATCAAGCCTGGTTCTGCCCCGACAAATACTTAGAATTTGCGGTAGTCCGTATAAATGCGGTGCTGATACATTCACAGCAGCATATCCTTCTAATAATAGCGTCATCTATAAATGAATCCTATTAGAACATATTACCCTAAATTGTAATTAACTCTTCTTCCCAATTCTCGACAATCATAACTAAGGACATCAAAGTAGGTGAAAACGCCGCAATCAAGAGTCATTTTAAGTGCTATTTGGTCCTCCTCAACAAACGATGCCGGTTTCAAATTTCTTTGTTTCCGACCGGAATATACGCAATATAATCAAATGACGTAAATTGTCAATTGTGGCATTATTCTATGAACAACATCATTAGCAATATTTGGGGTACTGGGAGAAGGGATTATAGAAAAGCGTTTCTAACGCGTAGATGTCTCTGAGGGCCATATCATTTAATACAAATAGGGATGCCTTACAATGAGCCTTCCTCTAATGCGTCTTTTTGTTAGTCCTCGCTTTATGGATTTTATTCAGAAAACCTGATGCAACTGGTCAAAATCATCTACATTGGTTGATAATGATTGCTGCTGTTCAGTGATTTGATAATCAAGTAATCGACATGTAAAACATATTCAGACGAACAGTCTAGTCATTGGACTAAAGCACAAGGGTCTACGGTAACATTTAACAAAATAAGAGTTACATCGCAATCACTTTATTGTTCATGCAGCCTTTCTCGATCGTCAATTGTGCTCACTTGCGACCAAAATTACGATGGCTTCGAATACTGCGGAATTATCGTCTCGAAATATCTTGATGGATATTAATAAATACAAAAAACTGTTACTAAGGGGTACCCTCACCCCACACATTATTCAAAAGTGATGGCAAAGTATGTTTCTACTGCTAATAACAGTCATAGACAGAGACCAAGCACGTGCATCTCATTACATATTCTTAAATGCTCCTTGATTATCACAAGCTTTATGCATAGGTCACGCAATTATAAAACAAGTGACTGGACTAAGTAATGGCTGGTTACACATAGGTGTCCAGGCGTCTTTTGTTACTCGTCTCGCCTTATACCGTCCTAGTATTTCTATGCAGCTGGATTTGTTTTCACAATGAAATGACAGCGGGTGAAGGGTGTTACTGTTTGCTTACATTCATCAGAATAAATTGATTGTGTTACATAAGCCTCATAGAAGATGCCTCAATTAATCATCGGATTAAGACTTCAGGGCAGCGTTGAGGTGTGACTGAACGCCATTCCGAAATGTGAGTACTTCTCTGAAACAACAAAAGATGGATGTTAACAAAATGAATTGTAAAATCCAGATTATAACAATCAATCCTAATTGCTGTTTTTGCATCCGTAGGCGTCCTGCCTCATGCCTTTACATCAATGGCTCAAAGTAATTTTTTGTTTATTAATCACCTTGACAAAACTGGAATGATGGGTGGTCGCTATGGCCATCGCGATTGCCCTCGCGAGTCCACTAACTTGACGAGACGACCTCGCCCGAGACATTATTCGATAAGTGCATCTGCCTTTTTGCTAGCAATTTAGCTCGCAACCTGCTCGCAGAAAATGGCGCCGATGTTTATGGCATCATATTTAATCAGGCGGCCGAGTTACGAGTGATTTATTTGGTTGTAGCTTTAAGCCGTTTTTTTTTATTTTCAGCATAAAATGTTTTCGTTATTGGACAGGTCAGCTGAATCCAAACGCATGGCCGATTTAAGCCCTACATAAGCTGGGGATACATCATTCCGCTCATCCTCCTCATTCCTTCATGCCTTGAAGCACCAATCATCATAATGATGGGAGATTATATTCTATTGGCAGCATTAATAGCACGTTTCGATGTATTATGGGAAAAGTTTTACCAACGCTATCGATCTCCGCCAAAATTTACCCCAGCATTGATGATGCGCAAACCATATTTAGCTTCTGTGGATGCAGGACGCAAAGCTGTCACATCTCCAGAATACTGAATACATAAATATTGTATTAATCACAGTAGGCTTAGAAGATGTAAGCACCAGTTGATGTAAAACCCACAGCAGTATGTATGGCACTGCACGACATGGCCGCATTTGTTTCACCGAATGGTTGATCTCTTGCAATCATTCGTGGTCAATGATAACTCCTAGTGTTAAACGATCAAGTTTTTTAAGATGTGTTTACGGAAGGTACCGGTGTGTCGCTTGTAAGAGTAATTAGTACGACTAATAGAAGAAAGTAAATATTCGTCAAACAACCTTGTAATTAACGACAAGCGAATTGGAAGTCTGTTTTGATTACATGGCACAAATTACAGACAATTGTGAAGGACAGGAATCAATAAGAGAACGTCTTCGGTTCGGTATACGCTTTACCAAATAACCGCAAGTTGCAAAAGAGCAAGAGTAAAATGTTGTATTTATCAGCCCTGGTATCGTCTTGTTATAAGCCCGACTCATTTTACAGTACAACTGATGACGTGCTCGTAAGTGAAGGCGAGTATCCGTCCTGAAGCCGTTTATTTATTAACCTACTTATGTGACTGATAGTATTAAACACAGAATTACTTCTACAAGGGGGTGCGTAGGGGGCCATGTCTCGAGAACAAGTAACAACTCTGCAGATGAGTTATTTTATTGGCGTTTTATTTTTCCAAGAAGAAACAATATAATTTTGTTCCATCGGGATCATCATTGACCAGCAGCCCACTTTCAGCCTATTTGCAAGTTTGCTGTACCCAGAAGATGATTAATCGTCAGCCTTTCGTCTTGTGCAAAGAAATTGCATGCTCTGGTCGGAGCTCGTATTTGGATTATCCAATGCAACAGCCGCATTCGTTACAGAAGAAAACCAGTCAATAGAAATATTCATGTGTGGGACAAATCTTGCTTGAAACCAAGAGTGTCAGTCTAAATCTCAGATAATATAAATAGGGCAGCTTTCTATTTGCAGCAACGCTTGTGACTTACATATAGCGTATAAACAATGCTGCTCAACGTGGAGCAACGACGTCGGGATTTGCATGCATACAACATGCGTTACTTTAGCCACGTTTTATAATAGTTATACTCAAATGCTCTTTCATTTGCACATTTTATTTAGCATGTCGTAATAAAGTTAGATGATAGTGTAATGTTAATAACATAAAAGGCAACCCAGTTGCTGAATGAGCATCTACTTTCTTACGGCAGTTAGTAACACTTACCATTATGCCACGCGATTTGTACAGTAATTCAGGAAATGAATTACGTCTCTTTTAGATTCAATTGGCGTAGCTCAGTTTGTAATCACCACGGGCCATTGACATTACGCCCTTAGAGTACCATGTGCACTATAATAGCGATCAACAAAGCCGGCTTTGGATTTATTTTTGGCCTCAATTATCCTTCTGCGAAAGCATTAGCGTAACCCCTATAGGGTACTGTGGGCACATTTTGGGTTTGATGGATGGTTGTTACTATATTTTGCCCCACATCGTCACTTACAGTCTATTTATATAAATATCGATTTGAGAGCACAGTCCTGCTTTGGGTGTTCTATTGCGTTACAATTTTCTCATTTCATATATCATACCGCTCCCGCTCATTCATATATGAATGAAGAAATATCTGGCGCATAGCACACTTGAAGCTAGTATATGACAAACCTACACTCTGATTTAGTTCTGTAAAGGCGGATACCACTTTGGCATATGAAAAGAATAATATAACCCAGAACTTAGGTAAGACTTACCTAGACATGGTTTAATTTTCATGATAAACCGCATAATGGAATATTGATGTCAGCTAACATTGTGAGTCATATTCTGTCCTTAATAATTGAACATCAAATGTTTGTCTAAGTACATTGTTACCAGATGTTTTTCACACCAATCTGTCTGCAATAAATAGGAAAACTTGATAAAATTCGTGGTGTTTTCTTGTGTAATGTGCTGCCTTTAAACATAGCAAGTCGGATATTCATAGTTACCTATAATAATTTATGCTACTAATGGTGCCAACTGAGATGATATTTATGGCTGTAAATTGATTGTGCCGAGTTGTTAATGTGCCAATGCCTTCAAAGAAAAATATAAATACTTTGATGTTTGGAAAAAGCATTGCACGCACCCCAAGTTTAACCCCTCTTATAGCCTACAACAAGGACATACAATTCGGCATAATTGTTAATATGTAAAATGAACGAAAGTAATTTTTTTTCATGGAAATGCAACTTTGTCACCCATTGATATTTCGATCTAGAAGTTATTTCCCTAGTCATTTGATATTCCCCGAAAGGTGGAGATTCTGATATGTATATCACCTCACAAATGTGGTTGGCAAAAGTTTGCATCACATCTTCGCTAATGACTGTATATTTTTCATTTTTGCATATGCTTACAAGGGCCTCGAGGAACTTAAGCATATGAAAGGTAACGTTTCGGTGGATGTCCTCGTGTTGGTGCTCGAGAATTTGTTTTATCCTCTCATTGAACAGCAGCCATTAACTATCGCCACAATCACTACATATGCGTAGAGTTGAAATTATTATAGCCAATGCAACCACAATGATCATTATTAGCTTTGACAGATCTTATCAATATGCTTTGAAGCGAATCAAATATATATAATTGGTAGTGTAGTGCTCTTTCAGCATTACATCTCAAAATTAACTATAAGTCCTTGTGCTCTCTAGGAATATGGTCTTAGCGCTAGCGCAATGATGCATAATCTCAAACAGCCTCCCATAATGAAAAATAATATTAAATATCCTTCCTTAATATGTACATTTGCGACGCATAATGAAAATATTCTTTGATGCATCACAGCCTCATAAGTGCAAAATGCAGAAATTGGTTCGATGGCCTAGAATAACAGTCTTTAATTGGGAGACGAACAGTCTAACGAAGCAATGTATCTGTGGAATGAAACCTTTCAGCAAGTATCTGCAAAATTGTAACTGGCAATCTTAGCCAAAGTAAGTTTTCTATTACATCGTATAAACTGTCAAATAACAGACATGAACGATGTACATGTTGATGGACAAAAGTGGAGAGAGACATGAATAAAGAAAAACTTACGTTGATAAACATTCATGGGGACCGATATGGACATGCGACTAGATAGACCGCTCACAGAAAGTAACAATTTATGTTAACCATACTTACAGAGGGCGAGAGACACACTTGGATATAGAAATAGACGAATATTAAGACCAACTTTATATAAAATAGACGTATATTAAGAGAGATATACTTACAAATTAAGACTTATGGTAAGACAAACATTGAGACTGAAACCGATAAATTAAGACGCACTCAACGATGTATCTGCAACGAGACACAATGAATGCACATTAACACATGTAAACTGATTGGTCAAACCCGGTTATGCTTCTAGATTATGTTGGCCAATGAGAACTGTGCCCTTATCATCGATACTTCTGACTAAACAATGCTGGCACTGATGGTTATACACGCTGTTGACATTTCTGGCACATTTTCCATTACAAGATACTGGCTATAACCAGATGACCATCGAACTACAAAATGTGGATGACTAGACGCCCTTTATCATAGAGTACAAGGAGCAGATATGCAGCGCGTTAGTTTATTGCTCGTAGCCTCTGCTAACGCGTAATACAGCGTCTAACCCGAAACAATGCTACCGCTATATTTAAATTATTGGCCCTGTTTGGATGGATATAAAGCTCACACGTCCTGCTTCATCAGCAAGCAGATCAGCAACATCCGTGATAAAACAATGTGACATCATTAGCCTTCACTATGCAGTTTTGGTACAATAAATGACGAAGATGAGCACATTTGCTTTGGCATAAATTCTGTACTGTTAAATTGAAGCTTACGGTCATTTGTGTCACGAGTTGGCTCAACTTTTCGAGCAATCTGGTGACCATTGCATTCTATTCATTATGACGTGCATACAAAAGTGACATTTTGGGCACAGTGTTCGAGCCGAACGATCTTGATTTACACATATATAAGGACTATCGAATTGACAAATTCCCGGTGCTGATTTTATGCATAACAAAGGGTGTAATTTTCTAAGTCAATTGTACAGAATTAGGGCATTCATATATCCAGGCGGAATTTACCGTCCCAAGAGCCGAATACTAAGGCGAAATATTTGTGACGTTTCATTCCTTATCTCTCTCATTCGCTTGAGACTGTAGTAAGACCATATATTTTGTAAAATTATAGACGATATATAATATATAGCAATATATGGATTATATCAATATAAAGTACTGTGAGACACTGGCACACATATATATATATATATATATATATCTATATCTATATATATAATATATATATATTGCCAGACGGAATATCATTTGGCGTCGCACACAATATATTGTGTCGTGTCCTCTGATCAAATTCACGATACAAAATTGCTTGATTTTCAAAATACAGACGGACTTGGTTGTTAACTAATGTCTTATGTGCAGCGCCTTACATCTTTTAAGGATTGCTTTAACCTGCATGCCATGAATTACTAGCACTACATGGGAATGTACATTTTGAAGCCAGATTTACATGTGAAATTGAACCTCCGCTCAACTAATCTCCGAAATATTCCAGACTCAATTCACATAGAAGGAGCAGATATCAAGTGGAGCCAATTACTCTAACATCATTCTCACAGGAGTAGTATCTGAGACATACAGCGATCGGAACGGTGGTGATTTGATAGCTGAATACTTAGACTATATATAGCGAACTATTATTCTGCCTCATGTTATTACACTCGTTTCTGGTTGGCGTAATTTAAAAGGCAAATTAAGGTTAGATTTGGAGTTAAGCTTTAATAAAAGGATGGGATTAATGCGTCGGCTAAAAGGGGCTTTGTGATGCAATTTGGAAGCGACAGCGACGGCGTATGTGGAAGATGAAGGAATGATCAGCACCATAAAGTTCTGTTTTCTATCAGGTAGCTATATTCATAGGAGCAATTCCGTCCGCAAGCCAACAACTGCTTGCTAATATGCGAACCATGGGGCTCTTAACTGCGTGGGGGTGTGCTCATAATTTGAAGTCCGCCCGCTTTACGCCCTGAAACTGAACCTCATGAAAACGTCTAGCCATCAATAACTAGATATTTGCAGGTTACATTGAAGGAGCAGATATCAAGTGGAGCCATTTGGACTCTAAGATCATTCTGGCCAAACAGGCAATCTGTATCCGCTTTTCCATCAGCGATCGCCACAGTTGTTGTTGCAACGTTGAACAGCACAATAGAATAGCACTATTTATAGGCAATGAATTACTGCCGTCATTAGCTTTGCTATCTATCTCTAAATTGCAACACCATCAATGACGGGAAAGCCGACGAGGGCATCACCTCGATTTTGGACAATTAAAGAATTTTAAAGAATGAATGGAGTGGCTGCCTTTCGGATAATGTCATAAGAGCTGCTTCTTTACATTTAATGGTTTGTATATGATGCAGCATCATAAAACAACATTCATTGACCCGGAAACACATTTTGGTGGTTTAAATCGGGTGGCAAAAATATAACATGCATTTAAACGTAATTTTATCAACCAATATTCATAGCCACTGCAGGTGACACAGACAACGAAAGCAGCGGTTAACATGGTTGAATATATTGCCTGTCATACCCGCGGTGCGTACGCCAATTTCCAAGATACATTCAAATATAACCCCTTGGATTCCTCTCATATTTTCCCGACCAGTCCCGACATGGTGTGATATAGGAAGTGCTTTGA
>CM067345.1:59320018-59331290 GCA_034190875.2 Urechis unicinctus
TGTATGAGGTAATATGCTGGAGTCATTGTTACCACTATCATAACGGTCAGATGAGCTGGAGGATCAGATGCTCGTTAAATGCTATAAGATAAGGTCGCTTGGTTGCACAGGTCCAGTAACTTGAACTGCGTAAGTAGTGAAGGATATACACGACCAGCTTATGCCTTAGTGCGCATGAATTCACGGTTTTGGCACAGCATCAAGCAATTCATTGAAAACACAAGTCAGCATGCTAGCATTACAAGTGCAAATTGCCTTTGTTTGCGGAGTCATCTGCACCAGGATTACAAAACATAATCCATTAAGTGTTCATTGTAAATCATCCTTTTTGGTGTTAAATGGTACTACTCTTCACAGACATCTACGGATGAAAAGCATGCAATGCAATCTAATGCTGACCGTAAAACTACACTGATGATCGCTATTTGTGCCTGAATTCCTTTTAGTCGGGTAAACGTAACACTTTATAGGATCCATTAGGCACTTGGCGCTTGGTGGAGACTGCTACGGAGTGAGGCCGCAAGATGTAGTTAGATTGACGTTCTTTATCACATAGCGCAGAGCTTAATTATCAGCACATTAGTAGGTATATCTTAGCCTCTGCCTAGGCGCGTTACAGCGTCTAACCTGAAACAATGCTGCCGTGATATTGAAATGTATCAGCTCTTCGTGGACAGATATAAAGCTTACACGTCCTGCCACATCAGCAAGCAGAGCAGCAATATCCGTGATAGACGACGTGTTGTTGTCGTCATTGGCTGTTATTATGCAGCTCCTTGTTAGAATGAATGTCGACGAGGAGGGGAGATTTAAAACCTTGGCTATTGAATAAATCCCGTCACGTTGTATTGAAAACTATGGGCGCGAGTTGGAGTCATGGCAGTTGTGTCGCGTGTTGGCTCAAATTTCCGGCAATCTGCTGAACGTTGCATCTCGCGTTCACTATGTATAATGACTTGCATACACATGTGATATTTTGAGCAGAGCGTTCGAGATGAATGCATACATATAAGTACTAACAAATTATACGCAATCGCCAAATTCTCGCCACTGATTTCAGAGTGTCATTTTCGAAGGCAGTTGTGCAGAAGTAGTGAATGTATCTCTCCAAGCGGAATGTAACCTTCCCACGAGTGGAATACTAAAGCGAAATATTTGTCATGTTTTATTCCTTATCTCTGTCATTGGCATTAGAAAGTAGTCAGGCCAGGTTATAGTATAAAATACGATGATATGTATTGTCTACAATCATGGAATATATCAACATAAAAGTGCTTTTCGGCAGAGACAAACAGACCCTTGATTTCCTCACAAAGATGCAGTGTATTTACTCCATCCATGTCTATGATTGTTCTGGCAATTGTACATAATATTCATTGCAGTATCTTATAACGACTTGCTGTCATTCTATTAAAAGTCATGATTTTCCCCAAAGTAATTGGAGAAACATTTCGCAATATAAGAATTCACTTTGTGAATTAGCCTGTAATAGCACCATACACAGCGAGTAGCATGTCTTGATTCTTCTACCATCGATCAATTGTCCAATATCAGACCCAATATCGCTGGTTGTTTGAGGGCAAAGTGCCAGACTGTGATTGCAAAGGATATATTTGATGTCTATCATTTTGATGTTCTGTCATGATGCTACAAATATATCGCATCTTACATTTAGCTGGGTCCGAGTGACTGTTATTGTCATTAAAACAAATAGCCAATTGATGTGGAAAAGCTGGTTTTGCATCAAGCAACCAATTCGTGTCCGATTCAACGCATGAAAGCTGCCTTTGATAACTTCTGTGACTGTTCGCTTTATATGCTGTGACAATGTCTGTATTCTGGTTACATCGGATATTACAGATAAGCTTCTAACGCATCAAACAATAACTAAACTGTTGCATGCGCTCAGAAAACTTCTGTGACAGATTGTATTATGTAAAAGAAAACTACTGCTAGCAAAGATTGAAACATGATGGTTTAAAATATAACCGTTCCGACTTCATCGTAGGGATGCATCGCGCTATGACGGATATATTTTACTATTTAGAGGCCTGTATTCTTGGAAAAACAGCAATCTGTATCCGCCTCTACATGTTTTGTTTCACAGAATGCAGTTGTTACTACCGCATCTGGTCGGATACAAAATATGAATGTGTTCCATAAACCTTGGTACGCTGAACTTATCCTCAGCTCTGGCCGGACGATTGCCTTCGTTGATGCTTACTACTAGTACATCATGGTGACACCAATCTAATTAGCATTTGGTTAACTTTGACATAGGACTTGTTTTACTGAGCGCCTTACTACTGGGTGCAATGTTACATTGCGTTCAAACAACGTTATTATTACAGCATAATTCACAACCAACATATATGTAACCGCTCAAAATTCTTCTGAAAGCAAGCAGGGAAAACATCGGATGATGATGATGATGATGATGATGATGATGATGATGATGATGATGATGACGATGATGATGATGATATACGGATATCAGTAAGGAATGAGGCTGCTGTCGCAAAGTTGCGTGAAGAGGTGCATGGATTAGACATGCTATGTTGGAGGCGAAGCTGCTTCGACCGATTTGTGGAGTATTTATGGCAATCAGTCATGATGAACCAGCTACTAATAGGCACTAAGTAACATTGCTGGCAAAATAACAAGGCGAAGCTACCTCAGGAATCGTGAAATCGTGAGCCTGAAACGATGTACACAAAGACATTTCCTCGGCCTTCTGTCGTGTACAATTGAAAAATATATACCCAAACATATATGGGCATGCGAAGAGGATCATGACGAAACCATTAGTACCAAGGAACGTGTCAACAAAAAGTCAACCATGATGCTTCAACACATACAAAACTGAACTCGACGGCCCTCATTTATACGAGATTCGTCATCAACATCGGAGTGGCCAAAATGATACGTCAAGTGTAATCAATCCTCCATGACGCCATTTTTAAAACCCTGCGCATGAAAGCAATATTGGATGACGAAAATAGAATGTTGAGTGGCCTAAATAACTGGCTTCTTAGAAGATGCATGATACAGAAAAAAATGCAATCCATCTCTATGATGAAACCTTAGAGAAGATACATGTGAATTTATACGCAAGTTTAGAATCAGATAACTGGTCATGCGCGTATTGCCAGCCATGCTTGGTCAGGCTTATGGCTGTCGAAGATTAGCTGTTATTTTTACGCCTTTGGCATTGCGTCATCTGCCGTTGATTTAAGCTTTTGGTCAGAAAGCAAAGCTCATTTGTCTATCAATCAGTCTCCTCATTACAAGAAAGTGATTGCGTTTTCAAATGTTTCGAAATTGCACTGCAAAATTTGCTACCGCACAAATTAGTCATCGTCACATCGCATATTCAATGTCGTCCGCAGCGAGGGATTGACTGGATAGCTATCGCTGCTGTAATAGTTTTAAGCCACCAGAACCAGAACAAAGTTGCTATTAGCATGGTAGATGTGTTAGCCACGTCAGCATCGCAACGATGGTGTTAAATATTTGTCGCAAATGTCATTCATCGACATGTTCATTGTAACATTATACTTTCAAAGTCGTTCACTACCCCAACCCCATATGGGTCAGATGATCAGATAATCATGTTGTCAAAAGCGCAGATCATTTAGCTTCATGAAACAGCATGACTTAAGCTATCCATCACAAAAGTCATCCCGAACGGCAAAATGCTTCTTCGTCGACTTTCATCTATAGCATAAACACAAAACATTAAGCCAGTAGGATTTCTCTTCCTCTCCTTGCAGTATCCTAACCAGATCCAGCGACACATAGCTGGTAGACGCAGGATCCCTTTCGTTATTGACTGTACACATTGCGTCTGTCTATCAAAAACAAATATGTCAAAAAACGTCTGTCTGGTTGTATGACTGTTTTCAACAGAGCAGCACTCAATGCCATTGGGTTTCATGTGTTAAAATTAATTCAGTAAACAAGCAAAGGAGGCCTTGAGCAATGCCTCAGTCAAAGATGCAGGGAATATTATTGACAAACTGATCACCGGAGGGTGATGAATATACCAAGTGTTTTGATGTGACAGCTTGCAATTATTTGATAGCATCCCATGGCTAAGAAAGATTGTAGGTGGACAAAAATACAATGTTATGTGCGATACAACTTGGTTGGAGTCAAATATAATAATTTTTGACGATAGATCATCAGCAATTGTTGCTTAAGCTATTCAAGACAAATGATGCTAATGTCAGGTATCTGCTTCTCGCATTGAAAACACTGAATCGAAATCATTACGGAATAAAACCCTGCGAACTTTGTTTATCAATATATTCGATGAACCATGTCCAGGTTTAGTAATTACGCATGCGCATTTCCATAAATTACTGGTAACTGCGCCCTTATTCCGCCCGTTATCATCTTCAGATGTCCACAAGCGTCTGTCACGTGACTGATTTGTCTACAAATATACTCATCAAGTAGTAAGGAGTCGGCTAATACTTCTTATCCAACATAAGTGCTGTGTTTTTTTTTAATGAAATGCACATTGAATAAGGAAATGTGATGTCACGTGGCGAGGCCATTCATGGTGATGGTTCGGTAGTACGACTGTACTGTGTAAAGTCAGAAAATATATATTCCACTGATTTCAGGTGACTGCACATTACCAAGGAATGGTGAGTACAACAGTGTTCATGACAGTAGAATGCAATGGCACAGCATCAAGCAATACATTGACAATAGTGAACTGACAGCTATCTAGAGGCACCAGTCAGCAGGTTAGAATACCACTAAACTTACTGAGGCACCTGCAATGTGCCATTGTATGTACAGTTAGTGAACCTCGCCCTTTGTGAATGATAGTTGATATACATAGGGTACTGCCCGCAGGCTTTAGTCCAGAGTGTTTGATATGTTTGACCACACGTTAAGCACATACCCGAAGAGCAGCCATCGTTATCAAGAAAAATAGATGATTACGGGCTATCTGCATTGGGATTACAGGCACATAATTCATTGAACAAGGACTGATAAAGGACGCATTATAGAAATGCTCATTGTAAAACATCATCGTTTGCGTTAAATGGTATTGCTCTCGGGAGACATCTACGAGTTCGAAGCATGTCATGCAATCTAATGCTGAACATCCGATTGCAAGTTTTGCCTGAATTCCTGTTAATCAGTTTAACCTGACATTTACTGAACACATTAAGCCTAATTTCTGAAACAATTTTGTGGGAGCCATTAAGGTGCAGACGCCCGAGTGCTCGATGAAGGCTGCCATCGAGTGGCGTCACACGATGCAATTACCCCGACGGTCTTCACCACAAAACACAGAGAACGGCTTATTGTCAGGATTTGCATTGCAACGCATTAGTTGATTCATAAAAACGCTTGCCCATATGTTGTATGCTGATCTATCATTTGATGAGCACACCCGAATCCACTTGTCATAGATAAATTCCTCACATCACTGGCAGCTGTATAACGTGATATGCAGGAACTACAGTCACCATCAATCGAATGTCTCAAATACGGTCAGCACTCTAAAGTGAGTTACAGGAACCAATGCAAATTATAATGTTACCGCAAAATATTTGGACGTCGTAAATGGTATAACCCACGTCATAACGGACATATCTGTGCAGATGGGTAACGCAATGTTTCGGAGGCTGACCACATTGATGGAAATGTTTTGTATTTCGTCTTCCAAAAATTTTACTTGGTAGAATCAACACAAGTTTCCGTAGCACCCTTGGATTCAACGTACCTAATGCCCATTATGCACCAAGACATTTATCATGAAGTTTCATAAATAGCGCGGTTGAAGTGATTGTGAATCTGTCAATTTACATGTACACAAAATAAGCTGAGGCTATGTCAACCAAGAATAATATGGCATTGATAAATGACATCGTGCACAAGATTGGCACAGTCCTATTCATTTGGTACATCTTGTGCAATGGTTTGACACCGTCCCACGTATCTGTTTAGCGGTCTTTTTTTTGCGGAATTACGGAAAATGTTGTATGGGAGAATACAAATAAACCAAGCGGAGCAATCTGGTAATGATCGGGATATGCGAGGGATGCAAATATGACATATTTCATTTCTTTTATTTGATCACTCAAGACCACGCCGGTTCTTTTTTCTTCCGTTCCTATTCCACACGGTAGTTGGTTGTTGGCCTCGATCTGTGCAATCATCATTCTATTCTGGCACAAAAATAACAGCCTAATCTCCTTTTGATTCACTAATCATTACACTGTAAGTAGCTCGTTAGACCTTTGTTTAATATAATGTATATTGGCAGCAGTTGTTCGGCAATTAACAATCGGCAGCACATGGAGTCAATGCTCAGATTAGCATTTGACTGTCAGCATCTCATGGAGGCGTTTTGCAGCCTTCAAGGGGACTGACTGCAGAATCACCTCAATAAACCTGTATAATTCTCGGGAATAACATGTATGCTGGGCCAAAAGAGAGTCTACGGCGTAGCCATTTTACGTCAGTATAGGAAAAATATCCGGGACATTATTCATTTACTGTATGATAAAGAACAATACATATGCATGAATGCAAACAAGCAACGTAGTCATTCAGTAGGCACACATATGCTGTAATGACACGTCATATATCAACTGACTGCTTCTATATTCACTGACACCAAGGGTTGAAAGAGTTATTGATCATGTAAGTCATGATAAAATGGATCACGAAAGCCTGGATCTTTGCTGGGCGTGGCGTTAGACTCGATAGCGCAAATTCAACCGATGCCGAAAAACGTATCCCATATGAATTGCGTTCAGAGATAAACTATGTGATGAAATAACTGCGGAAATCATTTACGTTGCCTTTATATAGAAAATGAAGTAACTGTTTTACACATTTCAGCCAGCGACATGGCAAATTGGAATGCTTGAAAAAACACAATTAGCACCAGAGATGCAATATGATGTTGATGCGTCGTTCACTTTTCATGTTTTGCATGAATTAAAATGGAATGTGCACATGATCAGGCCATTGACAGAACAATCCCAAGCCATTATGTGGAATAGCATGACAATGTTACCATGTCTGGGTAAGTCTTGCCTGAGTTCTGGGTAGTATTCTTCTTGTCCTATGCCCAAATGGCATCCGACTTTGCAGAGCTAAATCATAGTATGGGTTCGTCATATCTTAGCTTCAAATGTGCTACGCGCCATATATGTCGTCATTCATAAATGAATGAGTGGTAGGATATGCAATGAGATATTGTAACGCAATTACACAGTTACATTCCTCTTTCAACAGGTATACATTGTCAAACATTGTATGTAACTTCAATCATGGACTTACTGATAATGAGTGATCTGTGATGTTTCACATAATGCACTAATTTGGATAGATATTTGCGCATTAATGAGTAAACATGTGAAGTGTGCAAAGAGCATAAATAAAGGATTATTTTACATCGACGACCCAAAACAGGACTTGCTTAAAAATGCGTCCGTTCTCTTAAATCGCTAAGTATATATATATAGACAGTCAGTGACGATGTGGAGCAAAATGATACTTCTATATAGCGACAACTATCCATCAAGCCCGAAATAGCACACAGTTAGTACCTTATAGGCGTTACGCTAATGCTGGCGCAGAGGGATAGTTGAGGCCCAAAATACATCCAAGAACTGGTTTGTAGATCGCCATTATGGCGCATATGGGACTCTTTGGGCGTAATGTCAAAGGCCCGTGTTGAATGCAAACTGAGCTACGCCAATTAATTCTGCAAGAGGTATAAATCATTTCCTAGGGGTGACGAGGGCTAGTGTTACTTACTGCAGTAAGAAAGTGGAAGCTCATTCAGCAACTGGATTTTTCCCTTTGATGTTATTAACTATCATCTAACATCAATTACAGCATGCAAAATAAAATGTGCAAATGACAGAACATTTAAGTACAATAACAGTGCAATGTTGCTTAAGTAGCTCCACATTTACCAGCAATGTTTCTACGCAATATGTAGGTCATAAGCGTTGCTGCAAAAAAGAAAGCTACCCTATTCATACCTATCTGAGATGTGGTTTACGCCCGACATTTGACTTGGCTTTCTTTGCAACGAATGCGGCTGTAGTATTGGATATTCCAAATACGATCGCCGACCACAGCTCATGATTTCTTTGCCCCGGACAAAAGGCTGATGATCAATCAACTTCCAGGTACAGTAAACTTGCTAATATACTGAAATTCCCCTTTAGGTGGCGATTGTCGGGACGGATGGTTTTTTAAGGTAAATGACAACGAACATGGGGCGCGACAGACTCGTAGCATTATTGATGCGTGATTATTGTTGTGCTGGTGGCGAAGTCGTTGCCCTTTTGGGTTTATGTATGCATAGAAGATAGCGTGCTGCCGGCCAATGATGATCACTGTGGTACAAAATGCTATTATTTCTTCTGGGTAAATTAATTCGCCAATAAAGGATCTCATCTGAAGAGTTGTTGCTAGTCCTCGATTAATCAGTCGCATGTCGATATTCGCTGGTTCATTGTCAACATACGATCGATGAAGGGTAAGACTGAATTATGATGGAATAACGTTTTAGCCATTCGTGGGTTCAGAATACTGACTTAATTGTTAATCGATGACAAAAAATGTCATCTAATGAAAACCGAATTCTGATAATAAAGATGTTCAATACTGGCTAAGATCCCTACCAGGACTAGGATGTCGATTAAGATAAGAATATGGACTGATAGCTAAATCATCTACCAATTACAATAATGACAGCTGTTAACATAAATGTAGACTGATGATTAAAATGTCGTCCTGGCTGGACTGGCAGCGATTAATGCAGGCTGTGATTAGACTATGAGCCACCTTACATATTGCAGCCGAGAACAACATGTTATTTTGTAAGACAGACGACCAATTATTTAAGAATATTGGGGACAGTTCGACCGACAAGGGACATTTTGCTGGTGTATGTAACGTTTGAGGAAATATAACATATGGTGACAAAATGATTATTGATGTCACGAATTATATCACAATTGTAGTCAGGTCCGATGTTTTCCAAGTCCCATGTTGATACTACATGGGCCGAAAAGTAGCGTTTATGTGGCATTTGTTGTAAGAAAATCCATGTATATCCCAGGATATATGGTTTGACAACCTTGGCGTTATGGCATTAACTAATGCAAATATGACGAACAGTTACCACTTGATGACGATTGTGGCCTCTTCTCGGTGCTCGCTCAGGTGTGTTTTAAGATGTGTTAAAGCAGAGAGGCAGCTTCCGTTAGATCAGTATATACAATTCCGTCACATTGTCTGGACGCATTATGGGGAAACTACAAACATGATTAAGCTAAGAGTAGACAGTTGATCTCTGAAAAGTTTCTGTTTAATACGAACCCCTCATGTCATGAACCTGTTTTTGTAATTGATCCACTGCCTCATGAATTTAATTTTTCTTGGCACGCCATTACACTTTAGTACAATAATCATCAATACAAACAGATTTGATTTGAGAAGGTTATAAACGGGGACGAATGGTACTCGCCTTAACATCGTCATCAAATGTTCAATTTGTGTGCATTATTACGTTTGACGTAACTCGTTCAAACGCATAATATCCAATAGGTAACGGAATATATAAATCAATCATATCAAGTTATCTAGACTGTGGAATTAAATGATTTTGCAAATGCACCTCAACATTCATACGGATGCTACTTGCATGCCACGCGATATTCGGCCGGCAATGGTTCCATTGTTTGCAAAACTGTTAAAGTGAGCCGGACAACACCAGCAGTCTGACTTGCAGGAAGCGCCATCATGAGGATGAATTTTACATAGGCTCATGTAACTGACGTCATATAACGTGTAAAAACCAATATGAATATAGTGTTTTTGTAGGCATATGACCTGTGTTTTCGGCAAATTCCGTTCCGCAATATTTACCCAACAAAAGTACATGCGGTTGATAATTCACCAATCTTTGTAGATGTCACAAAAATTGTAGATGAGGTCCGGTCCCTAACATAATTAATTCCCGCGACTTAAGGTTACATTTCTTATCACACATGCTTCAAACACAGCGCACTCTTGCATTTTTTAGTACGTCTATAATCTTGAATGAACACGCGCGTTCAATGACCGATCATATCACCAAGCCTTTGTGGCAATAGAGTCTATCAGCTAATTTGATATCATAATGCAGTTATTGGTCATTTAGCGAAGCAGGTACTTCTGACATGGTTTCCCAACACAATTAACATTAACAGACAAAGGCAACGGAAGTTTGGCGACTGCGCATAATATTTTTAGTACTTCTATAGTCTTGAATGAACACAAACTTGGCTTTCTCACGTTGCAGCACACAACATTTGTCATTGGGCACAAAGCAAATTTGACGCACACCCGGGTTGTAAATCACAGGGTTGTGGTAGGCAACAATTGTCCTACCCACCATATCATTTATGCCCCAGGTTATGACAACCTTACTCTTAATGGAATCGGTCAGACAACACCGCTTGTAAATTCAATCATCGATTACTTGCTGTTTTCTCTGTTTTAATTGTCACAAAAGCCTATCAAAGTGTCGGGATGTATGATTAAAATCGTCATACAAATGAATATTAATTGGACGTCTCCCGTCTGTAGCGTTCTGCGGTGCATTTGCATGACCCCACATTATTTGTTCAGACAGGTACAGGGAGACTACAAATGTTGTGACTAGTGTGTTATAAATGTAGTTTGCCAGCGGCCGTGAAACTGTGCTAGTTATTAGATGTTCTCTCTTTATGTGTGCCAGAGAATTGCATTTTGACTGTCACAACATTGCATGATGTAAGAGGTGTTTTGAAGAAGTCTGTTGGCAGATTAATGATCACGATTAGTCTCATTATATCACGTGACATCCTTGAGTCGTTCGAGAACTTCAACGTATACCTAATATAGACTAATCAGACACATGGTCCTCAATTATCTATTATTTTGGAAACTATGCCTCGCGCTATAAATCTGATGAATCTAATATATGACCCAACAATTCAATATTAAGTTGCTGACCTTAATAGAATACGAACGTAAAGGGTAGAGGAGGTAATGTTCAAAGGATATGAAGCCAACATTGGATAATTATACCTTCAAGCATTAATGTTCCTTTTTTATTTGTGCCAGAGAAATTTTCCCCTTTTTAAATGTCACAACATTTCGGTGATTTTTAAAAGGTGTTTTGGGGAATCTGTTTGGGATTTAAAGATCACGATTTGTCCCCATTTTCACGTAAAATCCTTGAGCCCCTTTG
>CM067345.1:59331390-59377444 GCA_034190875.2 Urechis unicinctus
AATTATTCGCATGGGTAAACTTTGGTCCCATATCACTAGTCGAGACAGATTGTCAATGGTATTTTGGGACGATATGTAACAAAATTGCATCAAAAGGTAAAATATTCATGACTTGATTCCTGAGTCATTTTATCATTTGCTTCCATCAATACGCTGATATTAGAATCAATAAACTAGATTTGAGTGAACAAGAATTCGTGTATGGATCATTGAAACGAAAAGCATAGATATGTCATTGATGTTGCATGCTGTGGTTAATCCAGCTCATTTCAATATGAGACTTAATATTATGGCGACTGTTAACCTTTTGGTCATTGGCAGAGACGATTCAAATGAAGAATTAACCTCAATCCTACCATTTAAAGTAGAAACCGAAAAAGGAGCGCCGTCTGATTTATTAGTAACTCGACTGCTATAGATGGCGCCTTAATCGTAAGACGTTCACGTCCTAGTATCACAAGGTAGCTAATACATGGTGTGGGAATGGACAATCCTTCCAATATTCGAAGCGTAAAGCAACACAGCATGTACTCAAATTCAATACACAACAAGGCGAGGCGTCGGTGTCGTGACTAGCGATCAAGCCTTCAAAACACAATAGTCGTCGGATCAACTGAAGCTTTGTCTTAGGAAACTCAGTGTCGAAGAGAAATAACGCACTTGGTTACCGTCTATGCATTATCACCAAGTGCTCAGTATGCTTTGTATGACATGTGTCTCAATTTGTTTCAAATATTTGTAATATGATCCCTTAGACGTAGATAGACGATACTCCGCCTATTGCTTTGCTTAACTTGATGGGATGATATATGCCCCATACATTCACGGGAGGTCAATAAAACCACGCGCCCTGCCCATGTGGCCGTGTCTGTTAGCTAGACCATGCCATCTGTCGCATGTATTTACAGTTTACAATTAATGCTATAGTAACTATTATTAAGTTGCGAGCTTGGATATGGACAACATGTAGTTTGTGGGCGAGAACAGTAATAAGTCCGTAGTACAAACTACATACTTGAAATTGACGAAACAACCCCCCACTTTGGCCGTAGCCTATCCACATGGTTTCATGTCCTGCGTATTGATGCCATGGTATTTCGCCCACGGACACGTGGACCAAGTTATATCTATGTGTGTGTGTGTTGGTGTGTGTGGATGTTGTGTGTCTGAGTGTGTGTAGTTGTGAGTGTGTGTGTGCGTGTGTGCGTGTGAGTGTCTGTGTGTGTGAGTGTGTGTGTGAATGTTTGTGAATGTGTATGTGGTAGTGCACGTGCATAACACACAGTTTTATGGCGTCCAAATAGCGATAAGACGGGCATAAATTAGTTGCCTAATATTTTAGGCACATGAGTATGTTTTGAGTGCTCTCCACAATGGTCACCGCACTTTCATCTATGGTATAAAACTACTGCAATATTTGACCTTATGACGTCGTCACTCCGTCGATATTAGTGATATTAGTGATATATAAAATGATGCAGTTGACATGAATCCGCTTAAGTCAGTCAGCCCGCTTGTCACACACGTTTTGGTTTCCAGCAGATGCTAGTCTTAGCTCAATATCATCATGTTTTACACGTTTATATTGAGCTCGGAGGTCGGGATAAAAACTCATTTTGAAATGTAAAGGTGATTCCCTCAACAACTATGGCACGCTATTCTCATGGGACATACAGTAGCCTATTCAGCGAGGACTTAGAAGTTTCTCGGTCTCTGGGCGTTGCCTTGGCGGGTTGGGCATGTGGCGCGAGGAGATGGGGGAGCTGACACGTACGTCACCAATGGATCTGGGAAGCTGAGGGTTATAATTCATATCAGCTGTGGCGTGTTACTCCATAAAATGATTTAGGGGGTACCTTATGATGATTGCCAGGTTTGTTGTTTATTCGGCAGACAAAAATAGGCTGCATCTATATGCAGACCAGATGTTAGGCTTCATCAAATGCGAACCAAGAGAGAGAGTCTTAATCAATAAACGGCGAGGAGAAGGTTGGTAGTGTAGGTAATAGCAGTCCCCTCTGCCCCTACCCCTGCGACTCGTGGGCGTCCCCTACCCCTACCCCCTGCGACTCATGGATGGCCCTCCCCCTCACCCCCTGCCACTAATGGCTCTCCTACCCCCTGCGTTTCATGCCCCCCCTGTGACTCGTGGCCCCCCGATAAGCTCCCCGCAGTTAGTCCGCCAGAGGGAGACTCCAGCTCTTGTCAGCTCTTGAGACCTTAGACCCCGAAAATAATAATCGAAGTGGGTAAATGATGGGGGGATTCATTATTGTCGGTGGGTGGGTTCCCATTGGGAGGGGTGCTCTGGAACCGCTTTTACCTATACTACTAGAATAGTTTTTCAACAACCAACGTCTGAGAATTAGCAAAGATGACAATATAGTAAATGAGTATGACAGTGTAGATCACTCCAACATCTGTCCAGATATCTGGAAAACAGTAACCGAGGTATATCATGGTCTGGATTTAACGAGACTATTAAAACACATGAATAGATTTTGTAAGCTTTGTACATACATCCGGTGCAGATATTCACCCTAACCGTTTCTGTATGTCAACTGAGACTCCACAGATAGGATGACTTATAAGGTCATTGGTTCGCTTGCTATGGACTCCGTCAGGAACAGCAATATTTGCCAGACGAAACAATGAAATGGCAAACGTTTAACGGTTGCTTTCAAAGAGTGTTGCAGTAGACACCAAGTAAGCCGCCTATGACCGTCGCCGCCGTTGCAAGTAGCAACAAAGAATCTATGTGTGCCTCTGGGTAGCAGATCAGTTCCTTAGGTGATTCAAACATTCAAAATTTGGACATTTATCATAGACTTGCGTAGCAAATGTTGGCATTAATCATGACATAAACTATGTAATCATATCTTATCAACTTATGAAAGGTAAAACGCCGTACTTCTGCGCGATATTGCGCGATTAGCATCTCGACTCAATGCCGGACCACTAGGTCCCTTTCTTGCTCATAAATCGCCTATCATCCGCAACATAAAGTCTATAATTATGGATAGTTTTTTTGGGGGGGATACAGTCATGGATACACTTTACTAGTAGGCGATTTGTTATGCATTTGCAAGAAATTGTCATTGAGGAGTCAACTAAATCAATGAAGATGAGTTCAGCTATAACCATGCCTGAGCCACGGTTATATTATTACGCGATTAGTAAAATTTGAGCAAAAAGTAACAGCACACGTCTAATGCTCATAACGCCATGCATGTCGCTATGCAGGAGTGAATGGTCGGGCAATTTTTTTTATTACTATTGAATTAGCCGATACTAATGACATAGAATATAATTGCAATCCAACTCGAGTGTGAGGGCTTGAAAACAGACAAATGCACAATATATTGCAATGCGTAAATGTTAGGCGACTCAAGGGTGCTGAAAAAGAACCGTCTTGAACCAAGTTATGTGATCTATGATTATAGTGCTGGAGTGAGGTTACGTACACTATCGCTATAACCACAATATGCTTCATTTAGAACAACTAGATACTAAATTAGAGTGCTTTAAATTGTAGTATATCACAAGTTCTCATCTATTTATGTTTATTCTAAGTTAGCGAAACTAATTCTCATTCTGTTGGATATTTTGAAAGGATGTCAAACACTAATTGGGATTTCAGCAAGGACATAATTAACCGATGTATGACCCCCAGCACGTTGTCGAATTTAACAGGTGTGCGCCATATAACACATTAGCCAAGCAGAAGAGGAATATCCGTGGCAGGCGGTGCGTTCCTATCGTCATCAGCTTATCTTATACAGCTTCATGTTGCAATAACTCTGTAATGGAGAGACAAATATTAGCGTTTTATGGAAACGATAACTTCAATGCGGTTATTCATTATTGATGGGGCTCCTAAGTGTTCGCTGTCATGGTACTCAACAACGGGAGTGCTTTGAATTGTAGTATATCACAGGTTGTCATCTATTTATGTTTTTGTTATGTTAGAGAAATAAATTTGCATTCTGTTGGATATTTTGAAATGATGACAAACACTAATTGGGATTTTCTTAAGAACATGATTAACTGATGTATGACCCCCAGCCGCATTAAGAGCTTCCTGAAGTCGAATTATACTTTTAGGAATTGGCATCTGATTTATAGTCATGAATACATCAACGAATTGCCACCATTTTCGATGAAGAGTTGTATACATCAACTTGTAGGTATGAGACTGATGTTACGCATTCATGGCGAGTGGTTGCGCTTATGACGGATATTGCTATTGTGGTGTTTATCTTTCGACGTCACTGCCAACGTATATGGAGGTCGTTTCATTTTTATGCAAATATGTTGTAAACGACACTGTTGACGCTTCTATCGTCTGCACGTCTGGGCTCATTGCAACAGAAACAAATGTTCACTAAAGCCTCCAGTTGGCTGATAACGCAGTCGTTAACGTTCAGCATAGTCGAACATACTCTGGAGCTCATACGCAACCAAATAATACCTCGACTGGGTCTTGGATTGCGCAAATGGGCGGTGAACATGGTTAATGCATATTGCAAGACACACATTGATATCATTTTGATGATTGTTTCGAAAATGTTCATCGAATTTGTTTGCTATTGGTCCAGTGTATATCCGCGGCCTTTTTGTGTTGTTATTGGTGCATCAGATCTTGAGGGATGTACAGACCCAACGACATGCTGTTTGCGCGGTAAAGATTAAGGAGAGCTGTTTATTGTGCCTCTTGGTGAAGGAAGATCGACACCTGGTGAGTTATTAGTACAATTTGTTGCAACAGAAAATACCGTCTACTAGAGGAATATACAGGTACTATTAATAGAAACCGACTTCTTTACAATGTCTGTCAGGCTCTTAAACGGATTGGCATTGTTATATTAAAAACAGTGTGTAAACTTACCATCAGAAGAGTTAGCGCAAGTGAAATACGGAATTTACAGTAATGTGACGACGCTGTTTGAATTGGCCGTCTTCGTTGCTTGCGATAGGAATCATTAAGCTGTGGATTAATACGCTTGGATTAACTCCTTCACTTCAAGTGCCTTAAGCGCACTGGGCCAAAAAATGTTCAGTGGCCTTTTATCTTATGGTTTACTCACTAAAATTCCTGTTATGGCTGATACCCGACGGCCACGATCTTTTCTCTCATGAAGAGTATTTCAGGCCCATTAGGTATTGGATGCTTTTCCATCCCAACAATAGTTCAGCAGCTTTTCATCTCATAGTTTACATACTAATATCCCTGCTGTAGCACATACCCGACGACAATCATCGTTCGCAAAGTAATACGAGGTTCAACCTTAGAAAAAGTAAATCACAATATACTATGCGTGGATATTAGAATGAAAAGCAAAACCAGTTTAATTAATAATGCCCGCGCCTATTAGAAGAAGCATCATAACCAGGTGAATTAATACTGCATTTACCGTATGAAATCCATTATAACCAGGTTTATTAGTACTTGGCGTGGTTATTAGACTGATCATAATAACTAGTTTAATTGATACTGCGCAGAATCATTACAATGAGCATTATAACTGGGCTAATTAAAAATGTACTGGGTAATTCCAATGATCATTACAACTAGGCTGGTAAATACTGCACGTGGTTATTAAAATCAGCATTATAACCAGGTTAATTAACACTGCGTTTGGTTATTAGAAAGAACATTATAACTAGGTTAAAACTCTGCATGGTGGTGGAATGAGCATTATAACTAGGTTAGTTAATAATGTTGGGTGTAATTTAAATGACCATTACAACTAGGCTGATTAATAGGCTGGTTATTTGAATCAGCATTATAACCAGGTTCTATAAACACTGCATGTGGTTATTACAAAAAACTTTATAACTAGGTTCATATTCTGCATGGTTTAATACTGCGCATGGTTTTTAGAATGAGCGTATTTACTCAGTCAATTCACCTCACACATGGTTATTATATAATCAGCACTAATACTGGCTTAAATGATAGAATAAGCATTATAATTATGTTGATTATATGTCATCAATGACCAATTTGATTTCTAGATGTGGGATCCAGCCAAATAAGAGGCAAGGTTTGTACTATAGTGCGAGATATTGATCTAATAACGCGGTTTTAGACAGAAATAGCCGGATGGATAAAAGTGGCGAATAAGATAAGTGTGATGTTCTGACTTAATGAGCAGCGGATTATGCGGGCCTGTGTCAAATTAACACATAACTGGTATCGTTAGTACGGTTTTCTACACCATGGTAGAAATACACACGTGTTGGATACGCTTTTCACTTACCCATTGTGCCGTAATTTAGCAAATACCTGCAAGAAGCTAATGCATTTATCCTTTGATGATAGTCGACAGCAGAATGTATTCAAGGATATTCATTTTGTTAGGCCGCTAGCTATGGATGTTGATGCCGAAAGAGAGCTCGCTCTTGGAGGAATGATTCCATGGCGAATTGAACTTCCGCCAGGTAATTTTCCCGAAAAGCCAAGACGAGATACGTTGAGACAAAACAAGCATAAATGGGACAACTCAACCGCAAACCATTTACCCATAAGATAATAGGCAGCATTACATTTGTTTGTAAGATTCTGCATGAAAGCCAACCGTCATAACGCTATCTATTATTTTTCTGCATGGTAATAGACAACTCTTTGTGGGCGTTATCTACGTAAGGGGAACAGCGGGTTCAAACGGAAAGAAAAGGAGAGCGTGAAATGGAGTTCGGGACGCAGGCTTTGTAACGACAAATATGCAGACGGACCTCACCCACTCTGACACCAGCAACTACTCACCGAATCACACACTGCAACAATGTGCACCAATGTGCCTAACAAGGAGTACCTGGGCTCGCGCTCAAATATGTACTCGATCCCGATTTTTGACGCTGGGAAAGGAAGCAGGGGAAGTGAATAAGGTTGTAGTGAAGAAGCACCTACACCACGCGCAATACGCAGTCTCTGTTAATCACAGAAGCAGTTCCACCATGGGATGAACACAGTGAAGGTCACATGATATTTGGGCTACACGTCATCAAGGTGTCACTCTCTCCGTTTGTCTGAAAGGCAGGAACGACGTAGGCAAGTTAGCCTATGGTCACGTTAATTAAAAAGCGGCTTGTTTGGAGTAGGACCCGACCCGTCTTTCATCCGCGTGGCCCTGTTGGGAGTCACAATAAAGTGACATGGAGCAAAAATCTAAAACCCTGTATAAACGGAACTGGCCCCCGTTGGTTTAATTAAGTACGGTGCACCAGTACCGCTATTTTCAATACTACTGCTAGACTATCATGACCCTTATCAGTGCATTTAAGTCAAAACGTGATTGCTGAGATCGTGGAAGTAGTTTCGTTTTCAGATTCGCTTGTTGTTGCCGAAGAAGTGCGAACGAACAGAACGAGTAGTTTTTTAACTAGCGAGTCGTTCATACTACAGGTGAGTTTAAGCTACAACCGTTTGCTGTATGTTGAATTATAGAATATTGTAAAAGCTGTATCGTCAAAGATGTGTATGATGTATGCCGAGATAGTGTTTCATTGTTGTGTTGTGGTCCTGAGTCGCTTCCTGTAATAAAGTCAACACACAACAAGTAAGTAAGTCAATAAGATCATCGCTTGGCCCGTCAGTTCAGGCACGCATGTCACCTCGATGAGCTCCGAGAGCTGGTCCCCGTTATTGAAGTTAATTAGGGAAACCAAATCAAAGTCGACCTTGAACTGGGGAGAACCATGAAGAAGGGGCCATGGGAACCTTACATAGATTCACGCTAATTGGGTTAGTCAAGGTTTGTATCCTTCGTCAATAATGGTAAATGTGGTCGCTCATTAGGGTGCAACACGCACTAAAGCATAAGCACATAAATCACGATTTACGTGAGCGTTATATCTCTCATGAACTAGTTGAAGGTCGTTATAAGACAGACTTTTATCGCGGATGTCTCAGTCAAGAGTAGGGATTGTTTTTTAACTTCGTGACACATATTTGTACAAAGCTCAGCGAGTTACATGTTTATGATTTACACGCATGATACTGGCTGTCCCTCTCAATCGCCCGACATAGACCCGAACTCGCGCATCAGATGACATGCCATGACCCAATTTAAGTTTCCCCAATCATCCGCTGTTAACATGCCATGATTGTCATTGCCAGGTCAATAGCGTAACACCATGGCATCAGAAGAAGCAGGTGACTGGAGAACTGGATTGTCCCTTCAGGAGAGACGCAGATTCATGTACGAGGGTAGATATATGCCAGTGATGTGACCTTACAGATAGGCAAGGTCAATCCAGGGAATATTGCCGCCCCCAGATTTGTGCTGGTGTGTTGGTCGCCGGTATGCGAGGCCATGTTGACGGCAAGACGAGAGTGTGATATTGTGGTGGAGGACGCAGAGCCATTAGTGTTCGACGCAGTGCTGAAGCTGGTTTACTGTTCGTGATGGTATTCCGGTACATTTGTAAAATAAGGAAATCAGATACTTTGTCTAGCTTATTTCTATTTGCGTACGGATTTCAAATATTATTCTTAAAATTTTTTTTTCTATGGCCACCTCTTCTCAGGTTTCTGTACCGTGATCAGCTAGAACTGTAGGTAGATACCGCTTCATGAGTCTTACACACCGCTAGCAAGTACGAAGTGTGCAGAATATCTGACGGGCACCATTGATGTCAAAAATGTGTGTCTCTATCTGAACACGAGTATCCAATATGACGGAAAGGAACTGTTTAAAGGTTGTATGGATTTTCGTTCCTGTAATACCGACCAGTTCTTGATTCTTAATTTGATTCCACCAAAGTCTGAAGAAGGTACTGGAATCTGACTCGACTTACTGGATTTCACCCCAGGTGTATTCACAGCGTTTTTGCGCTTGGCCAGTAATGGTAATGGCAATGGGTAATGACTAATGCCTGACTTATAAAGACTTTCTATAATTCCAGCGATCCCTCCTCATCATCATCATCCGCAAATCTACCCAATCTTCATCGACTCCACCGACTCTCCATCAACATATCTAACTCCTCATCAACTCCATCGTCTCCGTATAAACTCCATGCCAACAATATATACCCCACAAAAACCTGACTGGATCCTCATTAACTCCACTAATTCCTCATCAACACTTCCCACTTCTCGTCAACTCCACCGTTTCATCGTGTCAACTACGTACCATGGATATCATAACTTTTCGGGTAGTTGATTAATTCCACGAATATGACTTCCTTTTTATATACGCTTTTCTGTCGGTGAGCGGAGCTCTTTATTGTCTCTGCCGTTTGATATTCCGATATATATTCACCCAGTTTAATGAAGGAAATAAAATAGGCGACCATTTCCTATAACAATCGACATGGTGCGCAACAGAAGATGCAGCTCCGTGGTTCATTTATTAAGATTGCTTCAGGGTTAATTTGTGAACTAGGTCAGTATCATCATACATCATTCCAGGGTAGTGGAAGCCTTTTCTATTTAGCGTGTTAATGTTTTTTATAGGACACAAAATAATAAATTACTCGGGAACGCTAATATTGGTTATGTCTGATGGTCACACAAGAGCAGCAGGTGTGTGCCTCAGCTTTAACCTTGCATACAGAAGCGTGCTACTGTATTACGATGGCACAATTTAGTAGTATATGATGTGCTATGATATACGTGTACTTATCAACATCCCTGTGGTGTACGAGCACACACTGATATCCATGATATCAATTTTTATTTCGACATCATCATTATATAGGGTCGCTCTCTTGTGTTTTCAATGTGTATATGGCCATCACTTGAAGAAGGCGGGATGTAGGGGTGTGTTGGCGGTACGTGCTGACATTCAATTGGTTTGCGTGTTTACATCAGGTACATGCTGACATCACTATGGCGGCCATGAGCTTACAGAATTCCTAACGAGTGCATGCAAACTTACGCGATGTGTGGCGGGGAGACATTGTAAAGGCAAACGCAGTATAATGCGAGGCTGTTGAATAGATCTTTTTTTACGAATGGACGTATCAATATAATGTTCTATGTGAAAGAAGAACAATAGATTGCTTTCATTGTGTTGCTGCGCCTGGTAGCCATATAGGTGGCTATCTGATGTCGATAGGATTCATACACGAATTTATCAGGCTTAGAAAAAAAATGGTTTTGAAGACTGCAGATATAACACTTAAACAAACACACAATGAAGATGAGGACGAAGGAGAAGACTAATGTAGCTGTTTTCTGTCGTATTGCCAATCGTCTCGCGACTGGTCCAGTTGGCATCGCACAACCGCTACCACTTGTCCACAGGCTGCGCGCCATAAGACCCTATATTCCACCAATTAATACTCCTCATCGACTCCACCGACTCCTCATAGACTCAACATTCTCTTTTTCAACTCTACCTTCTCGTCATCAGCTCCACCGTCTCTTCATTAACTCCACCGTCTCTTTACTAACCCTACCGTCTCCTTGTCATCGGTTTCATTTTGGGTTTTACCAATGGACCCCTCCACTTGCGTCGCGTATGTTGTTTTCAAACGAGCGTGATTACTGTTTGAAAACACACCACCACCTGCAGTCACTTAGATTAACTTCCATCAGACTGCCTCAGTACGATGCACTCGGCTCTGTTCTTGTCGACGATATACCGTGCAAACTGCATGCTTCGGTAATAAGCAACACAACAGTGCATAATCTGTTTATAAGGTTGCATAAAGATGTTTTAAAAGGACTCTACATGCTCTGTCATTGCTAGACGGATTGATTTTATATGTGGATACCGTACATGTAGATAACAGACAACACATTGTCCATTTCACGTTGGACGAACGTAATAATGCGGGACTAAACCCATCACCGGGCCAACTGCATACAAGGAGGGGAGCATGCAAGTTGACAAAACCTTGTAGCGCCTTACCCTCGAATCTCAACATAACTCAACTTTGCGAGTGTCCTTGTATAGAGCATATATTGCTCATGCTAACCGCCTACTTGGAATTCACGACTTGCCGGAAATGATTAACCTAATATGCAGGGCCACCTGAGTTTCTGATTTGATACTCCATTGGCCACTCCTAGGTGTGCATATTGAGGCTAAAAATAATTCCGTTTTCGTTTCCTAGAATCCTTTCAGGGTACCATTGATGTATAGCTTGTTAATGTAGAGGGAATATAAACTGCACTTTGCTCACTCCACCAAGTGTTCTGACATACTATTGTGTGAATAAAAAGCAGCAATTGTCTGGGACATAATACATTACAGGCTAGGGCGATACCTGTGTATCCGCTTTCTATAACGCCATTCGTTGAACATTGATATTACAATTTCACTTGTACAATTTATCTAACAAGATGCATCTCATAAAAAGAAGCACCGTAGATAGCAAGATGCATTTTATGTCGAAAGAAGCATTATATGTAAAACGAACCATCAGATGTAAAATAATGCACCGTATGTATATAAAGAAGCATCATATGTAGGGAACCCTGGTAAATATATTTCAATATATAATGAACCCTGAAACCAGACTTGAACATGAAGAATTATTAGACAATTCTGCACATGTGAGCAAAAAGCCCTGACCTTCATTTATAATCTTAAAAAGTCAACATCATCGACATGGAATCATCTTCAGTGTCCTTTGTCATGCCTGTTTGATCAAACACTGTATTGCTTAAGGTGTGTCTAACTGTCACCCATAGCCTTAATAACTGATGTATACGTTCCCCGTTGATTCTAAAGCGACCTAAATTAAGCGTTCGTGGCAAAATAACCAATATTTAATATAATATATAGGATATTTTGACATGTCGATTCCAGCCCCATTGAGGTGCTGTTATAGAACCATGTTAGTATGAGGCAGATGCAATTATGACAACCGGCGGCGCATTATGGCACCTTGTTGCAGTAATTATCGGCGAGGGAGGTATGTGGCACATTAGCCCACAGCTGATGTAGATTGCTATGTCGGTGTGATCCATTAAGCATGATTATACATACTGTGCGTCGGCCCATTGATTGTCAGAAATGTTTATCCAATCATAGTCAAAGAAAATGGAACGTCTAGGATAAGCGCGTGTGTGACCCGCTACATACAACAACCATCAAACCACTTAAGATCTTGTCACGACGCGCTCTACCTCGCTATCAATGTGTGTACTTCCGCTTGGGTAACAAAATGTAGATTTCATCAAATCGTCCCTGAATAAAGTTGTGGGCATCACCGCGCAAAAAAAAAGTAGATTGATAGGCAACAAGGTAATTTCAGTGAACCAAATGGCGACGGCCGAAGTAGGGGAATATTTTAAAGACCGCACCGCCGCGTAGGGACGGAAAGTTTGAGAACTTTAAACGTTTGGTTTCCAAGGTGCGGTTGTCAAGCAACTTGCTAGGCAACCTCGTTACAGATATGGGGCTGAAAAGTCTCTGTAAAGAAACCATCCATCGGCCAATGCATTTGTAAACCACCCCGAAACCCACCTTGCCATAAAAGGTCTGTGCTGCGATCCAGTACAACCGAGATACTAAGCCTACGTCTATGAGCTGATATAAGACAAAGGCTTTGCTTTGTTAAGGAACGTATCAAGATAAGTCATCTTTGCTTAATGAGTCTGAAAGCTAGCGGGTTTTTACTTCGTAACCACTATTATCGTAAAGTGCGCGGATCAGGTCCATGGAGTGAATTAACCATACATCATTGTCTCACGTAGCAAAGGCTTGGCTAACTGAGCACACGCCTCACCTAGAACCACAATAAAACATGCTTTGAATCTTGCTGCGATACAGCTGCACTATTGACATGGCCACCGGCACTATTTTTGCAGTTACAATTCATTGACGGCATTGGGGTGAGTCATTGGAAAATGGTACAATTATCCTATTCCCTTTGTGTATTATTTTAAGTTCAACATTGAACATTGTATGCAACAGTACGGCATACTACAGACATAGCCTGCCACAGTAATGCATACCACAGCCATTGTCTGCCACAGTAAAGCATGCCCCAATCATAGTCTGCCACAGTAAAGCATACCACAATCATAGTCTGCCACAGTACGGCATACCACAATCATAGTCTACCACAGTAAAGCATACCACAGCCATAGTCTACCACAGTAATCATACCACGATCATAGTCTGCCACAGTACGGCATACCACAGCCATAGTCTACCACAGTAATCATACCACGATCATAGTCTGCCACAGTACGGCATACCACAGCCATAGTCTACCACAGTAATCATACCACGATCATAGTCTGCCACAGTACGGCATACCACAGCCATAGTTACCACAGTAATCATACCACGATCATAGTCTGCCACAGTACGGCATACCACAGGCATAGTCTACCACAGTAATCATACCACGATCATAGTCTGCCAAAGTACGGCATACCGGCATAGTCTACCACAGTAATCATACCACGATCATAGTCTGCCACAGTACGGCATACCACAGGCATAGTCTACCACAGTAATCATACCACGATCATAGGCTGCCACAGTAAGGTATACCACAGTCATAGCATGCAAAATGAAGGCACACCAATGAGCTAGTCTGGCCTTTTAATGCATTTACGTGTTTCTACGTTAAGGGGGCGCTAAAATCAATAATCTGACGAAGTACTATTGGTTTGGTGAGCGGATTCTAAAGGGTTGTGTGTGTAGCCAAACCTGACTCAACATTGTCCGCGGTTATCATGTGTTTATTCATACATACTATGTTTGCGAACCACAAGCGACTATTTTTAAAATGTGAATTGCCTTTTATCTATGTACATCACTTGCTGTCCACAGAACACGGTGACTTCCTCTCCGCAGACACATTGACTTGGCTTTCGATTAACCAACAATGATGATTCGGCTTACTGCCCTCCAGCCATGATGACTTGGTTGTCTGTCAAGAGACCTATATGCCGTGGCTTCCTAACAAATGGCCTTATGACATTGCCTATGTCAAATGGCCTTATGACATTGCCTGCTGTCAAATAAACTAATGACATTGTCTGCTGTCAAATGCCCACGTTGACTGGGGTTGCTGTTCAACAATTGTCCGTAATGTTCACCAGCCGCGATGTCATGGCTTGCTGTCCACAAGCCATGATTACCTGCAGCAGAGACAATTTAGTACCAGTGCTCGACTGAAATCACCACCATTTATGCGCACCATTCGCCACATTATATATCCGCAGCTTCAACGATTAACTGCTATTGCGCCTAACTAAAATGTATTGCATTGTCACGACACACAGCGCAGTAAGAAAGTGCCAAATAATTCCAGACATCATCAAAATCAGTAATTTCGGGCCAAAGATGCAGGAGAGAGGAAACACTAGCCATTCATCTGTAACCTATGGATGATTAATTTTGAAAATCAATTACTTATCTCGAATAAAAGGAGCGTTTAACGTCTGACAATAGGTATATGTTACTTATAAGCTGCAGTTATTGCCAAATTAGTCTATCTTTAAGATAGGTCAGCCAGCATGATAACGACTTATGCTTCTAGTTAGTAATTGGAAAATCGATTTACAACCATCAATCATCAACCATCAACCTAAAAACATTCCGCAGTTTCAGGAATGTTGTAAGACATTTGCAGATATTTTGAGCAAGACATGTGACTGGCCCGGGCTCCGCACGGGCAATTGACACCCCTGTGTCATATAACATAATAACAATAAAACGATGATCGAAGGGCGCCCGTACAGACTAATACTTTACGAGTTTATGCTTCTCTAACACGTTTTGGTACCAAACTGCACCAACCAATACAGTTCAATGTAAGTTTGGACGTATATTTATATACCATATAAGTTCGCGTATTTGTCTGAATATATACTCCACTCCACTTATGAAGTCCAGCAGTGCAGACAACGTGTAGCCTAACAAATCGATGACACCATTGCGGCTTACTGTAAACCATCTAATCGCCACACAGACAGACAACAACAACGGCCCACACAGTATGGGACGATTTAGCATGGGAGCATAAGTCAGTGCTTGCTCTGAGGATTGACAGTTGACATCGTGCTGCTGTTCCGTGTAAGTAGTCCCTATTGCGTAGTAGTTCGGCGGCAATTTGATTAGCACTTAAGTATATATCATAGAATGTAAATCTACGATACTTTGTATGCTTGGATTAGTGTTTGGATTATACGGATAATTCAAAGCGGGTCGTTGTGACAATGTTGTTTCACCAAACCGTTTTTGTCACGTTAACAATTCATTTACTTTTAACACAACATTTTGCAGCATTTTGACCATAACCATATTGCATACGATGGCATTTTGCACTTTAATCATTTATAATCCATTACGTTATCTTCTTACCATACAATGGCGAAATGCAGTCGACAAATATGTTAGCATGCATGTCTGTTCACTAGCCTCTCTTGATCTTCTCCAGAAATGTGCTGTCAATGTCAGCGCTCAGTACGTGTTACGTTTATGTACGTCTGGAACAATCTACACCTTGCGTCATGTACCTCTATCGCCAGCTACGTTTTGTGTACCATGCACATTACACCTTATACACATTGCGTCGCGCACAACAAGCGCAAGCTGCGTTTTGTGTATCATGCGCATTACCTTTTACACATTTCGTCATGTACATATAGCGCAAGGTACGATTTGTGTACTATGCGCATTGCACCTTGTACACCCTGTATCGTGTACGCAGAGCACCATATTCGTCACGTATCACATGCTCGTGGCACCTACGTCCTATGCCATGTACGTCTGCCACCATGTACCATCATTGATGTTGGTATCCGTTTACATCTGTCTACAATAACATATGCGTCAATGTAAACATCACTATTGTGCGCAACACATCCTTATTCTCCTCTGTATCTTTCTTCTTATGCGTTCAAGTTCAGGAACGTCGACCTTCATTATGTGTTTGACTCCATACACATTTTTCAAACTTTGTTTTCTCTACATTTGTGCCGTACACAATGAACTACCATCTACATTAACGTATCTGCGTCTTTGACCTTCTCCTTGAAAGTCTGTTTACACGTGCATCTATCTTAATGCACGTCTATCTATGGGTGCGTGTATCCCATTGTACGTCTATCGTCATCTTTACACGTGTGTCTATCTTCATATAGGTTTGTTCGTCTATCTACAGGTGTGTCTATATTCATCTAGGTTTGTTTATGTGTACCTCTTTTTTCATTCGTATGCATGTACGACTATCTTCACGATGGGACAATACGTGCATATTTCTTTCTGAATGGAACCGGGTGTTAAGTTTTAAGCAACGTAATCTACTAAGATTGCATAATGTATTGCCTCCCAGTTTTGCTTGGAAAACTGCATTGTTATTGCGGTTTTCAGGGCAGCACAGAAGCATTGATTAATGTACACTGGCACTGGGAACGACTAATACGGGACCTATTAGGTATCTACGGGTATGTATGAGGCATTAAATGTGAATGCAAAACAAGTCTAGTTGGCAGCGTCCTGTTCAGAAAGCATGGCATTCATCCACCAAACAATAAATTCTGCCCTGTATGCAATGATTCCCAAGCGCCAAGAGAGTGACCTGTTTCTTAAAATTGTATTTATATTTTCACACGTTATGATGTGTTCGCAGGTCGTCATCCTCCTCCTCGATATGCAGTAGGTGATGTGTGATGGCTAGAGGCATTTTATGATATCACCATCATGCATGAGTCTGTCAGCGATGCTCACCGAGAGCCTTGGACCATCAGTCCTAACCTTGCGACCGCCACCCTTGTACCTGTGATCTTTGTTATTATTTTTTGTTGTTGGCTTACTCGGTAATGGAACTTTAGTTTACATTATTGTTCGCTACAAGAAGTTCCATACTGCTGCCAACATCATGATTGTGTCTCTGGCTCTAGGCGACTTGCTCCTCATCGTGTTGTGTATGCCTTTCATTGGCACGATTTTTACCTTTGTTGGCTGGCCGTATGGATTGAGCATCTGTAAGATGGCCGAGGTTTTCTCCACTTTGTCCAGAAGTATATCCATCTTCACCCTAACAGCCCTCAGTGGGGAGAGATATGCTGCGATTGTTTACCCCTTTAGGATAGTGCGAGACCCTCATGTCAAGCGTGTATTCATGGTAACCGCTGGTATCTGGCTTATGTCTGTTGCACTGGCCATGTGGGATGCAATTGCCTCTGACGTCAACACTCTGGTTGCTCTGGACTGTTCTCCTACTCCTGAAGCATGGGGTTTAGGCTATGGACAGTTTCACCCAATGTTCCACTTCGCGATCTTCTTTGCCATTCCGGTTGTCATTATCGGTGTATTATATGGTCTTATGGCGCGCAGTCTGTGGATAAGCGGTAATGCAATGCTAACTGGGCCAGTCGCCAGACGTTTAGTAATACGACAGAAAACAGCCAAATTAGTCCTCACCTTCGTCCTCATCTTCATTGTGTGTTGGTTTCCGCGTCATATCTACTAACTTTGGTGGTATTACGACCCGTCGGATTTCATTGATTTATGGTTGGTCTTTTAAACCACTGGTTTGTGTTTAAGCTTCATCAACTCGTGTATGAATCCCATAGCAATGTATATGATGAGTTACCGATTTCGGGAGTTGTTCCGCAAACATTTATTTTGCTGCTGTCGACACCCTTCGACAATGGCACGTAAGTATGGGCATCTATTCCTGACACATACCGCACATTAATGTAGATGTATGAAACGACAACTGAGATAATCCGTTATACATGTTTCAGTGTCGCAGACAACGGGAGAGATTGGAATTTGAATATCGAGGTCGTTGCTGTTGTGTCAGCACGGCCAGCTTTGAGATCGAGAATGGCATGCATCTCCTCTGTTCAAACGCTTTGGCGGTGTTAAAGATATACATGTGGCGGGCAATCTGTAGCTTAATCTGGACGCAAATCGTTTTCGTGAATTTGACACTTGTAAAAATCTTTTCATCAGGCAAAATAGGCTGGTTCCCTAGCCTATTACTTCTTCTAGACACATCGGTACATCGACGAACCGTATTTCATGTCAATGACCCAGTACAGTAACTTTGGCTGAACATGTACTCGCAATATTGATATGTCTTTTCATTCGCAATCATATTGTTTTATGTTGAGGAGATTGCTGGAGCAATATGGAGTGGTCATAAATAAAAGGAATTTGTATACATTATTGTTCGCTACAGTGCGTTGATGCGAATGATTATCCATCAGTCACATAAATAATAGTCTACGGTACTGATTGTTTATCAGTTGTGGGAGTGATATTTGTGTCGCATTCCCAGTTGGAGGGAACATGATTTAAACATTTCATGTTTATGAGATGCCTGAATTTGTTGCCATTCAGTTTTGATGCGATGTCAGACTCAGCTAGTCATCAGTGAATTATGACAGAGATCAGTCATGGGCCTTCGGTATTAGTAGATTCAAGATCAGTGCAGTGGCGATTTACGGCGTCATAACATATATTTAATGCATCAAGGCATTCCCAATGGTATTTGTCATTCTACAGACATGTAGCTTTCCCCTATTCGATGAAGTCAACGGTTCACAGTTCAAACTAACCGATCAATCCACTCATATGGACGATGTCTGAGGATTAAGTTACCCCGCAATTGATTGTGGCTACAAAACATAGTATAAGTCGCACTTAATCAGAACATTTGTCAATTATACACATTAATAAGCCTCTTTAATTCCGTTTATAAGCAGATTTTTGTAAACGGCTGATCTAGTAGATATCCTTATCATACGCACCTACAACGTGAGAGTGGACGTATCTTAGAAAAGATGTCTTCACTTTTCTTGGAATATTAGCTTAACTGAGTTATGCTGCGGCGGCATATACTGTGCCCATGTTACATTGTACGGTAAGGCTAACGTAAACAGCGATGAGGTTAAAGTGACATTATCTATCTCGACCATCACGGAAGTGAACATCACACACACACACACACACACACACACAGAATGTCACTTTATATCATTCGTCTGATTGTACGCAATCCACTTATATATGCATTACATCATTCAACATATCATAACCTCATCATAGCAGCAGAACCACTCTATTGTCAATCTACCTCGTTTAGCAAATCGGCCACGTTGGCTACCACAAAAAACATCTTATTAGTGCGATGTTTATGGATTACATAATTTACAGAATCCCTTGCCGCTCTATTTCGAATGTTTTGTTCCTTCTAGTATCACCCATCGGTATATGTGCTACAGTGCTTTGGGAATCTTTGTTATAAATCAGTGTTTATTTTAGCTTTAAGGTATGGCATTTAAGCAGCAATTTAATGCACCCGATCTCGCTAAGTATTAACAACAGCAATTCTTGCTAATTCCGATAAATACTAATTATGTCTAACGGCGTCCAGTGATACAGGATAAATATAGCTTTATGTATATAAATATATGTATATAAATATATGTATGTATATATATATATATTATATATATACATACATATATAAATATATATATAGGTATAGGTTAATATATATATATATATGTTTATATATGTATTTATATAGAATATATATATATATATATATATATATATATACATATATATATACATATATATATATGCATAAACGTATATATAAATATATATATATATATGTTGATATTTATTTATACATATATATATATAATATATAGATAAACATATATATGCGTATATATATATATATAAATATATATATATATATTAGTATTTCTATACATACATATATGTATTACTATATATCTATAGATATATATATATATATATATATATATATATATATATATATATATATATATATATATATATATATATATATATATATATATATCAATATATATATACATTATCATACTTCAGCAGAACATTGTCGTTCTAAAGGTTCTTGTGTATTTATGCTTTTGACTGCGCCAGCTCGAATAGCACTGTAGTACAAGGGCACTATCTGACCCACACGCGCACTGTATGACCCACTTGGGCACATCAAAACCCACACGGACCCTGCGGCTCCAACACGGGCACATTTGCACCCTCAGGAGAGCTGTAGCACTCACAGGGGCACTGTAGCACTCATAAAGGGACTTTAGTACCCATACAGGTACTTTAGCACCCTCATGGACACTGCTTATGCCAGCGGACTAAGCAGAAAGTACAACAAATCATGGACCACGTTGAGTGTATAGAAATAAAGAGGCTTTAAATGGATCAAAAACAAGATTTAGATTACTTTATGGGGGTGGGGGTGGCGCTCTTTATGACGAGAGTGTCAAAGGGCTGGTAATGTTTTTAGCTTACGATACAGAGCAAATGTTTATCCATCAGAGTCTAGCTCATTTCACCTGCCAATCTTAGTGTTCGAGGTAGCTGTTCACCTCCAAACCAATCACAAAGCGTGGAAGAGCTCAAAGATACACCTACCACAAATCACGAGATCGATATAATGCTTTAGTTTAATGTAGGTAATTCTCATCATATATAGTGCGGTACAATGTCTACCGAGTCATCGTATTTGATGATGAGTTGTGTCATCAAACACTGCAGGTAGCGTATAGATGAGTATATACGTGTATTTGTAATGATTCCTCGAATATTGTTCAGTCGTTTGCACTTGTGAAGTCGGGCACACTAGCTCTGAATGTGACGTGATCGCAAGCGACTATTTTCAATTGCCTCAAAATAATTGCTTTTTACTCTCATAAAAGTCTAGCATATTCTGACAGTAATTGTTACCGCTCTCACCAATTGAATTTGTAACTCACAGGAAATGAATGACAAATTCATAGAAATAAATTGCCATCATTATTGCATCAGTCACTTCCGTTGAGCTGCTGTTAATGAAGTCCATGTCCATGCGACTAATGATACGATCGATTTGCCTGATTGTACCGCTATTCAAGAACGTGTTTATTTTGCTATGGCCCATGCATGACGTCAAGACACTATCTTTATAGTTCTGCAAAAGTAGGAGTCTTTATCAAGTAAGGTAATTTCAAGTTAATATATAGATAACATAATACTTGGGTGTAACTGAATATGACAACCGACCGAGTCATATTGCCTCAAGGATTTGACTTGCTGCCCAATGGCTTCCTGTCAAACGACCACAATGACTTGCTCTCTACCAGCCCCGACGGCTGTGCTGGACAGAAATCGTCCTCATATAATGTAAACTTATGCCACATCATAGACGCGACGCACCAGCGATCGAATGCCTGTCTAGTATGCATTAAATCTCTCTTAACTGACCACAACAAGGCCATGCCAATTGTTAATGATCACCCCTATCTATTGTGCTTCCGTCGCTTGCTTGTCGCAATCTTTTTACATTATATTGGTTAAGCTAATCCAATACAGTGAGGCCCGGTGTTTATTTACATTTTGTTTCCTTGTCCGTATAGCAGCTTTCAGTCGTCCTCAATGGAACAGATTGGAATAAATACAGTCGGACATTACTGTGAACATGCATACAATCTTCTGCAACCAATCCATTTGCGTAGGGTTGTTGAGTAGTACAATATAGTATTGATCCATCACCAGATGGATTGCCCAGAAATAACCCAATGAGACCCGTAACAGTTACTGCTCCATGCGGCCATACTGAGAGCGCATCAAGTGTTGGCTTAGTATCCTATAAAGAAAAGCCTACTAAAGCTTGTACGGTTGTATCTTTACCAGGTCTACTTTAGCACCGCGTCTCAATTCGAGAGCAACACGAGTATGTTCGTGATATAATGTGGCTACTCGCAGACATTATGCTGCCTGTTGGCTTTTTCCCAATACCGATATCATCACACAATATCGTGACATTCCAAATGTTTAAGCAATCTTAATATCCAGCATTTGGATATGTCCCGTTGGATTATGGTGTGAGCTGCTTCTGCCGGTAAAACATGTCAACCAATCGCCTAAACCATTAACACCAATGATATCGGTCGTCTCCCAGGAGGTCAGCAGGTTCCATCACTTAACGTCTTCATATCGGTCGGCAAAGATATATTGCCAAGACTGTGTGTAAGTGCCTAGAAAAGGGGTCATATAATCCTTTCACTACCAATCCCAATTCTCGCTAGTTAATATGGAAGGCTAAGCGGGATGCTAAGCAGCAATGTTTGTCAGACTGAGACATGGCACAGTCGAAAATTATGCCCTCTTGTTTAAGTCAACACTGTAAGCCATTGACAATCTTATATATGCAATGAACATCTTACATAATTACTGGGCATATACGTTTTCTACATGATACTCCTTGGCATGACAATTAACTCTGGCGATAAGTAAGTGCATTCAATTAAGCTTACGTTATCAATCTGTTCGAAAGCTGACGTAAACACCACACGACATGCTCAGGGAATACGTCGCAACTTATCAAGTAAGATATATTCTAAACTACGTTTTAATCCACTGCTCGGTAATCTTTGGTTTCAGTATTACACACCAAGCGACGTGATGTAGTTAGGTCACAAACATTTCAATAACTTGCGTAAGACTACATGACCGGTCTAACATTATGGCTGCAGCTAAGCAGTACATTACTTAATTGCATTTTCCCATAAGGTGATGTTTCACCACTCCCAAGACATGTTCCTATCATCTGGCAAATAAACAATCTGACTTGCCTTCCACGCCATAGCATGAATCACAGACAAAAAAGGTTCACAAAAGAACAATGGAAAATAATGGACAAAAATGGAAACCGTGCAAGCAGATAATTCGAAGCTTATGTTGCATCCACTAACCTACTTGTGTGTGTTTTAGTTTGTGGTGGCTGCGTTTGATCTATTCTTTGACTGATTGTTATGTTAGATAGAAAACTAATATTGGCTAAGATTTCTGAATAGAAATGCAAAGATATCGGTTTTAAGGTTCTATCTTGTGGATGCTTGACATTTCGTCCCAGCTTATGCCTCTGAGACAACGATACCTCTTTGCTTTAGGGTATTAACAAAACATTTTGTAACACAGGGCAAGTTAAGCAAGACCTGAGACAGCCGTTTGGCTGTTTCGTCACATTTGTTGGCTGCAACAATCATTGACCACCTTGAACCTGTTACATAACAATACTAATTTACTGTGCAGCAGCCCTTGGAAACGAAAAATGAAAACTTCAGTCAACAATTGCGTAAATAGCAATACACGATAATCATGTTCACTCATAATACAGATGGCCCTTAATGGTGATTAGTCCACGAGAGTGAAGTGTTTGATGCGAGTGTTGATTTGTTTTTCGAGAAACCAATGGATACGATGAATATCACGTTTTAAATAGATTAAGTTCCATGTCACAATGTCGTCAATGAACGTGTCCTCTGAGTGATGCCGTTGGTGAAAGAGTCAACCCTATGAACAACCCGATGCATCCCGACAGCCCGGTGATGAACGCGTAAATACCGACATATCAATAATGGACGTGTTCAAAAAGTATGCATATCGTCACCCTCCAAATCGGCGGTGCCACACGAGAGGATGCTTATGGTGCTATAAATAAATAAAAGCGCCTCACAAATCATACCATTCAAACCAAGCTTACATTTACATGTTCTTAGACCCATCGTCACTACACTTAGGTGTTTATCAGACGCCATTCTGACCATGTAAACACAACATATGTGATCTAGTTTACTTGTGAACCATGAACTGGGTTAGAATTAGTACAAGACATCGGAATCTACTACTATCACTATTTTCCACTAGGTGTACATACAAGTATCTGTGTATTATTAATCTCAGATTTATATGTGTTTTTTTATTCAAGCAATGCAATTCTACATACTAAATATTCTGGGCGACCACGCGCTTATATCCTAACGTACATGTGTAATAAGAATCACATTGGTGACTTTAAAAAGTCGTTTGGCCCAGTTAATATTGGCGATATGAGCGTACCTACATCAGATACAGCCAGAAACCTTGGTGTTCTGATGGACTCACAGTTAACTGGACAACCACATGTTATGAAGTCAACTTAATCTCTCTTTCATCAGATCAGAAGATAAGACATCATAAGGAAGTACCTGAACCAATCGACAACTGAAATTCGTGTCCAAGCATTCATATCGTCTCGGCTTGAATACTGTAATTCGCTGCTATATTGAGCCCATTCGAACCTTGTCGCCAAAACAGCGCGCCCAAAATACGGCCGCCCGCCTTGTTGCAAAAGGAATGCATGGGGATAACATTCACATCATGCGTACCCTTCATTGGCTTCCTGTGGAAAAACGTAATGTTAATCATGAAATCGAGGAGCATGCATGCCGCCTCCAATACTGAATGCAACGTCTAAGAAAAGCCGAGTGCAAATGTTTTTTCTGTATTGGCCGAATAATTGAATGCTTATATCGTCTACATACCACAGTTGCGATGCTCTAATACCATTAGCGTTTTGTGATTGGATATCAGGTCCTAAATGTTTAGATAAATATTAGAATGTGTATAACAGTCCAGTACGGCAATTGGCGTCCATGCAGTAACATATTTGTTATGCTTATCGCTGTGTGCAATAACCTCACTTCCCCAGAAATTATCTTATAGCTCAACACCTCCAAGTTTGCCAAGTCCTGCTATTGAGGATTAAAAGTCTACTTCCATTCCTACACAATTGTAATTACAGCTGTGTTTGCCAAACCTGGACTTGACAAAGAGACTGAGAGTCATATTTGTTCCCTGCAACCGAGTATCAAATGAAACACGTTGGTGCCTAAGTTTGCATACACTGTAAATCAATATTTACATTAACTATAAAAAAAATCCGCAACAGCTAATTTGTTTTTAAACATTTCGCATTATTTAGGATTAATCGAGTCCTCCTCTCAATCAAACACCACAAGATATTGGGATAATGCACCCTGTACATATTAACCAGGCCATTATTGTGATTAATATTCATCATTAAAAAAAACAAGTGCATTATTTGTGATCACAGAACTGACGCGCACATTAATCTTAAAATGTTTTATTCAGTAACTTTGCCTGATTACATCTCCACTTCATCTCCTTTTATCCTCCCCTCCCCTCCTCTCTTCTTCCCTTTCTTCTCCCCCTCGCCCTTCCCTCCGCGGTGCTACGTACGGTCTTTATGAACGCAATATGGTCAAATGATGTCCTTCTTTTTCCAGATAGACGTCTTGTGAAACGGATACATAAGTTTGGGTGTGGCCTAGTTGGCCAATGATGCTTCATTTCGTTTGCTATCGGCATCAACTGAAAAATCGTTTATGGCGGCACATATAGCTCACAAATAAAATCATCATTCTTATTTAATTTATAAAACTGTATATGGAATCTAGCCCTCAAATGTTTCATAGCTTATATTGACCGGAATCTGATCAGACTCCAATGTTGGCAAAGATAACAATCAGGGAAGCTGTCTTCCAAATAGGAACATTACTCTACGCCGCATTAATATTGAAACTTCTCACACAATCAATCTAGGTAATCAGCGTACTGAAAGAAATTCCTCCCAATTTTGTCCATTACAAGCCACACTAAATATTGCGATAACTTAACTAAATATGACCGGCTTTGTACAAATAAACTATCCCTGAACTTGGCAAAAACTGAATGCACGTGATTAAAAAAATTATTTACCAAAAACTGGTCAAGTTTAATTTTACAATTTGAAACTATTCCTATACAGGCAACCAACTCTGTGAATTTTTGGGGTATTATAATAATCTGACATTTAAAACTCAGATTCAAAGCCTCTCACGTAATCATGACAATTGTTGTGATTCTTGATAAGATTAAACACGACTTGCTTCAACATACATCAAACATGCTATAAAATGCATTACAAGTGCCTCAATTCCATTACATTTCAACAACAAACAAGCCATTCGTATTGCGACAAAACAAACTAATATTAATTCAAACACAATATTCAAGCAACCTACATTTTTCAAAGTTCAAGAAGCTCTTTAAGTGCTACCAAAATATATTTCCACTCCGTTTGCACAGATAACAAACATCCACATCCTCAAAACTAGAAATGTTTATTTGTTCTTAACAAATAGAATTTGTCACAAATTATACAAAATACACAAGAGCCTCCCAAGCACAAATAAGAATATTTCACAACGCATTCTTCAATAGATATAGACTAAAAGTATATAATCAATCGCAAAACAATATAAAAACCATTGCAAAAATATGTATGAGGCAACAAGAACACAAATACAATGTCATGTGTGTAATTAGTCTCAAGAATATTTTCAAAGTACGGCTAATGCCACCGGAATTATTAATAATATAACATATTTAACTCTAATTGCCACCACCCCCAAACCTATACACTCGAAATAATTTCGTATGATTTAGTTAAGCGACAGGCCTATTGTCTTAGATGGGTCTCCTGCAACAATTCCTTAATGTGTAATTTTTTTCATCTATTTACATGAATAAAACAAAAATGTAATGTTTATTTAAGCACAATTTCCAATCAACATAATAATCCCAATTTCAAGTGTTGCCAAATTAGCAAACATCCACCTCCATAAAACTAGACAAGCACATTTTTTCTTTCAAACTACGGCTTATGCCACCAGAATCATTTCATGATATAAGATGTTTCACTTTATATTACCAGCAACAACCCCTCCCCCACCCCTATCTCGACCTATACTCTCAAAATAATTCAGTATGACTTAGTTCAGCAGGTGGTTTTATAACATTTCTGGTTGGCTTATAAAGAAATCTGAATCTGGATCTAGAACATTTGATATTGAAGGCAGAAGGCGCTATTTAGTAGCAAAGTAAGACTAACACACGAATACAATGGTCTATCGCTAGCACAATTTCCAAATGCAAATTACTTCAGCATATGTGGTCAGTTCGCGCACCTTAACTATTCGTATGACCATCAACACATACTCCTGAAATAATATCCATGAACGCCAGTCAATGCATATGAGAGCAGCCATTGTTTAGTTACATACAAGGACAGGCAGGCAGGCTTATGGTGATAATCTGACTAGGATAAAGTACCGCCATATTGATTTACTACTCGCCCTCCACATGGAGCATTAATGTATGCGCTTATCTGCCAGAAGATCCCTGAGCTTTCTCCACACCAAGTATAATTTAACCTCGCTTTATGCTAATTCTAACAAACAAGGACACAATGAACGTTAGCGGATACACAACGGAGTCTTGCTCTTAAATAAAGATGTACTGAGCCATCATTGTAATCAGGCTGAATAAGCTTTTCCATGGCGCTTTAGTTTTGTAGTTATGCTCTCTCTTATAAGCAATCAAAGTTAACCGATGCAAAATGGAGGTTTATCAAGATATAATCAACTGCTACTCACAAAACCCTCATACACCACCCGTAGTTAATCTTATAGTACCTGGCTAAATTTGTATTCACGCTATTCGCTGATATATTGCTATTTTAATGTGAGAGTCTTGTACCAATACACTAAAATGTTAGCATCCATGAATGAATGTTTGTATTATGAATACTAAAACGAAAGCAAATTTGAGCACCAAACTATCTGTAGGCCTAACCCCCAAAACACACAATCTTTCAACCGAATATTAGAGAAAAAGTAGTTAAGTCTTGCAAGATGAATATCCAAGGCTGATATAGTTAATTATTTAAATGTTTTGTACTTTAAGTACAAATTTGCGAGCGTTGCAGCAATCCAAGACTTCATCAGAAGAATGTACGTTTGGGCAAAATGCCGGTGTCTGCTACTTACGATAGTGCCAATGTAATTTACTTCGCCATGACGTGATCAGCAGAATTACTACAATCGTGTGATCAACATCAGTTTGTAAATAGCTCGTAAACGTAAACGATACAATTAGGTCTAGACAGCGAGGGAGCTCCAACACACCTGTTTGCATAATATCCCATAACTCTGAAAGAGAGGCTGGATGGTGATTGACTACTTCCTGCACACTGCTGATATCGCTGTGTTATGCTCTCTGTAAATTACCCCGCCTGCGCTGCCTGAGCAATTTATATTCCGTCACGCCTATTAACTGATGAACGCTTTCTGTTTACTATGCCAATCGCCTCACATGGCCAGCAATAGGGTATTACATATTGTAATTTTACAGTACCCTGCATTTGTGACTAGGTTGCAACCAACTATTAACATGTGGCAATCAATATGTCACGCAAAGCTAACATGAACCCTAAAATTCAGATTCAGCGGTGTCTATCTTTACCCTTGTTTATAACATTGTTCACAGTTAATTAATCACCATTCCAACACAAGAACAGTCATAAGCTGTTTTACAATGCATCAGCGACAGTTCGGACGTTTTATGATGATTAAATTGACTCTCTAACAGGGCTGATATACCTCTATTCTGTCATCGGAGATATATTTTATAGCTCGACTGTGTATGCTACGCATAATTTGCAATATCAAACCTAACGTTTTGTTTTCCTATCGTGCCATTCAACCTCGCTTTGCATTGCATACTAAGGCTCGGGCGCCATCATTCACAGTACTTCAATAGGATAATTTTTAACACTAATGTTACTGTGTGGTATCGTATTTCTATTCTATCATAGGAAAACGACTAACCCCGTTGAAATTTAGTTCATGAGATCATATGTATGCATCTAGGTCTATTGTCACTTTACCGTGAAGACCGACTTAACGTTAATCACCATCTGCATCCATCCGCTCCAGCTAGCAATTAATTTATTCGTTTTGTTCAGTGGGTGCGATTAACCATTTTAAGGGAACGACGAACACAGGAGTGTCTCAAACTATACCATCAATGCGTTTCAGTCTGAGCATGTGGAATAAAAACGCTCTTGACTATGTGACAGAATGCGCCTCGGGTGAGGATGGGTGCTTGTTAAACAGTGTTTTGGCCAGGGGTTTGTTATCGTCAAATATGTCCGGATTTGTGTCAGTTGAGGAATGGCATCAGAGGTTTTTTGCGTGGAGGATTGACAATTCTAGCCATCACATTATCGGGTTTCCGTCGCCGCCGCTAGGAGGGCCACGGTCGTGCACAACGATTTTGGACCGGAACGGGAGGCATGTTTCTCTGCATGTCAAGCTGTCAGCGCTATGTTACCACTTTACAAGTTGCTGTTTTAAATTCCTGCGTTACTGCGCGCATTCTTGTTGCGTGTTTCTATAGCTGTAAAGGACATGGAAGACGTCGCCGAAGGTGTCAAGCATATTCTGAACTTTTCATGGGGGATTTATTTGATAAGACCTCATTGTCAGCGGATCACGCATTGTGGGAATAACCTACAAGGCCAGGTATGTGAGTTGAGATTCTAAATAATTGAAAGGCATCTCGTCATGTGCGTTTGCGTCACTGTTTGATGCACTCCATGAACTTCACCAATCATCTTCACTTTTGATGACACTGCTATCATTTGCAAAACTTGTAGATTAAGGCAAATACAGCTGGTTCTCGTGAGTACTAATGCCTCATATACACTGTTATTGACGCTAACCAACGCGTAACAGCAATATTAATTGACAGGATGGATTCTAAACTATGCTGCTGATGAAGTGAGACATTTAATTTCGTGCTACTCTTTCTTCAGAACACATCAGTAAATAAGAAAATATTCTTTTGTGAACAAATAGAACGCTAGCAGTCGTAATTATAGTTAAAAGCCTACGGATCCAGTAATCCCTATGAATATGCAATTGAGGTGCACAAGATCAAATCTATTGGCGCCATTTGTAAAACACAAGTACAATAACTATTCTTGCTTAGCTGTAGGTTCAAAGACTGTGGTCTGGGGGGATGGGGTGGCAAATAGCATGTGTGCTGTGTCTCAAATCGTAAAGTCATAAAGTAAAGTCATGGTTGGTTATAACGGTATTGTGTTGTGACAGAACAAAGCGGGTTAACAGCACCTCAATTATGACTATGTTCAAATGTCAGTACCCGATATGAACACCCTTATCTTTCAAGTCACCAAGCTTATGTAATAACGTCTGGTGGAGTCCCTAGCAAAGGAAGCATACGTCTGTATTTATTCTCTTTGAATGGAGTATCTAAGAAGGGACTATAAACACATCACAGGTCACGCTCTGGAGCGGGATCGTTATATCTAATAGAATCTGGCGAGCCAGTAGCATCGCATTTAACGTACTGGACCACTAGCTAGTAACTAACAAACGGGGAAAGCATTGTTGAGCAGGTTCATTAAAGTCGGGCAACAGCGTGAACCATTATGCTTATTGACAGTCAACATGTCGTGTATTAATTGAATAAATCAACAAGCATGGAAACTTTCCTTGACGATTATTGGATGAACAAATATGAACTCTAAATTGGCAGTAACATTGAAATCATAAGCCAGATACGTTGAATGGCGTCGTGATATCGAGATAGCACATGACGGATGAGATGTGACATGACGTCACTTTATGGATTAACACGTCGTGGGGCGTTTCCAGGCAAACACCGGGTCCATGTTACAGTATTGAGCTTAAATACTAGACCTTTGTCATACTTGCATCTCCTTCTATCTACTAGGTACTATGAACAACGCCTTCACAGAGCACGAGTTGACCCGTTAACATAACCTGGAATGAAAAGATCGAATGCAAAATACAGAATTTGACATTGGACTTGAAAAGTACATTAGCTGATTCAGTCATGGAGAATATCATTTAAGGCCTCGGTTTATAATATCAACCTGGTCACGAATTCATGTTATATTATCTCCATCGTGACATACAACCTTAATGAATAAATGAAATTCGAAACATCCTAATTTCGTATCTAAAAGCTCCAAATGTCTCAGCTCATATAACCTGTATAAAAATCATTGATTTCAATAATCGCCTGTCATACAAAAAGACCCCACGCTATCCGAAAGACGGGCCTGTGTCCATTTCTACTTCTCTATTCACAGTGCACTGTTGAGTTACAGGCCCTAGTCAGGCACGCAAGATAGCCGCAGAGTACGTCACCTAAATTATCCTGGATATCTTTGAAACATTAGATTTGCAGTTGACAGCTTCTTGTATGTAAAAAAGAGAGTTAATGGAAATATATGATGTGGGATCCATTCCCTAACAAGGCGGGCCATTCAGGAGATCACTTCCGACGTTGGAGTCTTCAGTCGATACTTTGGACGTCATTCACATCCGAAACATAACATACTTACTCCCTGATATCGTCAAAATCCCCGTCGATCATTAAGTCCACACTGTTAGCGTCAGAGAAGCAGCCATCGTGAACGATAAATGATCAAGGTGATCAATGATATATATTTCATCTATCAGCAAGACACCTAACTGACACGTGTCATGCTTTGTGGAGTCCAGCAGTGCCGGCATAGTATGGCCGAGACAATTACTCACACATGGAACACAGGGGGAAACACACTTTTTGTATAATATTATGCCATCTGACCCTCAAGAGCCGATAACATCGTGTAATAAAGCACTCCGTCAGAATTTCAACTGAGGAATCATGCACACGGGGCAATACTTAATGTTTGCGAGCGGTCACGTGGATAGAAGCTGTACAATTATCATCTTCTGTTTTGTTAATGATATTTGTGGCAATAGCAGAAGAACCGCTTGCATATATGTTGTTCAATGAATGGGATAAATAAATCCACCAATTCAGCTAACTTAAATACTTGGGCTTGCGTCATATTCATTGCCATCTTGTTTTCATTTTCTTTTATCTACACAGATGCAATTGACAGCAATTAATCACAGCTGTTCGATTATAGACACATAAACGACTTTGAATGCATAAACTATCTCGTCCAATATGCATTTTTCAGCCAAACTGCCTGACTAAAACTTTTAATTTCATCATAGAATTGAGAATTTGCATCCTTACCATCTTAAGATGTCACCAATAATATTAACTAATTCACCTAAGATGCGTTTATCTCGTGTAGCTATATAAAAGATAAACAATCCATTATTCACCGTCGGAAGAACTTCTCTGATGCTTATATCAACCGTACAATACTACATCCATTGCAATTAAGTCTAACAATCCCTAATGTTTTTGACTAAGGTAAATACGAACTGTCGGTGAAGGCGACGATCTAGCTATGGACCATACGCCTTTTCGCATTAATATGTTATGCACGGGTTTCGAGAGCATTAATCTCTTACAGCGATAATGAGAATTAGTTTTATAAAGACAAATCATTGATGGATGGCCATTTACAAGTGACCGAATATATTTCATCAATCAGAGCTAAGAGTTCCACTGAGGACTTATGAGTGCTTGTAATTGGCCAAAACTAATACTGACAGATATATATGGTTAGGCTCGTAAATGTGTGGTGGATTGTTGATTCATGGTAGTTCCGAATGCTGCAGCCAATAGGTCACTATAACTTTACCATTAAAGCATCACAGCCTCTATAGTACCTATTTCCAGATGCTGGTACTATGTGCAAGTGTCCTAGACAGGTCGATGTCGCTTAGACTCATTATATAATGCCTTGGACGAACTGCATGTCGGCGATCTCATCAACGACTGCATAATTACATCAAGGGCGAATGTTTTACTGGTTCATTTTAAAAATACACACAATTTTCGTACGCCGCACATGGAGATCGTGTTCTTTTTATGCTCATACAATCTTTCTTGAATTCACAATCACAAACCTGCAATCAGCAGTGACTAGCTTTGACACGAGATTCAGAAAGCGATTCGGGCGTATTTGGCTGCAAATGATTACTTAAGTAATGGCGTTTAAACGATTTGTATTGCACCCAAAACTCGCTGCAATCAACCAGTAATGACGATTATGCACCAAAGACAGCCAGCAGACATCACGACGCCGTTAATCTTGCCAGTCAAAGAACACACTTTGGTGGGCCAAAGCCTCACAAACGACATGCATGTAAAGATCAGCGTTTGTTGCATCCAACAACTAAATTCCTGAGCTCTCTTCTATAGCTTTCACATATGAGGAACACCCTTGAAAGCTCGTTCTATTTGACAGGTAAGAATCCTCGATGACCAATCTGTCTGCTTCCGCCCGTCAGGCTTATGCATATAATTGATGATATGGATGATTGGTGAGACTTTGTAAGCATAGACCACAGTCTGCAAATTAAGCTCGCTACTCTGGGCGCTTATATTGATGTCAGAAGCAATACACATTCAGAATTTCACTATAAAAGGATACTCGGTTAATTCAAATAAAATTTAGTGTATCTCATATGAAGCCAAGGTCGTTGGTCAAGTAATGAAATCAGGAGCACGGACAGAGTGTGAGGCCAAGGTGTGAGTTTGTGTAGTTAAGTCAAGGTAGCCATACAAAAGCCAGATATATTAGCGCGTGATTTAATCGTACAAACGGCCTTTCCTGTCTCTATGATCCTGGATCTATGTAGCTTATTTACGCATTAATTGATACTCATATACCACAGATGATGTGACTTAGCTTTTATAGACAAGCAGTGCCGTTATGCGCCATAATAGTTCTGAAGTCAACTAAACATTATGATGCATAAGACCGGGTATCACTGGTACACCAGTAAAGACGGTCGCCAAGTTCCATCAGCGGGCGACAATGGCGATGGGTTCCATTTCAATGCGTGTCCTGGGATGAGTGTGGATAAGCCGTCCGTTGCTGCGTACATATATTAATTCTGCGTTTATTCTGCCTAATTTAACAAAACTGTCACCCGCTTATCGATATTGCGGCCTCTGAGTGTGGTTTTATATTTATTGTCCGATAAATAAGAGTATTTTTGTAACCGCAACAATATGTTACTTATTGGTAGCAAAATGCTGGTTGAAAAATTAGATAGCTTCATCGTCACTTGCAGTAGACAGCTGTATATTAAATGTAGTGTCTAGTTGACTGTGTGGATTGACCAACCTATCGGGCTTGTGTACGAGCTACTTTATAGAGTTGCAAAGATCCAAAACTAGAATGTCATTTACATTAATTATTTGTGATCACCAAACAGCGGGTGCTTGCAATAACCAGATGTTGGTAACAGTGTCGAACAATGAGATTCTGTTGAACGAAATTCAAATGCGAGTGATTGAGAAACAACACTGAATCTCATCGTAGCTTCCAGTTCCATACCTCTTTGTTGTGTCTCAATAATTGCTTTAAGCAACAGTTATCTACAGAATGAAATACTGGTTACGGTCATCTCTATAATCAATGCCATTTTCTACATCATCATCCCTCTTCATTTAGTAGATGCCCATATCGCACTAATCCGAGTACGTACAAGTGAAATATATAATATGAAAGAACTCATTAGAAACACTGGGAGCCAACGGATTGTAATATAAATGCTCAATGAATAGCATTAAAGAATGCGGAAACATTTGTGTTGCCCTGTCATTTCATTAATTATGTCCCACAAAACGGCAGCCCTTGTTAACTCAATAGTTGTTGTACGCTTGGTGGAATTGGCCGAATGTGGGTTGTTTTCTCTCTATATTAACAAGCTACAGTACCCTGAGAGGATTCTAGGAAACAAAAACGCTATTATTTTAGCCTCACTATATTACACTCGGAATGTCCGAGTAAAAATCGAAGTGTTTGAGAAGAAACTTAGGTGGCTCACATATCAAGTTAAACACTTCAATTATTTCTGGTCAAGTAGTGAATTCCAAGGTGTCGGTAAGCATTGGCACCATACGCTCCTAACAGGTACACTTGCAAAGTTGAGTAATGTTAAGATTCAAGCGTAATGTGCTACAAGGTTCTGTCATCCCTATAGGATATGTTTCTGGTATGCAGTTGGGACGGTGATGAGGTTAAATCTGCATTATTAAGTCCGTCTTATTCGGAATGGGTAACGTTTTGTCTTTCCTCTAAATATAAGTTAGCCAAATATCAAATAAATCCGTCTTTAAATTACTGAGCATGTACAGATTATCCGGATCTTTGGATCGATTAAAGGCATTATACTTAAAGCATCTGCACGCAACCTTACAAATAGATAATGCACTCTTGTTGTCTTATTCACCGCTTCATGCAGTCTGTGCCGATTTTCTCTGAGGAGTTTAGTGTACTAAGCGGTCTGATGGGAGAACATCTTTTGGACACGTTTATCAAATATGCATATTGGAAGCCGAAAGATTGAACACTTTTGCAGGCTCAAGTTAATTGTTTGCCTGGCAAATAGTATCTATAACTCGGCACAATGTAAGCAAGATTAGCAGTCATGGTTGTCAATAATGACAGAAATGAGCTCTTCAGCAGGAAATTATTGTAATTACGAATCGACAATACAGATATGTTTACGTCCGCCTTGTTAGTTGCCATTTAAAAAAAACCACTTGAAAGCGTAACAGAGAAATAGGCGAACGCTTCACCGAATCACGTTACCACAGCAAACACGCGTTATAAGGCTGACCTGAACACCAAGCCTTTATGAAGCCCCTTTTACATTGCGTCCAATGCTCTTTTCACTTTTTGAACGATGCTTAATCTAGCTTAGCTGTCACCGAGTGGCAGATAAAATCATCTTTGTGGTGAAAGTTTTCGTGATAATTCCTATGAGTTAAATTAACGGTCGAACCAAGGTCCAGTTATTAAAATTCCATTAATCATAAATGAAGGGAATTGAATATATATGAACTAGAAACCTTCTTCGATTAATACGTAAAAATGGTGCCAATGCATCTACACACGCACGCACACGCACTTATACACACACACACTCTCTCTCATCTGCGCACAACGTGGATCGGTTCTGAAATTGACACCTGGCGTGTTCTTTCTAGTAACATGGGCTGTGCGGCGTACAGTGCTGAACAATTTCTCCAGATATGTCTATTTTGGTAATATTACAAACTCCTTATACCTTGGCAGTGTAACCGATTACTCTTAATGTTTTTGACTACATAATCTACATTTATGTGCACCTTTGCACCAATGTGCATAGTACCAAGATCTGTGGTCACAGCAACACACAAAACTAAGCCTCGTTTGCATTGTTACAACTCTGCATCCTGAAGTCACTAACAAGCATGGACGACTCTGGCGTTGCCAACAATAAATGGCTTATATCAGTTCGTTGAGCCGTTTGTCATTCCCTAAAACTAGACAAGGTCATTTTGTTTACAAATAGAATTATCATAAATTATGCCAAAAACATAACTTATAAAAGCAAACACAATTAAGAATAATTCAGAACGCAAAAATTTGATACTCTAGGTCACAGCCCCCCCCCCCCCCCCCCCCACCCTCACTAGCGCAATATCTAAACGCAAATCACTTCAGCATACGCGGTCAGGTTTGTGTGCCTTAACAATTCGCATGACCATCAACACAGAATCTTGAAATTCTATCCATGACGTCAGTCAGTCTGGCGTTCATCGCTGTGTGAGGCGCTTATTGTCATCAATTCCCTCCTCTAACAGCTCGATATAACATCTAGATTGAAACATGTTTACCAATTGCTCAAAGAAACATCTTCCAAATGAAATCAATAACAGCCTTTGTCCCTTTCCTCTATTCGATAGTAAAACCTGCTAACTGGGTCATTTCCGTCCATCATGTCACAGTATAAATTTCACGGTGTAGAGCAATTGAGTTTCACACGCCAAGTCATTTGCAGAAACATCCGGATACATGCTAACACGAGCTTCTTTACCGCAGCAGAACTTCTTCCATGTTGAAGATAGCCATGAAAATGTAAAAAAGTTAATTGACGCGTTAACATTATCAAATCTGCAACGTCGCTTAGTAAAATATGATTCCACGCACCACTCTTATAAATCAGCATATTTCAACGCGCCATTCTTTTTGATAAATATAAATCCGTTCGTAACTATCTTATTAAATTGCCTCATCTGGGCACTTGTAGGCTAATGGTGCATATAGGGTGTGGTAATCTAATGGTTTGTATGGGAACTGGCAGGCTAATGGTTTTTCTCGGAATTGGCGGGACTATAATGCATCCGAGGGTAGACATGAATAAGTTACATACCAGGACAGGCAGGCTTATGGCGATAATATCACCAGTCTAACTTGGCTAATGTACCTCCATACTGCTTTACTACTCGCACATTGCTTATGTTACTTGATAAATAATCAATCGAAGGTATACAAATTATATTGTACTGAGGCCCGTGTTGTATCAGCGCATAGAATGTCATATTGGTGAATAATACATACATAAACTCATTTATTCAACCCTTTCTTGGTTTTATACACTGAGCTTCCATTTGACGTCGATCCTGACCCGACTCTAACATCTTTGACCACATCACGTGACCTCAAAACTTTACACTGCCTTTTGACCTCCCACCACGATATCACTTCATGACCCCACACGTTTCATATCAAATCAAATAAAGAGCCTCATGATAATGTGATCACTGCACTCCAAATGGAACATTCATGTATGCGCTTATCTGCAAGCAGGTCCCCGAGTTTTCCTTGCGCAGTATAATTTATCTCGCTCTACGCACATTCTAACAAACAAGGACAATATGAACGTTAGCGAATACACAACGGATACTTGCTATTATACAAAGATATTTTGAGCCATCACTGCCTTTAGGCAGAATAAGCTCTTCTGAGGTGCTGTAGCTTTGCAGTTATGACCCCTTCTAACAGACAAAAAAGCTAACCAAGGTAAGATTGAGTTTTGTCGTGATATAATCTACTGCTACACACAACCATCATACACCATCTGTAGTTAATGTTTTTGCAATACGTATATACCCAGGCGTAACTTGAACGCATAATGTTAGTATGTCCTTATCTCTATTGCCATAATATTTGGTGCATAAACTTGATCACGACCAATAAGGGTCGATGCGGGTCAGTGACACCTTAATGTCAGCGTTTTAGATTCGGGATGTAATTTGCTTAACTTAATGTATTTTAAGTATATACATGCCAAGATATCGGTATCCAATCCTTTAGCTGGGCCTGGTGGAGGTGGTCAGAGGTGTCATTCTGACGTCATCCAAAAGTGGATAAGTGGTTTGAACAAATTGGATTCTTGAAGCAATAAACTCATCTACTTAAATAAAATAGCCACTGTCAAGCAAATATATATGCCAACACCACTGTGGCCTAATTCTGATGGCAAAGGTCACACTTATTAATCAGGCCATCATCATTTGTCTGATCAAAGGTAGACGTTAAATCAACATCGTGCTCGTCGGCATCGAATGTAACCCATGCCGTAAATGTGGGCCAGAAATAAGCCTACTAAATGATAATTGTACCTGTCTAAATTTATTGTCAAATAATTTGTTGATATATTGCTTTGAATATTTTATTGTCAGAGTCGTGTATCATTTAGCTAATCTAAACATGTTTCCATCAATGAATGAGCTGTTGTACAATGAACATTATACCGAAATCAAAGTTGTTCAAATGTGGCCTAATTCTGATGGCAAAGGTCACACTTATTATTCAGGCCATCAACATTTGTCTGATCAAAGGTAGACGTTCAAGCCACATCGAACTCGTCTGCATCGAATTTAAACCATGCCGTAAATGTGGGCCAAAAATAAGCACATCAAATGATAATTGTACCTGTCTAAATTTATTGTCATACAATTTGTTGATATATTGCTTTGAATATTTTATTGTGAGAGTCTTGTATCATTTAGCTAATCTAATCATGTTACCATCTATGAATAAGCTGTTGTATAATGAACATTATACCGAAATCAAAGTTGAGCACCAAACCGTGAGTGGACCTTACCCAACAACCGCATTTATTTTTACCTGAATATAAGTTTAGTCTCGCTTGTTGTATATCTGATATAATTAATTATGATTAATTCTTAATTACTGATTTGGTGAACATTAAGAAATTGTAAATTAATAATCCTGAAATCAAAATTTGCTAGCGTTGCAACAACCCAAAACCTAATCAGAAGACATCGAAAGCACGCATGTTTGGCCAAAATGCCTATGTCTGCTACGTTACTTGGCCAAGAAGTGATCAGCAGCATAAAGTAACTCATGTACGTCTGCGGTACGATCGGCAAGCACAATGAGGTTCAGAGAGCAAATGAGCACAAACAAACCTGTTTGCGTCAATACTTAATATCCTATAACTCCTAACAAGAACGCATGAATAACATGCGACAACTACCAATACAGGGAATGCGGTAACCTGACCTATTTTTCTATATCTGCATTTCCTTGTTCAGGTAAAATGATCAGCAATGCTGCTACCTGGTGGCTAGGTATGACATTACCTGTGTCTTATGAGGTGTGTCGATGTAGTTGGAGTAAAATGAGCTAGGGTGTATATCCTAAATGAACTACCCATTATGCGTGATTGCTCGTCCAGTTGACATCTGAGCATTAGGGTGTGGCAAATTTCAAATACAAGCTGGTTTGCTATTTTCAATCAACCGTAATTGAAATGAATTTAGAGACAATCAAACATTCAATGCACGAGGATGAATATGATTGCTACTGGGTGAGTGCTTCATTTCACTTATTAGCTCAGAACTGTGCCGCATTTTTTCTCATCTCCGTCTCCTTCTCCCAACACTACATCATACAATTGGCGCTGCCAGCCTTAAGCAGGTCGTGCTCAGTACAGCCTGCATTATTCATTTCTATTACTCCATTCAAGGCGCTCTATTGAGTCACAGGCCTTGTTAACTTACGTCGGCAAATATCATCCATCCATTATCAACGAAGCCCATGCCAACAGTATGTTATTGTACAATATTACTTCCTCGTTTTATATTTGCTCACATCCACCTAATCATAGTTTGCCACGTGACGTAGATTCAAGAAGGGATTCACGGCGAATTGTGCTCAATATTTTTGATGCAGTTTTGACGCTTCACAGAATTTCTGAACACAAAACGTGATATAAAGAATGTAATTACTTAAACCGGCGCTGAGTACACTAATGCAGTTAAAAATTGGATCGTCAGTTGACAATATTATTTATAGAAACAAGGCGGCTTAAGTGCTAGACCTTTGTCACTATTGCATCTCCTCATCTCTACTATTTACTATAAATAGCGCCTCTGCAGAGCAAGAGTAGACAATATAATTTGACTTAAGGCTTGTTAAGTGCATTAGCTATTTATTTCATGGAGATATCACATGCCATTTAAGACTTCCGTTCATAATATAAATGTGGTTCAAGAATTCTCGTTATATTATCTTCAACGCGACATGGAACCTAAATGAATAAGTGAAATTCGAAGCACCCTAATTTCGTTATAAGCTCAAACTAGCTATGCTCATTTTACCTGTATAAAAAAACATGGATTTGTATGATCGCCTGTCATACAAAACGGCACAACACATTTCAAAAGGTGGGAAAGTTGATATAACCTTGTGGAAATGCCCCCATCACTGACCCGGTCATGCTAATCCCAGCCTGTGTCAATTTCTACTTCTCTAACTATGATGCACAGTTGAGTTACAAGCCCTGCTCAGGCACGCCGGAACGTACGTCAACTAAATAATCCTTGATGCCCGTTGAAACATTATTTTTGCAGTTGACAGCATCCTGCCTTGTTTTTCATTTCTTGCGTCCTTACCGCCTTGAATACTATTTTAACATCTGTGTTCCTTGCTTGGCTACAAGCAAATTTGTGTCTCTCAACATTGGATTCTTCATCCTGCATATTGAACATCCGAACCATAACAGGTTTACTCCCTGATATCGTCATAATCCCCTTCGTTCCTTAATGAGCATTATTTGCTGTGGAACAATTAGATAGAGAAAGACAACAAAGTCCACATTGTCAGTGTCAGAAGAGCATGCCCCGTGATAACATGCTTTATTCAAATGCAAATTCAAATTTGAATTGCTCTTACATCAGCTGAATGTAAATGATACCTTAAAACGCCCATTACATTCAACGAATGCTGCACACTGTGGGATACTCTACACGGGATGCTAATACGCACCTTACTTGCAGCCCAAACGCTTTCTTATGACGACATTTTAGCCTTTTGGTACAAACGCATCTTGTACATGGCTGCAGTCATCGCATTAATTCAGTCTATTAATGCTACAACCGGCTACTACACGGCGACTACAATGGGCAACTAGATACCTCTTTTTCCCAGCCTATGTAAATATTTAAAGCATTCTCCGGGCGGCATTTTTCGCCCTTTTTTTCCACAGAGTTTTCAAACTATTCAACAAATGCACAAGACTGCCACTCCGTTGACATTTCATACATCAGAAAAGTGATTGAGGTGATCAGTGATATATATTTCGTCTCTCTGAAAGACACATGGCTGACACGTGACACCCGTGTCTGACGTCACGTAGATACAGTCGACTGGATCCTGCTTCACAGGATGAGAACGAGGAGCACTTATGGACACGAATACGATTTAATGAGCCACCAAACCACACAAATCTCAACTGTTTAATGTGATTGTTCCCGCTAACAGATGTACCGTGTAATATTCGTATTCTTTTGATATTGCAACCGGTTTGCATGGTAAAATTGTCTGAATACAACCTGAGACTTTGTCATGCTATAAGGAGTCTAGCAGTGCTGGCATTGTGAGGCCGAGGCAACTGATGACACATAAAACACCAGGTAAAACGTACGGGAAGACGTACTCAATGGTCAACTTCGCATTATTCATTGCCCGTCCTGTTTCAGTTATAATTCAGTGTATATGATGGTCGTACGGTGCGCTGTTTGCAGACAGGTGGTAGCGGCATGAACATTATCCCAGTCGCCAGGGGCTTAGTAATTAGGCAGATAATGGCTAAATTGGTCCCCTCCGTCCTCATCCTCATTGAGTGTTGGTTTTTTCGCGTTGGTATTACGGATTTCGCTGACTTCTGGCTCATCTCTAATCTCACCAGTTTTTCTTTTAGCTTTGCCATTTTGTTTACTTGATCCTCTGCTACTTGGCTCTATCAATGCATCTACCAAATAGCAGAATAATTGGCTAAAGGTCGACACAGAGGCTCTTTGTTTCTTAAATGTAGATTCTTTTGGATTGAAATAATATTCAAATTTAATTAAAGTGATTTTATCATCGGTCAATAAGAACCCTGAGGAGCACGTAACCTCGTCATTGGTGTACCCAGGTGATGAGGTTGCGTACAATGACTTAATCGTTCTCTAAGTTCGTCATTTGGCGCATACAATGATATTTTTAAATATCATTCGTTAACAATCTTCAAAAAATAGGTATGATCTGTTAGGCAACGCTCGAATTGTGAAAACATCAGAATTAGTAACAACAATTCATCTATCGTTGGGATACACACTGGCACGAAACGTAACCCTGGGTATTCTGTTTGTCCCACTTCGATTATCAAAATAAGACCCCCAAGCACACAGGGTGACATATCCATTGCTTTCTCTCTATCTGAAATTTCTCATAAACCTGTGTTGCTCTTGATAACTTGCGCGCGGCCACATAGATAAAAACTGTACACTTTTCACCGCCTGTTTTGTTAATCATATAAGCGGCAATAGCAGAAGTACCGTTGGCTGTTTTGTTGTTCAGGCGACTTTAGGTGCATAGGATAAATCGTGATGCATTTTCGTTTAACGAATAGAAATGCGAATTTTTTCTTTTCAGTTTGCCGATGCAGTAGAAGACAAAACAAAGTGCGCAGCACGAGAAAAAGTTAGTTCACCTGTTTGACGATATCATGGAGTCAGATCTAACCGTTTGTGCTTATGCCTTGTCCGTTTTAGGGTGAACTGATATATGTATCAGTTTCCATAGGTTAGACAAATACCTGAAAGTTGTGGGAGTGAGCTTAAGTGAATGCCGCTTAAGAAATGACTGAGCAGATGACGCTTTCGGCCTTGAGCAGAATGCTTCTCACAATGTATGTATGCTTTAGGATGTATGACAAGTACGATCGAAACACCAGCGGAAACTTGCACATAGCCGTGTCGCCGACAAATATCAACATGTATTCCGGTTTATTTGTTCAAATTTTCTGTTCGATAGAACGATATATTGACGAATTGAGGCAAATTCCATTCATAAGAAGATATATTCGGTAGCCTAGCATTTTCCTGCGCTTTTTCATGTCATGTCTCCCCGCCACGCATGGGTTATCACAACGTTTGTTGACATGCTCTTAAATGTCGTTGGGATATCTGCAAGCACATGGCTGCCATAGCGATGTCAGCACGTAACTGATGTTCACACGTGAACCAATGGAATGTCAGAACGATGTTAACTTGATATCATGGATATCGGTGTGTGCACGTACATCATGAGGATGTTGATAAGCACACGAACATTATGAGGATGTGATTGTCGGTACTACTCAATGGTGCATTCGTAATGATGAAGCATGCTTCAGTATGTAAGGCTTAATCTGTGGTACAACCTGTGTGACCAGCAGACATAGCCAAAATATTTATTTTTAGTCCCCTAAACAAATCAATGACACGCAAAATATCAATGACATCATAACATTATGTGTACAATCAGCTGCGCTTCTACGCATGCAACTACAACCAATGCAAAACATATGAATAAAGTTGACAGATTCATCCAGCAAACTCGGCAAATTGTCAACGCTACGAACGAGTTTGTTTGGTCATCAGCAATGTTCATGACTCAACTCATTAACATGACCCGGAATCTTTGAACCGCATATTAGATTTCCATGGTGGGCATCTTACATTACCACCATGCCATGCCGCACCCGATTATCAATCTATACGCAATCTTGAACTTTCAGTTCACTCTTTCACATTTCATGCAATACTGGATCGGACGGGTAACCACTTCACTGATGAACCAATTACCATGTATCGTAAAAAGCTAGTTAACTTCGTTTGCGGAACACGTCACAAAGAAGCCTCTCCGTATGGAGGCCAACTATTTTCGTTTCTAACGGGTAATTATTCCCGCGACTGAGAAACATTCATTTCTAGCTGTTCGATACGTCTTTGTGCTTGTTCCGCCAATGGGGCAATGTTGCTCGATACCCCACAATGTTATTTGCAAGTTCTCACTGTGAGGTTAGACCACTCCAGTCAAAGATGATGTTTATGGGCCATGCCTAATGGATGTTTAGTTTAGAATTAGTGGTAACTTGTATTGCAATCATATCTCAGAAGCTAAAAACGTCTCCCTTTGTGAAAGAGCTAGCGCTTGACCTATTCTCTCGTCTGCAATGACTAGTTCTTGCCTTGTGGTATAACCTTATAATGCTACGCTGAATAGCTAAACGCGAGGCCTTCTTAGCCCGAGGTTAAAATACCTGAGGCTATCTTTTCTCGCAAGCACCATTACCCTTAGCCCACCAAACCCTGTATTACTTTACCCCAAAGGTCGATTACACCAGGACACTTACAAGATCGCCAATTAATTCGCGTTTGTATTATTTGGAAAATAATTCGGACGTCTACAAATAATTAGTTTTGGAAATTGCATAATAAAAGGCGCTGTAGTAACGATATGATACTTTGTGAAAAGAATGTAGTTCTGTCAGCGTTCACTTGATATTGGCTAGGGCAATAGAGCTGCTTACGGTAGATTCTGCTTGTTAATATTCGATGTTTGTCATATTCTACACATGTGATCAACCGACGTAAAATGATCCCAAATAGCTGTTCAGTCAAAATGCACGACGAGGACGCCGGCACGACGAATTAGCCCGTCACGTGGATATATGGCCTCAGAGCTGACAATGATGTGAGTGTCGTGACATCAATCATGATAATGATGATGATGATAATGATACTGATGATGTAACTGATGATAATGATGCTGATAATGATGATGATGATGAAGAAGAAGATGATGCTGATGGTGATCTTAATGATCATGATGACGATGATGTTGGTGATGATGATGATAATGATAATGATTATGTTAATGATGATGATACTAATGATACTGATGATGATGATGTCGGCTCACCCGTGGGTAATACTAGCTCATCCACCGATTCAAGTCCTTGTATTACAGAGAAATATGAGTCAGGGCAACAGATAAATGTCTGAGTGAGAGGAAAGCGAATAAAGAGGTAAAGGGGAGGCATTTCAGGATAACAGCAGACTCACATTGAACTGCAGCACATACATTACCAACATGTGGGAGCGAAATATGTTTGTTGATTCATATCATGATGGCGCGTCTTCGCTTTGTAATCCTTTAAGTCTTGTAAATATATTAAGATGCTATAATCTAGATAATATTGCCTTGGACGGATAATTGTAGTCTGACATAAGCCCCAGTTCATAATGGACTGGCACTGTCTACCACCATATACGGGGGACAATTTCTGTACAATGTAAGAGACCCATCGTAAAAAAAATTAAGCTACGAGCGTGATGTTAGCAAAGGGAAATTGAGTTATTTCGGTAGTGTCTTCTACTTTTACCAATGATGGCGTCAGCATTAAGTAAATGATCTTGTATGAATTAAGACATTTATTTCAGAATCCAAATGCATCTGGCAGCTGTATTTTGCATCATTTGCGATGACATCAACCAGTTTATTATTCTAGTTGCAGATGACAAGGACGCATCAAATGCATTGGCTTATATGACAGTACAGTGCGAACATTATCTCTGAGTGTACATTTCCTAGTAACATGTCAATAAATAACCTTTTATAAGTTATCAAAATAAAAGCGGTCGTAACCTGCATGGCTAACTGGTAGAGATAGGACATTATATCACATGCTAATCCTCGGTGAATCAAGACATACCTATATGCGACATACCTGTGGTGCTTTTTAAGTTTCTCCGTGGTGCTTTTTAAGTTTCTATTACAGCAATTGTTCATGATCGCCCAATCTTCTGGTTTTGATGAGCGCTGATTGGGTTTGTTATCTGTTATTAGGATGGGATTGGAATCTGTTAACAAGGATAAAGTGTTTCTCTAGCGTCGTGTGTCCGGCTTACATAGCAGGTTCAGCAGCTGTCAGAGTAAAACAGACGTTACTGTGGACGGGATTACGTACTGTTTAAGCATAAAGTACACACGTTTTGTGATTTCGTGCCATGATGACAGCCAATAACATTGTACTATGGAGTCTCATTCGAAGACGATCAGAAAACTCTGTGTGTCGCTTGACAGCAATATTCCATTATGCAACGGACAAGGTTTAACGTTAGATAAAACGGACCAAACTCGATTTTCTCATATGAAGTTGGTGAGAGGCACAATGGAAAAAAAGATGTATTTTACTCTACAAAATATATGGTATTTGTAATATAGCAAGCATGTCTGCTAGATCAAACCACTGAGACAA
>CM067345.1:59385379-59387879 GCA_034190875.2 Urechis unicinctus
GTATATGTATATAGTGCGAGCCTTACTCATCTCGCCCTTAGCAAACATGTATCCATATATCCCGAAAAGCACCTGCTGCTTTCTCAACGCATGCGCACAAGTACATACATACTAAACAAAACTGCTCTGTACTCATTAAGCTATTTCGCTTTATGTGCCGGTTTGCAGCATATTCATATCGAAGAAACCTTCCACCATACATGTATCTAATTAATGATAACCTACTAACACAAGTAGCAATATTAATCAATATTTTCCTTTATCTCATCGGAACCAGAATGATCAGTGATATGAGATCGATCTAGTCACTCTATGTGGTACTTTATATGCACAACTCTTACCACACAACGCATGATGTAGTTTACATGCATTTCGGATTGATTAGCACCATCGTCAACATATAGGTAAAACACCAGCGCAATTTCCAATCATGACGTCAGAGCATAACAATTTGCCAGAAACTGACTTTCTTCCCTGGACACGAGCAAATGTAGTTCACCTTATCAAATATTGTTTTGAAAAACCCTGTGACATAACACAGACGGCCATTTCAATCGAATTCCATTGATTTATCTGGCTAATTCTTCGGTATAAAACTATATTAAAAGTCCATTATGCAGAATCAGTCGTAATACTAGGACTAACATGCGATGTCATCATTGTGTACAATAATCTCATTATCTAAGTATGAACTCTGCACGCCACAGCTCGTAGTATGTTACATATGATCTTATTCAAAATACCCTAAGATACAAACCGAACAAAGACCGTAACGATGTGTTATCTTGTTCTAAATCAATTGCTCTGTAAAAAAAATCATTGGTATAAGAGTATTGTAACGATGCAATGCTGATAGCATAGTATTGTGTCAATGGAAAGTATGTACATAATGTAATTTACATTATGTTTCGTTTGGAAAATTCTTAATTTGCACTTGCACTATTACAGTTGCAAAGAAAAGGTTTTGTCGTCAAACGTCTCTGCCTGAAGATTGCAATGATTTCGAACTCATTCAAATACAATTCAATCACCTTAGTTGCTCAAGCTATTTGCTTTTCGCTTATAAGTCATATTATTGTCTGTTGGCGCAGGCATCATAACGAATTGATAACACTTATAGTTCGATGTGTAATAAAAGAAGTTGCAAAATAGATACATGCAAATGAATGATGGTTTTTAATAACCCATTTACCCCGACGCATCCCTTGAGTATCTTATTGCGAGGGTGCTAGTATGATGTATATTTAAAATGTTCATATGCAAGGTAATGACAAATAATTCTGGCATTAATACAGTTCATTACAATTATCTGTTACATCAGATATATTTAAGCACATTTAGAAATATGAACATCCAAGAAAGCTTAAACCATTTATCATCACTAAAGACCCATAAAGTAGTCCACCATTTAATGAAAGTATAAATAATTGATAAACATTGGTTATTGAAGTTCTCGCCTAGTGATATATCGCTGATGTACATATTTGAGATATATGACACATGAGCAATACGAGGTATTTCCTTAAACTTAACATCATTGTAACAGTTATTTTTTGGATAAGTAATGAGTATAACTGAATTGGGCTCATTAAACAGCTTCATTATTTCCACAGTCAAGACAAGGCCTTAAAGACACGCTTGTTGTAATGCTTGCAACGGCAAGGATTTTTGTATCTGATATAGATGCGTTCACCCGCTCGCTACATATTATCTTATATATAGCAATTAATGCATTATTTCATTGATATAATTAGGGCACTGTGATGTGTATACTACGCGTCTGTCTATTTAACGATCAGCGTTGTCTAAAGGGCAGGTAAGTACCTCGATCTTTAGTATATTATATTATTTGTTATTGTCTCAGATCGAGGATTATACAAATCGAGAACGTGACTTGTGCGACCAAAGCATTGTTATTATCTCACAACGCCCGTTTGTTGTGATGAACTATATATGATGATGGCGAAGCTCGAATTATGTCTAGTATATGGTCGTTTCTTAATGTCCCTTGATTGGTCTAGGAAGCCCTGCACAAAAGTACATCAAATATCACATTTGTAGCACAGTAGCCACAAATACTCTGCTGCGAGTTCAACACTGTGACTGCACTAAGCTTGCAATGATTTGACTCATTTCTTTTATAAGCGTTGATGCAGCTGCGAAATAGTGCTCTCGGGTAGGACATCCGAATATTAAATATGCAATTCATTGCACTCACTCACCCGTCAGTTACTAACAGTTACGGTATATCATCTATATACAGGACCAATGCCTAACCAAAGAAAGGTCACAGTCGCTTACGCGGTGTCGCTTATTAGGCATTTATCACGCTTCTGCTTTCATACAGTTGCGAAATGCGATCAATATCCATGTCTCCCTATTGTTAGCGATTCCATAACATTTGTTCTGTTGTGGCTAATCTCGCCAGCAACATCCATGGGTCATGGTATTAGGTTATATTAGCTGCTACTAGTTGTGATACTATCTCAGTCGGGTATAC
>CM067345.1:59390379-59509075 GCA_034190875.2 Urechis unicinctus
ATATATATATATGTACATATATATATATATGTATATATATATATATAAAATGTATATACATATATATATCTATAAATTAATATATATATATATACATATGTATATATAAATATATATATACATATGTATATATTTATATATGCATATATATGTATTTATATACATTTATTCATTTATATATATATAGATATTTATATAAATATATGTGAACGTATCCTCATACAATGCCCGTATCGTCTTAAGGTACTTTAGAAATTACGGGTCGTCAGGAGTTTAATCTGTGGTCCGAAAATACTGTTGTAGCATAAGCAAGTGGAATGCTCAGCACATATCCTTTGATGACATTATTACACTGAAGTTCATTTCTGTTGCTGAGAGATACAATAACAGTTTCAGGAAATTCCTCAAATCTTGAATTTCCAATGTGTCATATATCACAAATATATGACGCATGATCTATCTCTGAGCGATATCATTTTCTCGAGATAGTGATGCATTATTGATCAGTTTATTAACGTGGTTACCAACTCGATTAATTGTGATAACCCTGGGGTAATTCATTCGCCTATTTATATTAAGCAACTCGTTCCATTTCTCATATGCGCTGGTATTTTATTTTGAAGATTGAGTGTATCAATAAATGCAACGAAACTAAAATTTTCCCATTTGCCATATACCTCAAATATGCCAGCGATGGTTTTCCCTGGGCGAGAAGTTACTGAAGAATTTATCATTTCATTGACATGGTTACCGACATGGTAGGTATTCCTCATCTAGGACCATTTATGATAATTAAGTTCAGTACCTGAGTCATCTTGTGGCAACAGATATCTTACTCTAACGAATAAGTATGACGGAAAAGGAAGAGGACATCCAGTTGTTGTGGTACACTAGATTAAAGACAGCTGAGTTTCTCATTGCGTTGCAATGACACAAATAAAATAATTTACGTGATTTTATAGTATATCCTATTATGCAAAAATTGGTCTATGTGTGTGTATATATATATATATATATATATATATATATATATATATATATATATATATATATATATATATATATATATATATATACATATATATATAGATATATATATATATATATATATATATATATATATCTCTCTATAGATATATATATATATATATATATATATATATATATATATATATATATATATATATATATATATATATATATATATATATATATATATATATATATATATATAGTGTTATCAGCGGAGTATGGGGAGCCAACAATGTTATTCAAAATCATGTCATTCGTACCTCGAATGCTTTATAGGTGGATCCCCGTGAATATTTGAGCGCATGTGGTTCTTTACATTAAATCAGATGTTCCAACATGGATAGAGTAACGAGTACATTGTCAACCTTGCTAATACTTGATTCTGACATGAAAACTGTCAAAATTGAGTTTAGAATAGTGTCTGGTGCACTAAAGGCCACTTTTCTGTTTCACACATTGACTCTTATGTTTCGTTACCATAGTAATGAGGTAAAACTCTCATTACGTTCCTAGTTAATCGCGAATACAGCGCAAATATGTCCGCATGTAATCCCACAAATAGAAAAGGCACTTATGCTTGCCTAGGAGTGATAAGAGTGAGATGAAGTTTGTAAAGGAGACATTACGCTATTGCAGATAACTAATCAAGCTTTGTGAAGTGCACTATCTTCGACGAATAAAAAATAGTGTGGTTCGCACAAGCTTAACAAAGATAATGATTAAAGAATTTATTAAGGTTAGTTTGCGACTATTAACACCAAGTTTACACACGCTTTTAGTGGTGATTGCGACATTTGTATGAATGAATTTATCTGCTATTGTGATTGTGACAATCCTCAATGATAGACATGCTCCGATCGAAAGTTTCGATGGTCGTGCTCATACTGTAGTGTCACTGATACAGTGGAACCGTTGCGATATTGATTGATTGCAAATGGTTTATTCGACATATATTATATTGGATTAGTCTTCGGGTTGTATTGGATTATTAGGCGTGTTATATTGGAGCATAGGATGTGCGACGTTTTAGATCGTGAATAATTTGGTGTGCCATTAGGCTGTTACCATTAAAGTATATCGACTAGCAAAAGATGAAAGCTTAGATAACAACATCCCTATGATTAACGAGTTCATCTGACAAGGCTCTTATGTACTAGTGTCGACATCACCATAATATAGGTCAATACACATGAATGAATAGCGACGTCACCTCAATGTACGGGCATGCCGACATCACTATGGTGCGCATGGATCTCGACATCCACGTGATGTACATCGATGTGTGTGTTAAGATCATGTCGGTGTACGTGTATACATCGACTTACATATAATGTACATAAACATACTGACACATATGCATACCAACAACAGGGGCGATTAATGGTACATTGTCGTGGGCCATTTCCAGAAATAGCACATAATACCGAGGGGTAGTTTTATTTTAACCGACTTTATGTGTGTACCTTCATCAGTTACATTAAACGGAAAATCCAAGATCACAAAAACGTGATATCGATATTTCGTTGAGGGGGACATAACTTTGTACCCGTCCTAATTAGGGTCTCTCGCACTTTGCATCGTAGTCATAAATCACACATTGATGACGTTAACAGGGATGCTGACAGTCATAATGCCACCTAAACAACGGCCCAACGAGCTGCTGCCAGTGGAATTATCATCTGAACATATATATTTATCTGATCCAATTGTGTTGGCAATGGTTGGACAGATCAGGGCCAGCAATAACAAGAGTTTTCCGTGCCAATAAAACAGCTAAATCTGGTTATGTTACGCAAACGCGTGATGGAAATTGATTGACATCAGACCGTCATTTTCATCTTTGGTTGGCGAAAAACACTGGATGTAAGGAACCTAACAAGTCTTATTTTACCATACATTATCCTGGTTGTTACCATAGTGATTATATATCGTTTATACGTTAGCATACTGTCATTAAACTTAGCTGGTTGTTCTACCAATCACTAAGACATGACTCTCTTACTCGAGTGTGAATGATGTCCAATATCAACAACTTCTACTTGTTAAGGATCGAGAAACGGAAATGACATGCAGCACACGCAATTGTTTTGAAAAATAGCTGTGTAGTGTATTTGACCACATTTATACGCATTTCACTTCAATTCATTAGATATCATGGTTAAAAATCTAACGAAATATATTTGGCTGTATTGAATGGTTTGAAGGACGTACATTGTTTACTTTAAATGAGTTAAGCATACAATCCTGTTATGTTGCACAGAACAATAGTGTTTTTGATCAAGTTTCTAGTGATTCAGGTCCGCCTCAATCCTATTGGGGTAACAACAGTTACAGAAATATTAAAGCTTACTTTTTTGGGTTTAAAAAATAAATTACTAGGCCATTCCACTTAATAACATAGAGAGTTTATCGATTTTTTTACCATCCATAGTTATCATTGCCATATATCGCTTTTATGGGGTAAAGCCTCAATGTTATGTCCTTGTATATTTTATTTGTTGGAGCTATCAGTGTTTTTTCTGCGAACGGTAATATGTATATACTTCGATATTTTGGGCGTACATTCAAACATGCGTTTGACTTCATAGCTGAGCTTGGCATCTAGAAAACAACATATATCAAGAGCCTGTGGACAAAAATGTCTTATCGCACCAAAAGCTTACCACTGATCGATGCGATTCTTAACAAAATAAGAAATATTGGGTCGCGTGATTTCCCGTGATTTTCCGACGCTTCAATAGTTGTCGATGGGTCACGTCATTCTGAGCAAGCGCGATGTACATGGTGCTGTGTTTCTGACTATCTTCCAAATTTATCGAACTATATATAATTACCATGGATGAATTTCCCCCGCCACAAATGGATTAAATTTACTTTGAACATAATTGCATTAAGAATTCCATCATTTGGGTATGTTTGGTTTCGGGTAATTGTATGAATCGATCTCAAAATTTATAACATTGCGTCGTTTTCAAACATAGTAAGACGTGTACTCGAACGTCTTGTATGGCTAGTCACTCGCATGTAGGTCCACAAATCTACAATTAATTGTATCTTCTTTATCTCCATAGTACGACGATTGTGAGAGCTATATCACATGGCGATAAAACTACAGGCACGTTTCAACCACGTTCTGACACCATATTTGGCTCTTGTAACGGCGCGTTAGCTTGTATCAGTTACAGAACTCAAGAAGATTCAATTGTGGTCTAACAACAACTTTTATTGTTTACAACGAACTACATTCTAACTAGGATAAGCATTATGTTACTACGATAATCATAACGTTTCCTCACTTAACACCGTTCATCCGCATAACCTACCATGCCATAGCTTAAACATACCATATTACGCAGCTGTCCGTAATCTAATAAACGTATATGTAAAAAGTGGACCCTGGCCGGCTTATCGAATGATTGATCTGTATGCAACACTTAGGCAGGCGCTTCTATTAATCAACTAATGCTTTGCAAATCTAATCCCGGCAAATCAGCTTTGTCTCTGTGTTATGTAATATCGAACATCAGTCTAGCTACCTCGTCTGGCGCCACTGTATGGCGGGCGCAATCGTTAAGTCAGGCGTCTGTGCCCTATTGAGTTTAATTGTTACTTTTTGTCAGATGGACCCCAAGTCCAGAAATTTATGTTATAAGGATCAATCGTACTTCACTGCTCAACCACACTTGTACAGTTTTGATATCCAGCGAGTTGATTTCGCGCTTATTCCGCTGATGTATCATACCATTTAACAGGAACATGTGTGCTTAACTGTGAATATAAACAGGATGCGTCCTCTCTCGACAATTATCCGCGGTTACGGGTCGGGTCAGTGATCCTTATGCAGGTGGCCAAAATCATCAATATTGAATTGTTACATTTACCTTGAGCTTACTTTTGGGCATGAATGCTATGTTATTCAATTTCAAAAACTATTCCTTTATAGGAGTAGTAAATATATCACGATGATAGTAGCACCGTCACGGAAATATTTTCCATTTGACTATTTCACAATCTTTGTGATGTTACAACATATATGCGACTGTTTGCGACGTTGCTTCATTGCATCTACATGATACTAAATGGGTCTCTTTAATAGTCGTACTGAATCGGAAGGGCAGTTAAATACAATCCCGATGACCCACTTTACATCGTTTTGTGTAACTGCTACAATTGTCAGGTGTGTGAAAATAATATAATAAGGTACATGACCATAGTAACATTGTGAGCAGAATTAACACAACATATCTTCCTTCTGTCAGGAACCAATAACTGATGTATACTATAGATCTTGAGTCGCTTGTACTGATAAAGCACAACTTTTATATTACCAGATATATAAACATGCTGTTTATAACAGCTTGTACACATAAATCTGAGCAGATGCCACTATGATGAGTTTGCTGACGACTAATATACACTGTTGCGATATATAATAGTGGCAGCATGGAGGACAGTTAGCGAATATGTGGTACAAGGGGCCTCGTATATTGTAACCTTGGTGACGATTGACAAGCTGAACGTCACTCAAACATAACACGCCTAATAATAAATTCAGTGTTCCATGACGTATGTACGTATCGCATACATTGCCAGAGTTATTGAAGCTCCTCTGTTACTTGCAAGGTCTGACGTGAATATATCTCCACTAAGATTTATTATCAAGAGCTAGGCTCAAGAAATTTCTCAATCAAATTCATCGCCCTTAGTAATTTTAGAATGAGTATATGTTGACTTCCCAGGCGAGCAGCTGCATAACATGTCCAGAACAGCCACTTGCTGATTCCATAGGCTATCATTTTCATACTCATTTTTCTGACTGCATAAGTTCTTTCGGATCCATTAAATTGTACTAACGGAGCTGTAAAGAACTACCTTCCACAAGGAATAGCTTTTATAATTCCTCGCCTTTAAAGAACTTGTCCTACTCTGGAACTTAATTAGTACTCGTTATGGGGATTCATTCTGCAATTTATCGTTGAGACAATTCTCCGTCAAGACAGACACTGTTCCTGCGTGTTTAGAAACACCGATAACCATCCATAAGTGTCTGGCTGCAGAACACAACAACAATCGAGCTTTATTATTGAATGCATGTTAATGTTGATATACAGTTTCCTGTTTATTATTTTCATTGCGCTAACAGATAACCCCTTCACGTATTAGTAAGCGCCATTGTTGTATTGTTTTGTATTGTCTGATAACAACCCGTGGTCCCGGCTATCTCCAAGTAGCTCTGTAATGTCAGGTCGTGTCTGCAAATCGTTCGTCACGATAGGATACATTTTTATGCATCATATGCAGAACAAATGGAATGAACACACCTCAGGTCAGATAACGATATGACGCAGTGTGAAAGTCTCCGTTTTTATTAGGAACCCTGATAAATGTCATACAAACAATTGCTGATAATGGACTTGGTTAAACAATTTAACGTGTGTGAAAGTTATTTAAAATTGCTATATTACATTCAATATTGCGGTATTACCACAGTGGAATAGTATGTAGAAAGCAAAGGACAAGTAATTTTGCCTAGATATATCTCACACAATATATTTCGTCGGTGTCGATAGCTAACTAACCGTCCCGTTTATAGCTTACCGGAGGTGATGTAAATTCCACATTTTCCGGTACAGAACTTCGTTTATATTTGCTGATATATTAACAGGCTACCTATGCCTACACAGAAGCGTTGTTTACAGCACCCTTTAGGTATGAGACTGCGCACAAAAAGATTTTGATTTGCCTTACTGTTTTTCAATATATCAATTAGAATATGCCCTGTTGATATATATATATATATATATATATATATATATATATATATATATATATATATATATATATATATATATATATATATATATATATATATATATATTATATATATATATATATATCTACATATATATGTCTCTCTCCATAAGCGTCCTTCCGTAAGAACATTTATCTTCATATATGTCTTTCTCCGTCGACATATATCTACCATCGCATTTATCTGCATTTATCTTCGTGCATGTTTGTTTGCAATTAGGTCTAACGTACCTCGACATGACCATCTATTTTCATTCATGTGAATCTACTTTTGCAAACATCTATCTTTAAATATTGGTACATAGATTCGTGTAGGACAATATTTGCATTCATTCTTGTGATTGATGCCGTGTTTAGAGTTACCGTATCTAACTTATTTGAAAAACCGCATCGACATTTTTGTCTCATTGATTCGTGTACAAAGGCACATGGTAACGGCCCATTTGGGATCTATTAAACTGCTATTTTCTGCATGGGGTAAATTGTATGGACGTCAGTCGCCCGTTGCGTTGCACGATGATTATCAATATATCAAGTTCAGAAGATACTCTTATAATTTGTTTGATATTGCAAGGTTTTTCCCGTCGTGGACCTCGTTGCGATATATAAGTAAAATGTATGGAAAGCGGCGTCCGTGTTTGCTTTTGTAAACAGATCTAGCTGTGTCACCGCCTCGTATGATCCATATTATGGACATTACTATCAATAAAAATGAATGATTCATGGCCCATCACGTTCACGTTGCTTTATGTCTGCGAAAGGCAATTCTGCCTGTGATTGCGTTGCGTAGAAGCGCGATGTCAGTGGCCTAGGACCTGAAAAAACAAAGGAACAATGTTCTACCTGAATAATTGATTCTAATGATAATGATGCATGCCTAGTATCTGTAATAAATCAACGTCCAGTTATTTCGCGAATATTAGAGCAATGATGCGTAAGCGACTAGGATGAATTATTCCATAACTTATCTATGTGGCTGGATGTTAATGTGTGAAAGTTAGAGTGCAAATATACCAGATAGTCATTTAGCAATTATAATATTGCATTCGATCTCAAATAGGTTTCTTTATGATAAAATGCAATAGGATAAGATACTCGGTTTATGCATTGACATAGGCGCGTGCGTACGCGACAACAGCAAGAAATATCATTGGCTTATTGTGTTGGGTTGGAAAACAACCGTGGGACTTCAATACTTCAATACCTCAATATAAGTATATCTAGTGTGCCATTGACCGCATATCAAGGTCACAAATCGGTATTGACAAACTTATCCTGTTCGTTAATTTATAAGTATGTAATTAGCATTTTGCAAATGATTTTAGGAAAAGAGTTGTTCATATAAGAGTTAAGTCAGGTTGCAGAAGCGGCGTCTATTGCATTGTCGAAGTATCACATCAGCTTATATCCAGCACTGTGTGCAATAATCTCACTGCCCCGGAAATGATTGAATTCCTACTGAAAAAAACTGAAAATATACCTGCGCTAAAAAAGAAGTGTTTGATTGCCCATAAGGCAATGTTCAAAGCTCGCCTATTCAGGGCGTGGGTTTATTGTTGATCAAATTCATATCCGCTGAAGCCGTATTAGCATTGCATTCCTTGATTGGCCACGGCGCGCTATTGTTGGGTTGACCAATGTTTTTGTCATCCAGATGCAACACAGCCTCGAATAATCGTTACTGTGGACAGAAGTATCGATGAAAATGACAGGTTCATTGCCAATAGGTTCACTTATAATTGTAGCTGTGAATGACAACGGTGGGTGTATTTGCGTTGCAAAGTAGTATGATGTCATCATTCCTGCCAGTAGCCGAAAATCTACTACCTCAATAGCTGATTATAATAATAACGATTCCTAATCCTGACAGGTATATGTTACCACTTAACGTCCATTAATTTTGCTTGCGTACATAGTTCAATATTAGCGCGAAGGTGCATCATTTTCAAACAAAGTATCATATTACTGACCTTCATAACATATGACATACAGTCACCGGCTCTCTCGTTTTAGGGGCATGTATTCACCATTTCACCACCAAATGTCTTTTTAATAATGAACAGCCAGTCATTACTTGTGATAACCCCAAATAATGACTATTAGCAGCGTCGTTCATTAGGACTAAACACTGATTACTCTATGACAATCTTCGGAAAAAAGCATCGTAGAAAATTAGCCCCTATACATATCCTCAGCGCGGGGAGTCAAATTGAACGCAACTGGTGAATTGCGTAACCATCCATTGTCAACCTGAGTTGGTTCATCAGGCTGGTACTGATATATTTATGGGCATTCAAACTGCGACTGTCATCCGATTAACCGGAGCTGATGCAGTCATATTCTTGAAGATGCATGTTTGCAGCGACGTGACATAACCACTAAACATTACTCTCCCCACCCCACCCAAAACCATCTCTACAGCTCGCTGAGTAGCCCGAGACGCTATGTATAAATAATTCCACGACAGCACTTACATTTACCCGACAACGCCAAGGCGAAGGGCAAACAAACTTCTAATTCTGGCTTCTTATTGCAAACAATGGAATACTATAATCAAATAATTCCGGTCGCAGTCTCGATAACTTGATATGATTGATTAATATATTCTTTTGGAAATTATACGTTTGAAAGAGTTATGTCAAACTTAATAATGCACACAAACTTAACATTTAAGGACGATGTTCACAATACCATTCGTCTCTATGGATGACCTTCTCGCACCAAATCTGTTTATATTGTTTATTATTGTACTCGGCGAGTGTTTGCTTTCGATTGTATGTATAATGTAGCTGCCTCTCTGCTACAACACATCTTACAACGCACCTGAGCGAGCACCGAGAGTCGTTTGACGTAATCCCAATAGAAAGCCACAATCGACATCAATTGTGATTTAGTGGTCATCAGTCCTCCGCTGATAGTAATAGTATTCGTGAGTGGTAACCGTCCATCATAATTGCATCAGTTAAGGCCATACCGGCAAGGTTGTCAATCTATATATTCTTGGATATACATTGGCTTTACTTGCAATGAATGTTACATTTACGCCAGTTTTCGGCCCATATAGAACCAACTTAGGACGTCAGAAATGATTGCCAATGCGATATATTTCGTGACATCAGTTTGCAATATTCATTTGGCCACCATATGTTATATTTCCTCAAACGTCATATACCAGAGCAAAATACAAAGACATACAGAGGTGCAATTCAAAGCACTTTCTTCGTTTTTCAAACGTTCCTTGTCGGTTGAACATTCATAAATAATTGGTCGAGGATCTTACAAAATAACATGATGTTCTCGGCTTCAATTTGTAAAGTGGCTCATAGACTAATCACAGCCTGCATTAATTGCTGCCAGTCAAGCCAGAACGACATTTTAATCATCAGTCGACGTTTATGTTAGCAGCTGTCATTATTGTAATTGGTAGATGATTTAAACATCAGTCCATATTCTAATCTTAATCGACATCATAGTTCTAGTATGGCTTTTAGCCAGTATTGAACATCTTAATTATCAGAACTATGTTTTAATTAGGCGACATTTTTTGTCATCGATAAACAATATAGTCAGTATTCTGAACTCATGAAGGGCTAAAACGTTATTCCATCGTAATTCAGACTTACCCGTCATCGAGCATAGGTTTACAATGAGCCAGCGCATATCGTCTTGCAACTAACCAATATAGGACAAGCAACAACTCTTCAGGTGAGATCCTTCATTGGCAAATTAATTTACCTAGAAGAAATAATAGCATTTTGTTCCACAGGGATCATCATTGGCCGACAGCCCGCTCTCGTCTAAGCATACATAAACCCATAAAACCCATAGCAGGATGCGTTCCCTCTCGTTCCTCAGTCACGGGGCGGATCGATGATCCTGATGCAGGTGGCCCAAATCATACACATTGCATGCTAACAATTGCCTTACGCTAAGATGCATTACTTATGGCCATGAATGTCATGTCATTCATTTTTTAGGAACTATTCATTTACACATACATATATTAATATATTTATATATATATATATATATATTAATATACATATATATGTTTATATATATATATATGTATATAGATATATATATATATATATATATATATGCATATATATATATTTATATATATATATATCGATGAATATATATATATATATATATATATATATGTATATTAATTTACATTTCTTTATATTCGTCGATCCTCGTGGAAGTCATATGTATATATATACCCTGTCTTACCACATCTTGCACCTTTTTTTTTTACAAGTATGCCTCTCTTCATCTATGTTTCTCTCCATCCGCGTCGTTCCGAAAAATCATTTATCTTCATGTATGTTTTTCTCCGTCGACATATATCTACTTTCGCATCTCTCTGGATTTATCTCCCTGCATGTGTGTTTGCCATTATGTCTAACGTACCTACATGACCATCCATTATCATTCATGTGAGTCTACACTCATAAACGTCTCTCTTTATTCATGCGTGTAAATTTATCCGTGTAGGAAAATATTTGTATTCATTCATGTGATTGATGCCGGGTTAAGAGTAACGGCATCTAACTTGTTTGTAAATCGGCACCGACATTTTAGTTCACATTGATTCGTGTACAAAGGCAGATGGGAACCACCTCATCGGGGTCTTTTATACTGCTATTTGTTTTTATGGGGTAATTTTATATGAATGCAAAACCAAACTTCATTCGCCCTTTACACGATGATGATCCATATATCAAGTTCAGATAATATTCGGTAAATCATAATTTGATTGATAATGCATCCAAGGTTTTCCGGTCATGGACCTTGTTGTCATATATAAGATAAATGTAAATTAGGAAGACGGCGTCCGTATTAGCTTGGCAGTAATCACTGTGCTGTTACTTTGGCCAAAATAAATATCTTTTTATAGTAAAACAACCTTAAAGGTGTGCTTTTGACTCATAAAGAACAGTGAAGGATCTGACTGCCAACGGAGCCGAGAGAAGACTAACACAAGTCAATGACTAGGGAGAGGTTATCCGCGTCATTGTATTCTCCTAGTAGCTTAATCAATCGACTTAGTAAGGTGACTGCATCCTTTATAGGATCATTTTCATCCGACTGGTCAGATATTACTACCGGTTACAAACTGAAAACATTATGCCCTAACGTTTGCGTGTCAATTTGGTGCTCGTGTCAAAATATCAATATATCTCTTGACACTCCATAATTCACGGCGGAAAAGTTTGGTCCTTGCTACGAGCCACTAAATATGCAAAAGTTTATCCTTCTTGTTCTAACTGTCAACATGTTTGCATTACCTTCACAATCTCAAAGACGAATTGTCATTAACGTTGTCATTTTGTTATGAATGTAGCTGTTCTATTATGCCCCAAATCAGTAACGTTATTACCTTAACAGCTTTGTATGAAATCGTACTTTGCTGTATGGCTGTACCTGTCAGAACAATGGTGTCAGGAACAATCAGCTTAAGTTGGTTTGTACATACGTATATAATGTTTTAAATACTCCATTAAATGATATTTCCCAGATAAGCATGAGAGAAGCGTATAACTGATAGCAATAGTTCTGCTTTAAAGTATAATCATACAGCTGCCGTGTAAATGCCGTCATATCCAATGCTGGCTTCATTTTCTTTGAACAATACCTCCATTAGCCTTTACGTTCGAATTCTATTAACGTAAGCAACCTAATATTGGATTGTTGGGTCATATATTAGATTCATCAGATTTATAGCGCGATGCATAATTTCCAAAATAATAGCTAATTGAGGACCAGGTGTCCGATTAGTCTATATTAGATATACGTTGAAGTTCTCGAACGACTCAAGGATGTTACGTGATATAAAGAAACTAATCGTGATCATTAATCTGCCAACAGACTTCTTCAAAACACCTCTTACATCATGCAATGTTGTGACAGTCAAAATGAAATTCTCTGGCACACATAAAGAGAGAACATCTAATAACTAGCACAGTTTCATGGCCGCTGGCAAACTACATTTATAACACACTAGTCACATCATTTCTAGTCTCCCTGTACCTGTCTGAACAAATAATGTGGGGTCCTGCAAATGCACCGCCAAACGCTACAGGCGAGAGACGTCCAATTAATATACATTTGTAAGACGATTTAATCATACATACCGACACATTGATAGGCTAAAACAGACCAAAAATCAATAAATCGATGATTGAATTTACAAGCGGTGTTGTCTGACCGATTCCATTAGGAGTCAGGCTGTCGTAACCTGGGGCATAAATGACATGGTGGCTAGGACAATTGTTGCCTACCACAACCCTGTGATTTAAAACCCCGTGTGCGTCAAATTTGCTTTGTACTCAATGAACAATGTTAGGAGCTGCAACGTGATAAAGCCAAGTTTGTGTTCATTCAAGACTATAGACGTACTAAAAATATTATGCGCAGTCGCCAAACATCCGAGGCCTTTGTCTGTAAATGTTGATTGCATTGGGAAACCATGACAGATGTACCTGCTTCGCCAAATGACCAACAACTGCATTATAATACCTAATTAGCTGATTGCTACGAAGGCTCGGTGATATGATCGGTCATTGGACGCGCGTGTTCATTCAAGATTATAGACGTACTAAAAAGTGAAAGAGTGTACTGTGTTTAAAGCATATGTGATAAAAAATGTAATCTTAAGTCGCGGGAATTAATTTTGTTCGGGACCGAGCCTCATCTACAATTTTCGTGACATCTACAAACATTGGTGAATTACCAACCGCAGGTACTTTAGTTGGGTAAATATTGAGGAATGAAATTTGCCGAAAACACACGCCATATGCCTACAAAAACACGATATTCATATTGGTTTACAAGTTATATGACGTCAGTTAAATGAACCTATGTAATAATTCATCCTCATGATGGCGCTTCCTGCAAGTCAGACTGCTGGTGTTGCCAAGCTCACTTGAACAGTTTTGCAAACAATGGAAGCATTGCCGGCCGAATATCGCGTAGCATGCAAGAAGCACCCGTATGGAGATTGAGGTGCATTTGCAAAATGGACTTTAATCATATAATTCCGGTCACAGTCTCGATAACTTGTTCTGATTGATTTATATATTCCGTTACCTATTGGATATAAGGAGACAAGGCATAATACAAAATCTAAAAAATATGCCACTCACCAAACAAACAGGCTAAATTGACATATTTCAAAGCCTGATTGAGCAGGTGTATCCAAGATGGCGCGCTGTTGGTGTGCATAAAGGAAATCCCGGTTCATTGTGATTATAGGAGGTCAATTGCTCATCATTGCGTGTCAATGCGCATGTTTGATAACATATACCAACTTTATTAGATGATTACAATGCAATGACAAATGAAGCAAGGAAAGTAGTTTGCCTTATCCTAAAGAGTATAAACCTGACTGTTTTGCTCAGTTTTCACATGAAGTTTTTTTCTTGTTAAGACCCATGGGTGCCACTATTGAAATATGTTACTTTTCCTTCAACGAAAATGATAACAGCATGGTGACTATTTCTTGAATATGGTTACCCGCTTGAGCATACGGGTCTTATTTTAGCTGCTGATTGCCTTTCTTTCACAGCCAGGTCATCGTTAACACGCTCCCATTCATGAAGAAACAAACGCTGTTGTTGGTATTTAACCTTATACTAATTGAATCCGTAGCTATGATCCTACTGTTTGATTCTACGTCCACCTGAAATGTAATGTCACAGCAAAACTACTGTTTATGAACGTGTCATCGTTTGATCGCTTTATGTTCTGTAAGCATTATTCTCATTAGCTAACGCAGCTGCCATTTTAAGCGAGTTTTAGCATGACGAGGATGTGCGCAACCGTATACAGCTGCCAGTGATGTGAGAAACTTATCTATGACAAATGGGTTCGGGTGTGCTCATCAAATGATAGATCAGCATGCAGCGTATAGGCAGGCGCTTGTATAAATCACCTAATGCGTTGCAATGCTAATCCGGACAATAACGCTGTATCTGTGTTTTGTGGTAAAGAGTGTTAGTCTAATTGCATCGTGTGAAGTCACTCCATGGCGGCCTACATCCAGCACTCGGGCGTCTGCCTCTTAATGGCTGCTACCAAATTTTTTTCTTGAAATTAGACTTAATGTGTTCAGTAAATATTAGGTTTAAACCGATTTACAGGAATTCAGGCAAAATTAGCAATCGTATGTGCAGTTTTATTGTTCAGCATTAGATTTCATGGCATGCTTCAAACTCGTAGATGTCTTCCGAGAGCAATATCATTTAACGCAAACAAGTGTTTTACAATGAGCAGTTCTATAATGCGTCCTTTATCAGTCCCTATTCAATGAACTATGTGCTACAATCCCGAGGCAGATAGGCCGTAATCATCTATATTGCTATAGAACGATGGCTGCTGATTGGGTATGTTCTAACAAGTGGTTTTCATGTCAAACATGTCAAACAGACTGATCACTGGACTAAAGCCCGTGGGCGGTAGCCTATATATATCAACTATCATTCACATAGGCTTCGGTTTACTGACTATACATACAATGGCAAACTGCAATTGCCACGGTATGTGACTAGTGGCTCTAAATATCTGTCAGTTCAGGGTTGTCAATGAATTGCTTCCATTGCATTTTACTGTCATGAACACTGTTGTATTCACCATTCTTTGGTAATGTGCAGATTCCGCGTAAACCCGTGCATTATCTCATTCTTAGCACATGTAATCTTCACAATTCGTCCCTTTCTCATTGCTCTATTGCATAAAACATCAGCAACACGGTGCTATGTGACGTCTAATGAATACCCTTAGAGTTTTTGGACTTCAACAAAATTTAACAAAGAATTTGATGCTTTCCATTAATGCTTTCCATTAATGGTAGGTTTACCCGAGTTCAGATAACTAATTCAAAGCATTCAGCCGAAAGAGGCAATCACGCATCCCACCGCATTGATAGACTGGTCAGAAGGTAACAGCAGGCATAAATGTGGCCAAGATGTCCCAAAAGTGTTATTTAAAAAAAACAGGAGCTACATCACAATCACTGTTTTGTTCACGCAGGTGAAGATGTGAAGCATGTGCAGTATATTGAGCAGTTTGAAGACTCTAAAACCCACCACAATCAAACTCCCAGCCGGCATTGTTCTGAAATTGTTGATATTGATAAACGCCGTGCATGGATCATAGCCTATGAGCATCAAAGTACATATCAATCAATAGATGTGATATTCAGCAGAATGGCATTGAAATGGTCGGGTAAATGCGTAAATTTAAACAACTGCCAATGTTTCAGTACGAATTGCACCATTTGAATCTGGATTGAATCATTATCACAAAACGGTTCACACGACCGCCCACAAGAGCATTTTCACTATTGTACTATTTTTGTCTAGAATTATAAAATGCTGATTAAGTATTCGAAATGATATCAGAAATTGTGAATTGAACCATTGAGTCCTCTGGATATGCTCAGGGGCCCAGCTCGGTGTAAATGATTATTCTAAATATGCAGATGAATTTAGTCGGCGGCTGCATGAGGATATATTTAGCCTGTGTTGGTTATCTCCAAGCTAAGCTGGGCTCCAAGACAACAAGACGAAGCTGGTACAGAATTAAAGCTAGATAGTTCGCAATATCCCCGACGGGAGCCCACTGGAGATTTTTAGGATCACATTAAAAACCAGCGGGTGAGAACGTGCAGCAATTGTAAGTGTGACAAACGAGCTGACGGTCGCATTATCGATTATCATTGTATTATCATTTGCCCACTTTAAGTTGTAAGTCAAACTGACCGTCCAGTCTTATACTTCTTAGTGAGCGAGCAAATTGCAGCTACGAGACGAAGGCTGTTTGAAATGGCATTATGAGAGCCATCATAAAAACGTGGTTTACATGTACATACGGATATCCCATGGTATACGCATGTCAACCTACATACGGGGTGTTTAACCATACGTCGGGGGATATGTGATACGAGATAACGGGTGGTTGGCTATTCTGTGAAATGTTTATGACTTCCGCAGTTATTTCATCAGACAAAAAATGTCAGAACGTAATGCGCGAATCCATGTCAATAGTTCCCCGTGGGAGACACTTCGATACAAATCTCAAAGGCTGAGTCTGTTAGAGCACGAATATGGATGAGAGCCAACAATGTGAGTCATATACAGCCTCGATATGATTGCCCCCCCCCCTACACATCGCATCTAATTTTATATTCATTGTTAACGTATGTTTCACCCGTCGTCTGATGCAGATGCCGAAATATTTCATTTTACAATACAAAATAGTCTAGCAACTAGAACTAAGAATTCATAATGTATTTTGACGCGAGATGATCTCATATTTTATAGGCAAAACGGACATTTATGGTAGCGTTTCGTCTTTTTTGCGATTATGCGCAATCTGTTGCTTTATCTGTTAATGGTACCCCTGATATCATACGGAAAGCAAAATCAAGTAGTATATTTAATTGCTGTTACAAGGGAGCATTGCAGACGCCCCCTTTCTAATCCGGCAACAAATGACCGCTTTTTTGTCAAATGGTTTACATGATTTCAATCATGAAACCTCCCCTGCTTAAAGCGCCTAAAGCGTTTGCGATATGTCCGCTAGTTATAGATATGTGAAGACCGTCCCATGATGACTTGAGGACAGTGTGCCGCATATAGACTAGGATATCACGAAACAGCCATTGGGCTGCCAAATTCATGCACGGGCATAAAGTGAATTATCTACAAGGAATCCTTACAAGTTAGCTTAGTATCACGCCTTTGTACCCTCTCTCAGCTGTCTATTGTACGCTGAAGGCGTGCGTTTGTATCATGTTCACAACTGGTTGTTTTTCTGTAACTCAACCTAGAATGCTGACCGCTTTGTAGACATTAATCCGAGAGTTACCATAGGTCCTGCATATAACCTAATACAGCTGCGATGCGACGAAATTATCTGCGACAAGTGGACTCGAGTGCGCTTATCAAATGATTGATCAGCATGTAACGCTTAGGCAGGCGCTTCTATCAATCAACTAATGCCAGTCTAACTTAATGTGTTCAGTAAATACCAGGTTTGCCCGACTATCAGGAACTCAGATTAAATAACAGTTATTAAGTGCAGTTTTACTGCTCAGCATTAGATTGCAAGACATGCTTCGAACCCGTAGATGTCTCGGCCGAGCATTTTCATTCAACAGAGACAGGGAAGTCTAACAATGAGCATTTCTATAATGCGTCGGTTTTTTCAGTCTTTGCTTAATTGATTATGTTCAGTAAACCTTATGCCGACGGGTCGTATTCATTTACATTGCTTGATAAAGATTGCTGCTGTTCGGGTATTTGCTAATCCAGCATTTGACACATAAAACATATTCATACGAGCAGTCTTGTGACTGGACTTCAGCCTACAAGCCCACGGTACCATTTGACAAACGAGAGATGCATCACAATCAGTTTATTGTTCACGCATTCTTGGGGGGTTCGTGAATTGTGCTCAGTAGCCAACACGGTTGCTTAGGGGTCCCCCTGCCCCAGTATTTAAGATAGCATCTTCATCTAGCGCAAGCGCTATTGGTGCATGTCTGTGAAGAAGCCGATATTCTTGTGAATACTAAGATGACTTGCTGTGTATGCGTGAATTGTCGGCTAATTCACAAATGCCGTTCTCATATTGCAAAATGCAGCACCTATTCTGTTGTTATTTGTTTATTTAGTTGTATTTATTTTGGTGGAAGTTTTTGACTTTTATGATTATGTCAGCAAGTCTTTGTCGCATATTGCAAGACATAATTGCCACAATATCAAAAACAACCATAGTGGGTGGTGGAGTAAATACTCTGCCTCCTTATGAATGTAGGTAGGGTGTGTGTTTTTACTGCTTAATAGTACCATTATGCTGATAAAGTTGGGGGTTGGTAACATTTTATAGCATCTCATATTATGCAACAAGATTGTCTGACTACCATATATGCCAATGAAAGAGGTTAGGAATAAAACATGACCGGTCCGGAGCGACAATTGCATTACATCATAATATTTTCCACATTTACCATAGAAAATGATTAAACTTGCTACCCATGAGCGCAGGAACTGGTCGATTGCGCAGTCCACATTTGTATGTAAATATATATATATAATTCTGTCAGCACGAACGCCCTGCTCCAAATGTCGCCTTTGCATGAATTCCTTGCTGGTGGCTCATGGCATACACGAATGCTTTGTTCAGCAAATTGCTCGCATCGCGACTAAATCGCCCGTAAGCTTTGCTGCAACGTGACAGGATTTATTCAATAGCTAAAACTGCGGCCAGTGTTCTAATTGTGAGCTCCTCGTCGACATTTATTCGAACAAGGAGCTGTATAATGACGACAACAATACATCGTCTATAACGGAGATTGCTGCTCTACTTGCTGATGTGGCATGGCGCGTTAGCTTTATAGCCCATCATGAATAGCTGATACATTTAGATATCACTACCGCGATGTTTCAGGTTAGACACTGCATGACTCTACATACTTAAGGCATCCGCAGTGATCAGTGTAAGACGTTCTACAGCACCACCAACCGATGACGTCATCATCGACGAACCCAGTGAGACACTTTTACTCAATCACATATGTGATATGAGGGCGACAGCAAGTGTGCATCTATCTCCAGTACAATAAGCAAGTTATATAACGTACATTGAATATCGCTCTAGTAGATCTTCTCTACTTAGGAGTCATATAATATCGATACATTCGGCGTGTTGAACTGTGGAAGTGTACGATTCTATTTCCTGGCAATGATGCATTAAGCCACCATCCAATTCATTCGAGTCGACGCATTTATATATTTGTTGATATATTTTCATAGTAGAAGTATGGTTAATCAATAAATCGCCTTCACATCATAATACACATTTGCCTCTTGGGTTGGTGAGTTCGACTGCCGAGTTATGATATACGTGGGCATAATTTGTCGGTAATTTTTTCAATCTGAAAAATATATTGTATTAATTGGGGCGGCCATTTAAGTCAATTTACGACCTGTTTTTTCTTTCTGAAAGTTAATTTGACATAGCAAGTATGTATGACATTAAGTGGAACGCTATATGATTTGTTTATCTAATTGAAGCCATGCGACATGAGAAATAAAAGTGCAGTGCAAAGATATGCATTGGATTGAAATTATCTCGGTTTTTGCCAAGTATACTTTGACGGGTTACTTTTGTATAGATTGTCATTCACCAAAAATAAAGCGAGGAAAAGCAAAATATAACGAGGAAACCCTATTTTCACATTTTTAATCGTCATTGCTACATGGTGTGGGAATTTATTTATTTATGGAGATTCAAAACATACTCGCTGTTGCTCACACAAATCTACTGATGCAACCTCATATTTACTGTACATCATCAGAATTGATTCTATATGATTACTGTAATGACATAAATCAGTTATCGGGAGCAGGCGGTTTCTGACGCATCATATATCTGTCATTTTCTACAGCCATATCTTCTATAGTTTACTGATAATCATGCCTGAAATATTTTACAATGTAATAAATGATGATTTGTGGTTATGGGTCGTATGAATTTGCAACTAATTTGCTTGTCAGTTCAAGTAGTATGGTTTATTATATAGGTCGGTTAATCAGCTAGCATTTGTTATAGGGTCATCAATGTGCTCATTCGCTGATGACCAATGGCATTGACAGGTGATAGATGAGGCATGACATGGCGTTCTGGTCAAGCGACGGCTCGAGGAACATCACACCATTCTATTCAGCGCGGGACATCAATATCTACATTTATCAACTGATGTTAGTCGGTGCGCCGTCACTAATAGTTAAAATAGCAAGGTTACATATGCGAAACCCGTTCAGTATCGGCTCAGTCTAATAACTACCAGGTGTAACAAGCAACGTTTTCTCGGCGCTTGAGATAATGCGTTAATATATCCTGGGATACAACTTTGCTGTTTTCTCACAAATTTCGAATGTCAATCATCTTTTGTGAGCTTAAAACGTCCTTTTCCAATTTTCTCTATTCATAATTTGTTAAATGTTTTACCTCTGGGATCGTTCTAGCATGTCGTAACAAAGCGCCTTGGATAATCGTTCAATTTATGCGATGGCGAAAAACAGCAGCAATATGTAAGGTTGCATGATAGTGACATGAACAAAGGTATTTTAATGTTCGGACACAATACTACTCATAACATTAATATGAGCTCATGAAAGGCAATTAAATACCACACAGCGATCATAAGATATCTATGATAATGCTTCACCCAATCTAAATCGTAATCACATGGTGATGGCGAACAAGTTCATAATAATTATCTTAAGAATTTGACAAGACGTAATATTTGCAAACTGCGGCGGGGTAAACTCGCTGTCACACACTGCAATACTCACTACATCTAACATTGTCGTTATATGCACCATATTCATCAAATTCCACATAATCGCCATTTACGTTCAACCTATTCCCATACGTGCAGTATTGAACCTCCTTCCCATGTGTAATATGCGCACCCCTTATGATTCATCTACGTCAACGTGATAACCATATCACCGGTATATTTTAGAGAGCACCTTTTGACTATAAGATAACTGATTTTCTCAGTCTTTATATCGTCCTCAAATATATATATATGTATTTAGGCGATCACCACTAGGGACGCCTGCCGGGACTAGACACCATGTTTTACAGGCCCGTTGAGGTTAGACTATGCGTCTCGCGGTTATCAATTCTCGCGCTTCCTCCGTCATTGTATTGTCGTTGTAACGCAATGTAGGATCTTAATTATTTTTCGAGCTTAGAAACTGGCTCTGTACATTGACGGTACTTCCAGTTAAAAGCACCTACTCGGCGATCGAACGCCAGTTACAAGCGCCTATTCTGTCACCTAGCGTAATTTCAAAGCTTTTTATGTCACCTAATAAAATAATTAGTTGATGAATGACGTGTGCTGTGAGTTGATACAACTAAAGAAAGAAGGGTATGAAATTTGCGGGGAAAAGAAAGAAAGAAATTCTCACCATATCTCACTACCATATTCTACCCTTTGTCGCGCTTTTTCTTCTGCTTTGTTTGACAAGACGTCACTGCTGATAATTTAAAATCTGTCAGCATATTATCTATAACTATCTTATATGCGTCGTGCTGCTGCCCAAAGTTTGGAAAAGGGATGTGAAATAGATTATGATAATTTTTTGGCATGAATCATATTGATCCGACTACATGCACGTACAATATTGATTAACTGGTAAGGGATAAAAGGAATAAGTGTGCATGTATCAATTCTAAGGAGACAAACCAGATGACATGTCTATGCCAATGGTTGTCAAGTTTAGCTTTTCCTTTTAAATAAGACGGAATATTGACATCGATTTTACTGATGGCACACCACTGATTTGATATTAAGTGTTCCATACGTGCATTCTAGAGACGTATTGATTCTTATTAGTACTACAGTGTTGAAGTAAAAACAGATACATTGCTTGAGTTGCCGAATGAAAAGTGTTGCCTTATTTATTTGCTTAATATATCAAGAAGGGAAGAATTCATGATATCAAAACGCGACATATACACGTGGAGGCTACGGGAACATACAAAACACGTGGTGACCACGTAAAACAACAGCGTAGACATAATGAAATCAGCACGTCTCCACAATGTGGTGATCACGTACAATTGCTAGCTTGGTACCATTCAGCGTTGTCGAAAACTTTCAAATAAGATGTTGCACCATTGCTGTCCCTTAAGATATAGCTGCACTATACTATAATAGCGTAAGTAAAATCTCTGATTTACTGATATATCTATTATAAGGACAGGATTGGTTATTTTGTGCACTTAAACTGAGATCTAGTTGGTAAAAAGGCATACTGCATAAAAACGCGCAAACTGTCCCCAGCAGTAAGCGTCTCATTTGGAATGAAACTGTCCTAACAGATAGCGGGTTACAAGCATTACATGTCAGATGTTGTGCTTGTATCTTAACATCCATGTCCATTTAGTTCAGGATCAACACTCCACAATTCCGCTTTGCATGCTCCAAACAAAAGCGTTCGTTCAATAACCTGACCCATGCGGTGAGATTGTTGTCACTAGCAGGAAGGTCTGGAACTTGAATGGACTGCTGATTAAACGACAGGAGGCAATACGTAAATTAATTTAATTCATTTAGCTGGATAAATCGCTGAAGAGATATCTCTATCTACAGATGGAGGATAATTGTTAGATCGCTAACTTTTACTTTAAGCCAATGTCGACCCCTAGTACAAAGCAATTTACGAAGGTCGTAGTGGCGACGAACTTGATCTCAATATTATCGATTATGATGAGAGGAATTACACCATCTACTTGTTAATGGGCAATATGTAGTGCCTAGGGACATTATCCTGATCCTGTAATCATTACATCTGCGAATTGATAATGAAATTTAACTGTAATAGCTGAACGATATAATTATAGTACTCGTTTCATTCTTATTTGTCAAGCACCATGCTCGGTCTTCGCGCAATAAGTATCAATAAAATAGCGATAGAATGTCTCAGATATATCATAACGCGCTTGAAATGAAAGTCTATTTGATGTATATGATGTTCGCGTATGCTTATTTTCGAACGTCAGTGAAGGAATACATCACTTGCGCTGATGCACTCCGCGCATGGAGACGAATGTACGTTTTGTTATATTGTTAGTCCGTCCCCAAGCCAAAATGGAGCTACAATTATGCATCACTGGGTTCGGCTTTTTGGTGAATGCGCGTGACCTAATAAGAACACACTTATGTATAGGTGGCATTACTCAACGGTAGTAGCAAACAGTTTATCAGTCACACTCCTCTCGCAATATTATTATGATCATCAAATAATAAAAGCCAACTCAATGCCACTGCGGCTGTTATGGGATAAAGCCACAGTGTTATGTCCTGGTATGATTTATGTGCTTGAGTGTTCATTGTTTTTACAGCATCATCTTTGAGGGTTATGTTGGCATGTAACAAGTCACTCGCATGATAAAAGAACAGCCACTTAGTTTTACCTTAATCCCACTTCTGACACCATGTTTGGATCATGTAACGCAATGTTAACTTGTATCAGTTACAGAGCTCAAGACGATGCAATTGTGGTATAAGAACTTCCGGTATTGTTTAGAACGAACTTCATTCAAACCAGGCAGAATAAGCATTATGTTACTATGATAATCATAACGTTAGTTCACCTACCACCGTTCAGCCACATTACCATGCGATAGCTAACACATACCTCGTTACACAGCTGTCAGTGATCTAAGAAACGTATCTGTGACAAGTGGATCCGGGTGTGCTAATCAAATGCGGTATGTGCTTAAGCAGTGCATCAGATGTAAACTTGACCAGGAGATGCAAATTGTTCGTAATGCAATGTCAAAGTTATTAGTTAGCGCATGGTTATATGATAGCAATTACGTCAGCAACAATACAAGTCAAGATACGAAGGTGTTACATTAATGATTACCACGCTACAACGCTTTCAATGCGAATGCTGTATGAACAAATGCGTAATGCCAAGTATGTCATTGTAGTATTTGGCGACATTCATCATGCGTCAGTTTGTCACGTCATGTTACCATGTTTGTCATTCTCGTCGGTTTGCATCGATACATAAAGTGCATATCAACCCAAATATAATCAATTGGTTGTTTTTTTCTGATGGGAAGAAGATCTCATACAGGTTGTATGCATTAGTGACAAAAATGTTAGAAACATTATATTTCATATGCTAAGAAACTACATTACCACATAGCTCATTGTCAATCTTCGGATGGTATCCGGGTCACAGCGTGTTAACACGAATGCCATCCGCGTCTCTTCCTAAACCTATTATTTATACACTTGAGTCATCATTGCCTTTACAGTAAATAACTTTAAATGGCTATAATTAGATTGAGTCTTAACTAGCAATAAAGTGCCTGTAAGAAAAGTCTATCCACGTCATACCATTAACAAATTACCCACAGAAGCTATGCGGCCCTTTAAGGCGACGATCCGACAAATCGATCTAGTTTCAATTCTAGTCGCATAAGCATTGTAGCAAGTAGCCGTAAATGGTTGTATTTTACCTCTATATTGCCTTAGATATTTTACGATAAAACCAGTAGAATTGGAGGTACATGGAAGATCTTACAGAATCAGTTTACATACAGTTTTTCCATATGGTTTACATTCATAGCGCAGATCAATTTGGTGGCTGGTTTATGCACTTAATACAAGAAGCGGTGTCAATCCGGTCACGTGACATACGTTTTCACTAGTCAAGTAATAGAATGTTTCAATCAATGACTCCTAGGTGGTTTCACTACTATAAAATAAGCGGATTAGTGTAATAGTTATTTATGGCACAAGTGATTTCCACGGCAAACTAAAGCCGTCATAAGGCCTAAGGGACCCTTCCAAAGGATTCAAACTGCAACTCACAACCGCCGCTGTTTTTAATAGTAATGATTTCTTCGTCTCTATACATAAATGTTTGACTACGCCCCACCCGATCTATAATGGTCCAGTTAATTGGGATTCGGATTTGTGGAGAACACAACCGACTATTATCGACAAAAACATGCAATCTGAGCCTGCAGAAAGGCAATTGCTTATGTTGAAATAATCGACTAATTTACGTGGGCTTCAACTAGTGGCGCCTTGATTTGCTATGTCTCTGACAGATTGTTTGATGAAACAGGACTCTTATACTGGCGTGAGCCTTATATTGTGGTGGCTGGATTTGGTGTAATTTTTTTAACAGAGCGTTTGAAGTTGGAAAGAGACTAATATAAGCAACGATTGAAGAGTAGAATTTCAAAGGTGTTACTATTAACATTTGATCTTTAGGACGAGTAACGTTTTTATTATTCATTGCAGAAGCCTGTATTCTGGGCCAATGTGCTATTTGCCTCTGAGGCAACGATACATATCTAGGTTGGTTGCTAGGGACAAGGAGCGTGACGTCACACATGCTGCGCGGCCTCCAAGAAAAGTGAATTGCAAAACTTTTTCTGGGGTTTTAAGATTAAACCGTATTTTTATGAAGCCATGTCGTCTTCCGATGAAGATTTCGGGGCCCTTTTTCATAACATTGGGGCAAATTATGTTCATGTCTATTTATTTGAGCAGATACAAGCGGGAGATGATTCACCCAAGTTAGACTTGTAAATGACACCTGGAGATCTAACGTTAGATCTCGACCATTGGAGAGAATAGCCTTCCCAAGCTTTATTGAACTATATTAACTGGTCAAAAATAATCGTCAGTGTAAGTTACCTGATAAATTTACACATTCTGTGTGTTGAAGATGGTATGTTGACAGACCTAGCTACTACAACAAGTAGTACATGGCTAGTAAATGTAGCTTTGTCATAGTACCCTCAGCACATTTAATATTGTGGACAAATGTTTGCATGCAGTATATAACTTTTACATTCATTCATTGTACCGCAAATATAAAATTACAATGACAGTCTTGTTTGTAATCATTTCTCTAACGTAAGTGTAGCTGGTAACACTGCTTCACAATGGACACAGCAAGAGAGTGTGCTGCAGAAGTTTTGAGAGAGTGATGGCTATAACGGAGGAATGGCCATGCATCAACAAACATCCCAGATTACTGCCAAACTACCTGAACAAAAATTTGCTTGAAGAGTCCAAATTGCCAATGTATAAAATGAGTTCCCAATTCAGGGAACCGTTCAACGTCAATATAACATTTGGTAGTGATCATACTCCAGGGATAAGCGCGAATGGGCACGATGTGTTGTATAGCAAAGAATAGAGCTGCTATATTTGCGTTCCTTGGTTTGTCAGTCGCAATAAGTTATCCATGTGGGAGCATTATCCACATATTAGATCATACCCTTGACTTGACCGACCGCATAATATTGTCACCCAGGTACTATAAACGACGAGGTCATATTGGGCAATAACTTTTGTATTCCCACTGCAATTTTATCTAATATTGCTTGGTGTGACGTTTGATGGCGATTGCTGTCAGACTTAGACCATCGTCGGTAACATCTACAGCAAACTACTATTACAGACGAAAACATTAATTTGGTAGATTACTCGCCAACAATGACAATGACTTGTCATCTTATCAGTCATGACCAGGGACAATGCCCATGAATACCCATCAAAACTAGACATTGCAGCGCTCAGATTAAGCTTTTACTGTCAGTTTAAGGCACTTATCCACCTCATATTTCTCATGAAGCGGCTCAGTGTTACGCCTTTGAAAGTACGTTACTGGCCAGAAACAAATAGATGTTAAATAAACATGCATTACCAACAATGCATGACTGTAGAGTCGACGAAAACATTATCACCGCTCTATGAATAATTTGTAACGGCAGCTCAAGCTGGGCTATTTTCGCAAGGCTAATGGTTTGAGATCCTAGATGAACAATCGCATTAGCGATGTAAAGTAATTAAGTGGAAATACTATACTATAAGGGCCCAGGGAGAAAGCCTTTTTGCTACACACTCATGCTCCCAGTAACAATGATGATGATGTGACGAATGCGATTGAAAAAACAGTAATGTGGCTTAGATCTTTATGTCACCAACCATTAACAACATGTAAAGTGCAACAGCCCTATCGATTCATCTTACTATTCCTTGAATGGAAAAGAAGGAATAATTAGCATTTGCACGAACATACAAACATCCATATAATTGGTAAAGTGGTATTCTATAAATTCTGACCTGCAATGGAAGTGGACCGCAACATGAATGCACACTAGTGTTGTGACGCCTATCCTCTACGTCATTGCCATGTGCCTTCACGAACACACAATAAAGAATAGCCTCAACCATCCAAACCTCATTCAAGACTGCTTTGTAGTGCTGTATATATTCAAACATCAGCCGTCATTGCTTGTCGGACTCAAAACACCAAAGAATGTTTACTTCTTAGTCGGTCATGTGTACATAAATGAGAACATAACAAATGTTTTGCTGTAATATCATGTTTGATTCTAGGCATTTTTGTCAATGTAATATTAGGCCGATATTACATAAGGTTGTTATTCCAAGCCGAAATTGCCTACAAAAGGCAATACACAAATATCCATTTGGTGTCAACGTCTGTGTCAGGTATCAGTGGAGCACTTGATATTAAATGGCTGAAATACAGCCATCGAAAGGGTTTCAAGATAAAAACATTACCATTAGTGTATCCAGATTAAGTAACGGTCAGTGCCAATTAATAATCGCATCGAGAAAAGCCAAATGTTAATGACTTAGTGTATCCAGGTAGGCCATTTTTAGCAGAATCGTGTCATCATTACCTTGGCAATACCGATTGCATTACTGAGCCATGTTGGCAACTCAGACAATACAAACAATTGTGTGATATAAGATCATATAAGCTTATCACTCACAGAGTCCAGCTTTATTCCTTTTCAGACAGAACAATTACTTTTATACACGAATTCATTGACCTACAACTTGCCAGTTATAATTGGCAATACATCATAAGAAGGGCTCAATAATGCTGTATTACTCCTACATCGGCTAAATACACCGCTTTGTGATTCACCTACGATAAATTTCGCTCCTGTTCAATAACTGATCAACTGCAGTAAATGGTTGTTGTGATGATGTAACTGCCTAAAACAAACCTAGCACGGGTGAGACAAAAGCTCTTTAATATCATTTCATATCACGCTGAACAATAATCCAGTAGAACGCATGTAAAAATTACTGCATAATAGTAACATATCATAAAGGAGGAGAGAGTCGGGACCACGGGGTTTGCAGCAAAGTTAGTTGAGAAATGTTGACCTTGTTATCACGCAATAAAAAAACACATAACGATGGCGCTTACTAATACAAACGTAAATATATTTATATCATGAATGTATGAGGACAATATCTAACGCGAATAAATATGCGACTTATTCTTTATAAATGAGTGTGGAAAAATAACCTGATGCATTTATTGAATAACCACAATATAACTATATATCTATTGTGGCTATAGGCTAAAGGTTGACAGATATTAGCACTGCTATTCAGTTCCAAACTTTTACAGTATATCGTTGTTTAAAGGGATCAAATGTCCTTCTAAGACTGGATCAGCATCAAGGACAAGCAATGGTATAACCTTTGTATTGTGTATTACTTGCTGTTGCAGGGTCAGCTATGGTTGTTCATATTTATTATTAACTGACATGTATTAAGCTCACGATGAACCTAGTGTCAAGGAATAAAAATGGAGGCGATTAATAATCCGGGAATATTTGATGGGCTCTAGACGTGTACATTATGAATGGATTATCTGTTAACGCCATGAAATAAAACAGGAAACTCTATATTTACATTAACATACATTCAATTAAAAAGCTCGAGTTTTGCTGTGTTCTCTAGCTAGATACTTAGGGTTGGCTATCTTTTTTTTCAACACGTAGAAGCACTGTCTGTCCTGTACCAGATTTTTCTCAATGATCCAGCGCAGAATTAATGCCCTTGACGAGTACTAAGCATTCCCTGCGGAAGATAGTTCCTTTCAGCTCTTCATGTACATTTCATTTCATGAATCTGAAATGGAAATTTACACAGTCAGAAAAATGAGTATGAAAATGATAGCCTGTGAAATCAGCGAGAGGGTATGTGGGATATGCGTCGGAGCTGCTCGCCTGGTAAGTCAAAATGTATATATTGTTTAAAATTTCCAAGGGCAATGAATTTCATCCAAAAATTTCTTCAGCCGAGCTATTGATAAGAAGGCTTTGTTATAGATATATTCGCCACATATGTCGCCATTTACAGCTAAGCTAGAGTAACTATTGCAACGTAAGTGACACGTACATACATCCAGGATTGCTGAATATATAATTAGACGTGTTATGTTAGAGAGACGTTTAGCTCATAGATAATCGCCAGGGTTACAATATACGTAGTCACGTGTACATCAAAATGCATTCATCCTCGAATTGCGTGATTGTGGTTCTGAACACGCGTCTTAATATAGCTTAAAAGAAGGTTCTGGAAAAACCTATGTTAGCTACTGGTCATTCAAATGTAAGACTGAAAACCGAACCGCATGGCTTCCGAGAATTTTAAACATACCTCATCTGACAAGCAGTCATGTCTGCTTCATTTCTTGCACAATACACAGTGCGCCTTATCTGACAAAAAAAAGCAATCAAATGCAACCGTGAGGACCAATCATTCATTGTCTAACTCGCCTTACCCTGCCATGTTATGAAAAGCACAACGTGACGATAAAGCGATAAAACATCATACCTTTGCAGCTAAACTTGTCATATCCACCTTGATCGACATATCCACCATAGTCGACATACCCACAATACTTACACACAACCATAGAAAAGCAAGACCACAATACGCTCTAGAGAGCTGCCGATCAACTTATGCTTATAATCGGCTCACGTGTGGGTTGAGCGGGATGCATGATTGTGGAAAATTCGTGCCGACAGGTGCTTTATTGCATGTTTGATCCAGAATGATTGTTAATTAAATAGCATCATTCGGTTGTAACTACGATGGGATGAATTGACGATTAATTAGCACAACAGCCACGTTCCTCTTGTAATGGGGCGCCACAAATGCCATTATTGTGATTGTGGTGAACACAATGAAGCGACAAAGACAGATGAGGGCCTGTCATGTGGCGGAGGCGTAGTTACGGCTCATGGATCGGTACGTCATCAAGCGTACCATAGAGAGCACCAGGAGTCGTGTAACGCCATCTTTATAGGACATCACTGTCCACATCAATTGTGGGCTAACGGTACTCCGTGCTGTCTTTGTTATTTATAGCAACAGCGTACCATGGTCGCCTGCCTCTCATCATCGTCGGATTTGCTCAGTCGAATGTTTACACGCTGTCTTAAACAGCGTGTTAATAGGTCTGGAGATACTATAAATGTGGTGCTTTATCAGTAGGATTTACGTCACGTTATGTAAGCTATACAAGCGACTGGGGATTTGAAGCATGTGTCAGGTTATTGGTGTCTGACAAAAAGAAGATATGTTGTGTGAATTCTGTTCAAAATGTCACTTTGGTCACGATTTCTTTTTATATTATTTCCCCACACTTGACCATTGTAGCAACTAAACAAAACGAATTTAACTGGGTGTTCATTAGCCCATTCACTGTGCAATTTCACATCACTGCCAGGAGGTCGAAGCCATAAGTACCATCAGGACAACAAGTCTGCATTACTTGGTGAAGCATTGGAACGTTTCGTGCGATAGAATGATTGTCACTTAAGGTGTTTGTCGAAGGCATACCTGTGGGTTGGAAGACATCAAACCCGAGTGAATACATAAGATATATTGCGAAATGATCACGGGGTCATTGTCACTGAGCATGCGTAAGCGTTGTCTCTTAGTGAAGAAAAAAGTTGCAATTCAGACGTTGGTTTAAAACATTTGTTGGGCGATTGTGAGTGTTGCATTCATACAGCATGTTTTGTCGACAATTGTGATTCCATCATGCAATATTGCCTAGTGATGAAGTCCACTAAGCCAGGCTTGGTCACTTTGAGGTAAGCAAATATAAAAATATTTATTGAATGATTTACTTAGACACTTTATCGTTGTCAAAATGCAACTGTATTGTATGAAGTTCCATAGCTGGAGCAGAATCAAGAGCATGTCTTTGTAGAACACTTCTGGTTCTTATAATTTGCTGATTGCTTCATGACAGCCTCGGGCTTGATGCTTTAAGCTTTTCACGACGCAGTACTGTCTACATGTCACACATCGAATCGCAGTTCACAGGTCTAGGTAACTTTGTGTCCACTGCCCCCAATATGTCATGCTGTTCAAAAGCCCTACGTTGTATTACAGTCCACTCGCCATGACGAATCTTCAACACTGATACTAACCGCTCCATTTGAACTCGACCTGTGTCGGTCTAGGCAAGTAATACAAGATGATACACAAAGCTATCAAGTGACAGCCCAATCCCGCAATCATAATGTACAATTTACTAATTCACATCATGCATAACCTCACGTGATTTTTTGTACAGTAAAGAAATACTCTTCCCTTCGCGAGTAACTTGGGAATAGCTACAAACGTTATGCCAAGTGATGTCATAGGCACTATTTCTGATACGGCACTACTGTATCATGATGTGGAGGTTGTGATGTATGTCTCTATGTTTACCAGAATCATCATGAGATTAAATAACACCTTTGTGAAATAATAAGTTAATAATATATCCCACACTAGTACATTATGTCATGTATCATTGGCTGGTTTCGACTTGGGATATACTGTATCAATCGGCAGTAATGCTTAGTCTGGACAAACGTCCAAAGAATTGAACGATAGGCATCGCTTTACGGCCATCAATGATTTGTGAAAAAAAAATAATAACAAAGTGTACACTTGCAATAGTTAGACACTATTGTTTCTACATTATTAACAAAACTCTATTGGTCGGATAAATAAAGATACGGAGAGGTTATAAGATGAGACAGGATAACGCTAAAACTGCCAATATCCAAGGCAATGTCAGGTTGTAATGTCGAATGTGATTAGTTCACTCATATAATTATAACGTGGTAAATATCATAGATAATCTTAATAAAACGAATCGATGTGTGTTATTATGCTCAGCAATCCCGTGCACTTAGGCATTAACTCATTCTTAACTCATGTAATCTTCACAATTCGTCCCTGTCTCATTACAATAAACATCAATCGCACGGTCCTATTTGACATCTAATGAATCTCCAGCGATCTTCCTGCCCTTAGAGTGTTTGGACTTCCACAAAATTTAACGAGAAATTTGCTTTAATGCTTTCCATTAATGTCAGGTTTACCCGATTTTAGGGAACTAACGCAAAGCATTCAGCTGATAGAAGCATAACGCATCCCACCACATAGATAAACTAGTCAGAGGGTAATAGCAGGCCAGATGTCCCAGACGTGTTATGCCATTTAACAACACAGGAGATACATTAAATTACTGTTTTGTTCACGCTGGTGAGGATGTGAAGCGAGTGCTGTTTTTTCTATATAGTGAGCCGTTTTCAAACACTGAAGCACACGGCAATCAAACTCAGAGCCGGTATTGTTTTGAAAGTGTTGATATGGATAAACGCCGTGCATCGATCGGCATATAAGCATCAACGAGCATGGCAATCTATAGATGTGACATTCAACAGAACTGCATGGACATTATCGAGTCATCGTTGCCAATATTTTGATACGGATTGCACCATTTAAATCAGTATTGAACCATTATCAATAAAATAGTTCACACGACGGCGATCATAGCATTTTCACTATTGTACTATTTCTGTCTAGAATTCTAAAATACTGTTTAAGTATTCGAAATGATATCCGACATTTTGAATTGACCCACTGAGTCCTCTGAATATGCTCAGGGACCCAGCTAAGAATAAATCATTGTTCTAAATATGCAGATGATTGTAGTCGGCAGCTGCATGAGGATATAGCCAGAGAAACATGGCTAGATGTTACCTAATTTGATCCATTATAACGTCGAACAACAACAACCGTCCTGTTAAAATACTGTAACATCATCATCATCATCATAATCGTCATAATCGTTATCATCAACATCATCCTTTCCTCACCGTATAATTATTATGCATGATGCAAAAAGGATGGTGAAAGAGATCTATTTATCTGATTTATCGCACCAATGACGATAATTTATCTGGGGTCTTATTGCATATCTTATTGCACGTCCGCCGTGAATGCAAATAGGCATATGAACAACTAAGCACATGGTCACTGAGACATTAAACTGCACTGCTAAGTTGTTAATACTAAATGTTTGTCTAAATATCAGGAACTCAGACTAAATAACAGTTATTAAGCGCAGTTTTAATGATGAGCATTAAATTGCAGGGCATGCTTCGAACCCGTATATGTTTTGGCAGAGTATTATCATTCAACACAGACAGAGAAGTCTTACAATGAGCATTTCTATAATGCGTCGGTTTTTTTCAGTCCTCGCTTAATGGATTCTGTGTCGCAAACCTAATGCCGACGGGTCAGAAACATCTACATTGCTTGATAACGATTGCTGCTGTTCGGGTATTTTTTAATCCGGCATTTGACGTATAAAACATATTTAAACATCTTCATAACATCTTTGACTCCCTTTATACAGCATCTGCAGGACAGCAGCGAGGCCCAACCTTGCTCGATATAAAAGTGATGTGCAACAAAATATGGGTTATGTCCTAAATAGCTCGAACCTGGGAGTAGAACCCAATCATAGAGCTCGACTGAATACTATAGTGGAATGCTTTTTGTGGAATGCTGCGAAAAACATGACATTCCTATCTGATGGCTCATAGAACCAGACGTAGCTTTAAAATAGGAAATAGGCCAGTTTGCAAGTACGGAAATACTTAGCAATGCCATTTTGTCAGTAATCTGCATAAACCCCGTTTCATGCAACGTAAGTTGGAGGGTCCGCTCATTCACACTATGTTAATTTGAACATGTTTGAATCAAATAGGTGCCTGAATCGCCACCTAGTGCTGGTATTGTGTAGCAGAGATTATCTATGACATCACTACGGTAGAGTCACAAGATCGCCGTACTTTTCTCATTGGCCAAATAACACCACAGGCGTCACCAGGTCGGACCAACTAGCAGGGAAGAATAATTTTAGTTTTGACCAAGGGATAAACAGATTACATATGTGTCGTTGTACGATATAATTGCGTGCATCTCCATGCAGGTATATCTTTGAGTAGGTCTGTCTTTATCAGTTTATGTTCCCATGCTTGTCTCACAGGTGCGCCTGTCTTCATGTTCAATTATTGCAACTCCATGAAAGTTTATATAATATTACGATGGTTTTTTTATGTCGATCTTTACTTCGATGTCTCTCTCTGAAAGTTCTCATCTCAAAGATATATTGGTTTTTGACTAGCAGCAGAAAGGCTTTCATTCTAGGCAAATTAGCAATCTGAGTCTTTTAACGCCCCAATGAGACCATGGTATACGATCGTTTTATCACAATACGTCGCACCAAAGGTATATATTGCATTTTATAGAACTGGCTTTACTGTGAGGGCTAACATTAGCTCAATGATGGATGTCAATTTGATGTTATATTCGGAAGGCACGCCTAGCTCTTTGTCATCGATTGCGCATCAATGCGCCAACTCGGAAGCCATATTCAGTACAATTCACATGGACCAAAGGTTAATTCGAAGACATAACATTTCATTATTTCAACCTCAAGAAATGCCAACCAAGATTTAATGTGCATTTCATAAAAAAAAACAGCACTTATGTTGGAAAACAATTATTGGCCGACATCTTACTACTTTTGGCGACGATATCCGCATAATCGAGACAATTGTGTGTTTACTGCTGCATCATCGGCCTTATAAAGTCTGATTGCTGATTATTGACGAGACGTATATTTCTAGAAAAGTTTGTCACGTGCCAGATAGTTGTAGACATCTAAAGCTGATAACGGACGGAGTGTTGGCGCTGTTACCAGAAATATATGGAAATGCGCATGCGTAATTACTTCACCTGGCTATGGTTCAAATGCCGTTCAAAAATTGTGATATTTGACTCCAACCGAGTTTTATCGCACATAACACTGTATTTTTGTCCCCCTACCATCCATCTAAGCCATGGGCAGCTATCAAATAAATGCGAGCTGTCACATCAAAACACTTGGTATATTCATCACCCTCCGGTGATCAGTTTTGTCAATAATATAACCTGCATCTTTGACTGAGGTGTTGCGCGGGGCCTAGTTTGTATGTTTACTGAATTATTTTACACATGAAACCCATTGACATTGCAAGAGTGCTGCTTGGTTGAAAACAGTCATACAAGAAGAAAGACGTTTTTGACATATTTTATTTTGATAGACAGACGCAATGTGTATAGAAAATAACGAAAGTGACCCTGCGTCTACCAGATATGTGTCGCTGGACCTGGTGAGGATACTGCAAAGTGAGGAAGAGGAATCCTACTGGGTTAATTCATGTTTTGAGTGTAGGCTATGGGCGAAAGTCGACGAAGAAGCATTTTGCCGTTCTGGGTGACATTGGTAATGGATAGCTAAAACCATGCTGCTTGCATGAAGCTAAATGGCCTGGGCTTTTGACAACATGACTATCTGATCCCCTGTACCATAAGGGGTTGAGGGTAGCGGATGAATGTAAAAACATGATGTGACAGTGAACAAAACTGAATGACATTTGCAAATATTCAACATCATCAATGTGATGCTGACGTGGCTAACGCATCTACCAAGCGAATAGCAACTTTGTTCCGGTCCAGGTGGCTAAAAACTTTTACAACAGCGATAGCTATCCAATTAATGCCTCGCAGCGGACGATTGTGAATACACGATATGACGATGCATAATTTGTGCGGTAGCGAATTTTGCAAGGCAATTTCGAAATATTCCCAAAGCCACGCCATCATCTTCACGCAATGAGGATTCTGATAGATAGACACACGAGCTATGCTTTCTGAGCTAACGCTTAAATCAACGGCAAATGACGTAATGCCAATCGCGGAAAAACAACATCTAATTTGGATGGACAACAAAAAGCTTATGCTGCCTCCGACAGAAATAGGCCTGAGCATGCATGGTTGGCAGCACTAGTACGACCGGGTTTTTTTATTCTAAACTTGCTCCCAGTCAGAAATTAATTTCACATGTACCTGCTCTAAGGTTTCATCTCCGAGATTGATGGTATTCTTTTTCTGTGTCACGCACCTTCTTGGAAGCCAGTAATTTAGGCCGCTCAACATTCTATTTTCGTCATCCAATCTTGCTTCTATGGGCAGGGTTGTGAAATTAGCGTCATGGAGGAGGTGGGATATTGATTGCTAAGCCTCGTCATTAATCATTGTTGCGACCAACATTGATTACACTTGACTAATCATGCTGTGTTAAAAATTTCGGCAATGCTTGAATAACATTTTAATGGCGAGAATATCTTAGAGCGATCAGCATCATGATGAAGAGCGGTAAGGCCGTATATCGTTTCAGCATGTGTGTATTTCGCTGAAACATGAGCAGATGCAGCAAGCAAATGCCGATTCGACTGATTCATGAGGTAGTTTCTCTTTTTTTCCAGCAATGCGACTAAGTGCCGATTAGCAGCTGGTTCATCATGACTGATAGACATAAATACTCTACAAATCGGTCGAAGCAGCTTCACCTCCAGCATAGCGAGTCAAATGCATGCACCTTGACACGCAAACTTGCGACAGCAGCCTCATCCCTGACTTAAATCCATATATCATCATAATCTAATGTTTCCCCTGCTTGCTTGCAGAAGAATTATTAGCAGTCATGTTATATTGGTTGTGACTGATGCTGTAATACTAACGTTGTTTGAACGCACTGGAACATTGAACATAGTAGTGATGTGCTTACCAAAACTAGTCCACTGTAACAGTTAACTGAAGCTGATTAGATCTGTGTCAAAAACCAGCTCTCGTTTGAGCCGTCAACATGATGAACTAGTAGTTTGCAGCACCGAAGGCAATCGGTCCGACCGGAGCTGAGGATAAGTTCAGCGTAACAAGGTTCATGGACAAATTCATCTTTAGTATCCGACCAGATGCGGAATCTTATCTTGTTGAAAAAGTAGTGATTCGTGTGGATTTATGGATCCAGTGCCAAGCGCTAACAATAGGTACGTCAATCAGTAAGCTCGGTGAAACAACCGTGACGACGAAACAGCGTTTGTATCCTGACTTGAGACTTAAACTTATAGAGTATGGAAATGTTTCCTTCTCTATATGGCGGTAGTGCATAACTTATGTGTCCTGCTCGGGGGCTTAATCGTTAGCTCCTCCTTATCTAGCCTGCTACCTATTATCCTCTCTTGCTTGAAATTGCAACTAAGTTAAACAGATCATATATATATATATATATAGAGAGATATATATATATATAGCTATATATATATATATATATATATATATATATAATATAGATATATATATATATCCTCTATATAGATATATATATATAGATATATATATATATATATATATATATATATATATATATATATATATATATATATATATATATATATATATATATATATATATATATATCTATATATATATATATATATGTATGTATATATTTGCCGTCATTAGCAAGTAATTATTAATTCGGCATATTTTAATTGTTGCAATGAAAAAATGCAATCCCAATAAAAAAAAGTTTCCTCTCTTTATTACTAATAAATACTATTGGTCCACTAAAGGTCGTCCACGAATGGTCAATATACTAATTTATACGTGCAAATCCAACCTTTCGTGCCCATACATATTTGCGTATATTTGCAAAATACCGATATATTTCGCAGGTTTTTTTTGTTCATTATGGATAGGAAAAGTAATATTTATTGTAAAAGTGATCAATACTTCTGCTGCACTGAAGAACTAAGTTGAATAACAAGTCTGTATGTAGTGGAGAAAAAATATTAATGCACTCTATGCAATCCAGCCATCTTCGTATGACCGATACATACGTGGTAATCGCAACGCATTCCCTTCTGTCAATATGGAAGGTAGCCAACCGAATAACGAATGTTGCTCAACTCCACGCGTGACACACTTGCCTCTAATTTGCTTTTTTCCATTTTAACCTGAAAGAGATCCCTGCTGATGTAATACGGGAACCGATGACCAACAATAGGAGAGGATAAGTTTATAATTGGTTAAAAAAGCAAGAGTGAATTTATCAGGATAATTATATACTATCCATTGAACTAATTCTTGTTATTTCTAACAAACCTGACGGTAGCTGAGATATGATATGACTGCTTTCCGTATGTATGAGACCCCATTAAATTGCCGAGACCTATATATAGTTCTCTTCAATGCAGCGGACATTCATTACACTGTCATGACCAGCACAAAATCATGCCTGATACCTTTCGTGATGTTTCTCTATAGCATCAAATAAAGGGCCGGATAGTTAACAATCGAGAAATCTATATCGAATTTAATCTGAGGACACTCCACAATCCCTTGTGTGCGACAGATTTATTCTTAGGTGGGAGAAGAATCGAGACACTTATGAAAGCACAGACTACTCGCTGTGTATGCTACTACTGCTTGATAATTCACAAAGGCCATTCTGACATTGCAAAGTATATCTCCAAATACTTTTGGGGGAAATCATGACTTTAAAACTAATGTCAGCAAGTCGTTGTTTAATATTGCAATGTATATAGCGAACAATTTCCAAAGCAACCGTAGATGTGGATGGGTCAATACACTGCATCTTTATTAGGATAACAATCGTGTGTTTGCCACTGTCCCACAGTACTTTTATGTTGATATATTCCACTATTGAGGACAATACATATGACCATATTGTATACAAAAACTTAGTCTGACTACTTTATAATGCAAATGAGAGGATAAGGAATGACACAGGACAAATAGTTCGCATTAATATTCGACTCGTGAGAAGGTTACATTCCACTTGGAGAGATAAATGCACTACTTCTGCACAAGTGTCTTCGAAAATGTCACTCTGAAATCAGCGCTGTAAATTTGACGATTGCTTATCATTTGTTAGCACTTATTTGTATGTATTCATCGCGAACGCTCGGCAAAAAATATCACTTTTGTATGCACGTAATAATACATGGTGAACGCGAGATGCAATGTTCAGCAGATTGCCAGAAAAGTTGAGCCATGTCTCCACCTCGCGACACAAAAGCCATGATTCCAACTAGCGACACAACTGCCCATAGGCTTCACAACAACGTGACGGGATCAATTCAATAGCCAAGGCATTAAATCTGTGATCCTCGTCGACATTTATTGTAACAAGGAGCTGCATAATAACAGCCAATGACGACAACATTAGTCGTCTATCACGGATATTGCTAGTCTGCTTGCTGATGTGGCAGGACGTGTAAGCTTTATATCCGCCCACGAAGAGCTGATACATTTCAATATCACGGCCGCATTGTTTCAGGTTAGACGCTGTAATTCGCCTCAGCAGAGTCTACGATCTACCAACTTATGCGCTGATAGTTAAGCTCTTCGCTTAGTGATAAAGAACGTCAATCTAACTACATCGCGTGACCTCACACCGTAGCGGTCTCCGTCAAGCGCCAAGTGCCATAATAGATACCTTAAAGTGTCAAGTTTACCTGACTAACAGGAATTCAGGCACAAATAGCGATCGTTAGTAGAGTTTGACGGTCAGCATTAGATTGCATTGCATGCTTTGCATCAGTGGGTGTATGTGAAGTGTAGTACCATTTAACACTAAAAAGGATGATTTACAATGAATACTTAATGGATTATGTCATGTTATCCTTGTGCATTTGCGCATCAACATTGGCTATCATTCGCGTATTCGTGAATCAAGTGATGCACATGTAAGCCATATTAAAAAGAACAGTTTGGTCCCTAAACTAAAGCCTACGGGCGTAAGCGTACCTCTTTCAATTGTAATTCACATCTGACTCTGCATGTATAGGCAAAGCGACCTTAGCTTAGAGCATTTAAGGAGCATTGGAGCCTCCAGCTCATCTGACCGTTATCATATTGGTAACTATGACTCCAGCATGTTACCTCATACATCATTACATGATCTGAGCTACTTGTTTATAACTAGTGGACCCGAGTGCACATTATTGATCAATATGACGCTTGATAATATTGATCAACTAATGCTTGGCATAAGTATCCTTCACAATGGCACAATTGCAATAAACATCAGTGAGATGGTGCTCTGGGACGTATAATGAATGGCATTCTCAATCGATCATCCTACTCTTTTAGGTTTTTGACTTTCACAATTTTTTGCGATGAAGTTTCCATAATGCGTTCCAGTTATGTCAGGTTTTGTCAGGGAATGTATACAAAGCATTCTGCCGCAAGAAGCAATCGCGTACCTCACCACTCAGACAAGCTAGTTACAATGTAATATTACGCTAAAATGTCACCATGATGTTCCAGACGTGTTTTACCAGACCAAATATACCGCAAAATACTTCTTGCTTCCGCGGCCCATCCAACCTTCTTATTTTCTTAACATCAGAACTATAATATGAGGAATACCCCTATTCGAATAAAGTATCACCTGGGGGAATGTTGGTGATCTCTATATAATAGCTAAGAAACACAGCCAGTAGGACCTTGATTAGCTCTGATCAAAGGGTGAGCTGGCTGCATATAACAAGCAGGATTTATATGAAGAGTGAGGTGGATATGGCGAGTATGTTTGACACTGTGAGTATGGTTGATAAGGCGAGTATGGTTGATAAGGCGAGTATAGTGGATATGGCGAGTATGTTTGACATGGTGAATAAGGTGTTTTTGGCGATTATGATGGATATATTGAGCAGGGTGGATATAGTAAGTATGGTGGATATAGTAAGTATGGTGGATATAGTAAGCATGGTGGATATGGCGAGTGTGGTGGATATAGATAGTGTGGTAGATTAAACTTTTCAGAGCCTCCATACAATAACACGGTCATGTGACGTTCAGACTATTCAAGCAGTTCGTTGAGCTGCTTATCTGGATAGCGGACCTTATTACAACCGTTGTTGGCATATTGCAAATGGGTGTTACACACGGCCATGTACATTGTATGACTAATGGTGATTAATTGACCAACCGTTATTCTAACAACTCAAATCGTGGAACCGACAGTTGGGCATTGCGGCGTGATTGATTAGGCGAGTATGGTGGATACGGCGAGTATGGTGGATATGGTGAGTAAGGTGGATATGGCGAGTATGGTGGATACGGAAAGTGTGGTGGATAAAATGAGTATGGTGGATACGGCGAGTATGGTGGATACGGAAAGTGTGGTAGATAAAATGAGTATGGTGGATATGGCGAATGTGGTGGATACGGCGAGTATGGTAGATATGGTGAGTAAGGTGGATACGGCGAGTATGGTGGATACGGCGAGTATGGTGGATATGGTGAGTAAGGTGGATACGGCGAGTATGGTGGATATGGTGAGTAAGGTGGATACGGCGAGTATGGTGGATATGGTGAGTAAGGTGGATACGGCGAGTATGGTGGATATGGTGAGTAAGGTGGATACGGCGAGTATGGTGGATATGGCGAGTATGGTGGATACGGAGAGTGTGGTAGATAAAGTTTTCCAGAGCTTCTATGCAACAACACGGTCGTGTGACGTTCAGACTCTTCAAGCAGTTTGTTGAAATGCTCATCAAAACGTGGAACCGTCTGTTAGACATTTCGCTGTGTTTGATATTGTTTGAGAGTTTTTTTTCGAAATTGTTTGCTTTCGTTATTTCTAGTTATACGTCCAGTAACATTTAGACCAATCATTCCATTGATACGTTGTTATTGGCGCATCAGATCACACCAGGTAAACCGAGTCAACGCCACATTTTGGCATACAGAAGAGACAATCAATGACCTGCGATCCCATAGGAACACTTTTTAATTGCGACAGGAAGACAGAATGAGGCTTGATTAAACTCACTGTAAAATTTACGGAACAGCTAACATCCGTGACAAATAGAATCTACACGGACCATAGATAGAAACCTGCCTTTGTCCAATATCTGTCAGAAACTAGCAGGACACGCACAGTACATCCAATATATTGACGACATTCGCAATGGGATTGTATGCGGTACGAAAATTTCAATACCTGAACATTTACTTTAAATAGTGCTTTGGTAATTTCGTGCTATGTTTGGAGTAGAATGCACACATAGAAACACGGTGTCAACACGTAGCACCAGAAGAAAAAGAAGATGAAATAAGGCGTCGACCGTTTTGAAATGTTTTTGTTTTATTAGTCTTTCTTCGCCATTTCCAACGTGAATCACCCAGCAACTGATACATGGCGCCTAAGGTTAATGCCTGCACTTCAATCGACCAAAGCGAATTAAATAATGGATGCTCTTTGGTGTCAGCATTAGTTCAGCAGCTCAACATCCTATGGCTAACATACTAATAGTCCTGTAGTAGCATATACCCTACGGCCACGATTGTATCTTCCCACAAGTGAGTTAACTCAACAATCCCTTGAGCCCCCACGTTCCGTCTGGCACAATTCTCTCTGGATCAAGGGCCTAGGTACAGATCACTCAGAAACGGCGCAATTGTGGCCAGGTTTGTTGCTGCTCGGATCAAAACCACCGTAGCAGATTGGCCAATCGGAGCATGCCTTTCAAACACGCTTGGCTTAATCCGGAGATCGCCGGCTAAATGCACATTGTCATTCTGCCATCTTTGTTACGCTGATAAGGCGCCACGCGTGACCGTGGCTCAAGAGCGTTGATTGGCTAGCCATGAAACATACCGATCATTGTTTTATTTGGAAAGCGGGTTATTCTGGTTTGAGCACTAAGCCACACGAGGCAGTGTAGATAAGCGAGGGATAAAGACTGACACTTACCCTGTATGTCAGCTGAGACTCCACGGATATGATGAATATTAAGGCCAATTCTTGGCTTACTATGTACTGTATCAGGAACAGCAATATGTGCTTGACGAAACAGTCATGAGTGGTGTATCACTTATCCATTGTTATCAAAGGAAGCCCTACCGATGGCCTTCGCCGCCGTCGCAAATAGAGACAAAAAATTTTTTGCCTCTTGGTGGCATTTCGGTTCATTAGGTGAATGAAATATTCATATTTGATTAAGCTATATATCATAGTCTTGCGTAGCAAATGCTGACATTAAGAACATCAACCCCAGCATAACCTATACTGTAAAACGCCCTACTACTGTGCTTTTCGACGAGGCTAAAATCTCGTCATTGAGGAATCAATACAGATGATCACAGCTCTAACCATGACACAGTATAATATTAGCCAATAGTGAAAAAGTCTTTACAAGTAAATAAATGCGCAATTCGTAATAAATGCTTAAAGTAACTTTGCCAACTCAATGCATCGTTCTCATGACAGTCGCACTGCACATTACTGCAGCTCGAATCGCCATACATTTCTCTATGCATGAGTGAATGGTTGGGCAATTTTTAATTACTGTTCATGATTAAGCTGATTATAACAAGTTAGTGGTACATCGTGTAATAATATTCTAACCCGAATGTGAGGGATTAAAAACATACAAATGCACCATAAAGTGCAATGCATAAATGTAATGCAACTCGAGAGTGTTGAAGAAAAACCCTTCTGAACAATATTCTATGATCTAGGATAATATTATTGGAGATTTTATGGTCATTATCGGTTTCATATAACTATTTTGCTTTTGCAAAGCGTCTCACCTGGAGTCATCTGTTGATGGTGCAGTAGAGCATCTTACCTGAAGAACCCCTGCTACGCCATCTGTGCCTAAAGCGTACCAGCTCATTAAGTAATGGATGCTATTCAGTTCAAACAAAAGTTAAGCGGCTTTTCATTTTATGGTTTACATACTAATATTGCTGTTGTAGCATATACCCGACAGTAATGATTCTCCCAGGAAGCGTCATTCTTTCCTCCAACGAGTACACTTGCCATCACTCAGGTGTGGACTCAACGCGACCTCTAATCTTCGTTTGTGATTGAACAAGAAAACCGTTTTCCTAATGAATTCGCATTAGTACAAAGCTTAATGATAGAAAACAAAATTAATGTGCAGGGGTCGTTCTTAGAGACGAATTGTGAGATCTCGGCAAAATTATGCGCATCATAAGTTTACTTTGGGCGTATCATTACGTGAGACGTAGGTTCAAAACATTGGGTTATGGTGGTGATCAGGTGGAATGCTGGTCCTATATATTTAGACTTTTAATCCTCAGTGTTTATCAACTGCAGAACAGAATAAGTGTCGTGTATTTCCAATGCAGTTGCAGATATAAATCACATTCATTTAACTGCATTCTGTTTACCGAAGACATCACCATCGTTTCATTCATGGGGAATAAACATTGAACAGAAATACAACCCGGTCGATCAAGCACATAACCTGCGCTACACAGATTGCTGAATAGTAAACTAAATCGCCCACAGTTGGCAACGTACAGACAACCAATGCCATTTCCCGCTTCGCCAAGATAACGGGTCAAGCGTCTACATGATGTGTTTCTGATAGGAATTCATTATTATTTGGGATAAGATGTTCATCTCATCCGTTTAAGTCTTATTCTGTATTGGCTATCAACCAAAAACAACATAGACATCCAATCAAACACCTGGAGACGAAGGTAGCAAATAAAGAAATTACATGGTTCTGGAATAAAGAGCGATTTTGAACCCCCCTTGGCGTCTTTAGACAGAACTGATGAAATAGAAGAAAGAGTCGGCGTCAAAAGCCTGTGCTGTTTTGTTTGACTTATGACTTCTAAAGAAACTTGATCCGTAGAAATTATGAAAATACGAATGAATTATGCTTTTTGAACAATGAGCTGAATCGAAATATGATGTGTTCCGTGAAACGTGTCTTCTGCCCTTTACCGACTGATTGCCTTCCGTACTGCTGGCGATCGCCTCATTTCATAGACGTCCATTGTGTTTTTTGTTATTCGATTCAATTTTTATGACTCGGATAATTTATACTGTGAGTTGATATTAGAATGAAAATTAAAACCATGTTAATTTATAATGCGTGTGTCTATTAACAGGAGCATCATTACCAGATAAATTAATACCGCATGTGATTCTAAAAATCCATTACAACCAGCTTTATGAGTACTTGGCATGATTAGTAGACTGAACATTATAACTTGGTTAATTAATACTGCGCACGGTAATTACAATGAGCATTATAACAAGGTTAATTAATAATGTGCTTGGTAATTCGATGTCAATTTGACCTTCCGCCAGGCAATTTTTCCGAACAGCCAAGACGAGATACGTTGGGGCAAAAACAAATATAACCTCAACCTTAAACCATTTACGCAGTAGATTTACTGGGGTAGTACAAATGTTTGTACGCTTGCAAATGGACGCCGCATGCTGATATACTTGTAACCTTCATCAAGCTGTGTATTATTACTATGCATGGCCATAGACTAGTGCATTGTGGCCGTTACATGCGATAGGGAACATTGGGTTCAAGTGAAACAAATGTTTAGCTTTGAATGGAGTTAATGTTATGTAGTTATTATGGTGCGAATCACGGAGGACAATGTCGGCGTAGATTAGAGGTGTAAATGAGAGGCGAGAGCGAGAGGCGTATATTCGAGGCGTAGAGGCGAGGACAACAGGCGCAGATAAGAGGCATAGCACTTTGTAAAGAATTGTCATCTTGTCAAGTATCTGCATCTTACAGGCATTTGAAGGTAAAGCTTATTTTCCGTCCAATGTTGCAGCTAACATTAGTTTTATTTCAGACATTTACTATAGGAGTCGATTATTAAACGCCAGATGAAGCTTGCTTGCGAAGCGTCACACAACCCCGTATATCATCGTTCGTACACATGAGCAAGGCGAGAAGAAAGAAATCTGATTGTTCATTGGTCCCGATAAGAGGCATCTAGCCAGTACAATTTATAACAAAAAAACGCAATTAATCCGCGAGATGAAGCTTTTCAGCATATATCATCTGGAAGCCTAAGCAAAGATTTCATTGCATCAAATATTCGATCGAGGAAGTTCAAGACGAGATAATTGGTTGTTTGATGCAACATAAGCTTTTACTTAACTGCTCGCCATATTTGAAGCTTTGGACCATCAGTGTTTGTTCTTTGAAGTGAAAATCGTGCGAACTAACAACCAAACGAACGGCTGACCTCGGCGTCAACCAGTCTCTACTACTACTCACTGGTTTATGGTATTTATTTATATTGCCACCTTCAACGACAGTTTCATTCGTATTTATGACCGTTATAAGTTATATGTAATAGTGTATGACAAAAGAGCTTATTCATATTAATCGGATTTACTTGTTCTTTTTATCTCACTTGGTAACAATGAAGTCCGGCTGTTGAGAGGAATGGGTAAGATGGTTTTAATTCCTCTGATGTATCTCGTTAATGGTAACAGGACCTACATCAGGTTGCTACTTGTTGGTTCATTTGACATTCTTCACATCAGCATTAGACGGGCGGAAAGCGTTAATCATCTATGGCTCTCGTCACATGATATTTTCACTCAAATCGTTAACAGCCTGAGGCTAGCCAATGATAAACTAGAAACGCTTTTGCCGTTACTGATATAATTTGTGTGGATTTTACGTCTTATCCAGATTATAAGATAATTTAAGATGGCAATTTTGACGATTAAAGATGACACATTTTAATCAATTATATTTGATGCTGATTAATTGTTTTTACTATACAAAATGATTAATTGTTTTAATATGCAAACGATACATTTTGATTCACAAATATTTAAAAAAGTAGGCGCGGTTGATCTTGCATTGGAAGCCATTTCTGTCTCAATTTTCGAACCAATAATAGCTAGTCCCTTGCATCTCAATAGATAGAAGACCAAGAGAACAAAAGTACAAGGCAAGGCAGTCGTAGTACAAATGCGCACACACAAACATACACCCACAAACACTCATTCTGGATGGTTCGGCAGGGCGAGGAGCGACGTTTGATATTGAATGCCTCGGGCACAAGGTATTTGAATTCGGTGACCATCTGAGGTGTCATGAGGAATGAAATGTTTTATTCCCATAGCAAGGCCTGTTGTTCTAGTTATGCTTTTAAACTGGCATTGGCAAGGAGCTATTATGTTAATCTATTTACACGATGTTATCGCCTCTTGCGTCAACAGGCATCATATCATACAGTAGAGCTTATCAAACACCGCTGTTAAATAACCTTGTTGACAAGAATGTCAAATGACTCCAACAAATGATCAATCTGACCCATAGAAAATTGAATCTTGTGGTCGCGGCTCCTAGCTGTTGTTTGTAGCCCTTTGTTTAGCTTATTTGGAGATTAGGTCTGCATTATGAAATGTCAACCAGATTAGTTCCTGTGAGATTTCGAGTATGAAACATGGAGGACTGTGGTGCATTGAAGATGATCAGTGCTTTCTTTTGATAATCACGCAGGGTTAAACAGTATACCCAGGGTAACAATTCATGCTCGTTAGTACCCCTACGATGCACATAATCTGATGTATTGACTATCCGGGCGTTGCGTAATTGACCAAGACTTTTGTGAAGATTACTATCATCTAACTATATTGGAAGATATCAGTGAATGCGCAAAATTATAAATTTGAAGCAACAATTATCTTGGTACACCAACAACTTTGGTAAAATGACGAGAGTTTTCGGGTGCTGATTGACGACAGTGTCTGGTGATAAAATCACTTTCTTATATTTAAATTTTGATATGATTTCAATCCAAAAGAATTACAATTAAAGACATACCCTCTGCATAAAGCAATTGTTCGATTGTTTGGTTGGTATACTTATACATTATTTGCAGTAAAAGATCACAAAATCAATAATACTTTTGAGGTAAGTTCTGTAGAGCCACTGTTCTGCTTGCTGAAGACTATTGATCATCATTACAAAGTGAATGCACATCAAAGAATTGCTCTTGTGAGACAAATTGTTACAGATTCATGATCAGCGGGCAATATTAAATTAGCAATGGTTTAGCATAAGACATCAGATTAACAAATTGAATCATAAGGATTGGTTGGTTAGTAGCGCTCAATATCATGACTATAAATTGGCGTAAAAAAGGAGCAGCTTACCAGTCTAGCGATTTATTGGTGCAACTTTGGCCTAACATCACTAAAACAGCAGCTTACACTATGTATAAAAGATGTGCATACTTACAACTTGAGGGTCAATAGCCAATGAATAGTTGACATGGCTGCAGTGATATACCGTTGTGAAAGAAGATTTTGTTCGATTTGGACTAATTGAATTTCTACATAACTTCACGCAACTCTTTATTGCTCATCATTTGGTGCATTTACGCGTTTATATTTTTCTATTAAAACATCTTCCTGGCGGCTATTATGGAATCTGCCGTGGATTTATCATCATTTTAAGAGTCTCTGCTGCGAGCCACTGTACTTCAACAAAGAGACTTTAGTGTAAAATAAACACTTATGCTTCCTTTACAACCGAGTCTAACGTTTGATCTGTCTGCCATTTGAGAAGCAGGGACCCACATATTTACTTAGCTATCTTGGAGTATGCTTTGTTCCATTACTACCCAGTGTCATTTGAATAAAACCTGCCTTTACTTTTTTGGCATAAATATAACTGCATCGCCGACAATTTGAGGCACAGCAGACAAAAGTTTACCCCATAAATTATGACATGTTATTGCTACGAGTGTGTAACTCGCACTTTAATTGCATGTTATGCAATAAAGTGTAACCTCCCTATATGCTGTAGGCTCAATGAATTTTATTTGGGTGTACCATGATTCCAAATTCACAAGTGACGATACAACACGGATTAGTGGATTCGTAGGCTGTCTACAGACAAACCAGTCCATCGAGGCGATTGAATATCGTGGTGACTACACGCGTTCTATTTCGTCGTAATACAAAGACGACTTCAACGAAGAAAATCTCGCCAATTCACGAAAGTGTATACAAAGCAAGGGTATCTGCGTTATTAGGAGTTCAACTGTTTCACCTCATCAGCAGAGGATGAATTCGTTTGCAGACAATACTGTCTTGGTTGAATAAATGAGTGTAACTGCTGAGAAAACGACATTTGAATCATCATAGTTTAAAATAAGTTGACACCATCCATTAGGCGCAATGTATAGCGCTGTCAAGCCTTGGTGCGCGTCAATAAGAAAGTCTTATGAGACAGTAATAGTTATGAGAAGCAGCTGCTGAAAGACCCAAGACCAACCGTAGTCTAGGTATGGCAATACATATAAGGTTTAATAACCGTTATCACCGCAAACAAAGAAGCAGGAATTAAACAAGCAAATTTCAACGTTATTACTCTAAAGGTTTGCACTGATATCAACCGAGTGCATCAAACAATAACGCAAACGCACACAGAGAGATGCCCGTCCATTATTTTGAATCTCAACTAACATACCTGGCCTTGCAGGCTAGCCTCATTATGCATTATCTGTTATCAAGTCTACGCGAGATATCAAGCTGTGGCAATGGAGTTTCTATCAAATAAATCCCAGACACAATTTATAGAACTACAATATAATCGTATAGAAGCAGCTATATTCCACCTGATCACAGAGCACTAAATGCAATAGAAGAAACAGAACGGCATCAACGGGGTATAATTGCTTCCTGCAAGATTAATTTTATGTGTCTATTTACGAATGCTGACGCGAAGTTTATTTGCACGTCCGCTTCACAATGGACACAGGTGCCTGGTATTGTCCGACACTCACGTGTGTGATGTAATGAACAGGCGACCGCTGTATACAGGTGGCCGCGATATGAAGAAAACTTCATTGTGTAGGTTTATACTTTTGCAGGAGGTCGATTTATACAGAAATCCGCCTAATGATTATTGTCTCCATAAACAGATGTCCGCTTAATACAGAGAGCTTGTGTGTTACATGTTACATGAGTCCGTTACATGCAGGTGACCACTAAGGGAGAAGTTACTGTCTATAACTTTATTTTTTCATAGTTTTCTTCTTACAATATTGCCTGCTTGTTACAGCCGACATCCCTTAAACCTTATTGACAATGAACCAGCATGGACTATTTTTTTTTCAGGACACCATATAAAAACTATACAAGCAAGATCAAATATGTGGCCAGTGGCAGTCATATCTTACTTTGGCTTTTAATTATGTATTGCTTGTAGATTCGAAATTTATGAACTTTTGCTCTAGAATCTTAAACTTTGTGTATATTGATAAAGCAGGCGCATAAGAAAAACCGCATGAACGTTAAGCATGAAAATTGGCGCCTGTGTTATAAGCAGCCAATCATGTAGCCATGTGTTTGATTTCAGATTCGGGTGATGTGAAAAATAAGGTCTTGATGCCCATGCTTGGATACTATTGCAACGACTAATGAACACAATGCACATGACGGATTAGCACGAATTTAATATAACAAACATTGCCAAATGTAAATAAGCACAGATACAATATGAAGGAGTTCATAGTGTAAACAAAACTGAGATGCCAATTGTTAACAAAAGTGAGTCAGATATTCGATTGACTCACGCACTACTTAGCAATTGATCATCCCTTAGCGAGCTCATCCCTGTTTGCCCCAGTATTTGCAACCAAGCATTACTACCAGCAAATGCACATTATACCTGAAAGTGCTTCAGGAAAGTCCTTAACTTGGATAAATACGTAGCAATGTTCTGCTGTATTTATCATTTGAGTAGTGTGTAACACCATACGAAGCTCCATGTAAGGTTTCAGGCGTAGCATAAACACGGACACAAATTCAATTATGATGAAACTACAGCTCTGCATTTTTGTAGATATCATATTGCGTTTCACAACGCGTGGCAGTGTGGAAAGTGAGATTCTTCCGTAAAATACTCGGTAAATTTGTGCCCAACTCACAGGATCGAAGCAGGACTGCCACATGTGTGTAATATTTCCAACCGCAACCTTTTGTCGATCCAAGTGCTTACGAATGATTAGGAATTAAAGACACATAAGCAATGTTAATTTGGCAGGAAAACGATAATTGCTTTATATATCATACTAAGTAACAATTGTGCTACCTGTTATAAGCATTAAATGATATAATACCACGACAGGGATTAATGTCACAAGGCGCCTGAAGCCGCCACAATCAGATATGAATTGTTTATAAACATCAAACAATCTGATAGCAAACGAGATTAAGGTATAACCCATAATACGACTTCAAGCTAGGCGCAAGTAACATTTCTAGGGCTTTAACATGAACCACGGGTAGTCGATGAACTTACATGGGTAGCAGACGAGCACAAAGATTGTTTCACTAATTTCTAATCACAGGAAACGACTTGCATATTTTCATCAAATCCAGTTGCCAGCACCAATTTGCAGATCGACCGTCATAAACGTCTCTGTAAAACGACAGAATGCCTGCAAAAGAGGGGCACCGTATCACCTCCAATACCAGGACAAACCGTGTTGACACAACAGCAAATATCTTAAAATTCGAATCCGCCTTTCTCCCGTTGTCCGAGACACTGAAATATGCATCAAGAGTATCACTCTTAGCATCAGATATAATTCCATACTGATTGATAGTAATGTACGGCATATAACGCACAAACTTACGTGCCACTGTCGGATTGTGTGGGCAGCAATAAAATAAATGCTTCTGGAAAAATCTCGAAATCGGTAACTCATCATATAATGCAATAGGATTAATACACGAATTGATGAAGCTTAATAAAAAGCAATGGTTTAAAGACGGCAGATATGACGCGGAAACCAACACACAATGAAGATGAGGACGAAGTAGAGGAATAATGTAGCTGTTTTATGTCGTTTTGCAAATCGTCTTGCGACTGGCCAAGTTGGCATCCCTCTACCACTACCACTTGCCCACTGACTGCGCGCCATAGGACCATATATTACTCCGATTAATAAAAGAGGGAAGCCATGCCATATCGCTCCTTCAACTTGTTTGTAATACACGTGATAGTGGGTGAAGACCAAAACGATTTATTAACTATGAACATATACAAACACGCCATGCAAGGCTAATGTGCATCTTGATGTGATTCATAAAACAGATAAACTGCTAATTATACCGATATGCATCTTAAAACTGTCGATTAATGTACAAAAGGAATCCAGACAATGCTGACCACTCAAATCAATTAGGGTTCGAATGAGAAATTTAGAATGTGGCTCAGGAGAGATGTTGAGCTCATGGTTACACTATATATTGCCTTACAAGGTACTACTTACGGACGTGCGTTGATAAATGGTTGAAAAAGTAAGACAATCATTGCGAAGTTTAATTCTGTTAAATACATGTGGTGCTCTGAAACTGCTAGATTATTGAATGACATGCTGTTTTCGAGAAATACAAGCTATTTTGCAAACAACAAGCATTTAATTAGGGGAAATATTTACAAATATCGACCTTAACCAAAAATCTATTATTCAAAACACTTGGTGCAAAGTACCATCAACAGCGCCTTAATACGGGTGTGAAACACGTTTTTCATCAACTGAAGTTAAACCAAGGTTCCATAGAAAATACGCCGTATCTAACGCAGCCCGAGACCATCTCACGTGTTCTTAAATCGTTTCTTGATAAGGTCGCTTGTGTACGACCAACGGTGTGAAGCTAAAAGTCAATCCCAGGTAAATCAGGAGTCAAATGCCAAATTGCATATATCTGAATACAGGTAGAGACAAGATGGCGTATTAGTAACATCTGCACATCGGGCAAGCTGTACGCGGGTACATGTGTAATATCCGCACTTACATCAAACTCCCTTTCGAACCCATTCTTGATATCCATCTTCCCGTCTTTGGTCTTCATGGCCTGCGGTATTGGTTGGGACAGTTCAGTGATAAGGGCCTTCAGACGAGCCGATAAAATCGGGGCATTTGTACCTGACTCGGTGGACCTGTTTGGAGAGGGCGCTGAGATTTGCACCATGGCACTGACAGGTTGTGAGCTTGTCGCAGACTGCTCATTAGTCACATCTGATGGAGTATTATACTCTTTTTGCGTTTGTTGTAGCTAAGGGCCATCGAATGCAATGTCCAATACCAGTGTAGTCCGGGATTTGGCAGGCACTTCCGGTATATTCACCTGCCCCACAATGCCTACGAGCTCGTTAATTGACCCAGCAGATACTGCACAACAATCAACCAAACCACATGGATTCTTGTTACAAAAAGTAAACCTGTCTCTACATTTAAGAGGGCCTGACACAAATGTTAAAATGTATCAAATATGAAGGCAATTCTTACAACGGCTGCTACCAGGGCGACTGTTTAACTCGTCCGTGGTGGATTTTGGAGTAGATATTTGTCTTCTGTAATTAATTAGTCAAAATGTGAGTTTTCCGTAACTGCCGGCTGGTGCACCTTTGTTCATTATGGACAAACCAAGTGTAAAACTGATGATCAAATTAAACATGAACTTGTGTGAATTGAATCAATCAATAAAAGCATGCCGTCGCAGTACGTAACCTGAGGCAGAAGACGGTAAAGGTGACACCAGCGACTGTCACAAGGAAGGCAGCAATCACAGGCCCAGCAATAACGCCTGCATTTGGATTACTTCTGTAGGAATGACCTGGTCATTCAAAGACAATATTAGGCAGCCATTACATACAGGAGATTAGTCGTGGTTGCAAATAATGGGGGACCAAGTAATCTGCATGGCTCTGCTGTACTCAGGCACAATACCAGTGTCAACATATCGACCTTTATTCCCAAGTGGAATGATTTTATGGCTTCCAAACATCGCCTGTCGTCAATTATATAGGCGCCGGTTGAAGTCGCAGGTTCATAACGACATGTGTCTTCTACTCGTCTGCTGTATAGGGTTGGTGGAAAACCAGGATGGAGGGGAAATTTTCATACCCGGAAAAAGTCGAATTGCGAAAGACACGGTAAAGGAAGACGTGTGTTTAGAGTCACATCTTAGGTTGGTGAATTAATTCATAATGCATCACAACAACAATACGTCATGACGACAAACCTTCCATCTACGTGTGGCGTGATTAGCCCCGTGTCGTGCGGGGGGTGGAGGGGGGGGGGGGGGTCAGGCTAACATAGTCACGGAATCAATAGCTGATAACATAGGTATCGATGATATCATCAAAGTGCATGGACTACTAAGCATTGATATGTCGCTTTGTTCTATCACGTGTGTGATGCATCAGAATGACGTTGGAATGTAAACATGGCACATATGTCTTAACCATTGTAAGTGGGGACAACATTGATTTAAGATCATGTTAATCATTGCTTCATTAGCCAAACGCCACTGGAATTCTTTTTATGAAACTACCAAGTAAACCGCACGCTTGAAGTTAGCGTTCTCTTCCTCTGTCATTCGGCATCAATCACTATATGTGTTGTTGTGAGGCCCCCTGTTCACATAATATTTATCACTTACTCTGTGAGTCTGTCCGTCAACCCGTCTGTATTTCATTACTTTTTCTCTCTCTCTCTTTCTCTCTCTCTCGCTCGCTCTCTCACGCTCTCTTTCTCGCTCGCTCTCTCACGCTCTCTTTCTCTCTCTTTCTAATCCCCCCTCCCACACGCACATACAAATACGCACTCATACACACACAAACACACAAACACACAATCACACTTATTGCCAATCTGTTGGAATTTTTGAAACTGCTGGACTATATCAGTTCAGTTTTTAAATTTACCAAATAAAATAAGAGACACCCAAGGTCAAACATAGTTTTGGAGGTATCAATAGACAAAATCGCAAACGGCACCTATTGCTTGAAGGAGGGAATTCCTAGACACCAATTAAAATGTAAGATTACCACTTCTTCCCTGTGACATGAGCAAACAATTGTCAGGCTGAAACACTTACCGTCAGTCTATATTTCATAATATTTGCTTAACGTCTTCTTGCGTATAACTGTGGGCTTAAACGACATTGAGGTAGGCTTAAAGCAATTATCCAGCTTATATTTACAAAGCCCCACCAAATGATTTAAATGGTTCTTTGAGAGACGATTAAAAAGAAAAGCAAATATTGACAACCCGGGCATTATACTAAAGCTGGTTGATTGGGGTTAGTCTCACACAGAGCAAGTCTTCGGGAAAACTCATACAGGGATCCGACGGGACATATAGAAAAACAAACGCACTACATTTAAATCCTTTCAACTTCCGCTCGACTGATGTGCCATTGAGCGCACCGTGTAATGTGATTTGAATACTGTTGAGGGCTAAACAATGAAAATATATCCCAAAGCGCCCTCAAAATTGTGTATCACGCCTGCCTTGAGTGCTTAGGGATTAAACAAAAAACACAAGCGATGAATGTTTTGGGGACTGCAATTATGTATGATTAGCAATCATATTATTCTCGGACAGAGGTTGTTATATTGAACAAACGGCCAGGCATCGATTTCCACTTTTGTTGGCGTTGCCGACATCATCATGATTGTGCTATATTGATGGTTAGGGGACATAGAGGGGTTAGCGAGGAACCGTTCAGTATAGTGTGTTATTAACCCGCATGGGTTAATGAAGTAACAGACATCAATACTGCGAAGGTTTGAATACTCATGTTAAGAAACTGCCTTTGTAAACTCTTCTTTGATGGACAGGTTTGTGTACGCACTGAAAGACTTGTCCTGGGATGACAAGTCAATGTATTTCAGAAGATAACTCGTCTGTTTCTTTATGAATTGATCGGGTTCTTTATAAGGTTTAGACCGGAAATTAATACATTTAAGACCGAATCCGTTGTCAGTGAAATCATATATTTTTAAATAACGCTGTGTTAAGCCGATCATTCAAATAAGAATAGCTCCATGTTTTTTTTCTACTTCTGCTTCAAGCTTCTTCTTCAGGATTCCTTGGATCCTCTTCTACCTCAAGCTTTCTTTGATCCACTTATTCTTCACGCGATGTTTGATTATCTTCTATTTCAAGATATGAGAAGATATACAACAACAACAAAACAAATGTATTTTTGATTCATTCCAGACGATTGGAATGATTCGCTTGTCGAGTTAAATATGATCCTAAATGAAGATATATGATATCATCAGATCACATCTACCACAAATAAAATAGTTAGTCGCGTCCGTATATTTGATTAATCAACGCATAACATTAGTTGAACATTGAATCTTACACCTAAAGTATGAGTTATTTCACATCCTAATAGTAAGCGACCTCTATTGGCGATGTTTGGTCATGAGTCAGACCTGAATTACATTAAGAAGTGATAGTAGATAATTGAATGTCCTTTTTCAGCCGATGATTGTAAAGCACAATTGTTTCATCGAATATGGACTTGTGCATTTACTTTCCGGTACGAATATCACAATGGAACAGTAAACCACTAGATTAAATTTTTATTTGTTTGGCTTTATCGGAAGCTGTGTATTTATATTTGCTACACACATCAGTTCCAGTGGTCAGAAAAGACATAAACCAAAACATGTAAGATCAAATGTCTTGAGTGGTAAAACATGTTACTACTGACGGCCGGTTTGTGTTTGTTACACCAGAACGATATGTCATCGACAGGATCCCGGTACATTTTTGTGCTGTAGTATATCCACCCAAGAGGAGGCAAATCAACATGCTCTGTTCTATAAATTCCGCGCATGTTGGACGAATTTAGATACATCTAATTATATATGAAATATGCATTGCAACGTGTTGAATATAATTTCAGAAATAATACATATTGTGATGCTAACTATAGGTACGTTTTTCTTAGCAATATCGGGCTTTACACTAAACCACACGGCAGCCATTAAATTGTGTTCATAACCTGGTTTGCGTAGCTTTTCTTTCGTCCATGTGGATTTTCCATGTGGAAGTACTCACTGGCATCACAAATGTCGGTCCCTGTATTCGGGGAAGTTTGTTAATGTCATATCAATTTCTTTCGTCTCATAATACATATACAATTAATTTGATCAAGCTCACCTCTAATCCTTGATAACTGCTCGTACCAGTACCTGTTTCCTCTGTCTGCACGGGATTTGTTGGGGTTGAGGTGTTACTCTCTTATGTATCCGAATCCATGCGCAGTAGATTAAAACGCCGCAATGAACGACAGCAGAAGACCCAAGGAGTGCTGCTAGTGTAAGTGTAAGGCTTGTCCAGGTGTCACAGCGACCAAGACCATCTACAGAATGACAAACATTGCACTTATAGTGCATTAAACGATCAATACTGAAGAAAACATGTTCTATGGCTGCTGACAGTGGTAGCTCACAGACTAACCATTATCCCATATAATCATGTATTACTTAATCAGAAAAGGGCAAAATTGCATGATCAGAGTATTTACAGATAGTCTCAGCACTTATTCACAACATTACGGTGCAGGGCATGTATATAATGAAGCAGAGTACCTCATTAACGAAACATTTATCTCCAAAACGGATGGTTTGCCCCAATAGATCGCTCCAAGGTTATCATCGCCTCACACATTGAAGTAATAGTGACTTGTGTATAACTGCTATTAGAATGCATCTAGTTTACGATAAAAAGAGCGTTATGTGATATTCTGATGAGGTACATTCGCTTTATATATATGTACTAAAGGGTTATATTTAAAGATATGATGTCACTTACTAAATACGGTAACATATTTGACCCTGGACGCGGAAGAGAAATGTTCGTTATTTATAACGAGAACCCTGACCTCCCAAACACCATCCGTGACGTCACTTATAGTGGTGCTGGTTGAAGTGGAGGGATTAGCAACGACATGTGCCTTCCAGTCGTCTGTTGCATTAGATCGGTAGATTATCTGGATGGAGGAAATACTGTCACATCCGGACGACTCAGACTGGTGACAGAGGAAACAGTATATAGTTCTGAGGTAGGTGCATTATTATTCAACAACAACAGGGTGGGCGACTAACCTTCCATTCCACTTTTAATGTGGCTGGCCATGTGAGTGTGATAGGTGTCAATCTTAAGTTAGTAACCCGGTCAGGATCTAAAAGCAAAGGTATCAAGAAATGGCAGATGATTTACCATATTCAGTATGAACCGATTTTGCATTATGATATATATACTGGTCCTGGTGTGCACATCGATATATATACACATAAATATATATATATGTATATATATATATATATATATATATATATATATATATATATATATATATATATATAGATATATATATATATATAATATATATATATATATATATATATAATATATAGATATATACATATATATATATATACATATGAATCCATATATATATATGTATATATATATATATAATATATATCTATATCTATATATATACTATATATATATATATATATATATATATTTATATGTTAGTTTTATATATCTATATATCTATATATCTATATATTATATATCTGAATATATTTATATATGTACATGAATAGTTATTTACATATGTATATAAAGAAACATAAAAATATTTGTATATAAATGTATATATATATTTATATATATATATATATCTCGATATACATTTAAATTCATATATATATATATGTATATTTATAAAAATATATATTTATATACATATATACATTTATACATGTAAATATATATAAAAATAAATATGTACATTAAAAGTTATTTACATACGTATATAGATGAATGTAAATATATATGTATATAGGTATATATATGTATATACATATATATATATATATATATATATATATATATATATATATATATATATATATATATATATATATATATATGTATATATATATATATATGAATATATATAAGTTGTAATGTAAGGATGGTTTGATACCAATATGATGCTTAATATTTTTTGTAGAGTTACCGGCGCACTGTGTCTTAACCATCCGTTCTGGCGTTGGTCTTGAGAACGCCTCAAACAAGACGCCATTATGTCTGTATAGACTGACTCGCAGTGTATACCAGGTGTTATGGATTAAGTCGTTGATGACGGCACTGTATTCATTCACACCATGTACATGAGATACATTGGGTCCTGATTGGAACTCGGAGTCATTACTGGCTTTAAACTGGACCTGGTAACCATAGTACGGAGTCAGGTGCGGTGTGATATCATCATCAGGGCCCCACGTCAGTTTAATTTGTGTTCTTCTGATGACGTCGGTAGATGGGATCGAATTGAATTCCAGTTCATCTACAAAAAACAACAAGCACATATATCGAAAAGCTGTGCGGTTAATCATTGCATGTCTGATGAGGATACAAATGCAAAAAGTAGTTGTGTTAACTAATGGTAGACTCACTGATGCGCGTGTCACATTTCCCTGCAATATACCAGTCTTGACATCCATCGGTACATTCTCCAGTAACGTGATCACATGTCATATTGCCTCCTTTACAGTGATGATCAGAGCAGGCAGACGAACAGTTGATCCCGTAACGTCCTGCTTCACAAGCTGAAGCAAATATACCAGATGGATACGCCGATCATTATTACCAAATACAATCCGAAAGCGAGTGTTAAGTATAACATGACCACCAATTCAAACCGATAAAACGCACATGTAGAGCAGAGGGGTGGTGTAAACCCAACGCATTCTCTGCATCCGACAATATTATTGCAGTCTCGGTCACATCTTGAGCAATCTGCAATAAATGCGATAGATGTACACGTTAATAAGTTTATATTATGCAAATTAGCAATGTTAGTGTCGGTACGACACCATCACATGTTGATAACAGTCTGGTCGACAAATGCAATATCACAACCACAAACCCATTATGCATACGGTCGCCTTTACTAAGTAGATCACGTGTACGACCCTGTACCTATCAATATGTGGCAACTCACCAACTGCAACTGCTTCATAACCCATCACCACAACTTCACAGATATTGATGATGTGTGGCTCTAGGCCACCAATTCTCTGTAAGCTGACAAACCGACCAATGAAGGGCGAGGTGCAAGTCAGTGTAACACTGTCTCCAGCCGGAACAGGACCAGGATAGAAGAGACATAAGGGGTTCTCGCTAATGGCACTGCTGTTACCCACGCGAATGTATACGTTTCCTGTACGTTGAGCACCTGAAAATAGTCGTTCAGCCATATAGGTGTGTTAGCATGCATAAGTAAACATGTATATACACATGCTTGAACCATGGATGGATTGATCATTAGTTGGTAGGTATGTAGGTATCTACGTATGTGTGATGTGTGTGTGTTTGTGTAAAATGACGACTGTGGATTGTCGTCGAAAATCGCCATTCATATCTTACTTTCTAGATCTATACGGTTAAATATAGTGATGTTGTCGATATGATAAAGTCCATTGAGATCCACGCTCCACCAGGCGTAGTTTGGTGGGGCTAAAGCTGTATGAGCGCATGATGCTCCCTCCTCACTCTCATTTGACGGTAACTTGCCGTCCACAGTGTGGTTAGCGAACCAATGCATATACACTCCACTCTGGTTGACGGTTTTGTGAAGAGCGACATTTCCTGTTAAAAGAGGCATTTTATGTAAATGGTTAATCTTCATTCGAGCCTTTACAATGACCTCTTATTGGATATTGATTACCGATTCGCTTCAACCTACCAATTCTGCATCCGGACCCTTGCCAGTCAAACCTGGTGTCGTTACCAGCTGGTCGTGGCTGCCCATTTCTGCATCCACCAGGACACGCGCCCGTATGGCTGTCACATGGATTATCGTTGGCGCAGTTACAAGGAAATAGACAGTCACTGGAGCCCCCGGTGTAGCACTCTGTAACAATACGGCATGGATAATTTTTAAGTTTAAATCTCGCCCATGCTTGCTATGACAATATGATATGGGGTCACATGATCAGGTACTTCCCCTGGTATTGGAATGTCTACTGCCGCTTGTACGTTCTAATACTGCGTTCCAGCCTCAAGGCATAGATGACAATTGACCCTCTTGGGCACTTTGTTGTTTTGCTATTCACAAGGCGCAAGAGGTATAGAGTAAAAACCCGTTCCCTATGTATGCGTTATTACAGCAAGAGGCACATAATAAATATTTCCTCCACGATCACAATCTGTGATGTTTACTCTTTGTCAAGTATTACAATTAAGTTGAAGCATCGCAAGGACCGACTGCTGGCAGATAAACGTTGCTCGGTGACTAGGTGTAAACAAAGTCAACACTTAAGTGCTCCATTTGTTTAGTCGTAGATACAATTCTTAGAAGCAATGTTTCTATTCATTTGTTAACGTTGGAAGCGGTTTATTGGTATTGAATCATACACGTCATCATACAATTTTCACATTTCTTCGATATTGGCCCGTCGCTGATTGATAGCAAACACTCCTTGTTGTCAGTGATTATTCAATTGTGCTTAAAGCGCATATGACACCTTAAATATGAATTTTAATGAAAACTGAACGAATCGATGCGGCTCGAAATTATTGACCTCCAACAAATAATAAAATAGATATTAACGTTCTTTGGAGCGAAGCGTTGTGTTGTGCCTGAACCTAGGTCAACCTGAAATGACCCATATGTATGAACCCAGGCTCAGCCGCCAAAATCCGTTTCCATGGAAACCACGTGGTCAACCGTGAATTTATTACTTGTTTAGTCTGGATCAATCATGCCGAATCGCTGTGAGGCCGTGAATTGTTCAAACATTTCTTCAGAAGGGTTTCATGATTCCGCTTACCCTAGGAGGAGAAATTGCGTAAGCAATGTATATCTCAAGTGTAGCGTGCGAGCACAGATTGGCCGGGTTCTCCAACCTACTCATTTTTGGTGTAGTGCTTAGCGAGCATTTTGGACTGGAATGTTTTGGCCAGGCGCCTACAGAGAGAGATACAACAGATACAAATGTTCCCGGAATATTCTCCCAACTGCTGTTACTTCCATATTTAGGAGATGTTACACGGACTGCAGGAGGTCTAAGCAGCGGAGAAAAGCGAGCACCAAAAGGTGAGCTGACGTAGTATTGTAATGTATAAAGATGACGCCCCCACTCCTACCAACCCTAGCAGTTAAAGTAAGTGGTGTATATATAAATGTTTAGAAATCTATTCCCTTTTAAAGCATCAAAAACTTAGATTCTACTGAGCTAATCCTATAATCACTGCTAATACAATAACGCAACATGTAATCCAAAATCCATCAACGAGTATAGCTGCTTGGATTAGCATTTACTGTGGTCCATAATTTTGTTTTATAAACAACAACTTTGTGCTGATTTTCTGGTTCTGAAAACATTTTTGTTTTACTCGCCTCTCCAGCAAACGAAGAATGACTGTGGTTCTGCTCTGGTTATCCTCATACATACTCCGTTTTGATGCTTGATATTTTTCCTATAATTGTGCATATCATCTGGCGGATATTCAAGCATTGTTAGCCGTCTGCATGGCCGAGTAGCGTCAAGCCCTCCCCCCTGGGAATGAGCAGCTGGATCTGGAAAAGTGCTTCTTAAACCTCGACCACATTCAACATTCGTGATTGTTTACGATCAAAACTGCGGGCCTGTCAGTGTCAAATCCATCGAGTAACGTCACGAGATGCCGGGCCGAACATTTTAAAAATGGCGGCGAGTGTCGAAAAATCGAATTTATGTTTCAGTATATTTTATATTTGGTTGACTTGTTAGTATATTTAACCACATAAGTAGAATAATTGCAATTTTATCTATCATTAGGTTTTTATAAAACAAACATGGACAATTGATATAATAGGCACTTAAAATTCCTGCAATTTGCAAAACAATTTTTTAAGAACTACGAATAGTGGTTCATAGTGAACAGTTGGTGTACCTTATACACGTTACATAGAGAGGTATTCGTGATGAACGCAAATTATAATATAATATGTGACATGCGCCTTTAGAACAAGTGCCATGGACTAACTCATAATGTTTAAAGGTAACTTACTTCCTTCGAGATATCCATGTAACATGAGTATCACAAGAACCTGCCATATAACGTCTACAGCGGCCATGGTACGTCGTGGGAATGATGGCTCTTGATAAATACTGTCATTTGGTATAACCAGTACCTCTTGGTTCCAGCAGCTCCAAAGTAGATATGGATTAATATTTACAAGGCTCTTTCCAGTGGGGTGTTAAAGATACCTCATTTGAAAAGAAAACATCGGAGGCATTTATCGACACACTGGCTGTTATGTTTACTTCGCCTCCATTTGCTGTGGTTTGTCCCACGCACTTAAGATAACGACATGTGAAAAATTCTTTCGCAGATCACTGTACTTAAAGCAGTCCAAGTCCAATCTGACAGATGCGCCCGAGAGATTACCCTGTCATTTGGTTTTCGTTCTATTGCGGATCATAGCGGGAGATTTTATTCCCAGGCCACGCAGAAATAGCGAACTATGTCCATGAATTTGATGAACGCGTACACATAAGTGCACAGGGGCTAAGCAAGAAACATATGCAATGTGTACTTTATTGCAGTTACTCTTCTGATTATCATATGAGTAGTATACATAATAGTGAGTGCGGTTCATCTTGCTCCAATACATCCATAGTGACAGCATCACGACCCCAACCAGAAATATCATGTCAAGCAAATATGTACTACTAGAATTAACCGTTATAAAATATATATATATAAGTATATATGGGATAGATATATATATATATAGATATATATAATAGATATAGATATTATATAGATATATATAGAGATAGAGAGAGAGAGAGAGAGATAGATATAGAGAGAGAGAGATATATCTAGATCTATCTCTCTAGAGATATATATATATAGATATATATATCTATATATATCTATATATCTCTATATATATATATATATATATAATATATATATATATCTATATATATATATATATATATATATATATATATATATATTATGTATGCATGCCGTAACTGGCCGACAGCCTTTACTTCAAGTGTACCAAATCCGTTGTTTGTGGCTCCTCTCTGCAGATTCTGTCACATCACTTGTGTATGTTTATATTATCATACAGTTCATTTATCTTCTTTTGATGTTGTACATTGATCTCAATGATTCCTCTGATTTGGTTTTGCCCATGAAAAGTAAATCGAGTTCTAATAAAGGGATTCTGATGTTTCTTTGCGGTCGCTAGACAGCACCTCGCAGCCAGTTATGGCATTACGCATAACAACTATGTCCTGGTACTATTACAACATGCTTTTCTTAGAACTCAAGTCGTTTACAATAATGTCCTTGTTCACATTCTGTAACCTATAGTTCTGTTTGAGGTTAGAGCGGAACTTATTGGAGGCCTCTTTTAAGAAATGCGCTGCACTTGGTATTTCCGTTTACAACCTATTGTTTGAATATTGAATATGAGTTTCTTGATGATGGCTGGGTCAATCAGTGGACTGTTTCTGGGAAGTGCACCACTGACTTCCCGTCCACTTAACACCAGGATATGCAATGCTAGTCTGAAGTTTTCATTGTTTGCCATACCTTATGTCACAGTGACACCTATGGTCGTTGCCTAGGTTCTTGGGTTCTAAGTTTAACTGGCAATTGGATCATTATTTGTTGAAACAAAAAAAGTTAAAAAAGCACGTCTGGCTCATGAAACTGGCTGGTGATATACACCCTCGGTTTTATGTGACGTCATATTCATTGTTGTGATCTGCGTTTAATGAGAACACACTGAATGTCTTCTAGAATCATGGGGCGTCTCAAAAGTTCAAATTGGCACCACTACAAGCGCTTTAATCGCTCGGCTGCATGATTGTATGTTTACGTAATACAGTCAGTTAAAGAGGCGAGTTGTGTGTCTGCTTCTCTCGCTGACTGTGTGATTAACGATGCCGCTCAGCGTGAAACAACAAATTGGGGAGTTGAAGAATGCCTGCCCGGCTCACGACCCACCAAGCAGCCGAGTGAAAAAGTCTTTCGATACCACACCATGTGACTGTTATTGTTGGAGTCATTTCATGTTAAGCAAGAGAATATACTTCAACGAGGGTGTATCATCAACATGATGAGTACGCCATGTTATGCCTCGTCAGACGTCTTTCAATGTCATTGAAGCAATTCCTATTAACAACACGGTTCATTACATTTACCTCAATCTCAGTATGGAATTCATTCTGTTGCACTTTGAAATAACAATGATTATTATTACATTGCGACTGTCAAATTAGCTTCCAGTCATTTTGAAACGTTGCTTTCAAGTTAAATACTTACCCCGTTTCTTAGGCTAATTCAACATTTCATGTGATATATCGCTCTGTTAAACAGACCTAAAAATATAGATTAAAATCATTGAGCAAATTTGGCACACTTTTAACATTGTTAAATGTTCCCGGTATGAATGTCAGGCAGCCGCATAGACGATTCTATCATCCAAAAACCTGCCAATAGGTGACGAATGATAAATGCGCTGTCCATTTATGGTTCGATTCAAATGATCACAGTTTTATTGAGGAAGCAATTTTCCCGATGCGGACGATACGCGAGACTGCTTCAATATGCGACAACGCACAGATTCAGGAATATTGCTGATATAGCAGAATGATTAATTACTTCACTGTGTTACATGGTCGATGCAATGAAGAGAAGATTAGCACACTGATGTCAGCTTCATTTACACAGCAACTTCATCAATAGGAATATAAAGAAACTTACGTCTGGTTCTAGTGAGCCTACTAAACAACTCGGGCGGCTCACATTATCTCTGTACCTACTATTTGTATATATTACCTGGCGCCTGTACACGACAGAATTACAACGCTGTGGAAATCATAAAGTTATAACTTAGCAGTTGTTCCCTGTAATTTGTCCGTGAGATGGTTATTAATATTTACTTTGATGAACCCTGTAATCGCCATCAGGTTGGATATAGCGAGATTGGTGTATATTGCGATTACTTTTGGACGCACTTCCTGTGTGAACGGAAGGTTTACAACTCCACAATCGTTCTCGCCATAAAATTCATCAGGCAATAATGAGTTTTTTCCGCTGACAAGTGTATTTGCAGATGTCACAATGGTCGAGCAATAACTTTTGCGCAAATTTCTATGCTTACAATAGTTGTAACGTTTTTGTCTTCTGCATGTGTGAGTTTCGCTGGGGAAAAAAGCTAATTTCAAAAACCTTCATTTGGGCCATTACACGGTGGTGTGATGAGCTGCCTATTGAAGCATGCCATTGAACTGCTCATCTGGAAAGCGGACAATTCTACAACCGCTCTTTGCATATTGCAAATCGGTGCGACGCGCAGCCATGCATATTGTTAGACTTAGGATGATTGATTGACTAAACGTTACTCTTACATCGCTAATCGTACACCAGAGTTTTGTCCATGAAGGTAGTATTTATATTGTTGTATGATTGTTAATTTTTTATTTTGTATTTAAATTATCGTTCAAGTGTCATTTTGACCTCTCCTTTCGTAAATACGTTGTTACTGGTGCATTAGATCGCACTGGATAAACAGAATCCACGCCACATATATATATATATATATATATATATATATATATATATATATATATATATATATAGATATAGATATATATAGATATAGATAGAGATATAGATATAGAGATAGAGAGATATATATAGAGATATAGAGATAGAGAGATATATATATATCTATATATATATATAGAGAGATATATAGATATATATATCATATATATAGATATATAGATATATATAGATATAGATATATATATGCATTTAGATGTACATACATACATACATACATACATACATACATACATACATACATACATACATACATACATACAGACATACATACATACATACAGACATACATACAGACATACAGACAGACATACATACATACATACACATACATACATACATACATACATACATACATACATACATACATACATACATACATACATACATACATACATACATACATACATACATACATACATACATACATACATACATACATACATACATACATACATACATACATACATACATACATACATACATACATACATGCACACACACATACATACGTATGTACATATTTTCGTAAGATCTGCGCATTTGTATTCAAGGCTTAATCAACACGCCGACTTCAGCTCTGAAGCGTTGTTCATGTGTTAGTTGGATTAAGGCCTGACCGGATGGAATTATGACAAGCGGCGTGCGCTTATGCTACCTTGTTGCTATAAATAAGGGTGAAGGTACACCGAGCATCGTAAGATATGGACAGTAATGTTCCATAAGGATGACATTACACTACTCGCCGGGGTGTTTTTCATGGCGAGTTGATCCATGAAGTGTCTCGATGACATTGCGCCGTTTCACGCCTGAACCGATATGAGCCGTTATGATGACCCATAAGCCGTTATGATGACCTGCAGCCTTGCTATGTCTCATCCATATGCAACATTGTCTTTCTCCTCGGAAAATTCTACTAAAACTACTGTTCATTCTAATAACCTCGATTACAATATCTCATTTGTTGCGTTCGACATTATGAGAAGCAAGGATTTTTTCCCACTATTTGATCTTAGTCAAATAAAATGAGACGTCGTGGTTTTGCGAGTATACGACTTTGTGTCTAAAGCTATATGTTTTAACTTTTTATGTATAATAAATCACACCTTTAAACAACTGTCGAGATGAAATCGTTACAACCATAGAGCTTGCCTCCCGTGGTAGCTGATTAAGAATACCTGTTGCCAATTGATGCGAGCCTTATCTCCATATCTGCATGCATTAAGCCATCAAATGATCCCGACAGAGGATGGCCCATAACCGCATCAATTATCCTGTAGTTGTAGAAAACAACTAATCAAGCCTTAGTCTGGTTTTAACGAGTCTATTAAACAACATGGCTAGCTATTTGTATCTTCGTGCGTACATCCGGTGCACATGGCCTCATCAAATGCAGTTGTTCCGTTGAATGTGTCGGCCATATTGTTTTCACGTTGACTCAGATGAGCCTCACAAGGAATGTATGTAACGCGCTGGGAGCAAGTTTGATATTGCGAGTATGGTGAGTATGGTAAATATGGTGGATACACGATAGAGTGTAGTTGGTATGGCGAGTATAATAAAAATGGTGGATACAAGGTAGAGTGTAGCTGGTATGGTGAGTATAATAACAATGGTGGATACACGGTAGAGTGTAGTTGGTATGGTGAATATTTTGATGAAAATGGAGAAAGCAGAATTAACGTTGTACCTAATCCGATAATAATATCGCCACCAAAACAGATTTAGTCTCAATAAATAATAATTGTGTATACCAGAATTTCAAGATCATGAATGATGGCATCTACATGGATCACTAGATCCATGGGATGTCCACAGACGAGAGACAAACCTGCCCATCGTGTCTGCATGCTGTGGTCAGCTCATTGCAAAATGAGATTTGATAACATAGCGACTGTTTATGCTTTTTCCTTTGGTAATGACGATTTAATTGCAGAAGTAATCTTAATTCTACTGTACTACGTAGAAACGAAGAACGAGCAGCGTCTGATTTATGGAAATTCTCCTGCTAAAGTTGGCCCCTTTATGGTGAGACATGCACTTCTTGTTTAAGCCTAGGATTACAGTGTGATAGAGAGAGAGAGAGAGGTGGGGATGACGTGTGTGTTCGTGCGTAATGTGAAATATCAGACCGTTGTTCAAAATCGTAGCAGGAGAAGTTTAGTTCTTACGTCCTGACGAATACTGTCTGCAGGTAATGGCAGATTGTGTGAGACGGATGAGTTGTTGACAATGAGGAGACCGAATGAGAGAAATTATGTTGTTGAGATATGAGTTAGATGAGATTTGACTACATCCCTAGGATGGCACTGTGGGACGTCTACACGTGTTCTTGGCGTCTAACATCTGTAACAGAACGCAGGTGGAGTTGTAGGGGAGATCAACAGTATCCTATAGTTATTCGCTTCATAATCAACTAATAACCGATTTTAATCAGCTACTGGCATTATTTTATTGAAGAGTCACAGGCATTATTTTACATAATAGTTGCAAGCATTAATTTGCCGATCAGATGCAGGCATTATTTTACGGATCAGTTAAGGGTATCACTCTACCCAATAATGACAGTCATTATATTGCAGAACAGTTACAAATATTATTTTACCAGAACAGTATAAGGCATTAAATTTTTGAACGGTTAAAGACATTATATTACATAACAGTTAAAGACTATATATTGTAGTTAGTTACAAACAATGCATTACAGAACAGGTCTGAACATTATATTGCAAAACAGTAACAGTCATTATATTACAGAGTCGTTTCAAACTATATTATACAGAACATTTACGGGCATTAGTTTACAGAACTTAAAAATTATAATGCAATTCACCAGTCTTATAGAATCCGGTCTGAAGAATTGGTGAACTAAGTTATGGTAAAGCGGTATTTTACGGTTGTAATATTACTTTGTTATCATGCTGGAGACAGGTACGTGCTTATTTTTACAGTCAGTTTCCCGTCATTACGATACAAGTGCCACCTGGGGGTAGGTATTAAGTGTGTCTTAAGCGCCGATGGTCTTGCTTGCAGAGCAGGTTCAGTAGCTGTTTCTATACGACAGACATTACTGTGCACAGTGATATGCCCAAAATCTCACCCAATTCCAATTTTCATTCAACGTTGCACCATTTATTGAAAACCCACACTAGTGTCTTTTTACATATCAAGGTCACTTGACTTTCTTAATTACTTTAGCATAACTTAAATATCCCCAACCAGGGAATATTCGTGATTATTTTCTGAGGCATTAATACAAAGAGTTATGCTTTTTTGTTACAATAATTAAACTAAAGCCACATCCCGAGCACATGTAATGGACAACAAAATGTTTACGGACCCTTAAATCTAATAACATAACATGTTATGCCTTATGAACATTGTGGAGATATCTTTAAGACTGAGTTTGGTTCTTTGGTATTACTCAACACGAGCATCACTTCATGCAGGTATAACTTGCATTCCATACTTTGAAGAAATTCAGCGTGACGGACACCACATTGATTCCAAATAGGGAAGTTTTTCACAAGGTTTGTGACAAAATGGAATTTAGTCAAATGACACCTTCTGAGTGTCTTACTCAATATTCACTCCTTTTTCGTCCATAATATGAAAATATGCTTATGATGATGATGATGATTATGATGATGATGACGTAAGAACGATGATGGTGTCAGGATGATGATTCGGAGGATGGTGTCAGGGTGATGATTCGGAGGATGGTGTCAGGGTGATGATTGTGATGAAGAGGGTGTCAAGACGATGATGGTGTCAGGATGATGATGTCAGGATGATGGTGTCAGGATGATGATGGTGTCAGGGTGATGATTGGTATGATGATGGGTGTCAGGACGATGATGGTGTCAGGGTGATGATGTCAGGATGATGGTGTCAGGATGATGGTGTCAGGATGATGATGGTGTCAGGATGATGATGGTGTCAGGGTGATGATGGTGTCAGGGTGATGATGGTGTCAGGGTGATGATGGTGTCAGGGTGATGATTTGGATGATGATGGTGTCAGGATGATGGTGTCAGGGTGATGATGGTGTCAGGATGATGATGGTGTCAGGGTGATGATGGTGTCAGGGTGATGATGGTGTCAGGGTAATGATGGTGTCAGGGTGATGATTTGGATGATGATGGTGTCAGGACGATGATGGTGTCATGATGATGATGGCGTCAGGATGATGATGGTGTCAGGATGATGATTGGGATTATGATGGTGTCAGTAGCGTGGACAATAGATTTTTCAAATATGATGCATAACATTAAAAACAGCACAATCAGAAGGGGATTGGTTTGGGAAACTCAAAACAGTTAGAAATTTTTAAAATATCTTGAACCGTTAAAAAGTTATTGCGATTTTTCGGTCCAAAATATAGGGTCATTTTCTGATTTGTTGTGTCCAAAAACCTATAATGGCACAGATGACCGACTTTGTATGTTCAAAATATGTGTTTATATGATAAGTACCTAATAACCATTCATTTATGCTGTAGATGGCCCCAAAATTAACCAGATCGTAACATGTTTACATGAAAATGTGCTAATTTTATAATTTTACGGTCTGAGGAATATCGCAATTCATTCACGGAAAAATTACGTTTTTTCTCATTTCCAATTACTTGTGTACAATTAAGCTTTGCAAGTAACTTAAAATAAGACATTGTACCATAAAGTATCCCTGGAGGACAATATATGCCTTAAATATTGTTTGAATATATTATATACATCATTTATTATTTTGAGTACAAAGTCATCAAATAATGAAATTTGCAAAATCAGCCAAAAATACACCGCGCGACAACCTAATTTACTTAAAATCGCAATATCTTGAAAACCGCTCGAGATAATTTCATGGTGTAAACTGCATCATGATCTTCTATTAATTGATCATTGTTGGGCTTTGATTCCATTTCTGACAAATATAACATGTGTTGGAAGGGATCAATTGCAGCAAGTACATGCAAGGTAAGTGGTAACATAAATTATGAAAATTTTGTCACAAATTTTCAATTTTGGGCTACTGGTTGCATAATTTGTTGAGGATGTTGATTATAAATAATTAATCTCTAGTAAACAATAACAAATGATATTACCACTTCAAATGTTTTTATTTCACAAAATAAACCATTCATAATTGTAGTATACTATATCAGTATTCAAATCATAATCGATCAAACCTCACAATAGTGACCTGTCATTAAGCCCTACCATTATCTGGTACATGCAGTATAATAGAAATCAGAGACAAGTATTAAATGGCACTGCAAACTAATGCATTGAATGTATTAAAACTCCTCATTTGCAATGCAGTCAAACTTAGCATTAACATCGACTCGCTTTTTGAAATCCTAGAAGGTATGCTCTTCATAATATTTCAAATTAACAATTTTTGGTTTACCTGACTTAGACCTCAGAATTGTCACTGCATATCTGTTTACACTTTATGCACACAAACAGGATACTTAGCATGTAGTATTGGCAAACGGCAAACAATGCAAATTTAATCCCATGGTTATGTAACGATTTTCGTAACTTCTCTAGTTTTTGTTCTCGTTTAGAGTATGACTGGCCTTCTTCCAAAGGCTGTCACAGAGACACTCAGGGGCACTGAAAACAAGAGTGATTAAGGCATGGAGATCATGTTTTGGATTATAGTCATTTGATGGAACTGATGGAAATAATGTGCTACCTGTCCCATTATACCCTTGATTAGCTTGCTACTACTAAGCCTATCAGCACCCCATGAAGTTGGTTTAATAAGGTGACCCTCCCCGATACCAAGTTCTCTACAAAGAGGCAGATAGTTTGATTGATACAGGGTCTGACATGGCAACTCAATATCTACTGTTTTATCCAAATAACTCTTTAAGAACAATGGTAGTTGGGATGAAACGTGAAGAATCACACTTACCCAGCATGACTTACATGACTTGCTGCAAATCCTTACCACTCTCCTGGCATAATTCTGTGAGTTTCTTGCTTTTACCTATAGATTCAAAACAAAGGTATATCAAATTGTTATCTCTAAGTGTGTGCATTTAATTTTCCAAACTTGTTAAATTGTAGTGAACCAAAAAAACCATTACACCACTGTTAATCAATAATATAATAAAAGTAGTGAGATTACAATACAATGAAAGGTTCATAATCATCACTACAACCACATTTGGATATGAAAATACCCATCACCATGCTATTCAAAATAAAACACTGAAATACATGGATAAAATATATAAATCAATATTGATAATGGTTTGAATAAAAGAAAGATCATGAGAAAATATCTCTAGACTAAGTAAAGGAGATATCCTAGCCCTAGGTAGACCACTGAGTACTGTGCATTGATTATTAATTGTCATTGTTATTTATTAACATATATAAAATAAACACAACAAAGCTTTACAAGTAAATTTATAATGTACCCATATACAGACAGTGAAACCAGGCTCTTTTTAATATTTTTTTAATCCCACATTGATAGTTAATCGGGGGGGAAATTAATCCATACAAATTCGAGTTTTCGCGTCTCCTGCCAACGCACTACCAGTGAGGGTCATTTAAATGCCGCTTCGTTGTGGGCGATAATATGATATCGAAAAATAAACATGAAATAGTCTTGATAAATTAAAAGAAATTGATCATAAAAATGATGGTGTCAAGATGTTGATGGTGTCATGATGATGATTTGGATGATTATGGTGTCAGGATGATGGTGTCAAGATGATGATGGTGACAGAATGATGATTGGGATGATTAGGGTCTCACAATGATAATAATGCCCAAGCTCCCAATCGCATCTGATGCCATGGGCTGCTAAGTTAAAACAGACGCGAATAGTGATGTAGGTAGTTACTCCTCTCAGGTTATGGAGAGACTTGTTATTGAAAGTAACCGCCAGTTTAATGTTGATATTTGTGTATCACATCACATCACAATGAAAAGAATTCATGAAGGGTTGCAAGTACATGACGATATTTTACTAAACAAAATGTATTGCAAATTATACAACAAAAGGATTGTCGACTTGAATCCGCTTAAATCATGGGGCTCGCTTGCCACATCGTCATGTTTCACACATTTAAATGGTCCCTGCGTGAATGCCGACTTAACACAGCAGCGACTCTATGAACTGCCACAATAGGATGCATCAAGGATGATGAACATGATAGCTGCATCAATATGCACACCAGAGGAGAAACGGCGTTAGTATGCGTACAAGACGAGATGGTACATTAATATGCATACCAGGCAATAGATTGCATAAATATGCTTACCAATCGAGAGACTGCGTCAATATGCGTACCAGACGAGATGGTAAGCCAATATACGTACCAGACGAGATGGTACGCCAATATGCGTACCAGACGAGATGGTGCATTAATACGCACACCAGGCGAGGTGGTGCATCAATTTGCGTACCCAAGGAAATGCTGCACCAATATGCGTTACAGACTAGATGCTGCATCAAAATACAAACCAGACGAGATGCCGGATCAATATATCGTGTTACCAGACGGGATGGCGCATCAATATGCGCCCCAGACGAGAGGCTGGATCAATATGCGCCCCAGACGAGAGGCTGGATCAATATGCGCCCCAGACGAGAGGTTGGATCAATATGCGTACCAGGCGAGGGGCTTCATTAATATGCGGTAAGCAGGTTGGTTTATAAGCTCGTTGAACAACCAAAGTCTGACACTTAGCAAAGATGACACTATAGTAAATGGGTATGACATTACAGTACAGTATAGTCTGGTTTTTACGCGCCTATCAAAACACATGGGTAGCTCCTCTAGCTCTGTAAATACATGCGGTGCAGATTGTTTCACCTGGTGCTCGCCCGTATAAGCCGAACAATATGAACTGGAGGATACGGACATCATTGCATTTATTGTTAGCAGGCGTTCTCTGAAATGTGGCAGTGTTAAGGGTTACACATTGACTTGGATTAGCTCTAATCGAAAGATAAGTTTGTTGCATGTGACTAGCAGATTTTATGGTGGAGCAATAAATTTTGCGCAAATTACTATGCTAACAATAGTTCCAACTTTTTTATCTTCCTCATGTGTAAGTTTGGCCGGGAAAAAAACTATTTTCCAAAGCCTCCAGTTGGTACGAGCAGCCTATTGATGCATGTCATTGAACCGCTCATCTGGAAAGCGGACGATTCTACTACCGCTCTTTGCATATTGCAAATCGGTGCGACGCACAGTCATGCATATTGTAAGACTAAGGATGTTTAATTGACTGAACGTTACTCTAACATCGCTAATCGTACAACAGACTGTTGTGCATGAAGGCATTATTGATATTGTTGTCATGTGTTATTTTGACCTCACCTTTCGTAAATACATTGTTATTGTGATCCCGTAAGTATGCAGTTTATAGTCCCTCCTAGAAGTATGATAGTGCAGTAATATTTATGGCGTCAGGAATTATCCAAGAATAATGCAATGCACGGGAACTGTAAATAAAAACTGTCTGAGATCTGCCTCTGTCCAATTTTTGTCAGGAAGGGTAACACCAGGTAAAAAATGGCTGGTTTCATCTTAGTGTTTACATACCTATATTTCTACTTTATCATATACCCGTCAGCCACGATTGTTTGTTTCAGGAAGGTCATTTCCTTTCATCAAATATTCTTCTTGCGCCACGAGCCAATTTACGTCCACTGAGAGACTCGTCAACGTCTATGTTGAGAAAATTACTTCGCTTTCTATGGAAGGTATCCACTAAAGATTGCTTGGTGATATAATGCAATAGCAGACATGAGTTGTGTATCGCTCATCCGTTTACCAGTTTTTAAAGCAGGTAACAGCATAGACTAAACAGGCCACTAATATCCTTTCCTGCATGTAGTAAAATACGCTCTTTTGTCACTCGAGGTGGCAGATTGGGTCTGTGGGTGGAATTCCCATTCATCTGTGATTGCATCTTTTGTGATTGTCTCGCGCAGCAAAGACAGAGAGAATAGTACAGTAATCTTATCTTATCAATGTAAGGTGCACCATTTTTGTTGTGTCCTTGTGCCGCTCAAGATGCGACCGATCAATGCAACACGATGCCTGTTCCTCGTTTTCGTATAATCTATACCATATAAAATGATGTCTACAGAGCAGAATAACACGCGATGCATTGCAGTGAACAAATTTAATGGGGCTCTGAGGTGATGGTTAATAATCTATTAGGACAATGTTATATGATCGCTGTTTATCGTGCCGGAGATGGGTGTAAGGTTTCATATAAGCTATTGTGCTCCCACAGAGCATCTCACCAGTATCGCCGCTGTTGTCGATCAAGCCAGGTGCGCGTCATTCAGTACATCAACAAGCAGCAAAACAATTTCCACGGCAGGCGGTGTGTTCCTGTCGTGCTCAGCTCATCTCATACAGCTCGTTTTTACAATGAAAGCAACGACGGGGGGGGTGAGATATTGGCGTCGTTTGTCGATGATAAACTTTCTATTGGACATAGTAAACTGCTGGCGATGAATGTCGAAGCCGAGGTTTAGTCATTGGACAAATAACAAGGCGCTTCATTGAAGTCTACCTTTGCATTACAGTATGGCTGACCTATTTGCCGCGAGGCTAAACATTGTAGCTGTGAATAACATCTAGTGATTTATAAAAATTTTCTTTATCGCGCTATCGATAAATGCCAAAATCCCTGCGCTGATATCATGGAAAGTGAAGAGAATCATTTTGTTTTATAATTGTGAAGAATATTCCCCAGGAATAATCAGGAATAACTTCTTCAAAATGTATCGGCCGTGTTCAGGATGTTGGACATATCGGATGGATTGTTATCTTGTGACTGCGGCGCTGTATCAGTATAAACCTAACATGCTCATGATGCACAAGCCGGGGAATATTTGTAACGGATAAGCAACAAGAACGTGTGCAGTGTGCATGCCCATATGGCAAAGCATGCTTATCCTAACAATAATATTATGATGACATATTTTGGTCTGGAGACCAGTAGCTAAGGTTATGATTGTACCAATGTGCTAATGTCATTTTTCAGAGCATCGACCAATATTCGGTAATTTACACTGTGCACGTCATCGCTTCCAAATGATGCGACTTGTGGAAATCAATAATGTAAATAGGTGAATGGTTGCCGCAATGTTATTGCCCATCAAGTAACATGCGACAAGGACATAAATTATCGGCTCAAATATATCAACTGCCGTCCTCTACTTGTTTGCGGGATCAAAACTATTTCCGTCCACAGGTTTGCCTTCATTGAATGCAAATGCCGACATTTGGCATATGGGCTGCTTCAGGTCAGGTGGCATCGACTGGTTGCATTCTGCATGTGTCCACGATAGGTCTCCGAGCTTAATAGGTGTAATCAAATTGCAATTTTCCCGAGCATTTGTGAGGTGTTTTATCTTTGCTCAAATACAATACAATAATTGTCAACGGTGCGCTGTGTAACGGCAATCAAAAACAGTGTATTTATGCGTAGCCGCCTATTTTGACGTCGCAGCCTGATACCGCCACGCACCGTTAAGATTTATATAACATTTATGTGTCACACAGCTGGACAAATCGTTGCAAAAACTAATAACCCTCTTTAAGGCAATATTTATTGTTAATTTGAGTTCTGCGAATGTAAGCATATTGCAACCAGTACCTCGATTTGTTTGTATACAAGTGTGTATGGCGCGTTTGATTAACAGCCGAGGACTGTCCATTATTGTCAATGTCATTTGATGCTAGTTGTGGACTTTCCAGGGATTGTATGCCGTAACGATTGCAGTCTTACTCTATATTAAAACATCTTGGAGCAGCCTTGGCATGCAACATGCAAAATGCTGTAAATAGTTTGCTTGGTGTCAGGCAGACAGTTAGCCTATTACATATTATGTATAAATGCAGTCTTGGCTGGTCATCAATGTTAATCATTTTGAGAGGATGCATACAACATAACAAGTTTCAAGCATGTATTAGAGCTTCTACATATTATGGCAAAATCAAAACATGTACACGCTCTCTCATTATTGCCTATCTCGATTGGTATGAAATCAAATATTTCCAGTTGCCCCTTTAATATTATTTGGGAAGTTGTAAACTTTCCATGTAGCGAAACAGCTGATATCCAGATATCATTCAGCACAATTAATACTAGCAATATATATGTTGAGTAAGCAACCATATGTTAACAGAATACAGCAACGAAAACCATACCACTGAGAGTCAATCAATGTGTTTCTTCACCAGAGAACATAGTATTGTCTTATCGACAGAGAATAAAGGCATTCACATCCGACTATTTAATTTGGTAATGGCTTATTACGCAGGAAATAGTTGTGTCACCTTTCATCGCCTCTACTTTATGCAAGTGGCATCATTTAATGTCGATGTACTTAATCTAAAGATTGTTTTGTGATAGAAGCATCGTCCAGTGTAAACGGTATAATACCACCACTTGCAAAGGGAACGTTCCCTTTGTTAATATGTCGTCTCCAAGCCAACGCGCAAAGTAGCACAAATATTGTAGCTAAATAACGCACCTCATACACAAGACGCGGGCGCAATGTTCTGCAGTATTCGACACAAGTTGATAATTCCTGTGGGCAACAGAATATTATCGTCCAACGTTGGGCACAAAGTGTAATGCGTCGCCCACAATACTGGCTTAAATATATTTCGCCAATGAATAAAACATTCCCATTAAATTTCCGACTTCATGAGTAAATACATGGTTCTAATTCACAAGTCACGCGTACGAGCCGAATTTGTTAGAAGACTTGGGCATATGCTCTTTTGAAGCATACCGTATATAATTCTTTATCTGTGTGTGTCGGCCTTTGCAGATAATATCAATCGTGCAACTTGATAAGATAACGGAATACAGTTTTATGGTATGGGAAATCTTGTATATCGGGTCAGATTAAACATACAAAAAATTATTGACTATAAGAACCTATTTCCGCAAGGAAGAGACGGGTTAAATGGAATTATTGCTATTCTTGAATTACATCGTAGCAGAAATACATTGCTCCTTATACTTTAGTTGTCAAATTAAAAACACTGTAAAATTAAACCTATTCTTTATGAAAACTCGACGTGTCCAAAAAGGTTATGGCATACTTATTTTTTCACAATTCAATATAAAAGGTAATTGTCCAACTAGAATAAGCCCAATGCACCAATCATCATTTTTTAAATTAGCTTTCAAGCTAAACGCCGAAATAATTTAGCGAGGCGGGTAATGTACGAACAAAACATTTAGTTGCTAACGTAGTAAGTAAACTGACGACAGACAGTTTAGCTAGCAAAGTGATCCACGGCTGTTTCTAGTTACTAACCTGTAATCGCGAGTCAAAAGACACCACAGCTGCACTGGTTAAAATGAGGGCTGCAGGCAATAGAGTGCGGTACACGCGGTTCGCTTGAAGTAAACACAGTGATAATAAAAGGACAAAATATCTGCAGCAAATCCAGCGGTGGGGGGGGGGGGTGCGGGGTTGTAGGCGTGCGTGGGGAGCAGTATAATTAGCAATAAACATCACGAATCGGTTGAGGTGATTTGAGCGTGGTGGCATTCCCTGTATAGGTGTTCCAAACATAAATTGACCCAGAAACTAGACGAGACTATGTCCGATATGACATATCTATGGCACACAAATGCATATGCACATGCATTGGGATGACTATTGTAATCTACAGTCTGTAGGCACCTGCCGCATTTGTAGCCTTTCGACCTGAATACATTTACGCATCACGTCTGGTATAAGCCTTTGATTTTCTGTGGGCTTTTTGGGGTAGTTCGGTTACTGATCAACTTGCCAGTCGCGTTACATTCAACCCAAATAAAACCATCTGCAAGTGACCTGGCTGACTATAATTATTGGGGAAAGTCAAGTTTACTTACTGTACGATATGTGTTATGTTACCAAATACGTGAGACTTAACTGCCACACATATAAGTTATACTTATGCGGCAAATAAGGTCAGTCTTGCAAATCACAACAAAGCGCGGCTTTGTCTTTTCTTCGGAATGGTTGTAAACACAGATAGCAGTTGAGGAAGGTGGAAGATATAAGCCTATTGATGTAATGGATTAAAGGTTGGTTGCCATCTGCATTTCATTATGGGCTGGACCGAGCAATTCATCCACACACATCTCTTGCACGATCTGCAGACTTAAATGCAGCAACTTAACAGGTGTCAAAGGCCCGACGGATTTATAGTTACTTGAGGGAGCGGCAGAACCATTCAAACAATTCATAATTGAGCGAAAAGTAATTGAAAGGGACCTATTCAAGAAGCTAACCATTAACATAATTGAGCGAGCTATACTATATTTCCTACTCTGCCCTTGACAACCATGATGTTATGTACTGCAACATTACAGATAGAGGTAATAGAATTTAAGGCATTCACTATAGTATCTTGGGACGACATGCACAACCCATAACAAAGTATATGTGAAAGGGGAGAGTTCGAGGTGATTAGTTAGGAGTCCAGGCTAGATAAAGAGTGCTTTGTGGGTTAACTGTACCGTTCACTTGTTAATCAGCTTTTACAACCCAGTGGTTAGCTGCAGATATGTATTTACGTAAGGCAGTCACATCACAGCGATGGCAGTGTAGGGAATGAGGCAGAGTCGCATATATCTCATAGTTTCGTCCACGATAAGCAGCAAACTCGTATATGGCAGTATTAGTTGATATAGATAATGTAAAAACTCTTTAAGTGATACCTTATTTATTGAATGCTATATACCTTTATTGACTATTTGATTACATTAGTAGTATAGGTAATGGTGGTTCCAGAACGCACCTCCAAACAGAGACCAACCCACCAACGATAAGGAATCCCCCCCACTTCAGAGCATCATTTACCCACTTCGACTATTCCGTTCGGGTCCTAAGGTCTCAAAAGCTGCCAAGAGCTGGCCAAGGATTAAAGCTGTTACCCTATCTGTAGGCTGTGAGTCACAGGTTTGAAGACGCCATGAGTCGCAACGAAATCGAAGGGGAACCACCATTACCTATACTACTTAAGCTGTGACCCTCTTAGCACACCATGAGTCGCAGGGGAAGGGGCAGCCATGAGTCACTGAGTAAAAAATGACTAAAATCAAGTCGCGACGAAATCGCAGGGTAAGGGAGCCACGAGTCGCAAGGTTCAAGGAACCACCACCTAGCAGGTCATAGGTGGGTATTTCTTCGCGACTTCATTTTGTGTCATTTGAACCCCTTTTTGAACTAATAAAACATTCGAGTAATGACGCCCCACCACATACACGCGAAACAGGCTCAAGCCGACTATGCTGAAATCCACGGCCAGGCCCTGCCACGCTATTCACGGACGAAGGTCGCCCTCGCGGCACTCATCAAGATAAACGCCTTCGACAGGACGTACATGGAGATGTACGCAAGAATGACAACTATGGCTGACCGTGACCCAGCCCCTCCGCCGACTCCATCTCCCCGACTCTGGTCTGAAGTGGTGAAAGCACCGGCACCACACCCCTGGGCCACCTCCAGGAAACCACTACCCCTTGTAAGGCAGGTTTCAGTTCCCCGAACAAGCCTCAGACCAGTTCCAACTCCCCGCCTCAAATTCAGAAAAACAAAGTGGGCCATCAGCAACTAACTGCGAGGCTGGGTCATGAACGTTTCCAAGACTCACCCCTACGCCCCAGACCTCCTGACCTTCCAGAAATGCGTAAAACCCCAGGTTCGTAAAGTTCTGGCAGAGGAGCTGAACCGGCTAGGTGGCCTCAAAACCCAGCTCGCAGTCATAATAAGTCTCTACAAGACCGACATAGATGGTGTCACGGAGTACACAGAGCCAGGCCAACGAAACAAGCGGCGGGTGATTCTAGACCCAGAAGACATTGACTCCAAGATAAACCAGGCCGACCCCCAAATTCAAGAGATGCTGGAGAAGTGGGTTAACCTAGGTTCTGGGTGCGCCTTTGAGGCGGTAGAAACCATCTGGATCGACATCACGAAGTATCAACCACTCAAAGGCGGCCTCCCTCTACCGCCACCACTGGCAAACAAAGGGGCCATCATAAACGTAAAGAACCAAGACAACTGCTGCCCTCCACCCAGCTGCCAAGAATCCACATCGGCCTTCAAAATTCAACATCCAGTGGCCCATAGATAAGCTAAAAGGCTCAGGTGGGGCGTACGAACCCCGTCTACCACGCTAAAAAAATCGAAAAGGCTCTTGATCTAGTCCTAAACGTATTTGGTTGGGATGGGAAAAACCGTCATAGACCACGGGATCAGCAAATACCCTAGCACCTGTATAAACCTCATGCTGATCGAGGACGACGGAGTATGCCACTACACCTGGTAATTTCTTTTAGCTCTAATGCTTTCAGTTCCCTACGTTAATGGTTAATGCGTTGTTAGTAAATAAACCTCGATTGATCCATTCATTTTACTCGCAGGATTCATCAAGAACACTTGCATCAGAAAGATGACTCTATCTATTGCTCGGTCACAGCCAAGCTCGAATTTGCATCGTTCATGAAGGGACAAGATTATTGGACGCAATGTGCAACGGTGTTTAGCTGTGGTAACGTGCTTCGGTGAAGTTTTCACATTGATAAACCCCTTGACGCTAAAATACCATTATGGTCGATACGTAATTACATTAATTTTCTAATGAAGACGCTAATCTCCGCGATTATTACCGATAATGAATACGTATCGTGTTTAGCAATGGTGCAGAATGATACGAGTGTATTGCCTCATGCTTAATTTACCGCTATGATAATTTGCTTTCAGGCACACAGCGACACTCATCACATGAGAAGATTCAAACACAAATACATGCACAAGCAACTCGAAGAGAAAGAAACAGAAAAACCTAACAGCCGCAGCCCCATTGCTTACAACTTTAAATCCATAAAAGAGTTCTAGGGTATTTCTAGTTGTAATGGAACTGGCTGCAAGGTTTCATAGAGTACTTTTGATCTAAAACTATGAAAAAACCCATTGTGCTGAGTGGTAGCTGCTATTTGTCAGGTAAACAGTTTCCCTGCGCCTGGGTCAGTATTCAATCCTTCGACTTCCAATATGCATACCGTGTACTTAATACCAACAATATGTAAAACAACTGATAACAAACGAGAACACAATTATGTCCTCAAGCGGTCGCAAAAACCAGGCTTCTTTTGATGTTAATGTTGCAAAAGACAGAGAGGTAACGTACTTTCACAGTCACTGTTTGCACCACATCGTTTGTGAAATTGCAATAATTTACAGCGCGGCCTTCAAATGCATGGATAAACATGTGATGTCGTCCTGTATTGCGTGGATATGGATGTCATGGTTTGGGTTTTGGTAATTACAAACTTTGGGATATTTCTCTAGATGTTTGCCACATGTCACATCCGGTCTTTAGTTTGTACATGCTAAATCCCAGGCTGTTATAAGTGTTTCCATAGTTAAATGTTAGATGTTATAACTCTCGTTTGTGCTGATGTTGATGGGCAACGACCAATGCCTGACTTTATATAATATACAGACTTTATATAATCAATTATCAATTCGACCGACCACTCCTTAACACCACCGACTCCTCACAAATCGACCAACTCGTCATCAGCTCCACTGACTCTCCATCAACATATCTAACTCCTCATCAACACTACCGTCTTTTCATGAACTCCTCATAAACTCCACGCCAACAAAATCTACCCCACAAAAACCTGACTGGTTCCTCATCGAATCCACCGATTCCTCATCAACACTACCCACTCCTCATAATCTCCACCGTCTCCTCGATGCAATTACACACCTGGAATATCATGGGAATTCATCTTCATATAGATCGTTAGCTTCAGGGATGTAGCTAGCAATTGTGTCAGTTTTGTCCCTGCTGTCTTGTTGCATAATAGAGCCAGATCAGTTAAAAGCAATGCACCGACTATTTCATAATTCATCCTTCTCCATTCAATTAATTGCCATTACATCAGTAACGTAAGCCTAATCATCAACATTATTATTCTTCATAATAATGGTTATTCTTCATAATAATGGTAATTGATGCTCATGATGCTTATGACGATGATATCATTAGATAAGTTTCCAGAAAGCAAAAAGGCCCCTATGCTTTGAGAATGTCGGCCCTTTTGGGTCTGGCTGTAAAAGCTAACTGAAAAGAGGTTAATATTATCGCATAGTAATCTGTACCAGAGCACACGGTAAGCATAATATTCAGTGCGCTATGAACTGGTTTCTTTTCAGTTAACCTTTCAGCTTCCGTCACGTATCTTGTTATCATTAGACTATTGACTATTTGTGAAAAACACATCACCACCTGCACCATTTGGTATTCACGACTTATTAGAACGCTTAACTTAATACGGAGAACCACCTTAGTTTCTTCTTATATACCCCGGTTTCCACTGAAGCACACCAATATAGCATTCCAGGCGTGTATGGCTAGGCTAAACATACATTATCTTCATTATTATCATCATTATTATCATCATCATCATCATCATCACCATCACTGTTATCATGATCATATTTCGATCATAATCATCATTATCGTAATAACCATCATCATCATCTATCTCATCTTCTTCACAATAATCATAATGGAGATCATGACTATCGTGCACTGGGCAATAAAGTACGAACAAACCATTGAAATGTCATTAAACGATCCGATCGTATTGTGCACAAGATTTCCGGGTTGATGCTGAAACAATTGCTACCTAAGGATAATGGGATTTATGTGATGGGCAGAACGAATGAGAAAGAATGTCTGGGCTAAAAATCTTAGTCTTCCAATTGGTCTGCGTAGCATCGCTCGTTAGCCTAGATTGCCATTTACAAATTACTAATTGTTAGGCTAGCCCGTCCAATCCGGATGCGACAGTCTGTATGTTCTCGTGTCCCTGGTTAGTCTCAGCATGAATATCAAAGCCAGGAAATTTTGATTTCAAACGCCTCGTCAAGTACCTATGGCAATACATCACACTGGTCCGTATATTTGAAACTGGAGGTCATTTCAAAATGCTTTATTTAACCGAAAGGAACGAATGGGCAAGAGATTAATTGCATCATATATTCAACTATGTGTTGACTGCGGTATTGGAGTATGCCTCAGAGCACTACGTATTTAACAGTCTCTAGATTGCTGGCGAGACAAACGTAGCAGTTGAATATATTTCTGACTTTGCAGAAAGAATGAATGTCCTGCTGATAATGGAAAATGCAGAGATTATCTGTCAGCAACGAGTTTTGCAAGTTGCTATTTACAGGGGTGGACATAAGCATATACAAAGAGTATGCTTTCTAACAACGTCTTACAGTATGCATGTATGAAGGTCGATCTAAACAACATCTGAAACATTTTGATCCTTAGGTTAGTAACTATTAACCATGGATCGGATATAAAGCAAATATATTTGTTGTGACTCTTTGATATTTTCTTCAAACCTTAAATGCAATTGATGGGGTTTGCCTTCACATAATCGCCATCGTCTGCTTCGACTGGCAATCAACATACCTATAAATAGCACACACATTCCCTCTGGTGACAGCCATCATATCGTATGAGTCATTATAGGACTTAAGCGAGTAATGCAGCCACATTGGTGTTGTTGGAGACAAAAGCAAAAAGTTGGTATTCGGTAATGCAGTGGAGACATCGATATACAAGGACCATGCATGCACAGTTCGTGGCCCACAATGAACCACTGCTATAAATGGACCAGCTTTTTATGCGGCCATATACGAGTCAATGCAAACATAATGTCTATAGCATACAGCGACGTACTTCTGAGTGTTGAATATGCAAATATACTCTGCCTCTTCATTTATTCGAAGCGATGCATACCTCGTGATACATATCAGAAAGGATGTTTTGAGCAATAAACGTCCACGTAAAACTCGCCTCAGGCTTGCAGAAGAAATTGTTACGGCTGAAATATATCATCTTCCGGTTACAAGATCAAGCTCAAACGCCCTTGTAAGTATATCATACCGGCATCTGCCTGCACCGTACGTTCTGACGTTTTGCCTTCCCTCCATTATCATGAGTTTGAACAGTTTATGCACCCTTTCCGTGTCTGCTTGATCAAACATTGTATCGCTGAAATTATACAGATCACCTTAGTGAGAGAATGTTACTATGCTGCTCAATGAAATGTCTCACTAATTACGGCGAGAATATAACAAGGATCGGCGGTCGATTGGATCATGGTAAATTGATGTCACGAGATGTGTCTAATTGACAGTTGAGGCCTAATTAACTGATGAATACCTCCAGTCCCAAACTGATAGCGGCTGAAGCAGTTACCTCAATTAAACGTTCGTGGCAACATAGCCTATATATTACCCAGGATAAATTAACATTTTGATTTCAGCGTCTTTGAGGTGCTGTTATCGAACCATGTTAGTAAGAGGCGGATGTAATTATGACGACCGTTGCTGTAAATATCGGCGAGGGAGTTATGAGGCACATAAGTCCAGAGGTGATATACAGTGTAACGTCCCGTTATAATCCATTAAGCATGATATACATTACATGCACAGGGCCGTTGAATGGCGGCAATGTTTATTCAATCATAGTCAAGGGAAATGGAGCATCGAGGATAAAAGCGTGTATGACACGCTTCATTCACCAACCAATAAACAACTGTCGATCTAGCCACATGCGTCAGTATGTGATGCCATTGTTTCAGCGTATGACAAACGTGTCGTATAAACACAACATTGACTATCACGCAATAGAAAAAGTCGATTTAGGACGCATTACAAATGGTTTGCTACCAAAAATAGTAAAGGTCCGACAAATGAGCAATTTCTGCAATATACAAAATGGACTATACGATGAAGGTGTGACTTGTGAGGTGATGCACGCAATATATGCCACGAAACCTCGGATGTCCGAGCAGAGGCCACTTAACAATGTTGGTAGCTCCAATTATTTCAAATCTTTACCCCGTGAGGTGCGAGACAACTTTGAGGTTGCGGAAATCTTTTGATTGATAGTGTGCATGTTAGTTCGGAAATGTGTAGGTGTTCATAATTTCACGCTGACTTTTAATTAGCCTAACTTAACAGGTATGCTAGTTGCGTAAAGCCAGTAGGAATAGGATAGTGGGTTAGGCGAGTCGGATTGAGAAAGTAACGGTGGTTAATGTAGGCATGATATGTCGAGTAAGACGGGCTAGGCGCACATGGGGAATATGACAGGTTGATATAAGGAAACTTGAAGACACTACGATGATGGTAGATTGAATGGTAAAGATTAGGCTGATAACCACTCTCGTTGTGCTGATACCTAATATATATCCAGTATTGTAATGCCTAGTTTCTAATCATCACATAAGCGGACCAGGTGAGAAGAAGTACAAGGGTCTTACATCCTATGCAATTACTCCAATATATCTTGTCCTCTCTTTATTGTAGATTTGTATTTTAACATTCACAAACCACAATAATGTCATTAGCTTGCCAGTAATATAACTGAATCAAAGCATCATTTGGCATCAATTTGGCGGAGAACGTGACATGAGGTATTGGCGAGGCAGGGTCAATCTTATCGGTGTTCAAGTCACTTAGTTAATAAAGATATTTTGCTGGCTAATCATGTCAGGTCGGAAACTGGCAAGTGATAGGGGTTGAGATGAAACTGAAACCTGAGCAGTGGCCGAAATTCAATGCCTTCATAGTTCTTACAATCGAAAGCGAACAAGCGCCGAAGGAAACACCAATACTGGATGAAGGATGAACCAAGATGGAATAACGTTTTAGGACTTCAAGGGTTCAGAATATTGACAAACATGTCGACCGATGTCGATTCAAGATTAAGCAGACTGATAGCTAAATCATCTACCACTGGCTAAAACGGCACTTGTTAGCAAAAACGTCATCGGATTATTTAAACTGTCGTCATGGTTGGAGTTGCAGTGACTCATATGGTCTCTGATTGATTTGCGAGCCACCTTGCAAGTCGCAGCGGAGACCAACATTGAAATTTTGTGAGACAGCCGATCAATTATTTATGATTGCGGGGATCATTCTTGCAGCTCATGTTTTGCACGGGGAGATAGCACTACAATAGACCACACAGCAAAAAATGTTTGTGACGAGTGTGCCTCTGATTAACAACAATATTACCCATACTGCTTGCCAATGGGGTCTATCAGCTAATTTTATGTCCAAATGTAGACGTTGGCTATTTGGTCAAGCAAGTGCTTCTGACATGGATTTCTAATGCAATCAACATATAGAGGCAAAGGCTTCTAATGTGTGGCAACTAAGCATAAAATATTTAGTACGTATGTGGTCTTAATAAAAGCACATTTGCGTTTCACTATTGCGTACACAAGCACATTTGGTTTGGTAATCGAAGGCTCAAGGTAAATAACAATCGTCATACCCACCATGTAATTTCCGCCACAGGTAATGACGACCATGCTCGTAATGAATAGGACATAGACCAGTCAGACAAAACCTGGATGATTAAGCGGCCGCTTGTAGCTTTCTACAGTGTATTTGCATGACCCTACATTATTTGTTCAGACAGGCACAGGGAGGCTAGTGTGTTTATAAATGCAGGTTGCCAGCAGCCGTGAAACTGTTCCAATTACTAGATTTTCTCGCTATATGTGTGCTGGAGAATTGCTGCAACATTTTGACTGTCACGATATGGCGTGATGTAAGAGGTGTTTTGAAGAAGCCTATTAGTAGGTTAATTATCACGACTAGTCTCATTATATCACGTAATATACTTGAGTCACTCGAGAACAAAACATACCTAATGTATACTAAACACTTCGTCAATTAGCACTCTCTTTAGAAAATACTCCTCTCGCAAATATCCTGATGAATCTAATGAATTAACTAACAACTAGAGCATAATGTTTTCAGGTTGTCACTGGTGGGAATATTTGAACAGTCAGATGAAAATGATTGAACAATAGTCATTGTTGTGTACCACGCCATGCCAAAAGACTAGTAATTATTCGCATGGGTAAACTTTGGTCCCATATCACAAGTCGCGACAGATTGTCAATGATATTTAGGGACGATATGTAAAAAAATTGCATCAAAAGGTAAAATATTCATGACTTGATTCCTGAGTCATTTCATCATTTGCTTCCATCAATACGCTGATATTAGAATCAATAAACTAGATTTGAGTGAACAAAATTTCGTGTATGGATCATTGAAACGAAAAGCATAGATATGTCATTGATGTTGCATGCTGTGGTTAATCCAGCTCATTTCAATATGAGACTTAATATAATGGCGACTGTTAACCTTTTGGTCATTGGCAGAGACGATTTAAATGAAGAATTAACCTCAATCCTACCATTTAAAGTAGAAACCGAAAAAGGAGCGCGTCTGATTTATTAATAACTCGACTGCTATAGATGGTGCCTTAATCGTAAGACGTTCACGTTCTAGTATCACCAGGGAGCCAATACAAGGTGTGGGAATGGACAATCCTTCCAATATTCGAAGCGTAAAGCAACACAGCATGTACTCAAATTCAATACACAACAAAGCGAGGCGTCGGTATCGTGACCAGCGATCAGGCCTTCAAAACACAATAGTCGTCGGATCAACTGAAGCTTTGTCTTAGGAAACTCAGTGTCGAAGAGAAATAACGCACTTGGTTACCGTCTATGCATTATCACCAAGTGCTCAGTATGCTTTGTATGACATGTGTCTCGATTTGTTTCCAATATTTGTAATATGATCCCTTAGAAGTAGATAGACGATACTCTGCCTATTGCTTTGCTTAACTTGATGGGATGATATATGCCCCATACATTCACGGGAGGTCCATAAAACCACGCGCCCTGCCCATGTGGCCGTGTCTGTTAGCTAGACCATGCCATCTGTCGCATGTATTTACAGTTTACAATTAATGCTATAGTAACTATTATTAAGTTGCGAGCTTGGATATGGACAACATGTAGTTTGTGGGCGAGAACAGTAATAGGTCCGTAGTACAAACTACTTACTTGAAATTGACGAAACAACCCCCCACTTTGGCGTAGCCTATCCGCATGGTTTCATGTCCTGCGTATTGATGCCATGGTATTTCGCCCACGGACACGTGGACCAAGTTATATCTATGTGTGTGTGTTGGTGTGTGTGGATGTTGTGTGTCTGAGTGTGTGTAGTTGTGAGTGTGTGTGTTTGTATGTGCGTGTGAGTGTCTGTGTGTGTGAGTGAGTGTGTGTGTGAATGTTTGTGAATGTGTATGTGGTAGTGCACGTGCATAACACAGTTTTATGGCGTCCAAATAGCGATAAGACGGGCATAAATTAGTTGCCTAATATTTTAGGCACATACGTATGTTTTGAGTGCTCTCCACAATGGTCACCGCACTTTCATCTATGGTATAAAACTACTGCAATATTTGACCTTATGACGTCGTCACTCCGTCGATATTAGTGATATTAGTGATATATAAAATGATGCAGTTGACATGAATCCGCTTAAGTCAGTCAGCCCGCTTGTCACACACGTTTTGGTTTTCAGCAGATGCTAGTCTTAGCTCAATATCATCATGTTTTACACGTTTATATTGAGCTCGGAGGTCGGGATAAAACTCATTTTGAAATGTAAAGGTGATTCCCTCAACAACTATGGCACGCTATTCTCATGGGACATACAGTAGCCTATTCAGCGAGGACTTAGAAGTTTCTCGGTCTCTGGGCGTTGCCTTGGCGGGTTGGGCATGTGGCGCGAGGAGATGGGGGAGCTGACACGTATGTCACCAATGGATCTGGGAAGCTGAGGGTTATAATTCATATCAGCTGTGGCGTGTTACTCCATAAAGCAGATGATTTAGGGGGTACCTTATGATGATTGCCAGGTTTGTTGTTTATTCGGCCGACAAAAATAGGCTGCATCTATATGCAGACCAGATGTTAGGCTTCATCAAATGCGAACCAAGAGAGAGAGTCTTAATCAATATACGGCGAGGAGAAGGTTGGTAGTGTAGGTAATAGCGCTCCCCTCTGCCCCTACCCCTGCGACTCGTGGGCCTCCCCTACCCCTACCCCCTGCGACTCATGAATGGCCCTCCCCCTACCCCTGCGACTCATGGCTCTCCTACCCCCTGCGTTGCATGCCCCCCCTGTGACTCGTGGCCCCCCGATAAGCTCCCTGCAGTTAGTCCGCTAGAGGGAGACTCCAGCTCTTGTCAGCTCTTGAGACCTTAGACCCGAAAATAATAATCGAAGTGGGTAAATGATGGGGGGATTCATTATCGTCGGTGGGTGGGTTCCAATTGGGAGGGGTGCTCTGGAACCGCTTTTACCTATACTACTAGAATAGTTTTTCAACAACCAACGTCTGAGAATTAGCAAAGATGACAATATAGTAAATGAGTATGACAGTGTAGATCACTCCAACATCTGCCCAGATACCTGGAAAACAGTAACCGAGGTATATCATGGTCTGGATTTAACGAGACTATTAAAACAAATGAATAGATTCTGTAAGCTCTGTACATACATCCGGTGCATATATTCACCCTAACCGTTTCTGTATGTCAACTGAGACTCCACAGATAGGATGACTTATAAGGTCATTGGTTCGCTTGCTATGGACTCCGTCAGGAACAGGAATATTTGCAAGACGAAACAATGAAATGGCAAACGTTTAACGGTTGCTTTCAAAGAGTGTTGCAGTAGACACCAAGTAAGCCGCCTATAACCTTCGCCGCCGTTGCAAGTAGCAGCAAAGAATCTATGTGTGCCTCTGGGTAGCAGATCAGTTCCTTAGGTGATTCAAACATTCAAAATTTGGCCATTTATCATAGACTTGCGTAGCAAATGTTGGCATTAATCATGACATAAACTATGTAATCATATCTTATCAACGTATGAAAGGTAAAACGCCGTACTTCTGCGCGATATTGTGCGATTAGCATCTCGACTCAATGCAGGACCACTAGGTCCCTTTCTTGCTCATAAAATCGCCTATCATCCGCAACATAAAGTCTATAATTATGGATAGATTTTTTTGGGATACAGTCATGGATACACTTTACTAGAAGGCGATTTGTTAAGCATTTGCAAGAAATAGTCATTGAGGAGTCAACTGAATCAATGAAGATGAGTTCAGCTATAACCATGCCTGAGCACAACATATGGCAAAAAAGAAAACATATCTACGGTTATATTAATACGCGATTAGTAAAATTTGTACAAAAAGTAACAGCACACGTCTAGTGCTCATAACGCCATGCATGTCGCTATGCATGAGTGAATGGTCGGGCAATTTTTTTTTATTACTATTGAATTAGCCGATACTAATGACATAGAATATAATTACAATCCAACTCGAGTGTGAGGGCTTGAAAACAGACAAATGCACAATATATTGCAATGCGTAAATGTTAGGCGACTCAAGGGTGCTAAAAAAGAACCGTCTTGAACCAAGTTATGTGATCTATGATTATAGTGCTGGAGTAAGGTTACGTACACTATCGCTATAACCACAATATGCTTCAATTAGAGCAACTAGATACTAAACTAGGGTGCTTTGAATTGTAGTATATCACAAGTTCTCATCTATTTATGTTTATTTTATGTTAGCGAAACTAATTCTCATTCTGTTGGATATTTTCAAAGGATGTCAAACACTAATTGGGATTTCAGCAAGGACACAATTAACCGATGTATGACCCCCAGCACGTTGTCGAATCTAACAGGTGTGCGCCATGTAACACATTAGCCAAGCAGAAGAGCAATATCCGTGGCAGGCGGTGCGTTCCTATCGTCATCAGCTTATCTTATACGGCTTCATGTTGCAATAACTCTGTAATGGAGAGACAAATATTAGCGTTTTATGGAAACGATAACTTCAATGCGGTTATTCATTATTGATGGGGCTTCTAAGTGTTCGCTGTCATGGTACTCAACAACGGGAGTGCTTTGAATTGTAGTATATCACAGGTTGTCATCTATTTATGTTTTTGTTATGTTAGAGAAATAAATTTGCATTCTGTTGGATATTTTGAAATGATGACAAACACTAATTGGGATTTTCTTAAGAACATGATTAACTGATGTATGACCCCCAGCCGCATTAAGAGCTTCCTGAAGTCGAATTATACTTTTAGGAATTGGCATCTTATTTATAGTCATGAATACATCAACGAATTGCCACCATTTTCGATGAGGAGTTGTATACATCAACTTGTAGGTATGAGACTGACGTTACGCATTCATGGCGAGTGGTTGCGCTTATGACGGATATTGCTATTGTGGTGTTTATCTTTCGACGTCACTGCCAACGTATATGGAGGTCGTTTCATTTTTATGCAAATATGTTGTAAACGACACTGTTGACGCTTCTATCGCCTGCACGTCTGCGCTCATTGCAACAGAAACAAATGTTCACTAAAGCCTCCAGTTGGCTGATAACGCAGTCGTTAACGTTCAGCATAGTCGAACATACTCTGGAGCTGCTCATACGCAACCAAATAATACCTCGACTGGGTCTTGGATTGCGCAAATGGGCGGTGAACATGGTTAATGCATATTGCAAGACACACATTGATATCATTTTGATGATTGTTTCGAAAATGTTCATCGAATTTGTTTGCTATTGGTCCAGTGTATATCCGCGGCCTTGTGTTGTTATTGGTGCATCAGATCTTGAGGGATGTACAGACCCAACGACATGCTGTTTGCGCGGTAAAGATTAAGGAGAGCTGTTTATTGTGCCTCTTGGTGAAGGAAGATCGACACCTGGTGAGTTATTAGTACAATTTGTTGCAACAGAAAATACCGTCTACTAGAGGAATATACAGGTACTATTAATAGAAACCGACTTCTTTACAATGTCTGTCAGGCTCTTAAACGGGTTGGCATTGTTATATTAAAAACAGTGTGTAAACTTACCATCAGAAGAGTTAGCGCAAGTGAAATACGGCATTTACAGTAATGTGACGACGCTGTTTGAATTGGCCGTCTTCGTTGCTTGCGATAGGAATCATTAAGCTGTGGATTAATACGCTTGGATTAACTCCTTCACTTCAAGTGCCTTAAGCGCACTGGGCCAAAAAATGTTCAGTGGCCTTTTATCTTATGGTTTACTCACTAAAATTCCTGTTATGGCTGATACCCGACGGCCACGATCTTTTCTCTCATGAAGAGTATTTCAGGCCCATTAGGTATTGGATGCTTTTCCATCCCAACAATAGTTCAGCAGCTTTTCATCTCATAGTTTACATACTAATATCCATGCTGTAGCATATACCCAACGACAATCATTGTTCGCAAAGTAATATTAGAATGAAAAGCAAAACACAATTTACTATGCGTGGATATTAGAATGCCCGCGCCCAGTTTAGAATAAGCCCGCGCCTATTAAGAAGAAACCAGGTGAATTAATACTGCATTTACCGGATGAAATCCATTATAACCAGGTTTATTAGTACTTGGCGTGGTTATTAGACTGATCATAATAACTAGTTTAATTGATACTGCGCAGAATCATTACAATGAGCATTATAACTAGGCTAATTAAAAATGTACTGGGTAATTCCAATGATCATTACAACTAGGCTGGTAAATACTGCACGTGGTTATTAAAATCAGCATTATAACCAGGTTAATTAACACTGCGTTTGGTTATTAGAAAGAACATTATAACTAGGTTAAAACTCTGCATGGTGGTGGAATGAGCATTATAACTAGGTTAGTTAATAATGTTGGGTGTAATTTAAATGACCATTACAACTAGGCTGATTAATAGGCTGGTTATTAGAATCAGCATTATAACCAGGTTCTATAAACACTGCATGTGGTTATTACAAAAAACTTTATAACTAGGTTCATATTCTGCATGGTTTAATACTGCGCATGGTTTTTAGAATGAGCGTATTTACTCAGTCAATTCACCTCACACATGGTTATTATATAATCAGCACTAATACTGGCTTAAATGATAGAATAAGCATTATAACTATGTTGATTATATGTCATCAATGACCAATTTGATTTCTAGATGTGGGATCCAGCCAAATAAGAGGCAAGGTTTGTACTGTAGTGCGAGATATTGATCTAATAACGCGGTTTTAGACAGAAATAGCCGGATGGATAAAAGTGGCGAATAAGATAAGTGTGATGTTCTGACTTAATGAGCAGCGGATTATGCGGGCCTGTGTCAAATTAACACATAACTGGTACGGTTTTCTACACCATGGTAGAAACACACACGTGTTGGATACGCTTTTCACTTACCCATTGTGCCGTAATTTAGCAAATACCTGCAAGAAGCTAATGCATTTATCCTTTGATGATAGTCGACAGCAGAATGTATATAAGGACATTCATTTTGTTAGGCCGCTAGCTATGGATGTTGATGCCGAAAGAGAGCTCGCTCTTGGAGGAATGATTCCATGGCGAATTGAACTTCCGCCAGGTAATTTTCCCGAAAAGCCAAGACGAGATACGTTGAGACAAAACAAGCATAAATGGGACAACTCAACCGCAAACCATTTACCCATAAGATAATAGGCAGCATTACATTTGTTTGTAAGATTCTGCATGAAAGCCAACCGTCATAACGCTATCTATTATTTTTCTGCATGGTAATAGACAACTCTTTGTGGGCGTTATCTACGTAAGGGGAACAGCGGGTTCAAACGGAAAGAAAAGGAGAGCGTGAAATGGAGTTCGGGACGGACCTCACCCACTCTGACACCAGCAACTACTCACCGAATCACACACTGCAACAATGTGCACCAATGTGCCTAACAAGGAGTACCTGGGCTCGCGCTCAAATATGTACTCGATCCCGATTTTTGACGCTGGGAAAGGAAGCAGGGGAAGTGAATAAGGTTGTAGTGAAGAAGCACCTACACCACGCGCAATACGTAGTCTCTCACAGAAGCAGTTCCACCATGGAATGAACACAGTGAAGGTCACATGATATTTGGGCTACACGTCATCAAGGTGTCACTCTCTGCGTTTGTCTGAAAGGCAGGAACGACGTAGGCAAGTTAGCCTATGGTCACGTTAATTAAAAAGCGGCCAGTTGGGGGTAGGACCCGACCCGTCTTTCATCCGCGTGGCCCTGTTGGGAATCACAATAAAGTGACATGGAGCAAAAATCTAAAACCCTGTATAAACGGAACTGGCCCCCGTTGGTTTAATTAAGTACGGTGCACCAGTACCGCTATTTTCAATACTACTGCTGGACTATCATGACCCTTATCAGTGCAGTTAAGTCAAAACGTGATTGCTGAGATCGTGGAAGTAGTTTCGTTTTCAGATTCGCTTGTTGTTGCCGAAGAAGTGCGAACGAACAGAACGAGTAGCAGTTTTGACTAGCGAGTCGTTCATACTACAGGTGAGTTTAAGCTACAACCGTTTGCTGTATGTTGAATTATAGAATATTGTAAAAGCTGTATCGTCAAAGATGTGTATGATGTATGCCGAGATAATGTTTCATTGTTATAAGTGTTGTGGTCCTGAGTCGCTTCCTGTAATAAAGTCAACACACAACAAGTAAGTAAGTCAATAAGATCATCGCTTGGCCCGTCAGTTCAGGCACGCATGTCACCTCGATGAGCTCCGAGAGCTGGTCCCCGTTATTGAAGTTAATTAGGGAAACCAAATCAAAGTCGACCTTGAACTGGGGAGAACCATGAAGAAGGGCCATGGGAACCTTACATAGATTCACGCTAATTGGGTTAGTCAAGGTTTGTATCCTTCGTCAATAATGGTAAATGTGGTCGCTCATTAGGGTGCGAACACGCACTAAAGCATAAGCACATAAATCACGATTTACGTAGAGCGTTATATCTCTCATGAACTAGTTGATGGTCGTTATAAGACAGACTTTTATCGCGGATGTCTCAGTCAAGAGAAGAGCTTGTTATATAACTTCGTGACACATATTTGTACAAAGCTCGGCGAGATTAGGTTACATTGGGTTGTTTATGATACTGGCTGTCCCTCTCAATCGACCTCCATAGACCCGAACTCGCGCATCAGATGACATTCCATTACCCAATTTAAGTTTCCCCAATTATCCGCTGTTAACATGCCATGATTGTCATTGCCAGGTAAATAGCGTAACACCATGGCATCAGAAGAAGCAGGTGACTGGAGAACTGGACTGTCCCTTCAGGAGAGACGAAGATTCATATACAAGGGTAGATATGCCAGTGATGTGACCTTACAGATAGGCAAGGTCAATCCAGGGAATATTGCCGCCCCCAGATTTGTGCTGGTGTGTTGGTCGCCGGTATGCGAGGCCATGTTGACGGCAAGACGAGAGTGTGATATTGTGGTGGAGGACGCAGAGCCATTAGTGTTCGACGCAGTGCTGAAGCTGGTTTACTGTTCGTGATGGTATTCCGGTACATTTGTAAAATAAGGAAATCAGATACTTTGTCTAGCTTATTTCTATTTGCGTACGGATTTCAAATATTATTCTTAAATATATGATTTCTATGGCCACCTCTTCTCAGGTTTCTGTACTGTGATCAGATAGAACTGTAGGTAGATACCGCTTCATGAGTCTTACACACCGCTAGCAAGTACGAAGTGTGCAGAATATCTGACGGGCACCATTGATGTCAAAAATGTGTGTCTCTATCTGAACACGAGTATCCAATATGACGGAAAGGAACTGTTTAAAGGTTGTATGGATTTTCGTTCCTGTAATACCGACCAGGTTCTTGATTCCACCAAAGTCTGAAGAAGGTACTGGAATCTGACTCGACTTACTGGATTTCACCCCAGGTGTATTCACAGCGTTTTTGCGCTTGGCCAGTAATGGTAATGGCAATGGGTAATGACTAATGCCTGACTTATAAAAACTTTCTATAATTCCAGCGATCACTCCTCATCATCATCGACTCCTCCGCAAATCTACCCAATCTTCATCGACTCCACCGACTCTCCATCAACATATCTAACTCATCATCAACTCCATCGTCTCCGTATAAACTCCATGCCACCAATATATACCCCACAAAAACCTGACTGGATCCTCATTAACTCCACTAATTCCTCATCAACACTACCCACTCCTCGTCAACTCCACCGTTTCATCGTGTCAACTACGTACCATGCATATCATAACTTTTCTGTTGTATTGCCAATCGTCTCGCGACTGGTCCAGTTGGCATCGCACAACCGCTACCACTTGTCCACAGGCTGCGCGCCATAAGACCATATATTCCACCAATTAATACAAGAGGGAGCCTTGCGATATCGCACCTTAAACTTGTTTGTAATACACATGATAGTGGATGAATAACAAACCCTTAACTATGAACATATACAAACACGCCATGCAACGCAAATGTGCAGCTTGATACGATTCGTAAAACAGATAAACTACTAATTATACCGATATGCACCTGACAACCGTCCATTTATGTACATAGGAAACCAGACAATGCCGAACTTGTATAATCAACTGGGGGTCGAATGTTAAATTTACAATGTGGCTCAGGAGAGATGTTGAGCTGTTGGTTACACTTTATATTGCCTAACAAGCTTTGACTTACAGACGTGCATTGATAAATGGTTTTACACGTAGGACATTCATTGCGTAGTTTAAATCTGTTGAAAACGTGGTGCTCCGTAACAACAGAACGGAATGATTATTTGAGCAATACCATAAATGAAGTATCTTTCAGTTTAATCGAATGGATTCCAGTAATAAGCAATGCATTCGATGGTGATAGATTACTGAACGCCATTCAGTTTTCTAGTAATACTAGCTAATTTTGCAAATAACAAACATTTAATTAGGAGATATTTACAAATACAGACCTTAACCGAATGTCTGTTATGCAAACCACCAGGTGCAATGTACCATCATCAACACCTTAATGCGATTTAATTATAAATTTTGAGGACCAGTATAACTGCCAAACATTTATAAAATACAGAAATATTCTTCACGCAAACATTTCCAACATATGGGATGTACTGATGCATACTCTATGTTTGCTTTGGTTCCCATAACACCTGCTTCCTAAGGACCTTATATTTCTACCATGCGATTATTCAGACGAAAATATCTTGGTACACTTCCTCCACTCCACCGTCTCTTCATTAACCCCACTGTCTCTTCGTCAACTCCTCATCGACTCGTCATTGATCCGACGACTCCTCATCGACTCCACCAACTCCTCATAGACTCAACATTCTCTTCTTCAACTCTACCTTCTCGTCATCAGCTCCACTGTCTCTTCATTAACTCTACCGTCTCTTCATTAACCCTACCGTCTTCTTGTCATTGGTTTCTTGTTAGGTTTTACCAATGGACCCCTCCACTTGCGTCGCGTATGTTGTTTTCAAACGAGCGTGATTACTGATTGAAAACACACCACCACCTGCAGTCACTTAGATTAACTTCCATCAGACTGCCTCAGTACGATGCACTCGGCTCTGTTCTTGTCGACGATATACCGTGCAAACTGCATGCTTCGGTAATAAGTAACACAACAGTGCATAATCTGTTTATGAGGTTGCATAAAGATGTTTTAAAAGGACTGTTCTGTCATTGCTAGACGGATTGATCTGATATGTGGATACCGTACATGTAGATAACAGACAACACATTGTCCATTTCACGTTGGACGAACCTAATAATGCGGGACTAAACCCATCACCGGGCCAACTGCATACAAGGAGGGGAGCATGCAAGTTGACAAAACCTTGTAGCGCCTTACGCTCGAATCTCAACATAACTCAACTTTGCGAGTATCCTTGTATAGAGCATATATTACTCATGCTAACCGCCTACTTGGAATTCACGACTTGCCGGTAATGATTAACCTAATATGCAGGGCCACCTGAGTTTCTGATTTGATACTCCCATGGCCACTCCCAGGTGTGCATAGTGAGGCTAAAAATAATTCCGTTTTCGTTTCCTAGAATCCTTTCAGGGTACCATTGATGTATAGCTTGTTAATGTAGAGGGAATATAAACTGCATTTTGCTTCCTCCACCAAGTGTTCTGATATACTATTGTGTGAATAAAAGCAACAATTGTCTGGGACATAATACATTACATTCTAGGGCGATACCTGTGTATCCACTTTCTATAACGCCATTCGTTGAACATTGATATTACAATATCACTTGTACAATTTATCTAACAAGATGCATCTCATATAAAAGGAAGCACCGTAGATAGCAAGATGCATTTTATGTCGAAAGAAGCATTATATGTAAAACGAACCATCAGATGTAAAATAATGCACCGTATGTGTATAAAGAAGCATCATATGCAGGGAACCCTGGTAAATATATTTCAATATAATGAACCCTGAAACTAGACTTGAACATGAAGAATTTTTTCTGTAAATTCTCTAATGGTTTATTAGACAATTCTGCACATGTGAGCAAAAAGCCCAGACCTTCATTTATAATCTTAAAAAGTCAACATCATCGACATGGAATCATCTTCAGTGTCCCATGTCATGCCTGTTTGATCAAACACTGTATTGCTTAAGGTGTGTCTAACTGTCACCCATAGCCTTAACAACTGATGTATACATTCCCCGTTGATTCTAAGCGTTCGTGGCAAAATAACCAATATTTAATATAATGTATAGGATATATTGACATGTCGATTCCAGCCCCATTGAGGTGCTGTTGTAGAACCATGTTAGTATGAGGCGGATGCAATTATGACAACCGGCGGCGCATTATGGCACCTTGTTGCAGTAATTATCGGCGAGGGAGGTATGTGGCACATTAGCCCACAACTGATGTAGATTGCTATGTCCGGTGTGACTCCTTTAGCAGGATTATACATACAGTGCGTCGGCCCATTGATTGTCAGAAACGTTTACCCAATCATAGTCAAAGAAAATGGAACGTCTATGATAAGCGCGTGTGTGACACGCTACATACAACAACAATCAAACCACTTAAGATCTTGTCACGACGCACTCTATAACTTCCTCGCTATCTATGTGTGTACTTCCGCTTGGGTAACAAAATGTAGATTTCATCAAATCGTCCCTGAATAAAGTTGTTGGCATCACCGCACAAAAAGTAGATTGACAGGCAACAAGGATAATTTCAATGAGCAAAATGGCGACGGCCGAAGTAAGGGAATATTTTAGAGACTGCACCGCCACGTAGGGACGGAAAGTTTGAGAACTTTAAAGGTTTGGTTTCCAAGGTGCGGTTGTCAAGCAACTTGCTAGGCAACCTCGTTACAGATATGGGGCTGAAAAGTCTCTGTAAAGAAACCATCCATCGGCCAATGCATTTGTAAACCACCCCGAAACCCACCTTGCGATCCAGTACAAACGAGATACTAAGCCTACATCTATGAGCTGATATAAGACAAAGGCTTTGCTTTGTTAAGGACCGTATCAAGATAAGTCATCTTTGCTTAATGAGTCTGAAAGCTAGCGGGTTTTTACTTCGTAACCACTATTATCGTAAAGTGCGCGGATCAGGTCCATGCAGTGAATTAACCATACATCATTGTCTCGCGTAGCAAAGGCTTGGCTAACTGAGCACACGCCTCACCTAGAACCACAATAAAACATGCTTTGAATCTTGCTGCGATACAGCTGCACTATTGACATGGCCACCGGCACTATTTTTGCAGTTACAATTCATTGACGGCATTGGGGTGAGTCATTGGAAAATGGTACAATTATCCTATTCCCTTTGTGTATTATTTTAAGTTCAACATTGAACATTGTATGCAACAGTACGGCATACTACAGACATAGCCTGCCACAGTAATGCATACCACAGCCATTGTCTGCCACAGTAAAGCATACCCCAATCATAGTCTGCCACAGTAAAGCATACCACAATCATAGTCTGCCACAGTAAAGCATTCCACAATCATAGTCTGCCACAGTACGGCATACCACAATCATAGTCTGCCACAGTACGGCATACCACAGCTATAGTCTACCACAGTAATCATACCACGATCATAGTCTGCCACAGTACGACATACCACAGCCATATTCTACCACAGTAAAGCATACCACAATCATAGTCTACCACAGTACGGCATACCACAGGCATGATCTACCACAGTAATCATACCACGATCATAGTCTGCCACAGTATCATACCACAGCCATAGTCTACCACAGTAATCATACCACGATCATAGTCTGCCACAGTACGCATACCACAGCCATAGTCTACCACAGTAATCATACCACAATCATAGTCTGCCACCACAGTAAGGCATACCACAGCCATAGTCTACCACAGTAAGTAGTCTACCACAGTACGGCATACCACAGGCATGGTCTACCACAGTAATCATACCACGATCATAGTCTGCCACAGTAAGGCATACCACAGCCATACCACAGTAATCATACATGATCATGGTCTGCCACAGTACGGCATACCACAGCCATAGTCTACATAATCATACCACGATCATACCACAGCCATAGTCTGCCACAGTACGGCATACCACAGCCATAGTCTACCACAGTAATCATACCACGATCATAGTCTGCCACAGTACGGCATACCACAGCCATAGTCCACCACAGTAATCATACCACGATCATGGTCTGCCACAGTACGGCATACCACAGCCATAGTCCACCACAGTAATCATACCACGATCATGGTCTGCCACAGTACGGCATACCACAGCCATAGTCTACCACAGTAATCATACCACGATCATAGTCTGCCACAGTACGGCATACCACAGCTATAGTCTACCACAGTAATCATAGATCATAGTCTGCCACAGTACGGCATACCACAGCCATAGTCTACCACAGTAATCATACCACGATCATAGTCTGCCACAGTACGGCATACCACAGCCATAGTCTACCACAGTAATCATACCACGATCATAGTCTGCCACAGTAAGGCATACCACAGCCATAGTCTACCACAGTAATCATACCACGATCATAGTCTGCCACAGTAAGGCATACCACAGCCATAGTCTACCACAGTAATCATACCACGATCATAGTCTGCCACAGTAAGGCATACCACAGCCATAGCATGCAAAATTAAGGCACACCAATGAGCTAGTCTGGCCTTTTAATGCATTTACGTGTTTCTAAGTTAAGGGGGCGCTAAAATCAATAATCTGACGAAGTACTATTGGTTTGGTGAGCGGATTCTAAAGGGTTGTGTGTGTAGCCAAACCTGACTCAACATTGTCCGCAGTTATCATGTGTTTATTCATACATACTATGTTTGCGACCACAAGCGACTATTTTTAAAATGTGAATTGCCTTTTATCCTGTCCACAAAACACGGTGACTTCCTCTCCGCAGCCACATTGACTTGGCTTTCGATTAACCAACAATGATGATTCGGCTTACTGCCCTCCAGCCATAATGACTTGGTTGTCTGTCAAGAGACCTATATGCCGTGGCTTCCTAACAAATGGCCTTATGACATTGCCTATGTCAAATGGCCTTATGACATTGCCTGCTGTCAAATAAACTAATGACATTTTCTGCTGTCAAATGGCCTAATGACTTTGTCTGCTGTCAAATACCCAAGTTGACTGGGGTTGCTGTTCAACAATTATCCGTAATGTTCACCAGCCGCGATGTCATGATTACCTGCAGCAGAGAAAATTAAGTACCAGTGCTCGACTGAAATCACCATCATTTATGCGCACTATTCGCCACATTATATATCCGCAGCTTCAAAGATTAACTGCTATTGCGCCTAACTAAAATGTATTGCATTGTCACGACACACAGCGCAGTAAGAAAGTGCCAAATAATTCCAGACATCATCAAAATCAGTAATTTCGGGCCAAAGATGCAGGAGAGAGGAAACACTAGCCATTCATCTGTAACCTATGGATGATTAATTTTGAAAATCAATTACTTATCTCGAATTAAAGGAGCGTTTAACGTCTGACAATAGGTATATGTTACTTATAAGCTGCTGTTATTGCCAAATTAGTGTATCTTTAAGATAGGTCAGCCAGCATGATAACGACTTATGCTTCTAGTTAGTCATTGGAAAATCGATTCACAACCATCAATCATCAAACATCAGCCTAAAAATATTCCGCAGTTTCAGGAATGTTGTAAGACAATTGCAGATATTTTGAGCAAGACTTGTGACTTGCACGGGCTCCGGTATGAGCAATTGACACCCCTGTGTCATATAACATAATAACAATGATCGAAGGGCGTCCGTACAGACTAATACTTTATGAGTTTATGCTTCTCTAACACGTTTTGGTACCAAACTGCACCAACCAAAACAGTTCAATGTAAGTTTGGACGTATATTTATATACAATATAAGTTCGCGTATTTGTCTGAATATATACTCAACTCCACTTATGAAGTCCAGCAGTGTAAACAACGTGTAGGCTAACAAATCGATGACACCATTGCGGCTTACTGTAAACCATCTAATCGCCACACAGACAGACAACAACAACGGCCCTCACAGTATGGGACGATTTAGCATGGGAGCATAAGTCAGTGCTTGCTCTGAGGATTGACAGATGACATCGTGCTGCTGTTCCGTGTAAGTAGTTCCTATTGCGTAGTAGTTCGGCGGCAATTTGATTAGCACTTAAGTATATATCATAGAATGTAAATCTACGATACTTTGTATGCTTGGATTAGTGTTTGGATTATACGGATATATTCAAAGCGGGTCGTTGTGACAATGTTGTTTCACCAAACCGTTTTTATCACGTTAACAATTCATTTACTTTTAACACGAACAGTTGCAGCATTTTGACCATAACCATATTGCATACGATGGCATTTTGCACTTTAATCATTTATAATCTATTACGTTATCTTCTTACCATACAATGGCGAAACGCAGTCGACAAATATGTTAGCATGCATGTCTGTTCACTAGCCTCTCTTGATCTTCTCCAGAAATGTGCTGTCAATGTCAGCGCTCAGTACGTGTTACGTTATGTACGTCTGGAACAATCTACACCTTGCGTCATGTACCTCTATCGCCAGCTACGTTTTGTGTACCATGCACATTACACCTTATACACATTGCGTCGCGCACAACAAGCGCAAGCTGCGTTTTGTGTACCATGCGCATTACCTTTTACACATTTCGTCATGTACATATAGCGCAAGGTACGATTTGTGTACTATGCGCATTGCACCTTGTACACCCTGTATCGTGTACGCAGAGCACCATATTCGTCACGTATCACATGCTCGTGGCACCTACGTCCTATGCCATGTAGGTCTGCCATCATGTACCATCATTGATGTTGGTATCCGTTTACATCTGTCTACAATAATAATATCTCCATATGCATCAATGTAAACATCACTATTGTGCGCAACACATCCCTATTCTCCTCTGTATCTTTCTTCTTATGCGTTCAAGTTCAGGAACGTCGACCTTCATTATATGTTTGACTCCATACACATTTTTCAAACTTTTTTTTGTCTACATTTGTGCCGTACACAATGAACTGCCATCTACATTAACGTACCTGCGTCTATGACCTTCTCCTTGAAAGTCTGTTTACACGTGCATCTATCTTAATGCACGTCTATCTATGGGTGCGTTTATCCCATTGTACGTCTATCGTCATCTTTACACGTGTGTCTGTCTTCATCTAGGTTTGTTCGTCTATCTACAGGTGTGTCTATATTCATCTAGGTTCGTTTATGTGTACCTTTTTTTTCATTCGTATGCATGTACGACTATCTTCATGATGGGACAATACGTGCATATTTTCTTTCTGAATGGAACCGGGTGTTACGTTTTAACCAACGTAATCTACTAAGAATGTATAATGTATTGCCTCCCAGTTTTGCTTGGAAAACTGCATTGCTATTGCTGTTTTCAGGGCAGCACTCAAGCATTGATTAATGTACACTGGCACTGGGAACGATGTTTGATGGCTAGAGGCGTTTTATGATATTACCATCATGAGTGAGTCTGTCAATGATGCTCACCGAGAGCCTTGGACCATCAGTCCTAACCTTGCGGCCGCCACAATTGTACCTGTGATCTTTGTTATTATTTTCGTTGTTGGCTTACTCTGTAATGGAACGTTGGTATACATTATTGTTCGCTACAAGAAGTTCCATACCGCTGCCAACATCATGATTGTGTCTCTGGCTCTAGGCGACTTGCTCCTCATCGTGTTGTGTATGCCTTTCATTGGCACGATCTATACCTTTGTTGGATGGCTGTATGAATTGAGCATCTGTAAGATGGCCGAGTTTTTCTCCACTTTGTCCAGAAGTATATCCATCTTCACCATAACAGCCCTCAGTGGGGAGAGATATGCTGCGATTGTTTACCCCTTTAGGATAGTGCGAGACCCTCATGTCAAGCGTGTATTCTGTCTGTTGCACTGGCCATGTGGGATGCAATTGTCTCTGACGTCAACACCCTCGTTGCTCTCGGCTGCTCTCCTACACCTGAAGCATGGGGTATAGCCTATGGACAGTTTCACTCAATGTTTCACTTCGCAATATTCTTTGCCATTCCTGTTGTCATTATCGGTGTATTATATGGTCTTATGGCGCGCAACCTATGGATAAGTGGTAGTACTATGCAAACTGGGTCAGTCGCAAGACGTTTAGTAATACGACAGAAAATAGCCAAATTAGTCCTCACCTTCGTCCTCATCTTCATTGTGTGTTGGTTTCCGTGTCATATCTACCAACTTTGGTGGTATTACGACCCGTCGGATTTCACTGATGCATGGTTAATCTTTAAAACCATTGGTTTTTGTTTAAGCTTCATCAACTCGTGTATGAATCCCATAGCAATGTATATGATGAGTTACCGATTTCGGGAATTGTTCCGCAAACATTTATTTTGCTGCTGTCGACACCTTTCGACAATGGCACGTGAGTTTGGGCATCTATTCCTGACACATACCGCACATTAATGTAGATATATGAAACGACAACTGAGATAATCCGTTATACATGTTTCAGTGTCGCAGACAACGGGAGAGATTGGAATTTGAATATCGAGGTCGTTGCTGTTGTGTCAACACGACCAGCTTTTGAATCGAGAATGGCATGCTTCTCCTCTGTTCAAACGCTTTGGCAGTGTTAAAGATGTGGCGGGCAAACTGTAGCTTAACCAGGACGCAAATGGTTGTCGTGAATATGACACTTGTAAAAATCTTTTCATAAGGCAAAATAGGCTGGTTCCCTAGCCTATTACTTCTTCTAGACACACCGGCACATCGACGACCCGTATTTCATGTCAATGACCCAGTACAGTAACTTTGGCTGAACATGTACTCGCAATATTGATATGTCTTTACATTCGCAATCATATTGTTTTATGTTGAGGAGATTGCTGGAGCAATATGGAGTGGTCATAAATAAAAGGAATTCGTATACATTATTGTTCGCTACAGTGCGTTGATGCGAATGATTATCCATCAGTCACATAAATAATAGTCTACCGTACTGATTGTTTACCAGTTGTGGGAGTGATATTTGTGTCGCATTCCCAGTTGGTGCGAACATGATTTAAACATTTCATGTTTATGAGATTGCCCGAATTCGTTGCCATTCAGTTTTGATGCGATGTCAGCCTCAGCTAGTCATCAGTGAATTATGACGGAGATTAGTCATGGGCCGTTGTTATGAGTAGATTCAAGATCAGTGCAGTGGCGATATACGGCATCATGACATATATTTAATGCATCAAGGCATTCCCAATGGTATTTGTCATTCTATAGACATGTAGCCCTCCCCTATTCGATCAAGTCAACGGTTCACAGTTCAAACTAACCGATCAATCCACTCATATGGACGATGTCTGAGGATTAGTCGCACTTAATCAGAACATTTGTCAATTATACACATTAATAAGCCTCGTTAATTCCGTTTATAAGCAGATTTTTGTAAACGGCTGATCTAGTAGATATCCTTATCATACGCAGCTACAATGGGAGAGTGGAAGTATCTTAGAAAAGATGTCTTCACTTTTCAACTTGAATGATCAAATTAATTCTTAAAATGTCATGAATGTCAAGTAGCCCGTACAGCTTGATACTCTTTTGTCTTGGAATATTAGCTCAACTGAGTTATGCTGCGGCGGCATATACTGTGCCCATGTTGAATTGTACGGCGAGGCTAACGTATACAGCGATGAGGTTAAAGTGACATTATCTATCTCGACCATCCCGGAAGTGAACATCAAACACACACAGAGAATGTCACTTTATATCATTCGTCTGATTGTACGCAATCCACTTATATATGCAGTACATCATTCAACATATCATAACCTCATCATAAGCAGAACCACTCTATTGTCAACCTACCTCTTTGTGCAAATCGTTACGTTGGCTACCACAAATAACACCGTATTAGTGCGTTGTTTATGGATTACATAATTGACACAATCCCTTGCCGCTCTATTTCGAATGTTTTGTTCCTTCTAGTATCACCCATCGGTATATGTGCTACAGTGCTTTGGCAATCTTCGTTATAAATCAGTGTTTATTTTGTATTAAATCGAATGCATTTGTTAGCTCTAAGGTATGGCATTTAAGCAGCCATTTAATGCACCCGATCTCGCTAAGTATTGACAACAGCAATTCTTGCTAATTCCGATAAATACTTACTATGTCTAACGGCGTCCAGTGATACAGGATAAATATAGCTTTGCAACGCAATCTGAATGTTGTGCCATTAAGAAGAGCTTCTTATATATATAGATATATGTATATAGAGATATATATAGATAGAGAAAGATATATAGATATATATATATATATATATAGATATATCTATATTATAAGAGATAGAGATTTAGATAGAGGATATCTCTAGAGAGACAGAGAGAGATATCCCATACAGAGAGAGAGATATCTAAATCTCTGTATATCTCCCTTTATATATATACATATATCTAGAAAATATACATATATGTATAAGTTAATATATATATATGTTTCTATATGTATATATATAGAATATATATATATACATATATATACATATATATATATAAACGTATATATAAATATATATATGTTGCTCTTTTTATTTATACATATATATAATATATAGATAAACATTTATATACGTATATATATATATATATATAAAGATATATATATATAAGTAGGGCTATATATACATATAGGTATTAATATATATCTATATATATATAGATAGATATATAAATATATATATATAAATAAATATATATAGATACATATATATCTATATATATATATAGATATAAAAATATGTAAATATATATATATATATCTATATATATATATCTATATATATATATATATATATATATATATATATATATATATATGTATCCAGTTTCATACTTCAGCAGAGCATTGTCGTTCTAAAGGTTCTAGTGTATATATGTTTCTGACTGCGCCAGCTCGAAGAGCACTGTAGTACAAGGGCACTTTCTGACCCACACGCGCACTGTATGACCCACTTGGGCACATCAAGACCCACACGGACCCTGTAGCTCCAACACGGGCACATTTGCACCCTCACGAGAGCTGTAGCACTCACAGGGGCACTGTAGCACTTATAAGGGGACTTAAGTATCCATACAGGTACTTTAGCACCCTCACGGACACTGAATATGCCAGCGGACTCAGCAGAAAGTACAACATATCATGGACCACGTTGAGAGTATAGAAATAGAGAGGCTTTAAATGGATCAAAAACAAGATTTAGATTACTTTATGGGGGGGGGGGGGGGGGGGGCTCTTTATAACGAGAGTGTCAAAGGGCTGGTAATGTTTTTAGCTTACGATACAGAGCAAATGTTTATCCATCAGAGTCTAGCTCATTTCACCTGCAACATCACTTGTGCAAAATTTAAACATAAGATAGACCAATCTTAGTGTTCGAGGTAGCTGTTCACCTCCAAACCAATCACAAAGCGTGCAAGTGCTCAAAGATACACCCACCACAAATCACGAGATCGATATAATGCATAAGTTTAATGTAGATAATTCTAATCATATATAATGCGGTACAATGTCTACCGAGTCATCGTCTTTGATGATGAATTGCGTCATCAAACACTGCAGGTAGCGTATAGATGGGTATATGCGTGTATTTGTAATGATTCCTCGAACATTGGTCAGTCGTTTGCATTTCGGGCACACTAGCTCTGCATGTGACGTGATCGCAAGCGACTATTTTCAATTGCCTCGCAACTTATCAAGTAAGATATATTCTAAACTACGTTTTAGTCCACTGCTCGGTAATCTTTGATTTCAGTATTACACACCAAGCGACGTGATGTAGTTAGGTCACAAATATTTCAATAACTTGCGTAAGACTCTACATGGCCGGTCTAACATTATGGCTGCAGCTAAGCAGTACATTCATTAATTGCATTTACCCATACGGTGATGTTTCACCACTCACAAGACATGTTCCTATCATCTGGCAAATAAACAATCTGACTTGCCTTCCAAGCCATAGCATGAATCACAGACAAAAAGGTTCACAAAAGAACAATGGAAAATAATGGACAAAAATGGAAACCGTGCAAGCAGATAATTAGAAGTTTATGTTGCATCCACTAACCTACTTGTGTGTGTTTTAGTTTGTGGTGGCTGCGTTTGATCTATTCTTTGACTGATTGTTATGTTAGATAGAAAACTAATATTGGCTAAGATTTCTGAATAGAAATGCAAAGATATCGATTTTAAGGTTCTGTCTTGTGGATGCTTGACATTTTGTCCCAGCTTATGCCTCTGGAACAACGATACCTCTTTGCTTTAGGGCATTAATAAAACATTTTGTAACACAGGGCAAGTTAAGCAAGACCTGAGACAGCCGTTTGGCTGTTTCGTCACATTTGTTGGTTGGAACAATCATTGACGACCTTGAACCTGTTACATAACAATAATATTGCACTGTGCAGCGGCTCTTGCAGGCGACAAATGAAAACTTCAGTCAACAATTGCGTAAATAGCAATACACGATATTCATGTTCACTCATAATACAGATGGCACTTAATGGTGACTAGTCCAGGAGAGTGAAGTGTTTGATGCGAGTGGTGATTTGTTTTTCGAGAAACCAATGGATACGATGAATATCACGTTTTAAATAGATTAAGTTCCATGTCACAATGTCGTCTATGAACGTGTCCTCTGAGTGATGCCGTTGGTGAAAGAGTCAACCCTATGAACAACCCGATGCATCCCGACAGCCTGGTGATGAACGCGTAAATACTGACATATCAATAATGGACGTGTTCAAAAAGTATGCATATCGTCACCCTCCAAATCGGCGGTGCCACACGAGAGGATGCTTATGGTGCTATAAATAATTAAAAACGGCTGCCTCACAAATCATACCATTCAAACCAAGCTTACGTTTACATGTTCCTAGACCCATCGTCACTACACTTAGGTGTTTATCAGACGCCATTCTGACCATGTAAACGCAACATATGTGATCTAGTTTACTTGTGAACCATGAACAGGGTTAGAATTAGTACAAGACATCGGAATCTACTACTATCACTATTTTCCACTAGGTGTACATACAAGTATCTGTGTATTATTAATCTCAGATTTATATGTGTTTTTTTTTTTCATTCAAGCAATGCAATTCTACATACTAAATATTCTGGGCGACCACGCGCTTATATCCTAACGTACATGTGTAATAAGAATCACATTGGTGACTTTAAAAAGTCGTTTGGCCCAGTTAATATTGGCGATATGAGTGTACCTACATCAGATACAGCCAGAAACCTTGGTGTTCTGATGGACTCACAGTTAACTGGAAAACCACATGTTATGAAGTCAACTCAATCTCTCTTTCATCAGATCAGAAGATAAGACATCATAAGGAAGTACCTGAACCAATCGACAACCGAAATTCGTGTCCAAGCATTCATATCGTCTCGGCTTGAATACTGTGATTCGCTGCTATATTGAGCCCATTCGAACCTTGTCGCCAAAACAACACGCCTAAAATACGGCCGCCCGCCTTGTTGAAAATGGGAATGCATGGGGATAACATTCCACACATCATGCGTACCCTTCATTGGCTTCCTGTGGAAAAACGTAATATTAATCATGAAATCGAGGAGCATGCATGCAGCCTCCAATACTGAATACAACGTCTAAGAAAAGCCGAGTGCAAATGTTTTTCTGCATTGGCCGAATAATTGAATGCTTATATCGTCAACATTCCACAGTACCCTTCAACAGTCTTAAACAGTCCGGTGTATGTGGGCATGTGCATTCTAGATCTTTCAAAGCACTTGATGTATGACTTTTATTATAATACCATGAAGCCCAGATACGGCAACAAACTTGGCCTGTTATACACAGACACGGACTAGCTGCTTCTCGAGATCCGTACATCTGACGTGTATGCTGATATGAGGGAGGATGGGCATCTCTTTGACACTAGTAACTTTGACCCTTCTCATGCTTTGCACAATGACAAAAAAAGGTTCTGGGTAAGATAAAAAATGAGTGCGCTGGCGTTCCCATCAAGGAGTACGTTGGTCTGCGCCCTAAGATGTACTCTATCCTGATGTCTGATGAGGGCGAAATAAAAAGAGCTAAGGGCGTGAAGAAGGTGGTGGTGAAGAAGCATCTACGCCACGCTCGTTATATGTAGTATCTCTTTACAAAGAAACAGTTCCGCCATGGGATGAACATGCTTCGTAGTGAGGGTCATAAGCTCTATGGGCTGCACGTCAACAAGGTGTCTCTCTCCCCCTTTGACTCAAAGCGGTGGATAGCTGAGAACGGTGTAGACACCCTGGCCTATGGTCACACTAGTGTACCAATTAACTAGCCTTGGCCACGTTTGAAGGTCGGGTCCGAGGCCCCCTTAGAGTGAGCAAATATCTTGTATAAGCTGCTAAGGGTCAGTAGGGAGTGTATCCTTATATCGAACCTGTTTGCCTTTAAAATGGGTGTATTTGTGGGCATGGTCAAACTGGTACTAAAATGTGATGAAAATATGTTGAAATGGAACCTCACAGTACATTATCAAATCATCAACCACATTGGTATTAAAATACGTTAAAGTGGGTCTATTCATTAGGATATGTGGGTCTTTATGTACGCTCACAGACAATAGTAGTATCGGCCGGTGCGCGAGAACCGCCACTCCTTATACTACTCCATGAATATGGAAAAAAAGTTAAATGACGCGTTAACATTATCAAATCTTCAACGTCGCTTAGTGAAATATGATTCCATGCACCACTCTTATAAATCAGCATATTTCATCTGGGCACTGGTAAGGTTATGGTGCATTTAGAGTGTGGTAATCTAATGGTTTGTGTGGGAACTGACAAGTTAATGGTTTTTCTCGGAGTTGGCGGGAATATAATGCATCCGAGGGTAGACATGAATAAGTTACATACCAGGACAGGCAGGCTTATGGCGATAATGTCACCAGTCTAACTGGGATAATGTACCGCAATACTGCTTTACTACTCGCACTTTGCTTATGTTACTTGTTATAAAATCAATCGGAGGTATTCAAATTAGATTCTACAGACGCCTTTGATATATTAGCGCATATTGGTGAATAATACCTACCTAAAATCATTCATTCAAACCAACCTTGGTTTCATACACTGAGCTACCATTCGACTTCAATCCTGACCCGACTCTAAAATCTTTGACCACACCTCTTGACCTCAAAACTTTACACTGCCTTTTGACCTCCCACCACGATATCACTTCATGACCCCACACGTTTCATATCAAATCAAATAAAGAGCCGCATGATAATGTGATCACTGCACTCAAAATGGAACATTCACGTATGCTCTTAGCTGCAAGCAGGTCCCCGAGTTTTCCTCCACATCCAGTATAATTGATCTCGCTTTACGCTCATTCTAACAAACAAGGACACAAGGAACGTTAGCGGATACACAACGGACACTTGCTATTATTAAACGATATTTTGAGCCATCACTGCCTTTAGGCAGAATAAGCTTTGCTTAGGTGCTGTAGCTTCGCAGTTATGCCCCTTTCTAACAGACAAACAAAGCTAACCAAAGTTAGACTGAGTTTTGTCGTGATATAATCTACTGCTAAGCACAATGATCATACACCACCCGTAGCTAATGTTTGTGCAATACGTATATACCCAGGCGTAACTTGAACTCATAATGTTTGTATGTCCTTATCTCTATAGTCATTATATTTGGTGCATAAACTAGATCACGACAAAGAAGGGTCGATGCGGGTCAGTGACACCTTAATGTCAGCGTTTTAGATTTGGGATTAGATTTGCTCAACTAAATGTATTTTTAGTATATACATGCCAAGCTATCGGTATCCAATCCTTTAGCTGGGCGTGGTGGAGGGGGTCAGAGGTGTCATTCTGACGTCATCCAAAAGTGGATAAGTGGTTTGAACAAATTGGATTCTTGAAGCAATACACTCATCTACTTAAATAAAAGAGCCACTGTCAAGCAAATATAAATGCCTAAACAACTGTGGCCTAATTCTGATGGCAAAGGTCACACTTATTAATCAGGCCATCAACATTTGTCTGATCAAAGGTAGACGTTAAAGCCACATCGAACTCGTCTGCATCGAATTTAAACCATGCCGTAAATGTGGGCCAAAAATAAGCCTACCAAATGATAATTGTACCTGTCTAAATTTATTGTCATACAATTTGTTGATATATTGCTTTGAATATTTTATTGTGAGTGTCTTGTATCATTTAGCTAATCTAATCATGTTACCATCTATGAATAAGCTGTTGTATAATGAACATTATACCGAAATCAAAGTTGAGCAACCGCATATATTTTATACCTGAATATAAGTTTAGTCTCGCTTGTATATCTGATATAATTAATTATGATTAATTCTTAAATACTGATTTGGTGAACATTAAGAAATTGTAAATTATTAATCCTGAAATCAAAATTTGCTAGCGTTGCAACAACCCAAAACCTAATAAGAAGACATCGAAAGCACGCATGTTTGGCCAAAATGCCTATGTCTGCTACGTTACGTGGCCAAGAAGTGATCAGCAGCATAAAGTAACTCATGTACGTCTGCGGTACGATCGGCAAGCACAATGAGGTTCAGAGAGCAAATGAGCACAAACAAACCTGTTTGCGTCAATACTTAATATCCTATAACTCCTAACAAGAACGCATGAATAACATGCGACAACTACCAATACAGGGAATGTGGTAACTTGACCTATTTTTCTATATCTGCATTTCCTTGTTCAGGTAAAATGATCAGCAATGCTGCTACCTGGTGGCTATGTATTACATTACCTGTGTCTTATGAGGTATGTCGATGTAGTTGGAGTAAAATGAGCTTGGGTGTATATCCAAAATGAACTGCCCATTATGCGTGATTGCTCGTCCAGTTGACATCTGAGCATTAGGGTGTGGCAATTAGGATGTGAAACAAAAGATATCTAAAATTTCAAATACAAGGTGGTTTCCTATTTTTAATCAACCGTAATTGAAATGAATTTACCGACAATCAAACATTCAATGCACGAGGATGAATATGATTGCGACTTGGTGAGTACTTCATTTCACTTGTTAGCTCAGAACTGTGCCGCATGTTTTACTAAAATCTCCGTCTCCTTCTCCCAACACTACATCATACAATTGGCGGGGGGTAGAAAAGTCGGCGTCGGCAGCGGCTGCTATTGTCGCAGCCAGCCTTAAGCAGGTCGTGCTCAGTACAGCCTGCATTATTCATTTCTATTACTCCATTCAAGGCGCTCTATTGAGTCACAGACCTTGTTAACTTACGTCGGCAAATATCATCCATCCATTATCAACGAAGCCAACATTATGTTATTGTACAATATTACTTCCTCGTTTTATATTTGCTCACATCCACCTAATCATAATTTGCCACGTGACATAGATTCAAGAAGGGATTCACGGCGAATTGTGCTCAATATTTTTGATGCAGCTCTGACTCTTCACAGAATTTCTGTGACACAAAACGCCCAGGCAACATTCGACCGTGATATAAAGAATGTAATTACTTAAACCGGCGCTGAGTACACTAATGCAGTAAAAAATTGGATCGTCAGTTGACAATATTATTTATAGAAACAAGGTGGCTTAAGTGCTAGACGTTTGTCATAATTGCATCTCCTCATCTCTACTATTTACTATACTTAGCGCCTCTGCAGAGCAAGAGTAGACAATATAATTTGACTTAAGGCTTGTTAAGTGCATTAGCTATTTATTTCATGGAGAATATCACATGCCATTTAAGACTTCCGTTCATAATATAAATCTGGTTCAAGAACTCTCGTTATATTATCTTCAACGCGACATGGAACCTAAATAAATAAGTGAAATTCGAAGCACCCTAATTTCGTTATAAGCTCAAACTAGCTATGCTCATTTTACCTGTATAAAAAACATGGATTTGTATGATCGCCTGTCATACAAAACGGCACAACACATTTCGAAAGGTTGGAAAGTTGATATAACCTTGTGGAAATGCCTCCATCACTGACTCGGTCATGCAAATCCCAGCCTGTGTCAATTTCTACTTCTCTTACCATGATGCACAGTTGAGTTACAAGCCCTGCTCAGGCACGCCGGAACGTACGTCACCTAAATAATCCTTGATGCCCGTTGAAACATTATTTTTGCAGTTGACAGCATCCTGCCTTGTTTTTCATTTCTTGCGTTCTTACCGCCTTGAATATTATTTTAACATCTGTGTTCCTTGCTTGGCTACAAGCCAATTTGTGTCTCTCAACATTGGATTCTTCATCCTGCATATTGAACATCCGAACCATAACAGGATTACTCTCTGATATCGTCATAATCCCCTTCGTTCCTTAATGAGCATTATTTGCTGTGGAACAATTAGATAGAGAAAGACAACAAAGTCCACATTGTCAGCGTCAGAAGAGCATGCCCCCTGACAACATGCTTTATTCAAATGCAAATTCAAATTTGAATTGCTCTTGCATCAGCTGAATGTAAATGATACCTCAAATCGCCCATTACATTCAGTCATCGCATTAATTCAGTCTATTAATGCTACCACCGGCTACTACACGGCGACTACAATGGGCAACTAGATACCTCTTTTTCCCAGCCTATGTAAATATTTAAAGCATTCTCCGGGCGGCATTTTTCTCTCTTTTTTGCCACAGAGTTTTCAAACTATTCAACAAATGCACAAGACTGCCACTCCATTGACATTTCATCCATCAGAAAAGTGATTGAGGTGATCAGTGATATATATTTCGTCTCTCTGAAAGACACATGGCTGACACGTGACACCCGTGTCTGACGTCACGTAGATACAGTCGACTGGATCCTGCTTCACAGGATGAGAACGAGGAGCACTTATGGACACGAATACGATTTAATGAGCCACCAAACCACACAAATCTCAACTGTTTAATGTGATTGTGCCCGCTAACAGATGTACCGTGTAATATTCGTATTTCCTTTGATATATGCAACCGGTTTGCATGGTAAAATTGTCTGAATACAACCTGAGACTTTGTCATGCTATAAGGAGCCTAGCAGTTCTGGCATTGTGAGGCAGAGGCAACTGATGACACATAAAACACCAGGTAAAACGTACGGGAAGATGTACTCAATGGTCAACTTCGCATTATTCTTTGCCCGTCCTGTTTTAGTTATAATTCAGTGTATATGATGGTCGCACGGTGCGCTGTTTGCAGACAGGTGGTAGCGGCATGAACATTATTCCAGTCGCCAGGGGCTTAGTAATTAGGCAGATAATGGCTAAATTGTTCCCCTCCGTCCTCATCCTCATTGAGTGTTGGTTTTTTCGCGTTGGTATTACGGATTTCGCTGACTTCTGGCTCATTTCTAATCTCACTAGTTTTTCTTTTAGCTTTGCCATTTTGTTTACTTGATCCTCTGCTGCTTGGCTCTATCAATGCATCTACCAAAGAGCAAAATAATTGGCTAAAGGTCGACACAGAGGCTCTATGTTTCTTAAATGTAGATTCTTTTGGACAGAAATAATATTCAAATTTAATTAAAGTGATTTTATCATCTGACAATTCGGTCAATAAGAACGTAACCTCGTCATTGGTGTACCAAGGTGATGAGGTTGCGTACAATAACTTATTTCGTTCTCTAAGTTCGTCATTTGGCGCATACAATGATATTTTTAAATATCATTCGTTAACAATCTTCGAAAAATAGGTATGATCTATTAGGCAACTCTCGAATTGTGAAAACATCAGAATTAGTAACTACAATTCATCTATCGTTGGGATACACACTGGCACGAAACGTAACCCTGGGTATTCTGTTTGTCCCACTTCGATTATCAAAATAAGACCCCAAAGCACACAGGGTGACATATCCATTGCTTTCTCTCTATCTGAAATTTCTCATAACCCTGGGTTGCTCTTGATAAATTGCGCGCGGCCACATAGATAAAAACTGTACACTTTTCACCGCCTGTTTTGTTAATCATATCAGCGGCAATAGCAGAAGTACCGTTGGCTGTTTTGTTGTTCAGGCGACTTTAGGTGCATAGGATAAATCGTGATGCATTTTCGTTTAACGAATAGAAATGCGAATTTTTTCTTTTCAGTTTGCCGATGCAGTAGAAGACAAAACAAAGTGCGCAGCACGAGAAAAAGTTAGTTCACCTGTTTGACGATATCATGGAGTCAGATCTAACCGTTTGTGCTTATGCCTTGTCCGTTTTAGGGAGAACTGATATATGTATCAGTTTCAATAGGTTAGACAAATACCTGAAAGTTGTTGGAGTGAGCTTAAGTGAATGCCGCTTAAGAAATGACTGAGCAGATGACGCTTTCGGCCTTGAGCAGAATGCTTCTCACAATGTATGTATGCTTTAGGATGTATGACAAGTACGATCGAAACACCAGCGGAAACTTGCACATAGCCGTGTCGCGGACCAATATCAACATGTATTCCGGTTTATTTGTTCAAATTTTCTGTTCGACAGAACGATATATTGACGAATTGAGGCAAATTCCAT
>CM067345.1:59517000-59535646 GCA_034190875.2 Urechis unicinctus
TCGCAGGGTTGGGGCAGCCATGAGTCGCAACGAAATCGCAGGGGAACCACCATTACCTATATTACTTAAGCTGTGACCCTCTCAGCACCCCATGGGTCGCAGGGGAAGGAGCACCCATGAGTCACCGGGTACAAAATGACTAAAATCAAGTCGCGACGAAATCGCAGGGTAAGGGAGCCACAAGTCGCAAGGTTCAAGGAACCATCACCTAGCAGGTCACTAGTCATAGGTGGGTATTTCGTCGCGACTTGATTTTGTGTCATTTGTACCCCTTTTTGAACTAATAAAACATTCGAGTAATGACGCCCCACCACATACGCGCGAAACAGGCTCAAGCCGACTATGCTGTAATCTACGGCCAGGCCCTGCCACCCTATCCACGGACGAAGGTCGCCCTCGCAGCACTCATCAAGATAAACGCCTTCGACAGGACGTACATGGAGATGTACGCAAGAATGACAACCATGGCTGACCGTGACCCAGCCCCTCCGCCGACTCCATCCCCCCGACTCTTGTCTGAAGTGGCGAAAGCACCGGCCCCACACCCCTGGGCCACCTCCAGAAAACGACTACCCCGCGTAAGGCCGGTTCCAGTTCCCCGAACAGGCTTCAGACCTGTTCCCACTCCCCGCCTCAAATTCAGGAAAACCAAGTGGGCCGTCAGCAACTAACTGCGAGGCTGGGTCATGAAAGTTCCCAAGACTCACCCTTACGCCCCAGACCTCCTGACCTTCCAGAAAGGCGTGACACCCCAGGTTCGTAAAGTTCTGCCAGAGGAGCTGAACCGGCTAGGTGGCCTCAAAACCCAGCTCGCAGTCATAATAAGTCTCTACAAGACCGACAAAGATGGTGTCACGGAGTACACAGAGCCAGTCCAACGGAACAAGCAGCGGGTGATTCTAGACCCAGAAGACATTGACTCCGAGATAAACCAGGCCGACCCCCAAATTCAGGAGATTCTGGAGAAGTGGGTTAACCTAGGTTCTGGGTGGATCTTCGAGGCGGTAGAAACCATCTGGATCGACATCACGAAGTATCAACCACTCAAAGGCGGCTCCTACCTCCTTCTACCGCCACCACTGGCAAACAAAGGGGCCATCATCAACATAAATAACCGAGACAACTTCTGCATACTATGGACCATCATCTCAGCCCTCCACCCAGCTGCCCAGAATCCAAATCGGCCCTCAAAATTCAACATCCAGTGGCCCATAGATAGACTAAAAGGCTCATGTGTGGCGTACCCACCCCGTCTACCACGCTAGAAAAATCCAAAAGGCTCTTGACCTAGTCCTAAACGTATTTGGTTGGGATGGGAAAAACCGTCATAGACCACCGGATCAGCAAATACCCCAGCACCTGTATAAACCTCATGCTGATCGAGGACGATGGAGTATGTCACTACACCTGGTAATTTGTTTTCACTCTAATGCTTTCAGTTCCCTACGTTAATGGTTAATGCGTTGTTAGTAAATAAACCTCGATTGATCCATTCATTTTATTCGCAGGATTCACCAAGAACACTTGCATTACAAAGATGACTCTATCTATTGCTCGGTCACAGCCAAGCTCGAATTTGCATCGTTCATGAAGGGACAAGATTATGGGACGCAATGTTCAATGGTGTTTAGCTGTGGTAACGTGCTTCGGTGAAGTTTTCACATTGATAAACCCCTTGACGTTAAAATACCATTATGATCGATACGTAATTACATTAATTTTCTGATGAAGACGCTAATCTTCTCGATTATTACCAATAATGAATACTTATCGTGTTTTACGATGGGGTAGTTTATTGTCTCAGGCTTTATATACAACTATATTAATTTGCTTTCAGGCATACAGCGACACTCATCACATGAGAAGATTCAAACACAAATACTTGCACAAACAACTCGAAGAGAAAGAAACAGAAAAACCTAACAGCCGCAGCCCCATTGCTTTAAATCCATAAAAGAGTCCTAGGGTATTTCTAGTTATATTGGAACTGGCTGCAAGGTTTCATAGCGTACTTTTGACCTAAAGCTATGGAAGAATCACTGGTGCTGAGTGGTAGCTGCTATTTGTCAGGTAAACAGTTTCTCTGCGCCTGGGTCAGTATTCAATCCTTCGACATCCAATATGCATACCGTGTACTTAACACCAACAATAGGTAAAACAACTGTTTAAAAACGAGAACACAATTATGTCCTCAAGCGGTCGCAAAAACCAGGCTTCTTTTAATGTTAATGTTGCAAAAGACAGAGAGGTAACGTGCTTTTACAGTTTCTGTGTGCACCAACATCGTTTACGAAATTGCAATAATGTACAGCCTCGCGTGTAAATGCATGGATAAACGCCTGATGTCGTTCTATGTTGCGTGGATATGGCTGTCTTGGTTTGGGTTTTGGTAATTACAAATTTTGGGATATTTCTCGTGATGTTTGCTACATGTAAGATCCGGTCAATAGTTTTTACTTGCTAAATATCAGGCTGTTATAAGCCTTTTCACAGTTAAATGTCAGATGTAATAACTCTCGTTTGTGTTGATGTTAATGGGTAATGACTAATACCTGACTTCATCCATATAAAGACTTTCTATAATCACTAATAAATTCCACCGACCACTCCTCATCACCACCGACTCCTCCAAATATACCGATTCTTCATCAACTCCACCGACTCTCCATCAAATCCATCGTCTCCTCATCAACAACATCGACTCCTCATAAACTCCACATCAACACAATCTACCCCTCAAAACTATGACTGGTTCCTCAACTCCACCGATTCCTCATCAACACTACCCACACTTCATCAACGGTACCGTCTCCTAGTGGCAGCTACGTACCATGAACATCATAGTCATCTTTTGCTGGGTCAAATTGACATTTGGGACGGGAAAGTTGATCATGTGTATTCATCCTCAAATGGATCAGTAGATTCAGTGATGTAGCAAGCAACTGTTTCAATTTTGTCCCTGCTGTCATGTTGCATTTCAATTGATAGCAATGCACCTACTATTCCGTAATTCATCCTTCTCCACTCTGTTAATTGCCATTAATATAATTAACATCATCATCAGTAACTCAAGCATAATCATCAACATTCTTCTTCTTTATAATAATGGTGATAATGATTATAACATTGATGCTTATAGTTATTATGACGATGATATTGCTAATAAGAAAACAAAAAGACCTCTATGTTTTGACATTGTCGACCCTTTGGTGTCTGGCTGTAAAAGCTAACTCAACAGAGGTTAATATTATCGCATAAAAATCTGTACCAGAGCACACGGTAAGCATAAAAAATTCAGTGCACTATGAACTGGTTTCTTTCAGTTAACCTTTCAGCTTCCGTCGCGTATGTTGTTATCATTAGAGCGTGACTATTTGTGAAAAACACATCGCCATCACTAGCTTAGGTTAACCTCCAACAGACTGCCTCAGAGCAATGAACTTTCAACTGGATCACAGTATCGCGACCCTAGTTGATTTAGGAACATCAGGATGCTCTGTATATGCTGAGTTCTTTATACAACAGCAGTATGTATTACATATGTTTAAGCCGTGGATTATTTGTGGGCTCTTTGGGGTACTTTGGTTTCTGATAAACTTGCTTACTGACTACCAGTCGTGTTCCATCGAACCAAAACAAAACGTGAAATCATCTGCAAGTGACCTGGTTGGCGATAACTTTTTGGGAAAGCCATGATTCGCTACTGTATGATATGTGTTCTATTACCAATCACTTGAGAATGATCAGCCACACATATAAGTCACACCGATGCTGAAAATAAGGTCAGTCATACAAAGCCACAATAATAATATTCTACCCACAGTTGTTCATGCGGCTGTGTCTTCAGTCGGAATAGTTGGAAACACGGATAGCAGCTGAGGTGGTTGGTAGATGAAGGCTTATTCATTTAATGGATTAAATGAAGGTTGAAATGTATTTCGGGCTGTACGCAGCAGATCCTTTTTGTACCAACACATCTCTTGCACCATCTGCTGATTAAAAGGCAGAAACTTAATGGGTGTCAAAGGCCCGACGGAATTAGAGTTACTTGCGGGAGCTGCAGAGCCATTCAAACTTTTCATAATTCAGGGAAAACAAATTGAAAGGTACCTTATCAAAAGCTTACCATATAAATAATTGAGAGAGCTATTGTAAATGTCCTACGAATGCTCTGTGTCCATGACAACCAGGGTGTTATGTACCGCAACATCACAGATGGTCGTTATATAATTAAAGACATTCGACATAGTCTCTAAGTATCCTGGGACGACATGCACGACACATAACAAAATTAAGTACATGTGAGAGAGGAAAATTGGAGGTGATTGGTTAGGAGCCCAGGAGAGATAAAGAGTGATTGCTGGGTTAACTGTATGGTTCATCTATTAATCAGTTTTTACAAACCCAGCGGTAAGTTGCATACATGTAGTCAAGTTAGGCAGCCACATCACAGCGATAACAGCGGAGGGAACGAGGCAGAGTCGAATATATTTCATAGTTTCTTCATCGGTAAGGAGCAAACTCGTTTATGGCAGTAATAGTTAATACGAATAGAGTCAAACTCTTCAAGTCATACCTTAACTTACTGAATGTTATTTATCTATTGACTATCTGACAACATTACATCGGTCAAATCACTATAATAACAATGACATACTTTGAAATAAAATCGAACTGTCCTTCAATTTGCAAATCATAGTGCACTTATTTGGCAGTTTCAGTCCCACTTTTAGACGATGTTTTAATCACATTTACTGAGGTTTTAATTTCATTGTCGGCATATTACAAAAAAGAGCCATATATGCGGCCAAGGAAAAAAAACTTTCGGGTCCATGGAAAGCCTATATACCGCAATTGTATTCGTTCGTTTGTTTTTCATACAACACTCATGCTGAATCAATAAGGATTAACAAACACTCTCTACAAACATGCACTCATGTGAACATTCAATTGTACTCGTGTGTCTGTTTTTTTTGCGGTGTCTTCCGCTACGTACATTAATGTTAGTGACTTCGAGATAATAAAACAAATATTGCAACGAGCAATAAACAGGATGAGAAGTCAATATTAACATGTTGGTGTCTATTTATGCCAACACAACTATAGAAATTGATTCGGGTTAGCAAATAACAGACATCATTGAAATCGCATGCAAATCTGCCATTCGAGGCCTTGTACATTAGTTTTGACAGCCGGTAGTAATAATCACTTGTGTAAAAATAAACATTGAGAGTAATCGGTGACAATGCCAAGGCCAAAGTTATTCGTAAGATTACCGAGGCAAGCAGCACATCTGGTCAAAGTGTTCAGTACAGTACACAGCCCAGAAACATAAAAAGGAAAACCGTGACGCCGGGTCACAATTTTACAACTGAAAAACATTATGCGAGTGTGTGTGTGAGTGTGTTTTTGTGTGTGTGTGTGTGTGGGGGGGGGGGGGGGGGGGTATGTGTGTGTGTGTTTGTGTATGTGGATGCATGAGAACCATGTGTTCAAATTTATTTGGGAATTTTCTAGGTGCAATGTTTTCAGTTCACTACTTGAATGGTTAATGTGTTGTCAGTAGCTAGACCTTGATTGATCCATTCATTTTACTCATATGATTCATCAAGAACATTTGCATCAGAAATATAATTTATCTACTGCTCGGTGACAGCAAGGCTCGAATTTGCATTGTTTATGAATAGACAAGAGCATTGGACGCAATGTACAAAGGTGTTTTAGCTATGGTAACGTGCTTCTGAGAAGTGTTCTCGTTGATATACCCCTAGATGTTAAAATACCAGTATGGTCGATGCGTAATGACATTAATTTACTGATGAAGATGCTAATCTCCGCGATTAATACCAATAATGAATACGTATCGTGTTTAGCAGAATGATACGATTGTTATTGCCTCATGCTTAATTTACCGCCATGATAATTGGCTTTCAGGCATGCAGCGATACTCATCACATGAGGTGATTCAAACAGAAATAGTTGGACAAATGACTCGAATTGAAAGAGTCAGATAAAACCTAACCGTTGCCGAGTCCATACGACAGTAGTATGTATTGCATATGTGGATAGCGTACATTCGGCCGTAAACGAACCTAATAATGTGATTTAAACCTCATCAGCACACAATAAGCATATCATATAAAGTGACCAAAACATGGAACATTTCATCCTCAGATATTAACATAACTCCACTTTGCAAGTGTCCTGGTAAGGATCAGATAGTGCAAATACTAACCGACCATTTGGTATTCACGACTTAGTTAGAAATGATTAGAACGCTTAACTTAATACGGAGAACCACCTTGGTTTCTTCTTATATACCCCGGTTTTCACTGAAACACACCAATATAGCATTCCAGGCGTGTATGGCTAGGCTAAACATGCATTATCTTCATTATTATCATTATCATCATCATCATCATTATCATCATCATCATCATCATCATCATCATCATAATCACTGTTATCATCATCATATTTCGATCATATCGTAATAACCATCATCATCATCTATCTCATCTTCATCACTATAATCAAAATGATGATCATGATTATCGTGCACAAGATTTCCGGGTTGATGCTGAAACAATTGCTACCTAAGGATAACGGGATTTATGTGATGGGCAGAAACGAATGAGAAAGAATGTCTGGGCTAAAAATCTTAGTCTTCCAATTGGTCTGCGTAGCATCGCTCGTTAGCCTAGATTGCCGTTTACAAATTACTAATTGTTAGGCTAGCCCGTCCAATCCGGATGCGACAGTCTGTATGTTCTCGTGTCCCTGGTTAGTCTCAGCATGAATATCAAAGCCAGGAAATTTTGATTTCAAACGCCTCGTCAAGTACCTATGGCAATACATCACACTGGTCCGTATATTTGTAACTGGAGGTCATTTCAAGATGCTTTATTTAACAGAAAGGAACGAATGGGCAAGAGATTAATGGCATCATATATTCAACTATGTGTTGACTGCGGTATTGATGTACGCCTCAGAGCACTACGTACTTAACAGTCTCTAGATTGCTGGCGAGACAAGCGTAGCAGTTGAATATATTTCCGACTTTGCAGAAAGAATGAATGTCCTGCTGATAATGGAAAATGCAGAGATTATCTGTCAGCAACGAGTTTTGCAAGTTGCTATTTACAGGGGTGGACATAAGCATATACAAAGAGTATGCTTTCTAACAACGTCTTACAGTATGCATGTATGAATGTCGATCTAAACAACATCTGAAACATTTTGATCCTTAGGTTAGTAACTATTAACCATGGATCGGATATAAAGCAAATATATTTGTTGTGATTCTTTGATATTTTCTTCAAAACTTAAATGCAATTGATGGGGTTTGCCTTCACACAATCGCCATCGTCTGCATCGACTGGCAATCAACATACCTATAAATAGCACACACATTCCCTCTGATGACAGCCATCATATCGTATGAGTCATTATAGGACTTAAGCGAGTAATGCAGCCACATTGGTGTTGTTGGAGACAAAAGCAAAAAGTTGGTATTCGGTAATGCAGTGGAGACATCGATATACAAGGACCATGCATGCACAGTTCGTGGCCCACAATGAACCTCTGCTATAAATGGACCAGCTTTTTATGCGGCCATATACGAGTCAATGCAAACATAATGTCTATAGCATACAGCGACGCACTTCTGAGTGTTGAATATGCAAATATACTGTGCCTCTTCATTTATTCGAAGCGATGCATACCTCGTGATATATATATCAGAAAGGATGTTTGAGCAATAAACGTCCACGTAAAACTCGCCTCAGGCTTGCAGAAGAAATAGTTACGGCTGAAATATATCATCTTCCGGTTACAAGGTCAAGGTCAAACGCCCTTGTCAGTAAGTATATCATACTGGCATCTGCCTGCACCGTACGTTCTGACGTTTTGCCTTCCCTCCATTATCATGAGTTTGAACAGTTTATGCACCCTTTCCGTGTCTGCTTGATCAAACATTGTACCGCTGAAATTATACAGATCACCTTAGTGGGAGAATGTTACTATGCTGCTCAATGAATAGTCTCACTAATTACGGCGAGAATACAACAAGGATCGGCGGTCGATTGGATCATGTAAACTGATGTCACGAAATGTGTCTAATTGACGGCTGAGGCCTAATTAACTGATGTATACCTCCAGTCCCCAACTGATAGCGGCTGAAGCAGTTACCTCAATTAAACGTTCGTGGCAACATAGCCTATATATTACCCAGGATAAATTAACATTTTGATTTCAGCGTCTTTGAGGTGCTGTTATCGAACCATGTTAGTAAGAGGCGGATGTAATTATGACGACCGTTGCTGTAAATATCGGCGAGGGAGTTATGAGGCACATAAGTCCAGAGGTGATATACAGTGTAACGTCCCGTTATAATCCATTAAGCATGATTATACATTATATGCACAGGGCCGTTGAATGGCGGCAATGTTTATTCAATCATAGTCAAGGGAAATGGAGCATCGAGGATAAACGCGTGTATGACACGCTTCATTCACCAACCAATAAACAACTGTCGATCTAACCACATGCGTCAGTATGTGATGCCATTGTTTCAGCGTATGACAAACGAGTCGTATAAACACAACATTGACTATCACGCGATAGAAAAAGTCGATTTAGGACGCATTACAAATGGTTTGCTACCAAAAATAGTAAAGGTCCGACAAATGAGCAATTTCTGCAATATACAAAATGGACTATACGATGAAGGTGTGACTTGTGAGGTGATGCACGCAATATATGCCACGAAACCTCGGATGTCCGAGCAGAGGCCACTAAACAATGTTGGTAGCTCCAATTATTTCAAATCTTTACCTTGTGAGGTCGCGTGTATGCGCCGCCGTGCGAGACAACTTTGAGGTTGCGGAAATCTTTTGATTGATGGTGTGCATGTTAGTTCGGAAATGTGTAGGTGTTCATAATTTCACGCTGACTTTTAATTAGCCTAACTTAACAGGTATGCTAGTTGCGTAAAGCCAGTAGGAATAGGATAGTGGGTTAGGCGAGTCGGATTGAGAAAGTAACGGTGGTTAATGTAGGCATGATAAGTCGAGTAAGACGGGCTAGGCGCACATGGGGAATATGACAGGTTGATATAAGGAAACTTGAAGACACTACGATGATGGTAGATTGAATGGTAAAGATTAGGCTGATAACCACTCTCGTTGTGCTGATACCTAATATATATCCAGTATTGTAATGCCTAGTTACTAATCATCACATAAGCGGACCAAGTGAGAAGAAGTACAAGGGTCTTACGTCCTATGCAATTACTCCAATATATCTTGTCCTCTCTTTATTGTAGATTTGTATTTTAACATTCACAAACCACAATAATGTCATTAGCTTGCCAGTAATATAACTGATTCAAAGCATCACTTGGCATCAATTTGGCGGAGAACGTGACATGAGGTATTGGCGAGGCACGGTCAATCTTATCGGTGTTCAAGTCACTTAGTTAATAAAGATATTTTGCTGGCTAATCATGTCAGGTCGGAAACTGGCAAGTGATAGGGGTTGAGATGAAACTGAAACCTGAGCAGTGGCCACAATTCAATGCCTTCATAGTTCATACAATCGAAAGCGTACAAGCGCCGAAGGAAACACCAATACTGGATGAAGGATGAACCAAGATGGAATAACGTTTTAGGACTTCAAGGGTTCAGAATATTGACATACATGTCGACCGATGTCGATTCAAGATTAAGCAGACTAATAGCTAAATCATCTACCACTGGCTAAAACGGCACTTGTTAGCAAAAACGTCATCGGATTATTTAAACTGTCGTCATGGTTGGAGTTGCAGTGACTCATATGGTCTCTGATTGATTTGCGAGCCACCTTGCAAGTCACAGCGGAGACCAACATTGAAATTTTGTGAGACAGCCGATCAATTATTTATGATTGCGGGGATCATTCTTGCAGCTCATGTTTTGCACGGGGAGATAGCACTACAATAGACCACACAGCAAAAAAATGTTTGTGACGAGTGTGCCTCTGATTAACAACAATATTACCCATACTGCTTGCCAATGGGGTCTATCAGCTAATTTTATGTCCAAATGTAGACGTTGGCTATTTGGTCAAGCAAGTGCTTCTGACATGGATTTCTAATGCAATTAACATATAGAGGCAAAGGCTTCTGATGTGTGGCAACTAAGCATAAAATATTTAGTAGGTATGTGGTCTTAATAAAAGCACAAAGTTTCTCGCGTTTCACTATTGTTATTGCGTACAAAGCACATTTGCCGCACACAAGGGTTGGTAATCGAAGGCTCAAGGTAAATAACAATCGTCATACCCACCATGTAATTTCCGCCCCAGGTAATGACGACCATGCTCGTAATGAATAGGACATAGACCAGTCAGACAAAACCTGGATGATTAAGCGGCCGCTTGTAGCTTTCTACAGTGTATTTGCATGACCCTACATTATTTGTTCAGACAGGTACAGGGAGGCTAGTGTGTTTATAAATGCAGGTTGACAGCAGCCGTGAAACTGTTCCAATTACTAGATTTTCTCGCTATATGTGTGCTGGAGGATTGCTGCAACATTTTTACTGTTACGATATGGCGTGATGTAAGAGGTGTTTTGAAGAAGCCTATTAGTAGGTTAATTATCACGACTAGTCTCATTATATCACGTTATATACTTGAGTCACTCGAGAACAAAACATACCTAATGTATACTAAACACTTCGTCAATTAGCACTCTCTTTAGAAAATACTCCTCGCGCAAATATCCTGATGAATCTAATGAATTAACTAACAACTAGAGCATAATGTTTTCAGGTTGTCACTGGTGGGAATATTTGAACAGTCAGATGAAAATGATCGAACAATAGTCATTGTTGTGTACCACGCCATGCCAAAAGACTAGCAATTATTCGCATGGGTAAACTTTGGTCCCATATCACTAGTCGAGATAGATTGTCAATGGTATTTTGGGACGATATGTAACAAAATTGCATCAAAAGGTAAAATATTCATGACTTGATTCCTGAGTCATTTTATCAATTGCTTCCATCAATACGCTGATATTAGAATCAATAAACTAGATTTGAGTGAACAAGAATTCGTGTATGGATCATTGAAACGAAAAGCATAGATATGTCATTGATGTTGCATGCTGTGGTTAATCCAGCTCATTTCAATATGAGACTTAATATTATGGCGACTGTTAACCTTTTGGTCATTGGCAGAGACGATTCAAATGAAGAATTAACCTCAATCCTACCATTTAAAGTAGAAACCGAAAAAGGAGCGCCGTCTGATTTATTAGTAACTCGACTGCTATAGATGGCGCCTTAATCGTAAGACGTTCACGTCCTAGTATCACAAGGTAGCTAATACATGGTGTGGGAATGGACAATCCTTCCAATATTCGAAGCGTAAAGCAACACAGCATGTACTCAAATTCAATACACAACAAGGCGAGGCGTCGTTGTCGTGACTAGCGATCAAGCCTTCAAAACACAATAGTCGTCGGATCAACTGAAGCTTTGTCTTAGGAAACTCAGTGTCGAAGAGAAATAACGCACTTGGTTACCGTCTATGCATTATCACCAAGTGCTCAGTATGCTTTGTATGACATGTGTCTCAATTTGTTTCAAATATTTGTAATATGATCCCTTAGACGTAGATAGACGATACTCCGCCTATTGCTTTGCTTAACTTGATGGGATGATATATGCCCCATACATTCACGGGAGGTCAATAAAACCACGCGCCCTGCCCATGTGGCCGTGTCTGTTAGCTAGACCATGCCATCTGTCGCATGTATTTACAGTTTACAATTAATGCTATAGTAACTATTATTAAGTTGCGAGCTTGGATATGGACAACATGTAGTTTGTGGGCGAGAACAGTAATAAGTCCGTAGTACAAACTACATACTTGAAATTGACGAAACAACCCCCCACTTTGGCCGTAGCCTATCCACATGGTTTCATGTCCTGCGTATTGATGCCATGGTATTTCGCCCACGGACACGTGGACCAAGTTATATCTATGTGTGTGTGTTGGTGTGTGTGGATGTTGTGTGTCTGAGTGTGTGTAGTTGTGAGTGTGTGTGTTTGTGTGTGCGTGTGAGTGTCTGTGTGTGTGAGTGTGTGTGTGAATGTTTGTGAATGTGTATGTGGTAGTGCACGTGCATAACACAGTTTTTTGGCGTCCAAATAGCGATAAGACGGGCATAAATTAGTTGCCTAATATTTTAGGCACATACGTATGTTTTGAGTGCTCTCCACAATGGTCACCGCACTTTCATCTATGGTATAAAACTACTGCAATATTTGACCTTATGACGTCGTCACTCCGTCGATATTAGTGATATTAGTGATATATAAAATGATGCAGTTGACATGAATCCGCTTAAGTCAGTCAGCCCGCTTGTCACACACGTTTTGGTTTCCAGCAGATGCTAGTCTTAGCTCAATATCATCATGTTTTACACGTTTATATTGAGCTCGGAGGTCGGGATAAAACTCATTTTGAAATGTAAAGGTGATTCCCTCAACAACTATGGCACGCTATTCTCATGGGACATACAGTAGCCTATTCAGCGAGGACTCTCGGTGGGCGCGTTGCCTTGGCGGGTTGGGCATGTGGCGCGAGGAGATGGGGGAGCTGACACGTATGTCCCCAATGGATCTGGGAAGCTGAGGGTTATAATTCATATCAGCTGTGGCGTGTTACTCCATAAAACAGATGATTTAGGGGGTACCTTATGATGATTGCCAGGTTTGTTGTTTATTCGGCAGACAAAAATAGGCTGCATCTATATGCAGACCAGATGTTAGGCTTCATCAAATGCGAACCAAGAGAGAGAGTCTTAATCAATAAACGGCGAGGAGAAGGTTGGTAGTATAGGTAATAGCGTTCCCCTCTGCCCCTACCCCTGCGACTCGTGGGCGTCCCCTACCCCTACCCCCTGCGACTCATGGATGACCCTCCCCCTCCCCCTGCGACTAATGGCTCTCCTACCCCCTGCGTTTCATAGCCCCCCTGTGACTCGTGGCCCTCCGATACGCTCCCCGCTGTTAGTCCGCCAGAGGGAGACTCCAAATCCTGTCAGCTCTTGAGACCTTAGACCCCGAAAATAATAATCGAAGTGGGTAAATGATGGGGGGATTCATTATCGTCGGTGGGTGGGTCCCCATTGGGAGGGGTGCTCTGGAACCGCTATTACCTATACTACTAGAATAGTTTTTCAACAACCAACGTCTGAGAATTAGCAAAGATGACAATATAGTAAATGAGTATGACAGTGTAGATCACTCCTACATCTGCCCAGATACCTGGAAAACAGTAACCGAGGTATATCATGGTCTGTATTTAACGAGACTATTAAAACAAATGAATAGATTCTGTAAGCTCTGTACATACATCCGGTGCAGATATTCATCCTAACCGTTTCTGTATGTCAACTGAGACTCCACAGATAGGATGACTAATAAGGTCATTGGTTCGCTTGCTATGGACTCTGTCAGGAACAGCAATATTTGCCAGACGAAACAATGAAATGGCAAACGTTTAACGGTTGCTTTCAAAGAGTGTTGCAGTAGACACCAAGTAAGCCGCCTATGACCTTCGCCGCCGTTGCAAGTAGCAACAAAGAATCTATGTGTGCCTCTGGGTGGCAGATCAGTTCCTTAGGTGATTCAAACATTCAAAATTTGGCCATTTATCATAGACTTGCGTAGCAAATGTTGGCATTAATCATGACATAAACTATGTAATCATATCTTATCAACGTATGAAAGGTAAAACGCCGTACTTCTGCGCGATATTGCGCGATTAGCATCTCGACTCAATGCAAGACCACTAGGTCCCTTTCTTGCTCTAAAAATCGCCTATCATCCGCAACATAAAGTCTATAATTATGGATAGTTTTTTGGGGGATACAGTCATGGATACACTTTACTAGTAGGCGATTTGTTATGCATTTGCAAGAAATTGTCATTGAGGAGTCAACTGAATCAATGAAGATGAGTTCAGCTATAACCATGCCTGAGCACAACATATGGCAAAAAAGAAAACATATCTACGGTTATATTAATACGCGATTAGTAAAATTTGTTCAAAAAGTAACAGCACACGTCTAATGCTCATAACGCCATGCATGTCGCTATGCATGAGTGAATGGTCGGGCAATTTTTTTTTATTACTGTTGAATTAGCCGATACTAATGACATAGAATATAATTACAATCCAACTCGAGTGTGAGGGCTTGAAAACAGACAAATGCACAATATATTGCAATGCGTAAATTTTAGGCGACTCAAGGGTGCTGAAAAAGAACCGTCTTGAACCAAGTTATGTGATCTATGATTATAGTGCTGGAGTTAGGTTACGTACACTATCGCTATAACCACAATTTGCTTCAATTAGAGCAACTAGATACTAAATTAGGGTGCTTTGAATTGTAGTATATCACAAGTTCTCATTTATTTATGTTTATTTTATGTTAGCAAAACTAATTCTCATTCTGTTGGATATTTTTAAAGGATGTCAAACACTAATTGGGATTTCAGCAAGGACACAATTAACCGATGTATGACCCCCAGCACGTTGTCGAATTTAACAGGTGTGCACCATATAACACATTATCCAAGCAGAAGAGCAATATCCGTGGCAGGCAGTGCGTTCCTATCGTCATCAGCTTATCTTATACAGCTTCATGTTGCAATAACTCTGTAATGGAGTAACAAATATTAGCGTTTTATGGAAACGATAACTTTAATGCGGTTTTTCATTATTGATGGGGCTCCTAAGTGTTCGTTGCCATGCTACTCAACAACGGGAGTGCTTTGAATTGTAGTAAATAACAAGTTCTCATCTATTTATGTTTTTGTTATGTTAGAGAAATTAATTTGCATTCTGTTGGATATTTTGAAATGATGACAAACACTAATTGGGATTTCCGCAAGGACATAATTAACTGATATATGCCCCCCAGCCGTATTTAGAGCTTCCTGAAGTCGAATTATACTTTTAGGAATTGGCATCTTATTTATAGTCATGAATACATCAACGAATTGCCACCATTTTCGATGAAGAGTTGTATACATCAGCTTGTAGGTATGAGACTGACGTTATGCATTCATGGCGAGTGGTTGCGCTTATGACGGATATTGCTATTGTTGTGTTTATCTTTCGACGTCACTGCCCACGTATATGGAGGTCGTATCATTTTTATGCAAATATGTTGTAACAACACCGTTGACGCTTCTATCGTCTGCACGTCTGGGCTCATTGCAACAGAAACAAATGTTCACCTAAGCCTCCAGTTGGCTGATAACGCAGTCGAACATACTCTGGAGCTGCTCATACGCAACCAAATAATACCTCGACTGGGTCTTGGATTACGCAAATGGGCGGTGAACATGGTTAATGCATATTGCAAGACACACATTGATATCATTTTGATGATTGTTTCGAAATTGTTCAACGAATTTGTTTGTTATTGGTCCAGTGTATACCCGTGGCCTTTTTGTGTTGTATTGGTGCATCAGATCTTGAGGGATGTACAGACCCAACGACATACTGTGTGCACGGTAAAGATTGCATGTTGTATACGCTTTGTACTTACCCATTGTGCCGTAATTTAGCAAATACCTGCACGAAGCTAATGCATTTATCCTTTGATGATAGTCGACAGCAGAATGTATTCAAGGATATTCATTTTGTTAGGCCGCTAGCTATGAATGTTGATGCCGAAAGAGAGCTCGCTCTTGGAGGAATCATCCAATGGCGAATTGAACTTCCGCCAGGTAATTTTCCCGAAAAGCCAAGACGAGATACGTTGGGACAAAACAAGCATAAATGGGTCAACTCAACCGCAAACTTTTTACCCATAAGATAATAGGCAGCATTACATTTGTTTGTAAGATTCTGCATGAAAGCCAACCGTCATAACGCTATCTATTATTTTTCTGCATCGTAATAGCCAACTCTTTGTGGGCGTTATCTACGTAAGGGGAACAGCGGGTTCAAACGGAAAGAAAAGGAGAGCGTGAAATGGAGTTCGGGACGCAGGCTTTGTAACGACTAAGACGTGATTCGGGGAGGACATTGAAGGCGTAAATGGGAGGCTTATGATGATGACAATAATTGTCATCTTATCAATTACCTGTATCCTACCAGGCATTTGATTGTAGATTTTTCCCATGCAAAGTATCAAAGTTGAATCAGTTTGATTTGCCATAGTTGTCATGTATGATGATAGTCTCAATTCCTAATGTCCGACATTTAATTAACCGGATATATACTATGTAGATCCGGAATATCTGGCAGAGATCCACGATACGCACAACAAGTATCCACTAGCACCACAGCGAATGGTTGTGTATAATGGAATGGTAGTCTGGCTACCAGAATGATCTCTTGGGAGCATTGGGGAGCACCGCGGAGGTCGGGAAGCTGGCACCCAACCTACGCAACAAAGAGAATATGTGAAACATTACAAGAACCTCAAACTCTACCTATTGCTAAGAATGCAGCTGAATATGATTCACTGTGTGCTATCTTTCGGCCAAAGCCCATGGATGGAGCCCGGCATTAGAATGAAGACCAACCTATGTAAGGATGCCACCATGGACTTTGAGAAGAAAATGCACAAGCTGCTGAACAACTCTGTGTTCGTTAACACCATGAAGAATCTCCGAAGAGGAAAACATATGCAGGCTTTTGGCCAGTCCTACCTATGCTCGTTACAAAGTTTTCTGGCTATCCTGCATATACCCGCCTGGTGCTAAACCGCCGGGTGCATGTAGCTATGTGCATACTCGACCTCTCCAAGCACCTGATGTACGACTTCTATTGCAACACAATGAGGTCCAGATATGGTAGCAATCTGCGCTTGCCATACACCGCCACGGACTCGATGTATATAGAGATCCATGCGGCTGACGTGTACGCAAACATGCAGGCGGACCTCACCCACTCTGACACCAGCAACTACTTACTGAATCACACACTGCAACAATGTGCACCAATGTGCCTAACAGGGAGTACCTGGGCTCAAATATCTACTCGATCCCGATTTTTGACGCTGGGAAAGGAAGCAGGGGAAGTGAATAAGGTTGTAGTGAAGAAGCACCTACACCACGCGCAATACGTAATCTCTGTTAATCACAGAAGCAGTTCCACCATGGGATGAACAAAGTGAAGTTCACATGATATTTGGGCTACACGTCATCAAGGTGTCACTCTCTCCGTTTGTCTGAAAGGCAGGAACGACGTAGGCAAGTTAGCCTATGGTCACGTTAATTAAAAAGCGGCTTGTTGGGAGTAGGACCCACACCGCCTTCCATCCGCGTGGCCCTGTTGGGAGTCACAATAAAAGTGACATGGAGCAAAATCTAAAACCCTGTATAAACGGAACTGGTCCCCGTTGGTCTAATTAAGTACGGTGCACCAGTACCGTTATTTTCTATACTTCTGCTGGACTATCATGACCCTTATCAGTGCATTTAAGTCAAAACGCGATTGCTGAGATCGTGGAAGAAGTTTCTTTTTCAGATTCGCTTGTTGATGCCGAAGAAGTGCGAACGAACATAACGAGTAGCAGTTTTAACCAGCGAGTCATTCATAGTACAGGTGAGTTTAAGCTACAACCGTTTGCTGTAATGTTGAATCATAGAATATTGCAAAAGCTGTATCGTCAAAGATGTGTATGCAGTATGCCGAGATAGTGTTGTGGTCCTGGGTTGCTTCCTGTGATAAAGTCAACACACAACAAGTAAGTAAGTCAATAAGATCATCGCTTAGCCCGTCAGTTCATGCACGCATGTCACCTCGATGAGCTCAGAAAGCTGGTCCCCATTATTGAAGTTAATTAGGGAGACCAAATCAAAGTCGACCGTGAACTGGGGAGAACCATTAAGGAGGGTTGAAGGTCGTTATAAGACTTTTATCGCGGATGTCTCAGTCAAGAGTAGGGATTGTTATTTAACTTCGTGACACATATTTGTACAAAGCTCAGCGAGTTACATTGGGTTGTTTATGATTTACACGCATGATACTGGCTGTCCCTCTCAATCGCCCGACATAGACCCGAACTCGCGCATCAGATGACATGCCATGACCCAATTTAAGTTTCCCCAATCATCCGCTGTTAACATGCCATGATTGTCATTGCCAGGTCAATAGCGTAACACCATGGCATCAGAAGAAGCAGGTGACTGGAGAACTGGATTGTCCCTTCAGGAGAGACGCAGATTCATGTACGAGGGTAGATATATGCCAGTGATGTGACCTTAAAGATAGGCAAGGTCAATCCAGAGAATATTGCCGCCCCCAGATTTGTGCTGGTGTGTGGGTCGCCGGTATGCGAGGCCATTTGACGGCAAGACGAGATGGTGATATTGTGGTGGAGGACGCAGAGCCAGTAGTGTTCGACGCAGTGCTGAAGCTGGTTTACTGTTCGTGATGGTATTACGTACATTTGTAAAATAAGGAAATCAGATACTTTGCCTAGCTTATTTCTATTTGCGTACGGATTTCAAATATTATTCTTAAATATATGATTTCTATGGCCACCTCTTCTCAGGTTTCTGTACTGTGATCAGATAGAACTGTAGGTAGATACCGCTTTATGAGTCTTACACACCGCTAGCAAGTA
>CM067345.1:59535746-59628823 GCA_034190875.2 Urechis unicinctus
AGAACCGCGTCTGTTGACAAGTAGCAGGTGACAGAAGTGTCAGTTATGGTCACACTGACGGCAGTACACAAAGCATTGTGAAGTGTGCATATCATCCAGCAATCAAGAACACTTTCAGTGGGGAACGACGTTTGTGTTACAACCAGTTGATCCCTAATCACGCTCGATTTGATGAAATATGATTCGCAATCTGCAGGCCAGAGGATCACTACAACTATTTAAGTGCGCAAGAGCAATGATAGAGCCATATTGAAATATTTAGTTGTATCTTCCTACACAGCTTTTCCAAAAGCCGAAGGCTTTTCTTTAATCTGCAGTAGTGTCATTAGATTTAAGCTACCATACCTTGATATGAGCATATATCAGCCTTGGTAATGTTGGACCATGGTAGAGTTGAAAACGAAGTTGGCCCCTCAGCACACAGCGGTTGGGTATCGGGAATTCTTGAGCGTATTGCCTTCCAGCCCTCTTGAAAGATCCACGTCAGGGCGCAATCACAATAAAGAGGGTTGTCTGTGAAAAGGAATGTCGCCGATTGTAAGAAATCGGGAGGCTGAAAAGGAAAGTTGAATATATAAGTCTGGATTTACTGAACTGATATATCTATGTGTCGTTCAATATCATTAACAAGCCGTCAAGCTTGACTCTTTCCATTACCTCCTCTATAACGGTGATTCGGTTGGATCTCAAACTGAAGAAAGTCAGTTCCACCAGTGGCTTGATCTGCGCATGTTCTACCATGGTGATCTCATTGCTGCCTAGATTCAACCAAGTCAATGTCGATCCTACACAGTCTAGATTTGGTATGATCCTCAAAATGTTATGAGATAGAACAAGTATTCTAACTCCCGTCCCATTTACTGCACTACATGGAAACTTCTCAATTCTGTTTGTGTTTATATTGACATATGTAAGACGTACGAAATTCGTCCATGCATCGAGCGGTATGCTTGAGATCATATTGTGTTCAAAGTTTACCTTTCTTAGAGTGTTATTCAAACAAGAAAGATTGATTAGCGAATAAAAAGCATTACGACTCAGATTAATAATTTCAACTGGACTCTGTGAAGGACATGCGAGAACAGATAAATTATTAGATTGTAAAAATAAATATTTCAACGATGAATAATTCGCGAAGTTTGCATATGATATAACATTGTCTCCCAGCATTAAAGCAGATATGCTTTGCTTGGCGCTAATCAATGTCTCGATGTTTCGTATTTTAGTGCGCAAAAGAGACAGTTGAGTCAAATTAGGGAGCCTAAGTGAGCCAGAAATATTTCCACCGATGGGGTTGTTATTCAGGTGAAGTACCTCTAGCGACTGGTAACATAAATTAATCAGAGTAATGTTAAGATAACTAAGTGAGTTATAGTTCATTAAGAGTGTCTTTAGCATTGGTGGGACTATACATGGGACATGTGACATTTTATTGTTGTTGAGGTTAATGGAAATTAACTTGGTACCGGTAAATGCATTGTCTGATACATGTATCAATTTGTTGTAACTTAAAGAAAGTTTCGTTAATAATGGATAACGTGCAAAATCCTTGTCTTGTAATGAGGTGATTAGGTTATGTTCTAGGTATATTTCTGTGACATTAACTGGCATCTGAGGTAGCTCGACTAGATTTTTGGATGATCTGTAGATCTCCGAGATGCCAGTCACAAGCTCTCCATAGAAGACGAGAAGGAACTGAAGGATGTTCTGGAGCAGCATGATTGCGTTCTGCTGCAACATACAAACTTAAGTTATGTATGATATATTAAATTAGAATTACGTTCCAAGAAAAGAAAATAAATAGTTAAATACGCGACTTATGAGGCTATATATTCAAACACAACTTCTGATTATCAGTAGATTTTTTATCTTCATTTGTTTATTACCAACGGACATCATTCTAGCAATATATGTGTTAAGCAATCAATCGTATGTTCACTGAATGCAATTACAAAAACCAATACTAGTGTAATACTAGCGGCAATTAATGCGTTCTTTCACCAGAAAAAAATAACATACTCTCACCACTTACAAATTGCACGTTCCCGTTGATTAAATGTCACCTCCAATCTAAAGTGCAAGCTACCACACATATTTTAGCTAAGTAACAATCTATAACCGCTCCTGCCTGCTATGGGAATACAAAGACATCTTACACGGGCATTTTATCGAGCCAGTTAACAGATGTGCTGTCGAAAACAGTAACATAACACACCTGCAAGCATAATATCATATCAGCATACAGACATGTGCGTGCATTAGGCATACAAAGCTGTGATGGGCGTTAAACACCTCTCCCACACAATACGAGGGCGCGGGCTCAATATTCCGAAGTATTCTTGTTACGGACAGCACCTGGTGGACCTCATATATTTGTCGTTATATTTCCTAAAAAAGGTTGTATATGGATAGTAAATAGCTCGAAGGCCGCACATATAAGGTGATTGATAACGTGTACAAATGCCTATACATCGTCAAGAGGTCATGGATTGAAATTTTACAGGTAATTAACATGATTTTGGTGGTTGCACAATATTCGGTGACAATATCCACACTACAGCTAAGTAATCCGGCTTGCTTGCTAATCTTCGCTGCTGTTACTTACACTTCCTCTTACGTTACAGTGTCAAGTTGGTTGACCTTTAAAAATCATTCGTCCAGCAAGTTGTACTGAAGCCTTCAAATTATTTGTTTTGCGTGCGTTTTGCATGAAAAACCGCGTTAGATTAAGGCCAAAATGCTCAGCAAGTCCATTTAAATGCTTAATTGTCTCTGTTTAGTCAGCATGTCAATGAACATATCCAATATTCCGTACATGTTAGAACACTGCCGCGCCGCTGCAAGCATTCACAACTTCCGTGAACTCTGCGAAATCAATGTTTAGTGTTTTGCCTCTTTTGCAATCGTAAAATACCCAATACTTAAATTCAAGAATCATTCTGCCGTTTAAATGTGGATTAATAACAGGTCTTATACACCACTGAAACGTTACATCCACCCACATAACGCAAGCGCACCATGAATAAGCACTGCAGTAATCAATATACTTAATCACTGTAATACGTTATAGGTAACCCTGGTTTTTAATGAAACTATTACTTTGGCTGCCAAAAGTATATGAGACCATGCGCTTCAGATCAGTTCTGTGTGTGACCTTGCTTGAGATTTATTGCACCTTTAGCACATTCAGATACGGTAAGTAACTTGGTTTGCAGCTGTCACTAAGTTCGCCGGCTTTGAACAGAATGCAATTTAACACAATTTATCCGGGAGGCGCTACTTTTGCCAGGAAATAGCAGTTCTTAACAGTTGCAGACTCTAGTCCGCAAAATACGTGGTTTATAATATAGAACTTATGCGTTGTTGCTTAAATAACAGTTGCAACACAATTCACATTAGCTAACTAAACATATTTATATTTGTTGCGAGCATCAAAATATTATCGCCAACAATACTGGATTAAATATATTAACCATGAATAAAACGCTCCCATTAAATTTCTAACTACATGAGTAAATACATTCTTTATAACAAAAATCGCCATTGTATGCTTATGTTTGTCAACAAAGCAATGTAAAAGGTATGCAAAGAGCCAGCATAAGCCTTACGTGCCAACAATCATCTCTAAATGAACAATAGTACATCTATCAAGCCAAAATGTATTTAAATTTTAATCGGTAAAAGAGCACCATAAACAATAACAAATACATGTAAAACAGAGCATATTCAGATATGATCACCTGTAACCCTAACAAGGTAGGTAACGTGCGAATAAACTTTTTAGTTACTAATGTATTAAGCACATATGCGATAGACCCTTTACCAGGCAAGTGAACGTGGCTGACTTCCATGTCATTGCAAATCTAAACGCACTATAACTGCAATGGTCAAAATAAGGGATGCAGGCAAACCTTGTGATTATAAATGGACAACATATCTGTAGAACATATAGCATAAATGGGAGGGCAGTACAATTAGCAATAAACGTCGCGAATCGGCCGAGGTGAGAGGAGATGGGTGGCACTCCCTGTACAGGTGTTCATAACATACATTATCGCAAAAACTACTTGAGAGTATGTCCGATATGACATATCTATAACACATATATGCATGTGACCTGACTGACGGTAACTTTTTGGAAAAGCAAAGATTCGCTACTGTATGATATGTGTTCTATCACCAAATACTTAAGACTGATCTGTCACACATATAAGTAACACCTATTCTGCAAATAAGGCCAGCCATTCAAAACCACAAAAATTATATTCTACTCACAGTTGTTCATGCGGCGGTGTCTTTTAGTCGGAATGGTTGGGAACACGGATATCAGCTGAGGTGTTGGGTAGATGAAGGCTTATTGATTTAATAGATTAAATAATGGCTGCAATTCATTTTGCAGATCCTTCCCATCCCACCCCCTCCCACATCTCTTGCACTATCTGCTGAGTTAATGTCTGCAACGTAATGGGTGTCTAGGCCCGACGGATTTGTATTTAATTGAGAGAGCTGCTGAGTCGTTCAAACTATTCACAATTAAGCGAAAAGAAATTGAAAGGGACCTTTACAAGAAGCTTTCCGTTTGAATGATTGAGAGAGCTATTGTAAATGTCCTACGAATGCTCAGTGCCCATGACAACTATGGTATTATGTACCGTAACATTACCGACAGACGTTATAAAAGCATCTCTAAGTACCCTGGGACGACATGCATAAATAGAGCCCATGAGAGATAAATAGAGTGCTTGGTGGGTTAACTGTACGGTTCACCCATCAATCAGTTTTTACAACCCCACTGTTAGTTGCAGACATGTAACCAAGTTCGGTAGTCACATCACAGCGATGGCAGCGTAGGGAACGAGTCGAATATATTTTATATTTTCGCCTTCGATAAGGAACAAGCTCGTTTATGGTGTAGTTGATACGGATAGAATAAAAATAAGTGATACCTGAACTTACTGAATGCTATATATCTTCTTTGACTATCTGATAACATTACATCAGTCAAATCACTATAAATACAATGACACACTTTGAAATAAAATCGATCAATCATACGATTTGCAAATCATAGTGCATTTACTCGGCAGTTTCAGTTTTGAAAAACTGTCATGTCACATAGAGCCCAATTTTATAGTATGCTTAACACATTTCCTGAGGCTTTACTTAAATATCTCAAATCTTGTCGGCTTATTACGAAAAGAGTCATATATGCGACTTAGGAAAAATAACGTGTTTTAGCTGTGGTAATGTGCTTCGGTGAAGTGTTCACGTTGATAAACCCCTACAACGTGAAAGTTAACATACGGATATGGTCGATACGTAATTACATTAATTTACCAATGAAGACGCTAATCTCCGCCATTATTACCGATAATGAATACGTATCGTGTATATCAATGGTGCAGAATGATACGATTTTATTGCCTCAGGCCTAATATACCGCTATGATAATTTGCTTTCAGGCATACAGCGACGCGCATCGCATGAGAAGGTTCACACACGAATAGTAGCACAAACAGCTCGAAGAGAAATATAAACACACTAGTCCCATTGCTTATAACTTTATATCCATAAAAACCGAGTCCAAAGGGTAGCTCTAATTATATTGAAACTGGCTGCATGGTTTGATTGCGTACTTGTTACCTTACACTATGACCAAACCCCTCGTGCTGAGTGGTAGCTGCTACTGGCCAGGCAAATAGTTTACTTGCGCCTACATCATTATTCAATCCTTCGGCTTCCAATATGCATACTGTGTGTTTAATACCAACATTGGGTTAAACAACTGATAACAAACGAAAACCAAATTATGTCCTCAAGCGATCGCAACAAACAGGCTTCTTTAAAGGTTAATATTGCAAAAGACAGAGAGGTAACGTGCTTTAACAGTAGCTGTTTGCACCAACATTGTTTACGAAATTGCAATAATTTACAGCCCCGCGTTGAAAACACGTAGATAAACACGTGATGTCGCCTTGTGTTGCGTGGATATGGCTGTCTTGGTTTAGGTTTTGGTAATTATAAATTTTGGGATATTTTGCTTGATGTTTGCCACATGTCAGATCCGGTCTTTAGTTTTGACTTGCTAAATCTCAGGCTGTTATTAGCCTTTTCATAGTTAAATGTCAGATGTAATAACTCTCGTTTGTGTTGATGTTAATGGGTAATGACTAATGCCTGACTATATAATAACACTCCTCAACACCACCAACACCTCCTCAACACCACTGACTCTTCATCAACTCCATCGCCTCCCTATGAACATATCTGACTCCTCATTAACTCCATCGATTCCTCATCAGCTCCATCGTCTCCTCATAAACTCCACCACTTGCTCATTAACTCAATGGAAATTAACTTGGTACCGGTAGATGCGTGGTCTGATACATGTTTCAATTTGTTGAAACTCAACGAAATGTTTGATAGTAATGGGTAACGCGTTAAAGCCTGTTCTTGTAATGAGGTGATGTCCTAGGTACATTTCTGTGACATTAACTGCCATATGAGGTAACTCGACTAGCTTGTTGGATGATCTGTACACCTCCGAGATGCCTGTTACAAGCTCTCCATAGAAGACGAGAAGGAACTAAAGAATTTTCTGGAGCCACATAATTGTGTTCGGCTGCAAAATACAGACTTAAGTTACGTAAGAATACAATTATAACTACGCTCTAACACATAGGAATCAATCACGTACATTAGTAAAACACGCTACTTGCGACTGATGGGGCTATATATTGGAACACAACTACTGATTAACAGCAGATTTTTTATCTTTATTTGTTCATTTCCTATGGACACCACCAAGTATTAAAAATGGCTTATTAATTAAAGCAGCTACTTAACAGCAACCTTTCCTATTTTAGAGACTCACACGGCCCCTGTAAATAACAAAACTAGCTAACCGACTGGACTGCCTGATTACTACTACAGTGTTTGTCTACTAATATTCCGTAATACATTGTGATTACATATTCAGCCATTTGGCCATGACATGAGACATCCAGACAAATATTAGACACATCTCCACACTTCCAACAGTCAGACTATTGGAATATATACTGCACATAGCTTTAACCATGCAGCCAAATGAGCATACCGCAGCGCCTATATAAAACACACCGCCTAATACATCATGCGTCGATGGGAGACCAAAGTACATACACTTAATATTTAGATTTACTGTGTGGAAAAAGTAATAACTTGAATTTGTTGTAGTATTTAAATGTCAAAAATGGATATCGCTACCATTGCATAAGCAAAAACATTAATTCATTTTTTAACCTTTCCGGTCCTTAAGTGTGCATACAGAATCAGTGTACGGAAGACGGGCTATACTTAACCTTTACTGAATACGGAGAGTATAATTGACCACATGAATTGTCAGTTATTAAACGTATTCTGACGTTTTGACCACAATGCAGAGGAATAAGAATACAATGGAATGATTATATATTTGTATGCAGTTTTTTATCTGCATTAGCCAAGGAGTCACAAATTGATGTTTATGTATTTTATGATTCCGGACATTCGGCGCTATGTCGAAGTAACCCAGGTCTACAAACACATCCCAACATTCAGGACGCAAGTGAATCAATCTCAAGAGGGAGAAACTTCGGCTATTAGTTAAGAGCCCGCTGGGAGACCAGCTTCTAAACCAGCGCTAAATTATCGATATTTAAACGAAAGCTGCAATCACAGTGTGGCATTGTGCATATATACAATAAGGATCGATCACGGGTATCTAAAAATTATAGACATAATGTCTACTTCTCCGCAAGTGTAGGGGGAAGAGTATTCACCCAAAGACAATGCGCTCTTTCATGAGAGTATAAGACAAATGTCATGAAATGCTATATGAGGAATGTCTGTATAATTGCATTGGCAATTGCACAATATTTTTGTGTTTAAAAAATATCAAAGGTAAAGGCTTTTGGAACAGTAACTTGGTTGAATCAATCCCAAATAAACGCAATGGTGGCGCCAATCGCTGTCGTTTGAATGAGGTCATATTGCATTTTCAAAATGTATAAGCCGGGTCTTCCTTGTTGAGGAAGTTGGACAAATCGGGTCGATTGTTATCGTGTGGCTGCTGTGCTGTGTAAGTATAAACAAGCAACAAGAACGTGTGTAGTGTTTATGCTCATATGGCAAGGCGAGTTTATCCCACGAATAACATAATGATGATATGTTTTTGCCTGGCGACGAGTAATTAGCTTTATTTAGGGTAATGATTGTGCTGCTGTGTAAATGTCATTATTCACAGCATTGACCAATATTAGGTAATTTAAGCTGTTAACGAATATACGGATCACTAAAGCCTATCTGTAGCCAAATAAATTTCCGCATTTCCGAGATGTTATTGCTCATCAAATAACATGTGACATCGACATAAATTGGCGGTTCTTACATTTCCACTAAAGTCCTCTTCTAGTGTGCTGGATTAAACGTAGTCTCTTCTGCAGGTTTGCCTTTGTCGAACAGAAATGGCCACATCTGGCATGTGGGCCGCTTTAGGTCCGGGGGCATCGGCTTATTGCCTTACCTTATTGTCCACGCTGAGTACAACAATCGTATTACAATATTCCCCTGCATTCGTGAAGTATTTTGTCTTTGCTCCATTTCAGTACAATAAGATTTCACAGTGTGCTGTGAATGGTAGCTATCAAACTTTTCTGCATAGTGTATATAGAAGTCTAAGGATTTTAAAAGAAATAAGCATTATCATTCTTGAATAACATCGAAGCAGAAATGCATAGCTCTTTATGCTCTATTTTTCAAATTGATATCGCAATGAAATGGTTTCAATTCTTTATAAAACCGCTATAGTATAAGCCCAGTACGCAAACATCTATAAATTAGCTATAGTGCTTCTATCAAGCACAAACGTATGTACAAATTTCCGTCGGCTTTTCAATGAAATTGTTTCTATTCTTTATAAAAACTCGTGTATCAAAAAGTCATGACTTGCTTATTTCTGTTCACAAATTACTGTAAAAGGTATGTTAACAGCTCGTAAAAGCCCGATGCGCACGCAATTATCTTAAAATTACCTATAGTACTTCTATCAAGCTAAAAAGCATGTACAAATTTCAGTCACTTAAAGCAGTTCCTAAACGACACTATGTAGATAATTAAAAAAAATTAACATATTCAAATATGATCATATATTATCTTAGCAAGAGGGGTAATGGCGAACAACGCATTTTGTTACTTAAGTAATAAGCATATTGACAATAGACCGTTTTGCCAGCTGTCTTGGCTGACTTCCATGTAATCGCGAATCGAAAGGCTTTACACTAGCAATGGTCAAAATATGAGCTGCGGGCAAAGTCATGAGCACTACGAGCGGTTTGCTTTTGATTTCAAAAAGAACGAAAATGGCTGCAGTATATGGTGCGTGTGGGTTGGGGGTTTGGGGCAGTGCATTTAACAATGAACATCACGAATCGGCCGAGGTGAGACAAGCTTGGTGCCATTCCCTGTATAGGTGTTCAGAATTCAAATTTGCGCAGAAACTATATGATTGTATGTCTGATATGACATGCCTATCACACATACATTCATATGTATATGCCTTGTGATGACTTTAAAAAACTGCCACATATAAGTCATACCTATGCTGCTAATGAGGTCAGTTAAAGCAAACCACAAAAGTAATTTTCTACTCACAGTTGTTCATGCGGCTGTGTCTTTTAGTCGGAATGGTTGTAAACTCAGATAGCAGTTGAGGTGGTTGGGATATATAAGCCTATTAATGTAATGAATTAGATGATAGTTGCCATCTGGATTTCACTTTGGGCTAGACTCAGCATATCAATATTTCCCCACACATCTCTTGCACAATCTGCTTACTCGAAGGCAGCAACTTAATGGGTGTCCAAATCCCGAGGTATTTATAGTCTCTTAAGGTAGCGACGGAACCATTTAAACTATTCACAATACAGTGAAAATAACTGAGAGCGACCTTTTCTAGACATATACCATTGACAAGATTGAACGAGCTACAGTTGATTTACTACCAATGCACTGTGCCCATGACAACGATGGTGTTATGTACAGCAACATTACACATGGTCGTTATATAATTAAATGCATTCAGTATAGTCTCTTAGTATCATGGGACGACATGCACTACACATTAAGTGTGTGTGAAAGGGGAGAGCTGATTAGTAAGTCCAGGTAGGATAAGTAGTGCTTGGTGGGTTAATTGTACGGTTCAACTTTTAATCAGTTTTCACAACCCAGCGGTTAGTTGGACACACGTAGTCAAGTTAGGCAGTCACAACGCCACAACTGCAGCGCAGGGAATGAGGCAGAGTAGCATATATTTGATAGTTTCGCCAGCGATAAGGAGCAAACTCGTGTATGGCAGTATTAGTTTATATCGATGGAGTTAAACTCTATAAGTGATACCTGATCTCACTGCATGCTACATAGATTTCTTGACTATTTGATTACGTTTTATCGGCCGTATATCCATAACAAGAATGACACACTTTCAAATAAAATCAAACAATCATACGTTTCGCAAATCATAATGCACTTATTCGGCAGTTTTCGCTTAGAAGAAATATAAAGAAAAGCTGTGCGTGTTTCATAAATCTAAAGATAATCAGATTAAAGCATTATAGGAAGGGGATTTAATAGATACAAGAACACATCTGAATAAACAGAAAATAAAAAGACAATTATGCACTTATGTGTTTTGACTACATGCATCCATGGTGAGTATGGCAGAGTTTAGCAACATTTAGGGAATAACGGCAACATTTAAGCGACACGTATCTGCAAATAGTGCATTCCTTGTAGCCTCTCGTCACATGTGTTAGCTGCCCCAGAATATGTTCACAGTAAGTTAGAGCCTCAATCACCTCGTTTATCGTAACTACTGCTATACAGGAAGCATAAAAAACCTTAGTTTTTCCACAAAAGTAAGCTTAAGAGTATGGCATTTCTAACACAAGCCGAGGTTAAGTTGCAAATCGACCGTCATAAACGTCTCTGTTTCGTAAGCGCTGCAACCGCTAATTGATTTTTTGATGCATTAGGAGCTTCCCTGTATTATCTAGTCCGATTCAACCAGAATCCAAATAGTGCAAAATAATCCGTCACAGCGCATAAAGCAAACCGTCACAGAAGTTGTCACAGGCAGCTTTCACAAATTGAATCGGAAACAAATTGGTTGTTGGCTTCCTTATACTTTCTGGACCGATCTGACCATAAGTTATAATTATCACTGCAACACGATATTAGTTTGGCATGGGCACAAACGTAATTGCTTTACAGGGAAATCAAATTTATAGCTACATTAATTGGCTTCATAATGCCTCGGCTGCTGTTTTTTTTATCACGGAAAAAATCACATGGAAGCAGCTAAATGTGGTGTATTTGGACCCTCAAGACAGAACTCCAAAATGAGAAACCACTAACATCGCCTTTGCAGACACTTTTCCTTCAAACAACTTGTTATTTCAGACTAGATGTTTTAATGAGCGAGACTTGGTCTGTAAGAGGTCGACATGAGCACACCTCACGCAGCTAAGAGCCCTCTGGCACCCCTATTAGCAGCATGTTGCTAGCTTGCGGAAGGAACTGAGTATATGAATTCACGTACCGGATAGAATACAGAAAAATAAGATGCTTACGATTCTTTGATATCCCCCATACGCCGTCGCTGTCGGCTCAAAATTGCATCAATAGCCCCTTTTAACCCACGCCTGAATCACATCTTTATAAACAAGCCTAACTCACCTTGTTTCTCTGTCACAGAGTATACTAACAGCAAACCAGTCTAATAACGTGATGCAGCAAGTCTCAGTATGCAGCGATCAAATCTCAATCGTATGACCCTTTGTATATCTCTGGTACTTCTACCGCATGAATGAGGTTTGGGTAATTGACTCCACTTGATATTGCTCCGTCTGCGTATATCAAGTCTGGGATATTCCGGAGATACGTCGACCGGAGGTTCAATCTTACAGGTATTATTAATTCAAAACGCTTACGTTCCCATGGATGCCTCATGCTTTTATGACTGCAGGTTCAAAGCAATCCTAATATGATGTAGTGCGCTGCACTTAGAACTACAGTAAATATCAGGTCTGCATGCAATGGAGAAGGAAAATTGTTGCACTCTTCCTAGTTTGTCAATATGGAAGCTAGCCTACCAAATAACAAATGTTGGTCAACTACATGAGCGACTCACTTTCCTCTTATTTGCTAGCTATGTTTCATTATAACCTGAGATCCTTGGTAATATAATACGGGAACTGATGACCAACAATAGAGGAGGGTCAGTGGCGAATTTATCAGGATAATTTTGCACTATTTAATCTATTTCTCCATGCTATTTCTAACCAACACTTAGAAGTCCGGCGGCAGCTGAGATATTATCTGACGGCTTTCCGTATGTATGCGACTCCATTTCATTACGGGGACCTATATTTAATGTAGCGGACATTCATCACACTGTCTTGACCAGTACACAATCAAGTCTGATACCTTTCGTGATGTATCTTTATAGTATCAAATACTGGGCCGGATATTTGACAATCGAGTAATCTCTATCGAATTAAATCAGAGGACACGACACAATACATTGTGTGCGACGCCAATGGGAGTTCCATCTGGCAATCATATTATAAAGACACCATTGATCTCGTAGTGATGAAGTTACCTATATATATATCAAATACTAGGTCTGATATTTGAAAATCGAGTTAAATCAGTGGACAAATGTCATCACCTGGCACACGACAATTGCTCTCATAAAGGAGGGCTTACAGACAGCGTCATTAAACAGTGGTAGCAGAATCGAGGCTCTTATGAATGCACAGACTCCTTGCTCTGTATCTTACTATTGCCGGCTGATTCACAAAGGCCCTTCTGACATTGCAAAATGTACCTCCAATTATTTTGTGGGGGAAATCATGAATGTTATGATAATGACTGCAGGTCGTTATTTGATATTGCAATGTATATTACGTAAAATTGCCAAAGCAACCATAGATGTGGAAAGAGTAAATACACTGCATCATTATGGGGATAACAAGGGTGTGTTTGCCACTGCCGCACTTTTGAGAGTTCAATTCACAACTTCATCATAACTGCCTTAGAAACTCTGAAATCAGCGCCGGGAATTTGTCGATTGCGAATAATTTGTTAGTTATCATATGCATGCAAATATAAATTATTCATCTCGAACGCTCTGCTGAAAATATAACTTTTGTATGTACGTCATCATACAGGGTGAACAGGAGATGCAACCTATCAAAGCTTATAATGATCATTTTGGTTGTATCGGCTATAATTATTTCAACTCTACACATTTTCCAAATGTTGTGATTGTGGTGATGGTTAATGGCCGCTATTAAATGAAGGGATCAAAACAACTCTCGAGCACTAATACGAGGACATCCACCGAAAAGGTTTCCTTTCCAGACCTAAATTTTATGAGAAATATACAGTCTTTAGCGAATATTGAAAAAATTTCCATCTTTCACGAAACTTTTTTCTGTCAACCACATTTGAGAGGTGATATAGATACCAGAATCTCCACTTTTCCGGGAATATCAAATAACCAAGGAAGTAACTTCTCGATTAAAATATCAATTGGCAGCAAGGTTGCATTCCCTGAGAGAAAAAAAAAATTTTGCTCATTTTACCAATTAACAATCATGTTTCATGTTATTGAATTTGTTGCCAAAACATTTTATCTTGTCGTCCTTCTTATTTAATGCTTTAGAATCACATAGGCTGCATTCACCGCGTACGACTACGGTAGATGAGAGAATGGCGTATATAAATTTTCTTACTGGCACTGAAACAATACATTAACCATTTAAGTCACTTTCAACAACGAGGATATATAAGGAAGGTATTGGACGAAGATGAGTGTGATGCATGGAGATGAGCGGAGGTCTTATGTGCACAACATCGTTGTCTTGACTGGATGGCGAACCTCCGCCGCCAATTAGTCCGGATAGATATGATTCTCCTTGTCAGGACCGACGTTAAATTAATGAGTGTACAATATGATGTCAGGTAAGTCATTTTATAACCGGGCTCTTATAACATCACCTGCTTAATGTCCGATCTCTGTGGGGTCCCCGAATGAATCCTGGCGCTGTATATTACGTGATATGTTGCATTCTAACTAACCCACACGAATTTAGGTGTCTTATAGAAAGTAACCTCACCTCAACAGCAGCACCAACAATAACTAATGGGATACCTAACATTTGCATTATCAGCTGACAAAACCTAGGCAGGAGTCTACCAGAATTGTTTACACTTGATACGGGGATCAATGCTTTTACAAAGCCTTACACAGACTGATCTGTTTTTTTAGCCTCATACACAAAGAAAGACAAACCAATGTAATACCTCTCAGGCATCAAAGAAATTCCTCTGAGGTTGCAAAGAAACCAGAATGACCCAAGTAGCATTGCGAACAATCATGTGGGGCATAATGTTTCGTGGAACAATATGTTTACCATTCTAACGTTTCATCATCAGTTGCTTGACCTTCATTTCGGCAGGTATTGAACGTAACTGCTGATGTATGGTCAATTATCATTATATTATGGTGTAATTTGGATAACAAACTGTTTCGTAATCGTGAACAGACTGTAGCACTATAGACATTGCATTCCATCCTTCTAGCATCCCTCTTAGCCACGTGTATCTATAAAATAATTGCAAGCTGTTACCTCAAAACACTTAGTATATTCATCACCCTCTGGTTGTCAGTTTTGTCAATAACATTTGTTCCATCACTGACTGAGGCATAGCGCGCGTGGCGTAACAACACTCTGAGATCTGCTTCGTGTGTTTACTTCATTAACTTTAACACATTATATTCTTACACTGTAATTGACTACCACTGGTATTTCCAGTGTTCGATATGATTTACATTGCAAGCAAATGTACAGACAGACGTTATTTGGCAAATGTATAGTTGGTAGACAAATTATTCAAACACTAGAGCAATGTTTTCAGATAATAACGGAAGTGACCCTGCGTCTACCAGATATGCCACCTAATTAAGAAGTCTGCCAAGTGGGAAGAGGCATTCTACTGGCTTATCTTATTTTATGTGCAGAGGCTATTGGTCTATGTCTGTGAAGAAGCATTTCGGGTGACATCTTAGGGGATAGCTGACGTCATAGCTCTTTCATTAGCCACATTTCCTGGTCCTTTGATAACATGACTATGTGAGCACAAGTCCAGTATATGGACAGGGGAAGTGGACGATTACAATAAAAATACGATATGACTATGACGGAGAACATAAATGACGATTTGGCCATCATTCATAATGATGCTGACGTAATTAACATAAACTTTGTTCCGTGCCTTACAGCCATTGCAACAGGAACATCGCAGCCATCCAATCAATGCCTCTCTTAAAACGAACCCTATTAATGTATACTGGTTGCAGCTAATTTGCGATGTAGGGAAATTTTGCACCACAATATTGAAGTATTTGACAACGCTCGAAGTCATGCAGTCATCTTTTTGCAAGAGGATTCTAATATATAGACAAACGAGTTTAACCTTCTGATCATAAGCTCTAGTCAATGGCAAATGACGTAATGCCAATCTCTTAAACATAACAGCCAATTTTGATGGACAGCAACAAGCTTATGTTGCCTCCGACAGTCATTAGCCGGAGCTGGAACAGCTCGCTATTTTTGTACGGCCTGTTAGTTGATTCCAAATTGGCTCAATATTTAAAATTAATTTCACTTCAATCTGCCCTCTAGTTTCATATCCGAGATGAATTTCAACTTTGCATGTATCATTCTTAGAAACCAGTTATTTAGGCCACTGAACAATCTCTTTTTCTCATGCAATTTTGAGTATATGCAGAGGGTTGTGAAACTGTCGTTATGGAGGATAGAGATGTTTGTTAGCCAAGCCTCGTTTGGCGTTATATGTGCCACCATCTTGAATACACTTTATACCATTTTACTGGCTATTGTAAAACCACGTTAAATATGTTGATGTCGAACCTCATAATAACGAGAGCTGTTGTGTTCTTCTGTGTATTGTTATAGTGGAGAGTGCCATAAGCGTCATGGTCGACTTTGACGCGTCATGACACGCACCTGAGCTGCTGTTCTCGTTTTAAACCACCATGAAACCGCCCCTGCGTAAAGTGTCTAGAGCGTTTGCGATATGCCCGCTAGTTAGAGAGATATTCAGACCGTCCCTTGATTACTTGAGGCTTATGTGCCGCATATAGACTAGGATATCACGAAACAGCCATTGGGCTGCCAAATTCATGCGCGGGTATAAAGTGAATTATCGACAAGGAATCCTAATAAGTTAGCTTAGTATTATGCCCTTGTACCCTCTCTTGTCCATCTATTGTACGTTGAAGGAATGCGTTTGTATATTGTCCAAAACCATCCCGTAACTAAGTGGACGCCTGATATACTTTATGTGAGATCTGCTACCAGGAGTGAGTTATCATCCACAACTACCTACGCTTGGTTGACATCGAAAAAAGAAATATGCAGGCAACACGCGTCATTTGTTTGAGAAAACACTGGATCTGGTGTTCTAAATGGTCTGTTTGCGTTTTTTTTTGTGCCTAATCCATGTGTTCTGTTAATGCTTGTGCTCCTATGTATACAGTAAGTGAGCTCGGCAGTAAACTGCAAGTGATACAGAGCAGTCAATATTCCTAATACCCTTATCACTGTTTTGAATGGCTGAATCACTGTTTTCTTCTCCTGACTGATATGGCACTCTTTGCAGTAAGCATCCTCGATAATAATGTAAATGCTTGGTTTAATACTTTTGACATATTTTATTTTGTCGCATGAATACGAATATTAATTATGCCCGGGTTATTATGTTGAAACGTCTTTAGCCACCACCATCGTCCTCACTTAGCACATCATTTTCAACCTCGTTTGGTGTAGCTGCAGTTTATTCTGCGTACTGGTCAATCGGTAGATTTATATAACTTAGACTGTACCATTAATGACACTTCATGACAATTGCACGAGTTCGTGCGGGGAGTGCGTGCGGGGCATTAGGTACATCAAACCATGTGTTGCTAAGGAAATGTTCAGGTTTTGATTGGGTTGGAAGGAGCCGCTTCCAAGAATAAGCCTTTTTGCATCATACATAATAATTATACGGCAAAGAACAAATGATGTTGATGATAACGATGATGATGATGATGTTGATGATAACAATGATGATGATGATGATGATAACGATGATGATGATGATGATGATGATGATGTTACAGTATTTAACCTTACGGTTGTTGTTGTTTGACGTTAGAATGGATCAAATTATGTAACATCCATCCATTCTCTTTTTTACCCTCATGCATCTCTCATTGGTCAGTGTCACATTGTCCGAAGATTCGGCGCCATATTTGTTTTAGTACGCTCTATTTTACACCTCTTTCACCAGAACTGAAGCATATTCTCTTGCTTAACATGAAACGATTATGCGCAAGAGTCACATGGCGTGGTATTGAAAGACTTGTTCACTCGGCTGCTTGATGGGTCTTGACTGTTGTGAATGTGCCTGCTGGGGCGAGGAAACATTTTGCTGTACGTTGTTAGCTACTGCTCTCGATGCAATGCTTGGAATGGGTCAGGGTTCGACACCAATGTTTGTCTACTTGCCGGGACATGTGATTTGTCATGCCGGACAAGTGACTTGACAAGTCAACTTGTCCAACCGGACAACTTTTTATGAGCGGGACACTCATTCTAAAACACCCCGATTGGTTGTTTCACACTGAGCGGCACCGTTAATCACACAGTCAGCGAGAGAAGCAGGCACACAACTGGTCTCTTTAACCGACTGCATTACGTAAACATACTATCATGCAGCTAAGCGATTAAAGCGCTTGCTGTGGTGCCAATCTGAACTTTTGAGACGCCCCATAATCCCAGAAGACATTCGAATCAAAACCTCCGTAGTAGATCGGCCAATCGGAGCTCGCCTTTCCAACGCGTTTGGCGAAATTCGGAGATCGTCTGCTCAACGCACATTGTTGTTCCGCCATCTTTGTCACGATGAAGTGAGGGGGCGCCACGTGTGAACGTTACTCAAGAGCGTTGATTGGCCAGTTATGAATCCACGGAAAATACCGAGCATTGTCTTATTTGGAAAGCGGGTTTTGGGGGTCAGAGCGCTTGGCCACATGTATTGCACACATACTCTGAGGCAGTGGAGAGAAGCGAACCTCCAGATTCGAGGGATATAGACTAACACTCACCCCAACAGCCCCTGTATGTAAGCTGAGACTCCACGGATAAGATGACTAATAAGGACAATGGTTTGCTTACCATGGACTGCATCAGGAATAGCAATATGTGCTGGACGAGACAGACATCAGTAGTTCATTGCTTATCCGTTGTTTTAAGAGGGTTTGAGACCAAGAAGGCCATCAGTGGCCTTCGCCGCCGTCGCAAATAGCAGCAAATGTTATTTTTTGCCTCTGGGTGGCAGATCGCTTCAATCGGTGAATAAAACATTCATCTGTGATTAAGCTATATATCATAGTCTTGCGTAGCATAAGCTGGCATTTAGAACGTCAAACACAGCTTATCATATACTGTTAAACGCCTTACTACTGCGCTTTAGGACGAGTCTAGAATCTCGCCATTGAGGAATCATTGAAGATGAGCACAGTTCGAAATATGGTACAGTACAACTTCAGCCAACTAAAATTCAAAAGTCTTTACAAGTAAATAAATGCGCGATTCGTGAAAAATGCTTAAAGTAACATTGCAAACTCAATGCATCGTTCTCATGATAGTCGCACAGCATATTTCTACTGTTCAAACCGCCATACATGTCTCTATGCATGAGTGATTGGTTGGGCAATTTTTGATTACTGTTCATGAATAAGCTGATAATAACAACTTAGTGGCACATCATGTAATAATATTCCAACCCGAGTGTGAGGGATTAAAAACAGACAAATGCACAATAAATTGCAATGTATAAATGTAATGCAACTCGAGAGTGTTGAAAAAGAACCATCTGAACAACATTCTATGATCTATGATAATAGTGATGGATTGTATGGTCATTATCGGTTTCATATAACTATTTTGCTCCTGCAAAGCGTCTCACCTGGAGTCATCTGGTAGTGGTGCAGTAGAGCATCTTACCTGAATGACCCCTGCTACGCCATCTGTGCCTTAAGCGTACTGGCTTATTAAGTAATAGATTCTCTTCGGTTCAAACAATTGTTCAGCAGCTTTTCATTTTATGGCTTACATACTAATATTGCTGTTGTAGCATATACCCGACGGTCATGATTCTCTCGGGAAGCGTAATTCTTTCCACCAGCGCATTCATTTGCCATCACGCAGGTGTGGACTCAACACGGCCTCTATTCTTCGTTTGTGATTGAACAAAAAAAACCGTTTTCCAAATGAATTCGCAATAGTACAAAGCTTGATGATACAAACAAATTTAATGTGCAGGGGTCGTTATTGGAGATGAATTGTGAGATCTCGGCAAAATTATACTCATCATAAGTTTACTTTGGGCGTATAATAACGTGAGACGTAGGTTCAAAACATTGGGTTTTGGTGGTGATCAGGTGGAATGCTGGTCCTATATATTTAGACTTTTAATCCTCAGTGTTTATCAACTGCAGAACAGAATAAGTTTCGTGTATTTCCAATGCAGATGCAGATATAAATCACATTCATTTAACTGCATTCTCTTTACCGAAGACATTACCATAGTTTCACTCATGGTGAATAAACATTGATCAGAAAACAATCTGGTCGATCAAGCACAAACACTGCGCTACACAGATTGCTGAATAGTAAACTAAATCGCCCACAGTTGCCAACGTACAGACAACCAATGCCCTTTCCCGCTTCGCCAAGATAACGGGTCAAGCGTCTACATGATGTGTTTCTGATAGGAATTCATCATTATTTGGGATAAGATGTTCATCTCATCCGTTTAAGACTTATTCTGTATTGGCTATCAACCAAAAACAACATAGACATCCCATCAAACACCTGGAGACGAAGGTAGCAACTGAAGAAAATACATGGTTCTGGAATAAAGAGCGATTTTGAACCCCACTTGGCGTCTTTAGACAGAACTGATGAAATAGAAGAAAGAGTCGGCGTCAAAAGCCTGTGCTGTTTTGTTTTTGTTTGACTTTGAATATGAATGAGTCATGCTTTTTCAACAATGAGCTGAATTGAAATATTCCATATAAGGTCTTATTGAACAAGTTACATTTGATGTGTTCCGTGAAACGTGTCTTCTGCCCTTTACCGACTGATTGCCTTCCGTACTGCTGGCGATCGCCTCATTTCATAGACATTCATTGTGTTTTTTGTTATTCGATTCAATTTTACGACTCGGTTAATTTATTCTGTGCGTTGATATTAGAATGAAAATTAAAACCATGTTAATTTATAATGCGTGTGTCTATTAACAGGAGCATCATTACCAGATAAATTAATACCGCATGTGATTCTAAAAATCCATTACAACCAGCTCTATGAGTACTTAGTAGACTGAACATTATAACTTGGTTAATTAATACTGCGCACGGTAATTACAAAGGGCATTATAACAGGATTAATTTATAATGTGCTTGGTAATTCGAATGATCATTACAACTAAGTTAATTGATACTGCATTAGAGTAAATACTTCGCGTGGTTTTAAGAAAGAGCAAAATTACTCAGTCAATTCACATTGCACATGGTTACTATAGAATTAGCACTAATACTGGGTTCAATGGTAGAATGAGCGTCAGAATCCCGATGGAATATAATCCTGTCCTTCTTCAGATATGCAATAAGCCTGTCAGACCCCAGGTTGAACATATGCCTTGCTGTTCCCAGATATACAATAAGTAGGTTATGGAGAGAAATATCCGGACTGATAAAAGTGGCCAATGATATTATTTTGACGCTCAGACTTAATAAGCAGCGGTATATGTGTGTTAGTGTCCAATTTATACTAAGCTTTAGGTGACTGAAGTTTACTGGTATTGAAGACGCTTTTCACTTACACACTAGGCTGTAATATAGCAAATACCTTTCAGAAGCTAATGCGTGTATCCTTTGATAATGGTCGACCGCCGAATATGCTCATGGTCGTTCATTTTGTTAGGCCGCTGTCTACGAAGTTGACGCCAAAAGAGAGGGCTATAATTCCATGTCAATTTGACCTTTCGCCAGGCAATTTTTCCGACCAGCCAAGACAGGATACGTTGGGGCAAAATAAATATAACCTCAACCTTAAATCATTTACGCAGTAGGTTTACTGGGGTAGTCCAAATGTTTGTACGCTTGCGAATGGACGCCGCCTGCTGATATATTTGTAACCTACATCAGGCTGTTTATTATAGTTATTCATGGCCGTAGACTAGTGCATTGGAGGACAATGCTGGCGTAAATGAGAGGTATAAATGAGAGGCGAGCGCGAGAGGCGTATATTCGAGGCGTAGAGGCGAGGACAACAGGCGTAGATAAGAGGCATAGCACTTTGTAAAGAAATGTCATCTTGTCAATTATCTGCATCTTACAGGCATTCGAAGGTAAAGCTTATTTTCCGTCCAATGTTGCAGCTAACATTAGTTTTATTTCAGACATTTACTAAGAACTATACAAGTCGATTATTAAACGCCAGATAAAGCTTGCTTGCGAAGCGTCACACATCCCCTATATCATCGTTCGTACACATGAGCAAGGCGAGAAGAAGTAATCTGATTGTTCATTGGTCCCGATAAGAGGCATCTAGCCAGTACAATTTATAACAAAAAAACGCAATTAATCCGCGAGATGAAGCTTTTCAGCATATATCATCTGGAAGCCTAAGCAAAGATTTCAGTGCATCAAATATTCGATCGATGAAGTTCAAGACGAGATAATTGGTTGTTTGATGCAACATAAGCTTTTACTTACCTGCTCGCCATATTTGAAGTTTAGGACCATCAGTGTTTGTTTTTTGATGTGAAAATCGTGCATAATATAGAGCTTTTTCTTGTAGTTGTCGAACTAACAACCGAACGAACGGCTGACCTCGGCGTCAACCAATCTCTATTACTTCTCACTGGTTTATGGTATTTATTTATATTGTCACCTTCAACGACAGTTTCATTCGTATTTATGACCGTTATAAGTTATATGTAATAGTGTATGACAAAATAGCTTATTCATATTAATCGGATTCACTTGTTCTTTTTATCTCACTTGGTAACAATGAAGTCCGGCTGTTGAGAGGAATGGGTAAGATGGTTTTAATTCCTCTGATGTATCTCGTTAATGGCAACAGGACCTACATCAGGTTGCTACTTTTTAGTTCATTTGACATTCTTCACATCAGCATTAGACGTGCGGCAAGCGTTAATCATCTATGGCTCTCGTCACATGATATGTTCACTCAAATCGTTAACAGCCCGAGGCTAGCCAATGATAAACTAGACACGCTATTGCCGTTACTGATATAATTTGTGTGGATTTTACTTGCCGTCTTATCCAGATTATAAGAAAACTTAAGATGGCAATTTTGACGATTAAAGGAAATATGTATCATCTTTCGCAATAAAGATAACACATTTTAATCAATTATATTTGATGCTGTTATTTATTTTTACTATACAAACTGTTTTACTATGCAAACGATACATTTTGATTCACAAAAATTAAAAAAAAGTAGGCGCAGTTGATCTTGCATTGGAAGCCATTTCTGTCTCAATTATCGAACAGCAACCAACGATAGCTAGTCCCTTGCATCTGAATAGATAGAAGACCAAAAGAACAAGGGTACAGGGCAAGGCAGTCGTAGTACAATACGCACACACAAACATACACCCACAAACACTCACTCTTGGATGGTTCGGCAGGGCGAGGAGCGACGTTTGATATTGAATGCCTCGGGCACAAGGTATTTGAATTCGGTGACCATCTGAGGTGTCATGAGGAATGTAATGTTTTATTCCCATAGCAAGGCCTGTTGTTCTAGTTATGCTTTTAAACTGTCATTGGCAAGGAGCTATTATGTTAATCTATTTACACGATGTTATCGCCTCTTGTGTCAACAGGCATCATATTATACAGTAGAGCTTATCAAACACCGCTGTTAAACAACGTTGTTGAAACGAATGTCCAATGACTCCAACAAATGATCAATCTGACCCATAGAAAATTGAATCGTGTGGTCGCGACTCCTAGCCGTTCTTTGTAGCCCTTTGTTTAGCTTATTTGGAGATTAGTTCTGCATTATGAAATGTCAACCAGATTAGTTCCTATTAGATTGCGAGTATGAAGCATGTAGGACTGTGGTGCATTGAAGATGATCAGTGCTTGCTATTGATAATCACGCAGGGTTAAACAGTATACCTAAGATAACAATCCGTGCCCGTTAGTACCCCTACGATGCAGACAATCTGATGTATTGACTATTCGGGCGTTGCGTAATTGACCAAGACTTTTGTGAAGATTACTATCTTCTAACTATATTGGAAGATATCAGTGAATGCGCAAAATTATAGATTTGAAGCAAGAATTATCTTGGTACACCAGTAACGTTGGTAAAATGACGTTAGTTTTCGGGTGCTGATCGACGACAAAACCAATAATACAGTTGAGGTAAGACAAAGTAAATGAACACCACAGGGTGTTGGCCATCAATGAATTGCTCTTGTGAGACAAATTGTTACAGATTCATGATCAGCGGGCAATATCAAATTAGCAAAAGTTTAGCATAACACATCAGATTAACAAATTGAATCCTATGGAATGTTTGGTTAGTAGCGCTCAATATTATAACAATACATTTGCTTAAAAAAGGAGCTGCTAACCAGTCTAGCGACGATTCATTGGTGCAACTTTGGCCTAACATCACTAAAACAGCAGCTTACACTATGTATCGCTATGTATAAAAGATGCATACTTACAACTTGAGGGTCAATAGCCAATAAATAGTTGACATGGCTGCAGTGATATACCGTTGTTAAAGAAGGTTTTATTCGATTCGGACTAATTAAATTATTACATAACTTCACGCAACTCTTTATTGCTCATCATTTGGTGCATTTACGCGTTTATATTTTTTGCTATTAAAACATCTTCCTGACGGCTATTATTGAATCTGCCGTGGATTTATCATCATTAAAAGAGTCTCTGCTGCGAGCCACTGTACTTCAACAAAGAGACGTTGGTGTAAAACAAACACTTATGCTTCCCTTACAACCGACTATATCTGGCGTGGTAGCTTTTACTTAAACGTTTGATCTGTCTGCCATTTGAGAAGCAGGGGCCCACATCTTCACTTAGCTATCATGGAGTATGCTTAATGTTCCATTACTACCCAGTGTCATTTAAATAAAATCTGCCTTTACTTTTTTGGCATAAATATTACTGCATCACCGACAGTTTGAGGCACAGCAGACGAAATTTTACCCCATAAATTATGACATGTTATTGCTACGAGTGTGTAACACGGTGCACTACTATTGCATGTTATGTGATAAAGTGTCACCTCCCTATATGCTTTAGGCTCAATGAATTTTATTTGGGTGCACCATTATTCCAAATTTACAAGTGACGATACAACACGGATTAGTCGATTCGTAAGATGTCTACAGACAAACCAGTCCATCGAGGCGATTGAATATCGTGGTGACTACAAGCGTTCTATTTCGTCGTAATACAAAGACGACTTAAACGAAGGAAATCTCGCCAATTCACGAATGTGTATACTAAGTAAGGGTATCTGAGTTATTAGGAGTTCAACTATTTCACCTCATCAGCAGTGGATGAATTCATTTACAGACAATATTGTCTTGGTTGAATAAATGAGTGTAACTGCTGAGGATACGACATTTGAATCATCATAGTTTAAAATAAGTTAACACCATCCTTTAGGCGCAATGTATAGCGCTGTCAAGCCTTGGTGCGCGTCAATAAGAGATTCTTATGAGACAGTAATACTTATGAGAGCACTAAATGCAATAGAAGAAACAGAACGGCATTTAATGGGTGTAATTGCTTCCTGCAAGATTAATTTTATGTGTCTACCTACGAATGCTGACGTGAAGTTTATTTGCACGTCCGCTTCCCAATGAACACAGGTGCCTGGTATTGGCCGACACCCACGTGTGTGATGTAATGAACAGGCGACCGCTGTATACAGGTGGCCGCGATATGAAGATTTATACAGAAATCCGCCTAATGATTATTGTCTCCATAAACAGATGTCCGCCCGCTCAATAAAGAGAGCTTGTGTGTTACATGTTACATGAGTCCGTTACATGCAGGTGACCACTAAGGGAGAAGTTACTGCCTATAACTTTATTTTTTCATAGTTTTCTTCTCACAATATTGCCTGCTCTAGAATCTTAAACTTTGTGTATATTGATGAAGCAGGCGCATAAGAAAAACCGCATGAACGTTAAGCATGAAGATTGGCGCCAGTGATATAAGCAGCCAATCATGTAGCCATGTGTTTGATTTCAGATTCGGGTGATGTGAAAAATAAGGTCTTGATGCCCATGCTTGGATACTATTGCAAAGACTAATGAACACAATGCACATGACGGATTAGCACGAATTTAATATAACAAACATTGCCAAATGTAAATAAGCACAGATACAATAAGAAGGAGTTCATAGCGTAAACATAAACTGAGATGCCAATTGTTAACAAAAGTCAGTCAGATATTCGATTGACTCACGCACTACTTAGCAATTGCTCAAACTTATCGAGCTCATCCCGGTGAGCCCCAGTATTTGCAACCAAACATTACTACCAGCAAATGCACATCATACCTGAAGGTGCTTCAGTGATACAGGGAAGTCCTTAACTTGGATAAATACGTAGCAATGTTCTGCTGTATTTATCATTTGAGTAGTGTGTAACATCATACGAAGCTCCATATCAGGTTTCAGGCGTAGCATAAACACGGACACAAATTCAATTATGATGAAACTACAGCTCTTCATTTTTGTAGATATCGTATTGCGTTTCACAACGCGTGGCAGTGTGGGAAGTGAGATTCCTCCGTAAAATACTCATGGTAAATTTGTGCCCCACTCACAGGATCGAAGCAGGACTGCCACATGTGTGTAATATTTCCAACCGCAACCTTTTGTCGACCCAGTGCTTGCGAATGGTTAGGAATTAAAGACACATAAGCAAAGTTAATTTGGCAGGAAAACGATAATTGCTTTATATATCATAATAAGTAACAATTTTGCTACCTGTTATAAGCATTAAATGATATAATACCACGACAGGGATTAATGTCACAAGGCGCCTGAAGCCGCCACAATCAGATATGAATTGTTTATAAACATCAAACAATCTGATAGCAAACGAGGTTAAGGTATAACCCATATTACGACTACAAGCTACGCGTAAGTAACATTTCTAGGGCTTTAACATGAACCACGGGTAGTCGATGAACTTACATGGGTAGCAGACGAGTACAAAGATTGTTTCACTAATTTAATCAAGTCCAGTTGCCAGCACCAACTTGCAGATCGACAGTTATAAACGTCTCTGTAAAACGACAGAATGCCTGCAAAAGAGGGGCACCGTATCACCTCCAATACCAGGACAGGCCGTGTTGACACAACAGCAAATATCTTAAAATTCGAATCCGCCTTTCTCCCGTTGTCCGAGACCCTGAAATATGCATCAAGAGTATCACTCTTAGTATCATATATAATTCCATACTGATTGATAGTAATGTGCGGTATATAATGCAAAAACTTACGTGCCACTGTCGGATTGTGTCGGTAGCAATAAAATAAATGCTTCTGGAAAAATCTCGAAATCGGTAACTCATCATATGTAATGCAATAGGATTTATACACGAATTGATGAAGCTTAGAAAAAAAAATGGTTTAAAGACGGCAGATATGACGCGGATACCAACACACAATGAAGATGAGGACGAAGTAGAGGAATAATGTAGCTGTTTTATGTCGCATTGCAAATCGTCTTGCGACTGGCCAAGTTGGCATCGCTCTACTACTACCACTTGCTCATTGACTGCGCGCCATAGGACCATATATTACTCCGATTAATAAAAGAGAGAAGCCATGCCATATCTCTCCTTCAACTTGTTTGTAATACACGTGATAGTGGATGAAGACCAAAACGATATATTAACTATGAACGTATACAAACACGCCATGCAACGAAAATGTGCATCTTGATGTGATTCATAAAACAGATGAACTGCTAATTATACCGATATGCATCTGAAAACTGTCCACTAATGTACAAAAGGAATCCAGACAATGCTGACCATTCAAATCAATTATGGGTCGAAGGAGAAATTTAGAATGTGGCTCATGAGAGATGTTGAGCTCATGGTTACACTATATATTGCCTTACATGGTACTACTTACGGACGTGCGTTGATAAATGGTTGAACAAGTTAGACAATCATTGCGAAGTTTAATTCTGTTAAATACATGTGGTGCTCTGAAACTGCTAGATTACTGAATGGCATGCAGTTTTCGAGAAATACAAGCTATTTTGCAAACAATAAGCATTTAATTAGGGGAAATATTTACAAATATAGACCTTAACCGAATATCTATTATTCAAACCACCTGGTGCAAAGTACCATCAACAGCGCCTGAATACGGGTGTGAAACACGTGTTTCATCAACTGAAGTAAACCAAGGTTCCATAGAAATACGCCGTATCTAACGCAGCCCGAGACCATTTCACATGTTCTTAAATCGTTTCTTGCTAAGGTTCGCTTGTGTACGACCAACATCGTGAAGCTAAAGGTCAATCCCAGGTAAATCAGGAGTAAAATGCAAAATTGCATATATCTGAATACAGGTAGAGACAAGATGGCGTATTAGTAACATCTGCACATCGGGCAAGCTGTACGCGTGTACATGTGTAATATCCGCACTTACATCAAACTCCCTTTCGAAACCATTCTTGATATCCATCTTCCCGTCTTTGGTCTTCATGGCCTGCGTTATTGGTTGGGACAGTTCAGTGATAAGGGCCTTCAGACGATCCGATCTAATCGGGGCATTTGTACCTGACTGTTTGGAGAGGGCGCTGAGATTTGCACCATGGCACTGACAGGTTGTGAGCTTGTCGCAGACTGCTCATTAGTCACATCTGATGGAGTATTATACTCTTGTTGCGTTTGTTGTAACTAGGGGCCATCGAATGTAATGTCCAATACCAGTGTAGTCCGGGATTTGGCAGGCACTTCCGGTTTATTCACCTGCCCCACGATGCCTACGGGCTCGTTAATTGACCCAGCAGATACTGCGTAACAATCAACCAAACCACATGGATTCTTGCTACAAATGTAAACCTGTCTCTCTACATTTACGAGGGCCTGACACAAACGTTAAAATGTATCAAATATGAAGGCAATTCTTACAACGGCTGCTACCAGGGCGACTGTTTAACTCGTCCGTGGACGATTTTGGAGTAGATTTTTGTCTTCTGTAATTAAGTAGTCAAAATGTGAGTTTTTCGTAACTGCCTGCTGGAGCAGCTTTGCTCAATATGGACAAACCAAGTGTAAAACTGATGATCAACATTTTATATGAACTTGTGTGAATTGAATCAATCAATAAAAGCGCGCCGTCGCAAAACGTAACCTGAGGCAGAAGACTGTAAAGGTGAGACCAGCGACTGTCACAAGGAAGGCAGCAATCACAGGCCCAGCAATAACGCCTGCATTTGGATTACTTCTGTAGGGATGACCTGGTCATTCAAAGACAAATATTAGGCAGCCATTACATACAAGACATTGGTCGTGGTTGCAAATAATGGTGGACCAAGAAATCTGCATGGCTCTGCTGTACTCCGACACAATACCAGTGTCAACATATCGACCTTTACTCCCAAGTGGAATGATTTTATGACTTCGAATAATAGGAAAATTTACTCCGCCGTCGTCATCGTCATTTCCACTGAAATGAAGGTAATTGATGTAAGTATCACATCAAATGGCGTTGAATGTAAAAGACGAAGGCAGATGTTTCAGGTAAACAAAATATTACCAAATCAATCCGCATTTATCCAGAGGAGATGTATTTCACTCCATAACATACCTTGTATATAGGTACGTCTGGTCTCTACTTCAGACGAGAGCTGTCCGTTATTCATAACGCGAACCTTAACCTTCCAAACACCGCCTGCGCGTCAATTATATAGGCGCTGGTTGAAGTTGCGGGATTCATAACGTCATGTGTCATCCACTCGTCTGCTGTATTGGGTTTGTGAAAAACCAGGATGGAGGGGTAATTTTCATACCTGGAAAAAGTCGAATTGCGAAAGACACGGTAAAGGAAGGCGTGTGTTTAGAATCACCGCTTAGGTTGGTGAATGAATTCATAATGCATCACAACAACAATACGTCATGACGACTAACCTTCCATCTACGTGTGGCGGGATTAGCCCCATGTCGTGGGGGGGGGGGGGGGTGCCAGACTTAACAGAGTCACGGATTCAAGAGCTGAGAACATAGGTATCGATGATGCCATCAATGTGCATAAACATTACGGACTACTAAGCATTGATATGTCGCTTTGTTCTATAACGTGTGTGATGCATCATATTCAACTACCAGCATGGCGTTGGAATGTAAACATGGCACACAGTCAATGTTATTAGCCTTACCAACACAATGTGTCTTAACCATTGTAAGTGGAGGCAACATTGATTTAAGATCATGTTAAACATTACTTCATTAGCATAACGCCACTGGAATTATTTTTTATGAAACTACCCATTACAAAGCACGCTTGAAGTTAGCTTTCTCTTCCTCTGCCATTTGGCATCAATCACTATATGTGCTGTTGTGTGGACCCCTGTTCACATAATGTTTATCACTTACTATGTCAGTCTGTCCGTCAACCCGTCTGTATTTCATTTCTCTCTCTCTCTCTCTCTCTCTCTCTCTCTCTCTCTCTCTCTCTCTCTCTCTCTCTCTCTCTCTCTCTCTCTCTCTCTCTCTCTGTCTCTCTCTCTCTCTCTCTCTCTCTCTCTCTCTCTCGCTTGCTCTCTCTCTCGCTTGCTCTCTCTCTCTCTCTATCGCTCTCTATTGCTCTCTTTCTCTATCTTTCTAATTCTCTCCCCCACACGCACATACAAATACGCACTCATACACACACAAACACACAAACTCACTTATTGCCAATATGTTGGTTTCTTTTGAAACTGCTGGACTATATAAGTTCAGTTTTAAATTTACCAAATAAAATAAGAGACACCCAAGGTCAAACATAGTTTTGGAGGTATCAATCGACAAAATCGCAAACGGCACCTATTGCTTGAAGGAGGGAATTCCTAGGCACCAATTAAAATGTAAGATTATCACTTCTTCCATGTGACATGAGCAAACAATTGTCAGACTGAAACACTTACCGTCAGTCTATACTTCATAATATTTGCTTAACGTTTACTTGCGCATAACTGTGGGCTTAAACGACATTGAGGTAGGCTTAATGCAATTATCCAGCTTATATTTACAAAGCCCCACCAAATGATTCAAATGGTTCTTTGAGAGACGATTAAAAAGAAAAGCAAATATTGACAACCCGGGCATTATGCTAAAGCCGTATGTTTGGGGTTTGTCTCACACTGAGCAAGCCTTCGTGAAAATTCATACAGGGAGCTGGCGGGACATATAGAAAAACAAACGCATTACATTAAAATCCTTTCAACCTCCGCTCGACTGATGAGCCATTGAACGCACCGTGTAATGTGATTTGAATACTGTTGAGGGCTCAACAATGAAAATATATCCCAAAGCGCCATCAAAATTGTGTATCACGCCTGCCTTGGGCGCTTAGGGATTAAACAAAAAACACAAGCGATGAATGTTTTGGGGACTGCAATTATGTGTGATTAGCAATCGTATTATTCTCTGACAGGGGTTGTTATATTGAACAAACGGCCAGGCATCGATTTCCACTTTTGCTGGCGTTGCCGACATCATCATGATTGTGCTATATTGATGGTTAGGGGACATAGAGAGGTTGGAGAGGAACCGTTCAGTATAGTGAGTTATTAACCCGCATGGGTTAATGAAGTAACAGACATCAATACTGCGAAGGTTCGAATACTCATATTAAGAAACTGCCTTTGTAAACTCTTCTTTGATAGACAGGTTTGAGTATGCACCGAAAGACTTCTCCTGCGATGACAAGTCAATATATTTTAGAAGATAACTCTGTCTGTTTCTTTATGAATTCATCGGGTCCTTTATAAGGTTTAGACTGGAAAGTAATACATGCTTTTTTTCTACTTCTGCTTCAAGCTTCATCTTCAGGATTCCTTGGATCCACTTCTACCTCAAGCTTTCTGTGATCCACTTATTCTTCAAGCGTTGTTTGATTATCTTCTATTTCAAGATATAAGAGGATATACAACAACAACAAAACAATTATTTTTTTTCGATTCATTCCAGACGATTGGAATGATTCGCTTGTCGAGTTAAATATGATACTAAATGAAGATATATGATATCATGAAATCGCATCTACCACAAATAAAACAGTTAGTCGCGTCCGTATATTTGATTAATCAACGCATAACATTACTTGAACATTGAATCTTACACCTAAAGTATGAGTTATTTCACATCCTAATAGTAAGCGACCTCTATTGGCGATGTTTGGTCATGAGTCAGACCTGAATTACATTAAGAAGTGATAGTAGATAATTGAAGGTCCTTTTTAAGCCGATGATTGTAAAGCACAATTGTTTCATCGAATATGGAATTGTGCATTTACTTTCCGGTACGAATATCACAATGGAACAATAAACCACTAGAGTCAATTTTTATTTGTTTGGCTTAATCGGAAGCTGTGTATTTATATTTGCTACACACATCGGTTTCAGTGGTCAGAAAAGATATAAACCAAAACATACTTCTTCCATTAAAATGTAAGATCAAATGTCTTGAGTGGTAAAACATGTTACTACTGACGGCCGGTTTGTGGTTGTTACACCAGAACGATATGTCATGGACAGGATCCCGGTACATTTTTGTGCTGTAGTATATCCACCCAAGAGGAGGCAAATCAACATGCTCCGTTCTATAAATCCCGTGCATGTTGGACGAATTTAGATACATCTAAGTTTATATGGAATATGCATTGCAACGTGTTGAATATAATTTCAGAAATAATACATATTGTGATGCTAACTATAGGTACGTTTTTCTTAGCAATATCGGGTTTTACACTACACCACACGGCAGCCATTGAATTGTGTTCATAACCTGGTTTGCGTCGCTTTTCTTTCGTCCATGTGGATTTTCCATGTGGAAGTACTCACTGGCATCACAAATGTCGGTCCCTGTATTCGGGGAAGTTTGTTAATGTCATATCAATTTCTTTCATCTCATAATACATATACAATTAATTTTATTAAGCTCACCTCTAATCCTTCATAACTGCTCGTACCAGCATCTGTCTCCTCTGTCTGCACGGGTTTTGTTGTGATTGAGGTGTTACTCTCTTATGTGTCCGAATCCAGGCGCAGTAGATTAAAACGCCGCAATGAACGACAGCAGAAGTTCCAAGGAGTGCTGCTAGTGTAAGTGTAATGCTTGTCCAGGTGTCACAGCGACCAAGACCATCTGCAGAATGACAAACATTGCACTTATAGTGCATAAAACGATCAATACTGAAGATAACATGTTCCATGGCTGCTGACACTGGTAGCTCACAGACTAACCATTATCCCATATAATCATGTATTACTTAATCAGAGAAGGGCAAAATTGCATGATCAGAGTATTCACAACATTACGGTGCAGGGCATGTATATAATGAAGCAGAGTACGAAACATTTATCTCCAAAACGGGTGGTTTGCCCCAATAGATCGCTCCAAGGTTATCATCGCCTCACACATTGAAGTAATAGTGACTTGTGTATAACTGCTATTAGAATGCATTTAGTTTACGATAAAAAGAGCGTTATGTGATATTCTGATGAGGTTCATTCGCTTTATATATATGTACCAAAGGGTTATATTTAAAGATATGATGTCACTTACTATATACGGTAACATATTTGACCCTGGATGCGGAAGAGAAATATTCGTTATTTATAACGAGAACCCTGACCTCCCAAACACCATCCGTGACGTCACTAATAGTGGTGCTGGTTGAAGTGGAGGGATTAGCAACGACATGTGCCTTCCAGTCGTCTGTTGTATTAGATCGGTAGATTATCTGGACGGAGGAAATACTGTCACATCCGGACGACTCAGACTGGTGACAGAGGAAACAGTATATAGTTCTGAGGTAGGTGCATTATAATTCAACAACAACAGGGAGGGCGACTAACCTTCCATTCCACTTTTAATGTGGCTGGCCATGTGAGTGTGATAGGTGTCAATCTTAAGTTAGTAACCCGGTCAGGATCTAAAAGCAAAGGTATCAAGAAATGGCAAATGATTTACCATATTCAATATGAACCGATTTTGCATTATGATATATATACTGGTCCTGGTGTGCACATCGATATATATATACACAGAAATAGATATAGTATAGATATAGAGATAGAGAGAGATAATATATAGATAGAGATAGAGAGATAGAGAGAGATATATATATATATCTAGAGAGACATAGAGATATATATATATATAGATACATATATATATAGATATATGAATCCATATATATATATGTATATATATATATATATATATAATATATATATAGAAAATATATATATATCTCTATTTATATGTTAGTTTTATATCTCTCTATATATATATATATTGATTTATCTAAATATATTTATATATGTACATGAATAGTTATTTACATATGTATATAAATGAATATAAAACTATTTGTATATAAATGTATATATATTTTTATATATATATAGATATACATTTTAAATTCATATATATATATATGTATATATATATATATATATATATATATATATATTATTTCTAAAATATATATTTATATATATATATACATTTACACATGTAAATATATATATATATATACATATGTACATTAATAGTTATTTACATACGTATATAGATGAATGTAAATATATATGTATATATATATACATATATTTATATAAATAGATGTATATATATATATATATATATATATAGATATATATATATATCTATATATATATAGATCTATATATATATATATATATATATATATATATATATATATATATATATATATACATATGAATATATGTAAGTTGTAATGTAAGGATGGTTTGATACCAATATGATGCTTAATATTTTTTGTAGAGTTACCGGCGCACTGTGTCTTAACCATCCGTTCTGGCGTTGGTCTTGAGAACGCCTCAAACAAGACGCCGTTATGTCTGTAAAGACTGACTCGCAGTGTATACCAGGTGTTGTGGATCAAGCCGTTGATGACGGCGCTGTATTCATTCACACCATGTTCATGAGATACATTGGGTCCTGATTGGAACTCGGAGTCATTACTGGCTTTAAACTGGACCTGGTAACCATAGTACGGAGTCAGGTGCGGTGTGATATCATCATCAGGGCCCCACGTTATTTTAATTTGTGTTCTTCTGATGACGTCGGTAGATGGGATCGAATTGAATTCCAGTTCATCTACAAAAAACAACAAGCACATATATCGAAAAGCTTTGCGGTTAATCATTGAATGTCTGATGAGGATACAAATGCAAAAAGTAGTTGTGTTAACTAATGGTAGACTCACTGATGCGCGTGTCACATTTCCCTGCAATATACCAGTCTTGACATCCATCGGGACATTCTCCAGTTACGTGATCACATGTCATATAACCTCCTTTACAGTGATGATCAGAGCAGGAAGACGAACAATTGATCCCGTAACGTCCTGCTTCACAAGCTGAAGCAAATATACGAGATGGATACGCCGATCATAAGTACCTAATACAATCCGAAAGCGAGTGTTAAGTATAACATGAACATCAATTCAAACCGATAAAACGCACATGTAGAGCAGAGGGGTGGAGTAAACCCAACGCATTCTCTGCATCCGACAATATTATTGCAGTCTCGGTCACATCTTGAGCAATCTGCAATAAATGCGATAGGTGTACACGTTAATATGTTTATATTATGCAAATTAGCAATGTTAGTATCGGGACGACACCATCACATGTTGATAATTGTCTGGTCGACAAATGCAATATCACAACCAAAACCCATAAAGCATACGGTCGCCTTTACTAAGTAGATCACGTGTACGACCCTGTACCTATAAATATGTGGCAACTCACCAACTGCAACTGCTTCATAACCCATCACCACACCTTCACAGATATTGATGATGTGTGGCTCTAGGCCACCAATTCTCTGTAAGCTGACGAACTTACCAATGAAGGGCGAGGTGCAAGTCAGTGTAACACTGTCTCCAGCCGGAACAGGACCAGGATAGAAGAGACATAAGGGGTTCTCGCTAATGGCACTGCTGTTACCCACGCGAATGTATACGTTTCCTGTACGTTGAGCACCTGAAAATAGTCGTTCAGCCATATAGGTGTGTTAGCATGCATAAGTAAACATGTATATACACATGCTTGAACCATGGATGGATTGATCATTAGTTGGTAGGTATGTAGGTATTTACGTATGTGTGATGCGTGTGTGTTTGTGTAAAATGACGACTATGGATTGTCGTCGAAAATCGCCATTCATATCTTACTTTCTAGATCTATACGGTTAAATATAGTGATGTTGTCGATATGATAAAGTCCATTGAGATCCACGCTCCACCAGGCGTAGTTTGGTGGGGCTAAAGCTGTATGAGCGCATGATGCTCCCTCGTCACTCTCATTTGACGGTAACTTGCCGTCCACAGTGTGGTTAGCGAACCAATGCATATACAATCCACTCTGGTTGACGATTTTGTGAAGAGCGACATTTCCTGTTAAAAGAGGCATTTTATGAAAATGGTTAATCTTCATTCGAGCCTTTAGAATGACCTCTTATTGGATATTGATTACCGATTCGCTTCAACCTACCAATTCTGCATCCGGGCCCTTGCCAGTCAAACCTGGTCTCGTTACCAGCTGGTCGTGGCTGCCCATCTCTGCATCCACCAGGACACGCGCCCGTATGGCTTTCACATGGATCATCGTTGGCGCAGTTACAAGGAAATAGACAGTCACTGGAGCCCCCGTTGTAGCACGCTGTAAAAATACGGCATGGATAATTTTTAAGTTTAAATCTCGCCCATGCTTGCTATGACAATATGATATGGGGTCACATGATCAGGTACTTCCCCTGGTATTGGAATGTCTACTGCCGCTTGTACGTTCTAATTATGCGTTCCAGCCTCAAGGCATAGATAACAACTGACCCTCTTGTGCACTTTGTTGTTTTGCTATTCACAAGGCTCAAGAGGTATAGAGTAAAAACCCGTTCCCTATGTATGTGTTATTACAGCAAGAGGCACATAAGAAATATTTCCTCCACGATCACAATCTGTGATGTTTACTCTTTGTCAAGTATTACAATTAAGTTCAAGCATCGCAAGGACCGACTGCTGGCAGATAAACGTTGCTCGGTGACTAGGTGTAAACAAAGTCAACACTTAAGTGCTCCATTTGTTTTGTCGTGGATACGATTCTTAGAATCAATGTTTCTATTCATTTGTTAACGTTGGAAGCGATTTATTGGTATTGAATCATACACGCCATCATACAATTTACACATTTCTTCGATATTGGCCCTACGCTGATTGATAGTTGCACTCCTTGTTGTCAGCGATAATTCAATTGTGCTTAAAGCGCACATGACACCTTAAATATGAATTTTAGTGAAAACTGAACGAATCGAAATTATCGGCCTCCAACAAATAATAAAAAAAATAGATATTTAACGTTCTTTGGAGCGAAGCGTTGTGTTGTGCCTGAACCTAGGTCAACCAGAAATGACCCATATGTATGAACCCAGGCTCAGCCGCCAAAATCCGCTTCCATGGAAACCACGTGGTCAACCGTGAATTTATTACTTGTTTAGTCTGGATCAATCAAGCCGAATCGCTGTGAGGCCGTGAATTGTTCAAACATTTCTTCAGAAGCGTTCGATGATTTCGTTTACCCTAGGAGGAGAAATTGCAAAAGCAATGTATTTCTCAAGTGTAGCGTGCGAGCACAGATTGGCCGGGTCCTCCGACCTACGCATTTTTGGTGTAGTGCCTAGCGAGCATTTTGGACTGGAATGTTTTGACCAGGTGCCTACAGAGAGAAATACAATAGGATCTGGGTACAAATGTTCCCGTATTATTCTCCCAACTGCTGTTACTTCCATATTTAGGAGATGTTACACGGATTGCGGAGAAAAGCGAGCACCTAAAGGTGAGCTGACGTAGTATTGTAATGTTTAAAAATGACGCCCCCACTCCTACCAACCCTAGCAGTTAAAATAAGTGGTGTATATATAAATGTGTAGAAATCCATTCCCTTTTATAGCATCAAAAATGTAGATTCAACTAAGCTAATCCTCTAATCACTGCTAATACAATAACGCAACATGTAATCCAAAATCCATCAACGAGTATAGCTGCTTGGATTAGCATTTACTTTGGTCCATAATTTTGTTTATAAACAACAACTTTGTGCTGATTTTCTGGTTCTGAAAACATTTTGGTTTAACTCGCCTCTCAAGCAAACGAAGAATGACTGTGGGTCTGCTCTGGTTATCCTCATACATACTCCGATTTGATGCTTGATATTTTTCCTATAATTGTTAATATCATCGGGCGGATATTCAAGCATTGTTAGCCATCTGTATGGCCGAGTAGCGTCAAGCCCTCCCCCCTAGGAATGAGCGGCTGGATCTGAAAAAGTGGTTCTCAAACCTCGACCATATTCATTCAACATTCGTGATTGTCTACGATCAAAAGTGCGGGCCTGTCAGTGCCAAATCCAACGAGTAACGTCACGAGATGCCGGGTCGAACTTTTTAAAAATGGCGACGAGTGCCACAAAATCGAATTTATATTTTAGTATATTTTATGTTTGGTTGACTTGTTCGTATATTTAACCACATAACTAGAATAATTGCAACTTTATCTGTCATTAGGTTTCATAAAACAAATATAGACAATTGATATAATAGGCACTTAAAATTCCTGCAATTTTCCAAACAAATTTTTAAGAACTACGAATAATGGTTCATATTGAACAGTTGGTGTACCTTATACACGTTACATAGAGATAGTCACATTTGCTGAGGTATTCGTGATTAGCGCAAATTATAATATAATTTTGGAAGCCCAGGGCTTCAACCTTGCTCAAAAGAACGATGTATGTCTCTATGCCAATCATGCTGTAATATGGTTCCTAATAGAAGACATGCGCCTTTAGAACAAGTGCCATGGACTAACTCATGATGTATAAAGGTAACTTACTTCCTTCGAGATATCCATGTAACATGAGTATCACAAGAACCTGCCATATAACATCTACAGCGGCCATGGTACGTCGTGGGAATGATGGCTCTTGATAACTACTGTCATTTGGTATACTTCTTTGTTCCATCAGCTCCAAAGTGGATATGGATTAATATTTACAAGGCTGGTTCCAGTGGGGTTTTAAAGATACCTTAATTGAAAAGAAAACATCGGAGGCATTTATCGACACACTGGCTGTTATGTTTACTTCGCCTCTATTTGCTGTGGTTTGTTCTCACGCACTTAAGATCACGACATGTGAAAAATTCTTACGCAGATCACTGTATTTAAAGCAGTCCAAGTCCATTCTGACAGATGTGCCCGATTGATTACCCTGTCATTTGGTTTTAGTACTATTGCAGATCATAGAGGGAGATTTTATTCCCAGGCCACGCAGAAATAGCAAACTATGTCGATGAATTTGATGAACGCGTACACATGAGTGCACAGGGGCTGAGCAAGAAACATATGCAATGTGCTTTAGTGCAGTTACTCTTCTGATTATCATATGAGTAGTATACATAATAGTGAGTGCGGTTCATCTTGCTCCAATACATCCATAGTGACAGCATCACGACCCCAACCAGAAATATCATATCATTTTTCTTCTTTTTATTGTGGTACATTGATCTCTTCAAAGATTCCTCTGACTGGGTAGTGCACATGAAAAGTATATCGAGTTCTAATCAAGGGTTCTGATGCTTCTTTGTGGTCGCTAGACGACACCTCTCAGCCAGTTATCGCACACCGCATTACAACTGTGTCCTGGTACTATTACAATATGCTTTTCTTAGAAATCTAATCGTTTACAATAATGTCCTTGTTCACATTCTGTAACCTATAATTCTGTTTTTTCTGTTCAGCAGAACTTATTGGAGGCCTATTTTAAGAAATGAGCTGCACTTGGTATTTCTGTTAAAAACCTATTATTTGAGTGTTAAATATGAGTTTCTTGATGATGGCTGGGGCAATCAGCAGATTTTTTCTGGGAAGTGCATTGTTTTTGTTGTTTGCCATACCTTATGTCACAGTGAGGGTTGTTAGTTTAACTGGCAATTGGATCATTATGTGTTGAAACAAAGGAAGTTAAAACTCATGACCAGATACACAGAGGAAATCAAATACAATTATTAGCATTGCGTTCACAGATGGTGGCCACATCATGCCTTTGGCCTGGCCTGCTTGCCATTAGGGTAAACTGCTAGAATGATTTCAAAATGTTGTAAACCAAAGTGCAATCAATGACTACTGATTAGCATACTTAAATGTTTGTGATGAGAGCGTGGGTGTCTAGTGGTGTTGATATGATTGTTTCATAGACGTCGCCATTAATCAATTGTAGGAACTATCGGATACTACAAGCATGGAGATGTGTCCGAACTTCTAATTCGTTCATCAATGATACGCAAAAGACGGATTTACTCGTAGATTGTACAAACGATCAACCTTGTTACGGGCCTTTGCATTATCTTGAGAATGAATTGATATGTCTGACCAAGGCTACGATTGGGTACGATTTATTGCCATTTGACTGTTCGTATGGCCCGGTTTGGAAGCACACCTATTGGTCAGCATACTATGCGCCCAACACAAAAGGCATGTCATATGCTACTTGTTCCACGATAATTAATTCGACCATTCTAATCTGGGTGTTTTATTTTGGTGCAGAATATACCTGAGATAAGTTTCCTGATAACAGCCAAAAGAGTTTACACATGCATCTGGTAGCATAGCTTATAGAGATCCTGACTATCCTGGTCACTAATTTCATATTCTGCCTGAAAGGGACCAGCTCTGCCTAACATCAAGTACCAAAGTACTTTGGGTGTGGGTTCAGCCTGCCGGGCCAGGTACGCGTGAAAAGAAGCCTAAATGATACCAAATGTTCTAAGTTAATAATGAAGACTTCCTTCGCTTGAACGAAACCTCTTTTAGGCCCACAGTCACGCACTGTATGGGGTCAAGAAACAGAATGTTTGTGTCTATTGAGTGGCCATCGTTTAGTACTTTGATCGGGAATGTTATATTGCAACGCATGCTCAGTCGTTATTCTCACTATGACTGGCGTGGACGTTATACTTTGTATCTGTGCAATGAGTATCATGAATCGAAATGTCTTGAGCAGCTCGCAACCAATGGCATTGGCCCATGAAGCTGCAAGTATCAGTCATGAGAAAATCTTCAAACAATCTTTGATAAGCATTCAAACTACTTCTTCACTCATAGTATGAAAATTTATAAGCGAAATCAGAGCCATATTGCTCCATAATTGTATTTGCGTTCACTCAGTAAGTGCAAACTGACACTAATACGTGGCTTTGAGATAAAAGTCATTGATAATACCAATTGTATTAGTTAACGCATCCTTGAATTTAATGCTATGATGACTGGGGGATAGAAAGTTATTGACGTTTGGTGTTCAAGGAATTATTCTCCAAAATTGTACGAATACATGGATCATACTAATCGCAGTGCCAATGAACATTTCAGCCTCAGCCCTTCTTCCAACACCCCTTGATTGATACAGGTATTCAGTTAATCAACCTACATGGTATTAGATGTATTCAATTAAGCAACAAAAGGGTTGTCATGAATCCGCTTAAATCATGGGTCCCGCTTGCCAAACACGTTTTTGTTTCCAGCAGATGTTAGCCTCAGCTTAATATCGTCATGTGAAATGCCGACTAAACAAAGCAGCGATCTTATGAAATGCCACAGTGGGATGCACCGCGGACTGTTAACGTGATCGCAATTCTGACCGGAAAACGTTTTTTTCCGATGCTGACAGACGAGATGCTGCATCAATATGCTTACAAACGGGAGGCTGCATCAATATTGCGTAACAAATGAGTGGCTGCATCAGTTAGTGCACCCAACGAGATGTTTCATAAATATGCGGTAAGCAGGTTGACTTATAAGTTCGTTGAAGAACTTAAGTCTGACAAATATGACAATATAGTAAATGGGTGTGACATTATAATAAACTCTTACATCTGCCAAGATACCTGGGAAACCGCAAATACGTCATATCTTAGTCTACTTTTGACGAGCCTATTAAAACACATGGGTAGCTCCTTTAGCTCTGTAAATACATCCGGTGCAGATTGTCTCATCTGGTGCTCGCCCGTATAAGCCGAGCAATGTGAATTGGAGGATACGGAAATCCTCACATTAATTGTTAGCCGGTGTTCTCTGAAATATGTCGGTGTAAAGGGTTACACAATGACTTGGACGAATGCTATTCGAAGGGTAAGCTTGTTGCATGTGACTAACATATTGTATATGAAGAGTATGGTGGATATGGCGAGTATGGTTGATATGGTGGATATGACGAGTGTGGTGGATAAAGCAAGTATGGTTCATATGGCGAGAATGGTGGATATAGCGAGTATAGTGGATATGGCGAGTATGGTGGATACAGATAGTGTGATAGATAAAGCGAGTATATTAAATGTGGCATCCCGTGATCGTTATACTGCATTTTTCGTTGCTAATCAAAATAGGATGTGTTACACGGATGACCTCTACGCTAATGGATGACTTTTCCATAGAGTTATGACCTCTCTGTGAACGGATGACTTCTTCATGGATTGATGACTTATCCGTAAACGGATGACTTATCCATGGATTAATGACTTCTTAATGCGTGGATGACTTTTGCATGGATTGATGATTCATTCGTGAATGAATGACTTCTTCTTAGATTGATGAATTCACCATGAAAGAATGACTTCTCCGTGGATTGGTGACTTCCTTTTGGTTGTCAGTATTCTGGGTCATCAAGTGGTCCCCAAAGATACCGTTGTTTGCCGCTGCTTTTTCATCAACATGGTGAGTGCACCTCTACGTCATATTTGGTTAGAATGCGTCGTGCTAATGTTTCTACATGCTATGACGGGCAGACATAGCAGTTATGCACGTGACGCCTTAATGTGGCATGCTTCCCAATGAATATTGCATGCTTCTCAATGAATATTGCAAGGCTAGCGATTTTTAACGGGGCCTAACGTCGCTCTAGTATAAATTTATGACGGGCATCTCTCTTGTAGATGGATATAGTTATGTTGCTTGCATTATTAGTATGCATTCAACTATTATGGAAGAAGCCTGAAACACGCTCCACATCCACTTACTGCATCACAGAAACGATACAAACTACAAACTGAAACCACAACCCTTTGCTTTTCAACCATTGGGGGTGAACAACAATAGAGCAAACAATAAATTCAATATGGTTGGTTCAGACCCATGATAATATATATGTGTATATTGGTCGTATGTAAATGATGACTCAAAAGCCGATGAATGACTCAAATGTGTAGTGAAGGCTGAAATTGATGGTTGTTAACCCAAGAATGCTAACATTCTTTCCTAAGCATATACCACCTTTCACTCTATGCTGACTGGGCCCTTGGTTGAAATGCATCGGGATCATTAGCAAAAAGACTAAATTAACTGTGAATGCACAGTCGCCATTTGGGTGAATTAAAGGACGTAATATCTTACTCGGGTAATAGGGGGCAGGCTATGGTGATGGTGATGTGGTGCGAACGCTAGCTATTCATGCCAAATGGGGTAGTGGAATTGTATAGCACTGGATTTGCAGACGTGTGTGATATGGGTCTGTAAGTTAGTAGGATGCCATGACATGGGCTGTTGAAATGAATACGGACTACTGCGACCAGATCAGGGCGGTACTGAGGCCAGCTTTACCATCTCATGAATTGTGCCATGTAGCCCGGGATGACAGCCGATGATTTGAATATATCATAATTATGAAGGATGTTTGAACAAACGACAGTATTAATAAAAGCAACTTATAGCAGTTCACCCGTTCGTGTTAATCTTCTTTGTTATGTTTGAGAAAATCAAACATAATCTGTGACCTGATACATGTTTTGAAATTATTTCCTTCGTGACTTAGCTAACTGATGCGTAGTTGATGTCGCCAATAACATCTAAAGCTTCAGCGTGGTGACATTTGGGGAAAGAGCTTCCAATCTATATTACCGGATACATCAACGAGCCGCCTCCAGCTCCGTAGAAGCGTTGTTTATAACGCCGCATAGGTATGAGACTGACGTAACACAATCATGGCGAATGGCTGACGCTTTTATTGTTACATTGTATGTATTGATAGCAGTGTTAGCCTACTGACCTACGTTAGCTAACAATAGATTTGAACAGCGATGTCACTATGTCTCAGCGCCATATTATGCCTCGTCTGACGTCTGTCAATATCATTAGAGCAAGTCCTATTAACAGCACGGCTCATTATAATTACCTCAATCTCGGTATGGAATTTATTTTGTTGCACTTTAAAATAACAATGATTATTTTTACATTGCGACTGTCAATTTAGCTTCCAGTCATTTTGAAACGTTGCTTTTAAGTTATATAGTGTTGAGTGCCAAATTGATAACAAACCTACCCTTCATCATAACGTACCCTCTCAGTCATCAGTTCGAGGAGTAACCCCCAACAGCTTATATTAATTATACGCCCCAGTTTTCCAGATCCACAAGTGACCTACATGTCACCTGCCACTTCCCCCCTCTCCTCATACATACCCCATATTCCAGAGCCACATGACCTTCCTGCCTAGGCAACGCCCGATAGCCCAACCGTCACAGACCTGGCTACCGCATGTCCCATGAGAATTGGGATGGCGTGCCCTAGGCATTGAGGGAAGCAGTTTATATTTCAAAATGAGTTCTCTCCTAGCCTCCGAGCTCAACACATCTCTCTCTTAAGTTTAGGCTATGTAACATCGAAAATTCGAAAGTTCAAAACAGTTAAATAAAGTTCAAGTTTGTATAAACCCGACACCTGGAGTTTGATTCTTTACTTATTACAAGTGCGTATCGTGTGCATCTCAACACCACGGATCACGTTACGACAATAGTTACCACGTTTTTTAGAGTAATTAAACATTTCATGTAATATATCGCTCTATTAAACAGATCTACAAATGTTGATTAAAATCATTAAGCAAACTTGCCACACTTATTATATTGTTAAATGTTCCCGGCATGAATGTCAGGCAGCCACATAGACACAGATTCTATCATCCACAAACCAGCCTATAGGAGAGGATTAAAAAGTGTGCTGTCTATATATGGTGTGATTCAAATGATCACAGATTTATTGAGGTAGCAATTTTCCAGATGCGGACGACACGCGAGACTGCTTAAATATGCGACAACACACAAATTCACGAATATTGCTGAGCTAGCAGCATGATTAATTCCTTCACTATGTTACATGGTCGATGCAATGAAGAGAAGATTAGCACACTGATGTCAGCTTCATTTACACAACAACTTCATAGATAGGAATATCAAGAAACTTACGACTGGTTCTAATGAGTCTACTAAACAACTCTGGCAGCTCACATTAGCTCTGTACGTACTACTAGTATATATTGCTAGGCGACGGTACATTAGTAGTATTTGAAGACTGTGGAAATCATGAAGTTACAACTTAGCAGTTGCTTCCTCTAATTAGTTCGTGATATGGTTATTAATGTTTACTATGATGAACCCCAATGGCAGTACTTGTACTGGCCATCAGGTTGGAAATGGCGAGATTGGTGTATATGGCGATTTTTTGGGACGGCACTTCTCGTGTGAACGGAAGGTTTACAACTCCACATTCATTCTCTTCATAAACTTTATCAAGCAATAATGAGTTTTCCGCTGAAAATTTTATTTACATATGCCACAATGGGCGAGCAATACATTTTGCGCAAATTACTATGCTTACAATAGTTCTAACGTTTTTGTCTTCTGCATGTGTGAGTTTGGTTGGGAAAAAAACCTGTTTTCCAAAGCTTCCAGTTGGGCAATTACACGGTCGTTTGACGAGCTGCCTATTGAAGCATGTCATTGAACTGCTCATCTGGAAAGCGGACGATTCAAAGGCCGCTCTTTGCATATTGCAAATCGGTGCGACGCGCAGCCATGCATATTGTAACACTAAGGATGAATAATTGACTGAACGTTAATCTTACATCGCTAATCGCTCACCGGAGTTTGTGCATGAAGGCATTATTGATATTGTTGGATGATTTTTATTTTTTTATTTGTTTTTTGAATTATCGGTCAAGTGTCATTTTGACCTCACCTTTCGTAAATACATTGTTATTGTGATCCCATAAGTATGCAGTTTATAGTCCCTCTTAGAAGTAGGATAGTGCAGTAATATTTATGGCGTCAGGAATTATCCACGAATAATGCAATACACGGGAACTGTAAATTAAAACCGTCTGAGATCCGCCTCTGTCCAATATTTGTCAGGAAGAGTAACACCAGGTAAAAATGGCTGGTACTGTTTGTCATGTTGTTGTTTGATAAGTGTGTTTGGCAGCATGTTAATTGCGCTTTCGATTTATGTCTCCACTTCAAGCCTCTATAGCATGTGTTTCTATAACATAGGGAAAGCTCGTTGGTTCCAGCAACTGTTAAGGGGGAGTTCATCTTATTACTTACATACCTATATTTCTGCTTTATCATATACCCGTCAGCCACGATTGCTTGTTTCAGGAAGGTCATTTCCTTTCATCAATTAGTCTCCTTGCGCCACGAGCCAATTTACGTCCACTGAGAGACTCGTCAACGTCTATGTTGAGACAATTGCTTCGCTTTCTATGGAAGGTATCCAGCAAAGATTGCTTTGTGATATAATGCAATAGCAGACATGAGTTGTGTATCGCTCATCCGTTTACCAGTTTTCAAAGCAGGCAACAGCATAGACCAAACAGGCCACCAATATCCTCCCCTGCATGTAGCAAAATACGCCCTTTTTGTCTCTCTAGGTAGCAGATTGGGTCTGTGGGTGGATTTCCTATTCATCTGTGATTACATCATTTGTGATTGTCTCGCGCAGCAAAAACAGATAGAATAGGACATTAATCTTATCTTATCAATGTAAGGTGCATCATATTTGTTGTGTCCTTGTGCCGCTAAAGGTGCGACTGATCAATACAACACGATGCCTGTTCTTCGTTTTCGTATAGTCTATACCACATTAAATAATGTCTACAGAGCAGATTAACACGCGATGCATTGCAGTGAACAAATTTTATGGGGCTCTGAGGTGATGGTTAATAATCTATTATGATAATGTTATATGATCGCTGTTTATCGTGCCGGAGATGGGTGTAAGGTTTAAAACCTATGTTATTGTGCTCCCACAGAACATCTCACCTGTATCGCACCTGTTGTTATATTGTCAATCAGCCCAGGTGCGCGTCATTCAGTATATCAACACGCAGCACAATAATGCCCACAGCAGGCGGTGTATTCCTGTCTTGATCAGCTAATCTTATACAGCTTGTTATTGCAATGAAAGCAACGACGGAGAGCGAGATATTGGTGTCGTTTGTCGTTGATATACTTTCTATTGGACATAGTAACTGCTAGTGATGGATGTCGAAGCCTTAATTTGTTCATTGGACAAATTACAAATTATTGAAGCCTACCTTTGCATTACAATGTGGATGACCTATGTGTCGCGAGGCTGAACAATGTAGGTCCCTCTTATTGTTGCTGTAAATGACACCAAGTGATTTATTGAATATATCTTTATTTGGAAAATCGATCTATCTATAATTGCCAAAATCACTGCGCTGATATCATGGAAAGTGAAGAAAATCACTCTGTTTCATTATTGTGACGAATATTGCCCAGGAGTAATTAGTATTAACTCCCATGTAATACATTATACCCTCCTTATGGAATCAACGAGTGAGGCAATTGTCAAAATGAAGCCTCTCACATTTTGGCGCTGCATTGACTCTCCTATCGGACGTGCACTGCAATGTTACAATTATGATCCACACCTACACCATCACAGTGCCTGTTGTAAGCCCCTCTGGTCGCCGCTGACGCCAACTGTCCGAGATTTCAACTGTGTGATGCTGTACTGTGGGACGGTCCATCACTGAAATATGCGATGATGATGATGAGGGGTGGCTGAGCAACCTGGGGACACAGTTTGAGGAAATATGTAGGAAGTTGGGGTGGTTTGAATAATACTGATTCATATTGTATGGTATGCTATAAAGCATTATCTGTGAGATTATAGTATATGATATCATGCAATGTTTTTTTTTTGTCATGATCCAGTTCACTGATGACTACACTAAGTACCCGGTCACAGATATAGCTTCCAGCAATTGATTAAAAACGACATTTTAGATTAGAACAGACCATTCCCGGATGTATATATTTATATAAATAAATACGGTTTGGCGCATGGTCCATGAAGCGCTGATTGTAAAACCTGGTAGGGGTAAAACTGAGCGGATGCGATTGTGATGAACACTTGCCGCTAATGCCACCTTGTCGCCATATATAACTCTGAGGAGAACGTCCGTTCACAATTGATGTAGGCATTGATGCCCCTTGCGGACGATGTAATACGATTCGCCTGGGTATGTTTAATGGTACGTTGCGGCGCCATGTCACGATGTCGCGGCGCCATGTCACGATGTCGCTGTGCCATGTCACGATGTCGCGGCGCCATGTCAAGATGTCACGGCGCCATATCACGGTATCGTGCTGCCATGTCTTGGCATCGCAAATCACGGCTTGAATGACAGATAACCACAGAAACGATTCCATTGTTGTAGGAAACATCAATAGCGGTCTACTTCCCACAACAGGTAGCAGGATCAAGCGAGTACAAATCTAACGTGGAAGCAATTATCTCCAGAGGCTCGGAGGTATCTTAACTTGAGCGTGAGAAGATGCAGGTAAGACTCGAAGCTGGTTGAATAGTTCCTACATTATTTAACAGTGACAACACGATGAGGGTGTGATTGGTATACTGGAGTAGGCTGTATCTGCCGATAAAATGCAGAACCTCTACCGTGGACACTGAAACAAAGTGAAACCTTCATCTAGCCAATAATCGTGGACACTGGAACAAAGCAAAACCTTTATCTGCCCTGTTACTGTGGGCAATGGAACTAAGCAAAATCTTTATCTGCCCAGTTACCACGGAGACTGGAACAAAGCAGAAATGTATACACGCGATGATTAGCCCGACTGGACCACGGCTTGTGGCAAACTCACCAGTTATCGCTACAGCCATCTTTCCCATCAAATAACGTGAAGAAGTTTTGCGAGACAGTCGATCGGTTAAATATAAAACGAATATGAGGGACAGCTGGGCTAATGAGTTAGAGCGGCTGGGTTAGAGAGAGTGCTTCCAATATTACCAGTCTCTTCTTCATATATTTATGGCATTTGCTCCGCGCTGTGATTCTGAGAAAATAACATGGGTTCGCAATCAGATTTATATTGTGAATTGTTGTCAAATAATATACCAGATATACATTATGGCGCAATAAATAATATATATATATATATTTATCTATTTCTTATTTTCACCTTAATACGTCAAGTTCGAGATCGCTTCAGTAATTTTCTAGCGATGACATAAGTTCGCCATATTTTGAAAGATCAACCTATTTATATTCAATGATTAATTAACGCACCGACTTGAGCTCCGTAAGCGTTGTTCATTGTAGTTAGTAGGACTGAGGCTGACCTTATAGCTATAATCAAAGACACCTAGGGACGTTAGCTCACAGTAATGTCTAATGCGGATGATGTTATACGACTCGCCTGGGTATGATGCCTTGACGTAGTAGCGTGCCTCAATCGTCAAGAACGGCGTAGACATCTTAGCCTAAGGTCACGTTAATCTACAAGCGCCGTTGGGGGTCGGACCCGCACAAATCTATAAGCCTGTATAAGCGGAACTGGACCACTTTTGTTTCATTAAGTCCGAATGCTGACCTAATTACCCGATGTTACAGCGATCTCACAATAGCCCTTCAGTCATTGGCCATAATGTAACGGAAGATATCTATGCAACTGTTACTTATGCTTATTGAACTAAGGATCCGGCGACAGTTAATGTCCTTCTAGAATGATCATATTATCCCAACAATTAAGATCAGTTATTTCGAGACATCTCTCGAAGATCTTGTTTTCTAAGCATATATAATGACTATTGCACAAATTGCGCTTTTTGCAATCAGCACGTATTGTCTTGCTGAGCGCAAATCCAACAATACATGCCACGCCAGAAGATATAAGGTGTGCAAGTAGCCTGATGCGCATTGGATAAGAACATCGCCTTTTCTAAATCGGACTTCCTTGTCTACTGTGATATAATGGACCCTGCTTTCAGTCGGCATTATTTGGGCATTTCATATGCTGCCCAAGCGGTGCGGTGACACAACTGGCTTTAAATCAGTGAGCATCTAACAGCTTTACTACACCCATTTAAATGCCTTTAAAGGAGGGGCACCGTACCACATCCAATACCAGGTCCGGCCATGTTGGCACAACAGCAAATATTTTGAAATTCAAATCCGCCTTTCTCCCGTTGTCCGAGACGCTCAAATATGCATCGAGAGTATCACTCTTAGTATCAGATATCATTCCATACTGATCGATAGCAATATATGGTATATAATGCACAAACTTACGAATAAATAAATGTTTCTGGAACAATTATAGAAATAGGTAATTATCATATATAATGCAATAGTATTTATACACGAATTGATGAAGCTTAGTAAAAAAACAAATGGTTTAGGGACGGCAGATATAACGCGGAAACCAACACACAATGAAGATGAGGAAGAAGGCAAAGACTAATGCAGCTGTTTTCTGTCGTATTGCGAATCTCTTGCGACTGGTCCAGTTGGCATCGCACAACCACTACCACTTGTCCACAGGCAGCGCGACCATATATTACTCCAATAAATACAAGAGGGAATAGGATATCACTCTTTAAACTTGTTTGTAATACACATAATAGTGGATGAAGACTAAAAAATGATTTATTAACTATGAACATATACAAACACGCCATGCAACGCAAATGTGCAGCTTGATACGATTCGTAAAACAGATGAACTACTAATTATACCGATATGCATCTGACAATCGTCAATATATGTACACAGGAAACCAGACAATGCTGAACATGTATAATCAATAAGGGGTCCAATCTGAAATTTACAATGTGGCTCAGGAGAGATTTTGAGCTCTAGGTTACACTATATATTGCCTCACAAGCTACTACGTGCGTTGATAAATGTTTGTACAATAAGACATTCATGGATTAGTTAAAATCTGTTATAAACATGTGGTGCCCTTAAATCATGGAGAACGGAATGATTATTTGAGCAAAGCCATAAACGCAGTATCTTTCAATTTAATCAAATGAATTCCAGTAGTGAGCAATACAATCGATGGTGCTAGATTACTGAATGCCATTCTAGTAATACTAGATAATGTTGCAAATAACAATCATTTAATTAGGAGTAATATTTACAAATATAGACCTTAACCGAATGTCTATCATGCAAACTACTAGGTGCAATGTACCATCAACAGCACCTCAATACGATTTAATTATAAATTGTCAGGACCAATATAACTTTTAATATTTATAAAATACAGAAGTATTTTTCACTCCAACTTTTACAGCATACGGGATGTACTAATGCGTAATTTATATTTGCTTTGGTTTTGATAACACCTGCTTCCTAAAGACATTATATTTCTACCATGCGATCATTCAGGCGACAGTATCTTGGTACAAAGACGTGCGTCAGGGCTCCGTGTGTTCGGACAAATGTCGGAATCGCGTCTGTTGACAAGTAGCAGGTGACAGAAGAGTCAGTTACGGTCACACTGACTGCAGTACACAAAGCATTGTGAAGGGTGCATATCATCCAGCAATCAAGAACATTTTCAGTGGGGAACGACGTTTGTGCTACAACCAGTTGATCCCTAATCACGGTCGACTTAAGATAGTATGATTCGCAATCTGCAGGCCAGAGGATCACGACAACTATTTAGGTGCGCAAGAGCAATGATAGAGCCAATATGGAAATATTTACTTGTATCTTCCTAAGTAGCTTTCCCAAAAGCCGAAGTCTTTCTTAAATCTGCTGTAGTGTCATTAGTTTCAAGCTACCATACCTTGATATGAGCATATATCAGCCTTTGTTATGTTGACCCATGGTAGAGTTGAAAACAAAGTTGGCCCGCCAGCACACAGCGGTTGGGTATCGGGAATTCTTGAGCGTATTGCCTTCCATCCCTCTTGAAAGATCCACGTCAGGGCGCAATCACAATAAAGAGGGTTGTCTGTGAAAACGAATGACGCCGATTGTAAGAAATCGGGAGGCTGAAAAGGCAAGTTGAATATTAAATCTGGGTTTACTGGACTAATATGTCTATGTGTCGTTCAATATCATTTACAAACCATCAAGCTTGACTCTTTCCATTACCTCCTCTATAACGGTGATTCGGTTGGATCTCAGATCGAAGAAAGTCAGTTCCACCAGCAGCTTTATTTGCGCATGCTCTACCATGGTGATCTCATTGTAGCCTAGATACAACCAGGTCAATGTCGATCCTACACAGTCTAGATTGGGTATGATCCCCAAAATGTTATGAGATAAATCAAGTGTTCTAATTATCGTTCCGTTAACTGCACTGCATGGAAATGTCTCAATTCTGTTTGTGGTTATGTTTACATATGTAAGACGTAAGAAATTCGTCCATGCATCTTGAGGTATGCTTGAAATCATGTTGTGGTCTAGCTTTACCTGTCTTAGAGTGTTATTCAAACAAGAAAGATTGATCAGTGAATTAAAAGCATTACGAGCCAGATTAATCCTTCCAACGGGACTCTGGGAAGGACATGCGAGAACAGATAAATTATTATATGGTAAATACAAATATTTCAACGACGAATAATTCGAGAAGTTTGCTTGGGATATAACGTTGCCTCCGAGGATCAAAGAAGATATGCTTTGCTTGACACTGATCAATGTTTCGATGTTATGTATTTTAGTGCGCCAAAGATGAAGTGAAGATAAATTAGGGAGTCTAAGTGAGCCAGTAATATTTCCTCCAATGTGGTTGTCACTCAAGTCAAGTTTCTTTAGCGACTGGTAACATGAATTAATCAAATCACAGTTAAGATAACTAAGTGAGTTATTGTTCATTAAGAGTGTCTTCAGCATTGGTGGGACTATACATGGGACATGTGACATTTTATTGTGGCTGAGGTTAATGGAAATTAACTTGGTACCGGCAAATGCATTGTCTGATACATGTATCAATTTGTTGTAACTCAAAGAAAGTTTCGTTAGTAATGGATAACGTGCAAATGACTGGTTGGGTAATGAGGTGATGAGGTTATAGTCTAGGCCTATTTCTGTGACATTAACTGGCATATCAGGTAATTCAACTAGATTGTTGGATGATCTGTAGACCTCCGAGATGCCAGTCACAAGCTCTCCATAGAAGACGAGAAGCAACTGAAGGATGTTCTGGAGCAGCATAATTGTGTTCGGCTGCAACATACAAACTTAAGTTATGTACGAGATATTAAGTTAGAATTACGTTCCATGAAAATGAAATACATAGTGAAACACGCGCCTTGCGACGGATGGGGCCATATATTGAAACACAACTATTGATTATCAGTTGATGTTTTATCTTTATTTGTTTATTTCCAACGTACATCATCTAACAATCAATCACTTAGTTATAAGCAACAATATTGTAGAGACTCTAACGGCTTCTGTTAATGACAAAATCAGCCAGTCCGTTTGATGGACTGTCTGACAACTAATAAGGGGTTGATATATTTGAAAAGCTTCCTTCGTGTACTTTGATTAGACCTTCCGCCATGTGACCATGAAACAGGCCATCCAGACACTTATTAGGCACATCTACCATTAAGACTATATGCAAACCTACCGTCTTATAAATCTTTGAGACACCAACATATATACAGATAATATTTATACTTATAAAGGAGTAGATTTAATGTGTAGAAAAGCAATAACTGGCATTTATTATATTATTCTAATGTCTAAAATGGACCACCAACGCATTGGTAAAAATAATCAATTAATCTCTATACGCCCCTGTATACAATGCATGTAGAACAAGTTAATGGGAGGGGGTTGGTTATGTTTAGGATTGGCTAGACACTGACTGAAGTTCATGTTGTTTCATTAACTCACTAGGTATGTGTAAGGGTCCGACCGCATACTCCTTGCATGACTGCTCGCATATTATACAAAACCAAGTCTGATCCAGTTACATAATGCACTGGCGTCTTATGTTCCAATTGCTTTAGGGGTCGTCAATGTGTCTTTATGCAGATGTGGCGCACGCTTGCATCCGTATATACAAACATTAAATACCCATCACGCAGCAGCTAAACCACGGAAATACCGGGATATATAGGGTATTCTATGTTATGGTGTTTTAAGCTGCATTGGGTCTTGTATGCTGGGACATTAATTAAAATGCTCTTGTACGTGTTATTATCTAGGGAATGTACAGTTAGTTATACTGACAAAGAGTTGGTTAAATTGGCAATGCAAATGAATGATGATCATAATGTAGGGGAATGAGAATGAGTCACAAATGGATGTTTATCGAGACGGCCATCGAGGGACGCATCATAATAGCTCACTCAAGTATTTTATAATTCAAGACATTCCGAGTTATGTCTAAGAAACCAAGGCATCCCAAAAGTCAAGACGTAAGTGAAGGAATCTCAAGGGGGAGAAACTTCGGCTCTTAGTTCGTAGCCCGTTGGGGGACCATATTTTAAACCAGCGCTCAATTATATATATTAGAACGATAGCTGCGATCACAGCGTGGCAATGAGCATATATAGAATAAGGATCGATTACGGGTATCTAAAAATGATCACAAATATCTCGTGCTCCAAAATTCTTAGTAGAGGAGTATTCGCCGAATGAAAATGCACTGTTTTATGACAGTATAAGACCAATGCAGTGAAGTGCTATATGTTTGCAGAAAATCTGCATAATTGTATGGGCAGTTGCATAATATATTTATGCGAGAATACCGTAAAAAGAAATTGCTTTTGGAACAGTTACTTGCCTTTTAAAATAACCATGACAATAGCGTAATGGTGCACCAGTCGCTGTCGTTTGAATGAAGTGCATATCGCTTCTTCAAAATGTATCGGCCGTGTCTTCCTTGTTCAGGATGTTGGACATATCGGATGGATTGTTATCTTGTGACTGCGGCGCTGTATCAGCATAAACCTAATATGCTCATGAGGCACAAGCCGGGGGATATTTGTAACGGATAAGAAACAAGAACGTGTGCAGTGTGCATGACCATATGGCAAAGCATGCTTATCCTTACAATAATATTATGGTGACATATTTTGGTCTGGAGACCAGTAGCTAATGTTATGATTGTACCAATGTGGTAATGTCATTTTTCAGAGCATCGACCAATATTTAGTAATTGACACTGTGCACGTCATCGCTTCCAAATGAGGCGACTTGTGGAAATCAATAATGTAAATAGGTGAATGGTTGCCGCAATGTGATTGCCCATCAAGTAACATGCGACAAGGACGTAAATTATCGGCTCAAATATATCAACTGCCGTCCTCTACTTGTTTGCTGGATCAAAACTATTTCCTTCTGCAGGTTTGCCTTCATTGAATGCAAATGCCGACATTTGGCATATGGGCTACTTCAGGTCAGGTGGCATCGACTGGTTGCATTCTGCATGTGTCCACGATAGGTCTCCGAGCTTAATAGGTGTAATCAAATTGCAATTTTCCCGAGCATTTGTGAGGTGTTTTATCTTTGCTCAAATACAATACAATAAGTGTTAACGGTGCGCTGTGTAACGGCAATCAATAACAGTGTATTTATGCGTAGCCGCCTATTATGACGTCGTAGCCTGATACCGCCACGCGCCGTTAAGATTTATATAACATATATGTGTCACACAACTGGACAAATCGTTTCAAAAACTAATAACCCTCTTTAAGGCAATATTTATTGTAAATTTGAGTTCTGCGAATGTAAGCATATTGCAACCATTACGTCGATTTGTTGGCATACAAGTGTGTATGGCGCGTTTGACTAACAGCCAATGACTGTCCATTAATGTCATTGTCATTTGATGCTAGTTGTGGACTTTCCAGGGATTGTATGCCGTAACGATTGCAGTCTTACTCTACATCAAAACATCTTGGAGCAGCCTTGGCATGCAACATGCAAAATGCTGTAAATAGTTTGCTTGGTGTCAGGCAGACAGTTAGCCTAATACATATTATGTATAAATGCAGTCTTGGCTGGTCATCAATGTTAATCATTTTGAGAGGATGCATACAACATAACAAGTTTCAAGCATGTATTAGGGCTTCTACGTATTATGGCAAAATCAAAACATGTGCACCTTCTATCATTATTGCCTATCTCGATTGGTATGAAATCAAATATTTCCAGTTGCCCCTTTACTATTATTTGGGAAGTTGTAAACTTTCCATGTGGCGAAACAGCTGATATCCAGATATCATTCAGCACAATTAATACTAGCAATATATGTGTTGAGTAAGCAACCATATGTTTACAGAATACAGCAACGCAAACCATACCACTGAGAGTCAATCAATGAGTTTCTTCACCAGAGAACATAGTATTGTCTTATCGACAGAGAATAAAGGCATTCACATCCGACTATTTAATGTGGTAATGGCTTATTACGCAGGAAATAGTTGTGTCACCTTTCACTGCCTCAATTTTATGCAAGTGACATCATTAAATATCGATGTACTTAATCTAATTTTTTGATAGAATCATCGTCCAGCGTAAACGGTATAATACCACCACTTGCAAAGGGAACGTTCCCTTTGTTAATATGTGGTCTCCAATCCAGAGCGCAAACTAGCACAAATATTGTAGCTAAATAACGCACCTCATACACAAGACGCGGGCACAATGTTCTGAAGTATTCATCACAAGTTGATAATTCCTGCGGGCAACACAATATTATCGTCCAACGTTGGGCACAAGGTGTAATGCGTCGCCCACAATACTAGCTTAAATATATTTCGCCAATGAATAAAACATTCCCATTAAATTTCCGACTACATGAGTAAATACATGGTTCTAATTCACAAGTCACGCGTACGAGCCCAATTTGTTAGAAGACTTGGGCATATGCTCTTTTGAAGCATACCCTATATACTTATTTATCTGTGTGTGTCGGCCATTGCAGATAATATCAATCGTGCAACTTGATAAGATAACGGAATACAGTGTTATTGTATGGGAAATCTTGTATATCGGGACAGATTAAACATACAAAAAATTATTGACTATAAGAACCTTTTTCCGCAAGGAAAAGACGGGTTAAAAGGAATGATTGCTATACTTGAATTACATCGTAGCAGAAATACATTGCTCCTTATACTTTAGTTGTCAAATTGAAAACACTGTAAAATTGAACCTATTCTTTATGAAAACTCGACGTGTCAAAAAAAGTTATGGCATACTTATTTTTTCACAATTCAATATAAAAGGTAATTGACCAACTAGAATAAGCCCAATGCACCAATCATCATTTTTTAAATTAGCTTTCAAGCTAAACGTCGAAATAATTTATCGCGGCGGGTAATGTACGAACAAAACATTTAGTTGCTAACGTAGTACGTAAATTGACGACAGACCGTTTAGCTAGCCAAGTGATCCACGGCTGTTTCTAGTTACTAACCTGTAATCGCGAGTCTAAAGACACCACAGCTGCAATGGTCAAAATGAGGGCTGCAGGCAATCAAGTGCGGTACACGCGGTTAGCTTGAAGCAAACACAGTAATAATAAAAGGACAAAATATCTGCAGTAAATCCAGCGGTGGGGGGGGGGGCGGGGTTGTTGGCGTCCGGGGGGAGCAGTATAATTAGCAATAAACATCACGAATCGGCCGAGGTGAGTTGAGCGTGGTGGCATTCCCTGTATAGGTGTTCCAAACATAAATTGGCCCAGAAATTAGATGAGACGATGTCCGATATGATATATCTATGGCACACAAATGCATATGCACATACATTGGGATGACTATTGTAATCTACAGTCTTTAGGCACCTGCCGCATTTGTAGCCTTTCGACTTGAATACATTTACGCATCACGTCTGGTATAAGCCTTTGATTTTCCGTGGGCTTTTTGGGGTAGTTTGGTTACTGATCAACTTGCCAGTCGTGTTACACTCAACCCAATTAAAACGGGAAATCATCTGAAAGTGACCTGGCTGACTATAATTATAGTTATTGTACGATATGTGTTCTGTTACCAAATACGTGAGACTTAACCGCCAAACATATAAGTTATACTTATGCTGAAAATAAGGTCAGTCATAGCAAATCACAACAATAATTTTATACTCACCGTTGTTTCGTGCGGCTTTGTCTTTTCTTCGGAATGGTTGTAGACACAAATAGCAGTTGAGGAAGTTGGAAGATGTAAGCCAATTGATGTAATGGATTAAAGGTTGGTTGCCATCTCATTTCATTTTGGGCTGGACCGAGCAATTCATCCCCACACATCTCTTGCACAATCTGCAGACTTAAATGCAGCAACTTAATGCCCGACGGATTTATAGTTACTTGAGGGAGCGGCAGAACCATTCAAACAATTCATAATTGAGCGAAAAGTAATTGAAAGGGACCTATTCAAGAAGCTAGCCATTAACATAATTTAGTGAGCTCAAGTATATTTCCTACTGTGCCCATGACAACCATGATGTTATGTACCGCAACATTACAGATAGAGGTTATAGAATTTAAGGCATTCACTATAGTATCTTGGGATCACATGCACAACACATAACAAAATTAAGTATACGTGAAAGCGGAGAGTTTGAGGTGAATAGTTAGGAGCCCAGTCTGGATAAGGAGTGCTTTGTAGATTAACTGTACGGTTCACATGTTAATCAGTTTTTACAACCCAGTGGTTAGCTGCAGATATGTATTCAAGTAAGGCAGTCACATCACAGCGATGACAGTATAGGGAATGAGGCAGAGTCGCATATATTTCATAGTTTCGTCAACGATAAGGAGCAAATTCGTATATGGCAGTATTAGTTGATATAGAGGAGAGTAGGCCGTTGCGCCAACCTGAATATAGATATTATTTCCGTAGACATTGATGTCGTACACCTTCTCCAATACAGCAATTGCAACCTTCTCAAAAGTCGTACCCCAGAGGCAGGGCGCGCTAAAGCAAACACCCTCGTTGCTAGTTTATTCAGTCAGCTTCTTACTATAGCTGCTGAAGTAGTTTTGCCCTATGATGGCGGAGTAGTCACTTCCTCCAACGCATCCCTTCCTCGTGGTCTCCCACTGGTCCGTATTTTGCTTGAATCCAGTATGATCGTTGCAGAAAGATTTTATCAACACCTCCATTATACCCAACAAACACAACTCTTTAAATGGTTGGTCGGTCGGCTGCACGCGGTACCGGAACGATCACCTCGTGCGACCCCCTTCGACCTAGGCAGTGAGGGGGGTGGAGATGCCCTAACCGACATCATTAATGTCGCTTTTGATTCGAGTATATTTTTCGATCTCGGCCGAAACGAGCTTAAACTCATCGTCTGAGATAAAATCTGTAACCGTGTTTAGTTTGCTCTGTGCCAGAATTTGAATCTGGTCGTGCTTCTTAACCTTCGCCGACAGTCGCCGGCTGATGACCTCCTGCGATCGCAACCAGCCCGCACACAGCCCCCGTAGCACCCAAGACTGTAGCAATGGGTGCAGCAACCACCGTAGACATCAGACCCGCACCACTTGCGCCAAGACACATACCCACAGCAACTAAAGCAGTGTCTACAGCGTCCACTGAGTTTACTGCACGCGTATATTTTTTATACATAGCACCATATTTTGCAATTTCTTTCTCAAGGTATTGCTTCTTAAGACTGATCTCATTCAGCCGACAGGATTGCCCTAGACCACATGGAGGCAGCTCTCGATTTAACGGTGCAGTCGTTGGTGGTTGTTTCATACTGCTGCTTTATACGTCTACAAGTCAAGTTCAATTATTAATAATGTTGACGTGGCGTGATGTAGGAGGTGTTTTGAAGAAGCCTGTTAGTAGGTTAATGGTCACGACTAGTCTCATTATATCACTTAACATCCTTGAGTAACTCGAGAACAACACATACCTAATGTATACTTAACACTTCGTCAATTAGCACTTACTTTAGAAAATATTCCTCGCGCAAATATCCTGATGAATCTAATGAATTAACTAACAACCCAAGCATAATGTTTTAAGGTTGTCAACGGTGGGAATATCCGACCAGTCAGATGGAAGTGATCGAACAAATAGTCATGTAAATGGTTTAAGCGTATCATCGTTGCCAATCAAGGAAAGCTATGCTAATGGTGCCAAAGTGGGATGATTTAGATCAGCAATAAACCCCTGTCTTGAATATGCGAGCTGTGAATATCGCCTCAAAGGAAAGTCAACAGGAATACAATCATTCCCGGAGCAGTGAGGTCATTGCACACAATTATCGCTATGTATCGTGCAATATAAAATGACAATTATATAAATATATATATATATATATATATATATATATATATATATATATATATATATATATAGCATGTCCGATATGACGTATCTATAACACATATATGCGCATGGACATGCATTTAATTGACTTAAAAAAAACTATAGGCTTTAGGCTTAGGGCATCTGCCACATTTGTGGCCTTTCAACTTGAATCCATTAGCTCATCACGCCTGGTTTAAGCTGTAGATTATTTATTGGCTCTCTGGGGTACTGATGAAATTAATTACCGACTGCCAGTCGTGCCCCATCGAACCCAAATAAAGCGCATGCAAGTGACGATGACTATTTGGGAAAGCCACGTTTCGCTATTGTATTATATAGGTTATGTTGTCAAATACGCGAGACTAATCTGCCACACATATAAGTTATACTTTTGCTGTAAATAGGGTCAGTCAAGGCAAATAACAAAAATAATTCTACTCAGAGTTGACATTTGGCTGTGTCTTTTAATCGAAAAGGTTTTAAACCCAGATAGCAGTTGAGGTGGTTGGGCGATATAGGCCTATTGATGAAATGTATTAAATGATGGGTTTCATCTGTATTTTATTTTGGGCTGCACTAAGCAGCTCCCGCACATCTCTTGCACGATCTGCTGACTCAAAGGCTGCAACTTAATGGGTGTCAAAGGCCCGACGGATGTATAGTTTCTTGAGGGAGCGGCGACAGAACCATTCAAGCTATCAACAATTCAGTGAAAATAAAAAGAAAGAGTCCTTTTCTAAAAGCATACCAATTACATAATTGAACGAGCTATAGTTAATTTCCTGCCAATGCACTGCGCTCATGACAACCATGATGTCATGTGCCGCAACATTAAAGATAGTCGTTATATAATTCAAGGCATTCAGTATCGACTCTAAGTATCCTGGGACGACATGCACAACAAGTGACAACATGAAATATATGTGAAAGGAGAGAGCTGGAGGTGAGTAATTACGAGCACGGGAGAGTTAAAGAGTGCTTAATGGGTTAACTGTACGGTTCACCTTTGAATGAGTTGTTTAAACCCAGCAGTTAGTTGCAGACATGCAGACAAGTTAGGCAGTCACATCACAACAACGTCAGAGTAGGAAAGAGGCAGAGTCACATAGATCTTATAGTTTCGCCATCGATAAGGAGCAAATTTGTTTTTTGCCGCATAAGTTGATATGAACTGAGTAAAACTCTATAAGTAATATCTGATCATACTCACTGCAATATAGCTTTATTGATTATTACATTATATTTAAACGGTCGAATCACTATAACAGCGTTGACATCTAACTATCATATGATTTGCAAATCACAATGCACTAAATCGGCAGTCACAGTTTTGAAGAGTGGTTATGAGAGATAATGAAACGCTTTGTGTGTCACATAGAACCCACATTTATATTATGTTTTATGCGATGTTTTTAATTTGAAAGTTTTCAAGTTAATAATAACTTTCGGTTTCATGGCTAGTCTTTATATCGCAATCGTAGTCGATAGTTTGTTTTCCATTCAACACTAATGGTAACTTTAATAGCTAACAATAATAACATAACTTTATTATAGGGGAGGGATGTAACTGATACACGAACAATGCTTAAACAATAGCGAATAACACAAACTTTATGCAAACAATGTATTAGCAAGCAATGTTGTAAAACTATCGGCGAGCATCATCAAATGTGTAAGGATGCATAAATATTGTAATGTGTTTTAGGCGACTAAGCTGCTGCACACTCAGATGCGCTAAAATCCAACTGTTTGTTGACCCAAAAACCAGTTGTGAACACAAATCAGTGCAACGATTAAGTGCCAAGAAGATACGGAAGCCCCACGACGCTGTAAAAGAAGTGCCCAAGAAGAAAGATTCGCTATTGTACAGACTCACATGAGAGCCGTGCCATAACAAGCTATATTATTCCCGTCTACGTGAACTCATGGAACCATTCATTTAATTGTATTTGTCGGCGTTGTTGTGTAATATGTTTTCTCCTGCAAGCAAAACTCTCAGAGACATGGATATAATAAAACAAATATTGCAACGTACAGTAAACAGAAGGAGAAATCAATATTATTGATGCCAACACAACTTTATCAATTTATTTTTGTCAGCAGAGAGGATTGAAATCCTATGCAGATCTGCCATTTGAGGGCCTCTCATTTAGTGTATACACCGACAGTTGGGAATAATCACTGATGACTTGCAAAGACGTATCAAATAAGTCAGGAACACATGCAAAAACACCGCGGTATTCAAATAAGCAGGTAGTCCCGGTAAATACTGTGCCTGTGTTACGGCTTTGGTGATGCTGTTGGGACTTGATATATTTCACAACACAAGCCTTACAGAAAAACTACGTGCTTTACTGAACTATAAGCTACGTCCGTAAGTATTGTTTAAACTCCGACGACTCGTCATCCACTGCACCGATTCCTCAGCAACTCAGAAGTCCCTTTATCAACTCAACCATCTCTTCATCAACTCCACCATATCCTCATCAACTCCTCATCAGCTAAACCGTCTCCTCAACAGCTCTATGGACTCCTCGCGAACTCCACTGAATCGTCATCAACTCCATCGTCTCCTCAATCACGCCACTGACTCCTCATCAACACCACCGTCTCCTCATCAACTCACTTGGCTCCGCATCAACTCTATCGACTCCTCATCAACTCCACGGACTCCTCTCAAACTCCACCGGCTTGTCATCAATACCGACGTCTCTTCATCAACTCCACCGTCTCATCATCACATCCACCGTCTACTCATCAACTCCATCGACTCCTCATCAACTCAACCGTCTCCTCATCAATTCCCCAGACTCGTCATCAACTCCATCGTCTCATAATCAACTCCACCGTCTCTTCATCAACTCCACCGTATTCTCATCAACACCACTGTCACCTCATCAGCTCCACCGGCTCCCCATCAACTCCATCGGTTCCTCATCAACTCCATCGACTCTTTATAAGCTCCATCGACTTCTCATCAACTCCTCCGACTCGTAATCAGCTCCATCATTGCTTCATCCACTCCACCGTCTCTTCGTTAATTCTATCGTCTCGTCATCAACTCCTCATCGACTCGTCATTAATCCGACGACTCCTCATCGACTCCACCGACTCCTCATCGACTCAACCTTCTCTTTTTGAACTCCTCCGTCTCGCAACAACTCCACCGTCTCTTCATTAACTCCACCGTCTCTTTACTTACTCCACCGTCTCTTCACTAACTCCACCGTCTCTTCACTAACTCCACCGTCTCTTCACTAACTCCACCGTTTCCTCATCATCGGTTTTTTTTGAGGTTTTGGAACACCAATGGACCCCTCTGCTTGCGTCGCGTATGTGGTTATCATTGATTACTTATGGAAAACACATCACCACCTGCACTCACTTAGGTTAACTCCCATCAGACTGCCTCGGTACGATGCACTCGACTTTGTTCTTGTCAAAGATATACCGTGCAAACTGCATGCTTCGGTAATTAGGAACACAACAGTGCATAATATGTTTATACGGTTGCATCCATATGTTTCAAAAGGACCATAGTTGATTTAGGAGCATCCGGGTACTCTATTCATGCTCTGCCATTGCTAGACTGATTGATTTTATATGTTAATACCGTACATGTAGATGACAGCCAACTCATTGTCCATTTCACGTTGGACGAACTTATCAATGCGGAATTAACCTCATCACCGAGCCAACTGCATACGAGGAGGACAGCATACAAAATGACAAAACCTAGTAGCACATTACGCAATGTAAGGAGCATATAGTGCTCATGCTAACCGCCTACTTGGAATTCATAACTTGGCCGGAAATGATAGGAATGTTTAACCTAGTATGCAGGGCCACATGAGTTTCTGATTAGATACTCTGATTGCCACTCCCAGGTGTGCTTAGTGAGGCTAAAAATAATTCCGTTTTCGTTTCCTTGAACCCTTTCAGAGTACCATTTATGTATAGCTTGTTAATGTAGAGGGAATACAAGACGCATTTTTCTCACTCCACCAAATGTTCTAGCAAACTATTGAGTGAATAACAGCAGTCATTGTTTGGTACATAATACATTAAAGGCTTGAGCGATACCTGTGTATCCGCTTTCTATAACGCCATTCTTTGAACATTGATATCACAGTTTCACTTGTACAATTTAATATAACAAGATGCATCAAATAAAAAGAAGCACCGTGGATAACAAGATGCATTATATGTTAAAAGAAGCATTATATGTAAAACGAACCATCAGATGTAAAAAGATGCATCATATAAACTGTCTTGCTTAAGTTATGCAGATCACATTATTAGGTAACATAACAGGGACTGGGGGTCGAATGGACAATGTGAGCTGGTGTCACCAACTATGTATAATTGTCAGCAATGGCCTTATTAACTGATGTATACGTCCCCCATTAAATTATTTAGCGACCTAAATTAAGCGTTCGTGGCAAACTAACCAATATATAATGTAATATATAGGATATATTGATATTCAGGGCCATTGAGGTGCTGTTATAGAACCATGTTAGTATGAGACAGATGCAATTATGACGACCGGCTGCGCATTATGGCACCTTGTTGCATTAATTATCGGCGAGGGAGTTATGAGGCACATTAGCCCACATCTGATGTAGATTGCTATGTCCGGTGTGATCCATTAAGCATGAGTATACATACAATGAGTCGGCCCATTGATTGTCAGAAACGTTTACCCAATCATAGTCAAAGAAAATGGAACGTCTAGGATAAGCGCGTGTGTGACACGCTACATACAACAACCATCTAACCACTGTATATCTTGCCGCACGCGTCAGCTAACTGTCAGCGTGTGTTGCTAGTGTGGGTTCTCAGCTTGTATAAACACACAATCGATTATCAGATAACAGAAAAAACCAATATAGGACGCGATACAAATGGTTTGTTTCCAAGTATGGTTAGGGTTCTATGATTGCTATTCCGACAAATGAGCAATTTCTGCTCTATACAAAATTGACTTTGCGATGAAGGTGTGACTTTTGAAGTGATGCAAGCGGTTTCTGCCACGAAACCTCGGATGTGCGGACAGAGGCAAGTAAACAATGTTGGTAGCTCCCATTCGTTCATATCCCTTCCCTGTGTGTTCGCTTGTATGCGACGCAGTGCAAGAAAACCTGGAGGTTGGCGAAATCTTTTGGTTGATAGTTCGCATGTTATCTCGGAAATGTGTCGTTGTTAATAATTTCACGGTGACTTTCAATGAGCCTGAATGAACAGGTATGCTAACTGCGTAATGCTAGTAAGTATATAATAGTGGGTTAGGCGAGTTGAATTTATCAGGTTTGGCGAGTTTTATTTAAATGTCGTGTATAATAGTGAATATTGCGATTGAGGTAGATAATTTAGGCTTGATATGTCGAGTAAGACGGATAAGGCGCGCATGGGGAATACGACAAGTTGATGTAAGGAAACTTGTAGACACTACGATAATGGTAGAAATGGCGTTTATGGGGGCAATAGCGAGTATGGTGCTTATGATGAGTACAGTGCAGATTACGATCGGATCTAAAGGTGAGACAATAGTGAAAACAAGTGATATGGCATACCTTGTTCTTCATGGTGGATGCAAGAAATATGGCATCTCTTGATCTTGATGGTGGATGCAAGAAATATGGCATTCCTTGATCTTGATGTTGATTACAAGAAATATGGCATCCCTTGATCTGTATGGTGGATGCAAGTTATACGGCATCCCTTTATCTTCGTGATGGAGACGAGTTATATGGCATCCCTTGATCTTTATGGTGGATACAAGAGATATGGCATCCCTTGCGCTTCATTGTGAATGCAAGTCATACGGCATCCCTCGATCTTCATGGGGGATACAAGTGATGTTGCATCCCTTGATCTTCTTGGTGGATACAAGTGATATGGCATCTCTTGATCGTCATGGTCGGAGCGGGTTTTATGACATCATTTCATCGTCATGTTGGATACAAGTGATAAACATCCCTTAATTTTCTAGATGGATCTAAGTGATATGGCAACTTGTCATTTTACTGTTGAAATCTGTTTTATTTAGTTTTGTCGTTCCGTCGATAACGGTGCCTCCCTTAAGCCATGAACCACACAAATGCTACCTGTAATATCACGACGCGCTCTATAACTACCTCGCAATCAATATGTGAACTTCCACTTGGGTTACAAAATGTAGATTTCGTCAAATCGTCACTGAATAACGCTGAGCGCCTCACTGAGCAAAAATTCGAGCAAGGCCGCAAGAGTAATTTCCGTGAACAAAATGGCGACAGCCGAAGTAAGGATATATTTTAGAGACCGCACCACCGCGTAGGGACTTCAAGTTTAAGAACATTAAACTTTTGGTTTCCAAGGCGCGGTTGTCAAGCAGCTTGCCAGGCAACCTCGTTACAAATATGGGGCTGAGCAGTTTCTTTAAAGGAATCATCCATCGGCCAATGCATTTGGAACCCACCCCCTATCCCACCTTGCCATAAAAGGTCTGTGCTGCGAGCCAGTACAACCGAGATACTATGCCTGCGTCTATCGTGATGATACTAGACGAATGCTTTGCTGTGTTAAGGACGTATCAAGAACAGTTATCTTTGCTTAATGAGTCTGAAAGCTAGCGGGTTGTTACTTCGAAACTTAGTTATCATAAGGGGGCGGATCAGGTCCACTCAGTGAATTAACCATACATCATTGTCTCTCGTAGCACAGGCTCGGCTAACAGAAACACAATACAACATGCTTTGTACATTTTCACCGCGAGCCAGGGAAACTCCTGTGACACAGGCAGCATGATACAGTTGCACTATTGACATGACTACCGGCACTATTTTAGCAGTTGCAATTCATAGACTGCATTGGGGGTCAGTCATTGGAAAAAGGCACAATTATCTTATTCCCTTTGTGTATTATTTTACGTTCAACACCGGCTGTTAAACCAATTGTCACAGTATATCCTACAGAAAACCATATATATTTAGCTTTGAGTTCAGACGACCAGGAGACAAATAGCGATGGACGGTTTACAAAGCTTGTGTTGTTGTCCGAGTGGTACAAACAATATGGTTCCACCCGTTTAAATACATCCCTATTATTGCAATGCTGGATACACTAACGCGTTCTTCACGTCCCATATATACATAAGCGCGCCCATTGAACTCAAGGAATATAGAGATGTACCTTGATGTGTTAATAGCAAGCATTAACGGAGCCAATCATTTTAACATTAAAAGACAATGAAAATAATATAACTCAATAACATCAATGTTGAAAACTATCGTACGGAAAGAAATCATGGGGGCAAGGCCTAACCATACGCTGCGTAGCACGGTCGATAGACTCCAAATTCAAGCACATAACATAAAGATAACATGCGCTCGTATGTTTAATCTAATTATTCGGTAGGATTCTTGGACTGTAGTGGCCTCACACCGATGGTTGAATTGGGTTGACGGTATCGACAGTCCATCAGCCAGATCTATGTGGCAGTCTGAAGGTGAAAATGGTTTAATTGTTACCGGACCTTTTAAGGTAGGTTAGGAATGGGGTTTGATAAATGCACCAGTCAACATAATTTGGTTCGTGGTGCATGCCCAGTTCACTACGCATACAACGCTTGCTTCCGGATCCTGTCAACTACATTACAAACGATGTTACCACCCAGTTTCCACGACTCACTAGGTACTGAACATTGCACAGGTGCGGTTCGGTAGATCTACCAGTCAATCGAGGTCAAACAATAAAATGCACGCTATTCCAGGTATACAGGACAGCATGGGTCTTACCCATGCTTATATATGCCTGAATTACATGAGCTATCAGCTGCATATCGATATTTCTGTATTTAAGCGTGAATTCATATTTTTTATTCTGATAAATGAACGTTTATATGCCCTATTGGCAGGAAATTGTATTAGTTAAATTGAAGAGCATCCTTGACATCAGTATATAAAACGTGGATTCACGTTGACGCTCTGTATTGACCCACCAATCGGGCCTTAGAGTGATCCACTTAATAGGTTTGCGCATATACACAACTGGAATGCCACTTACATCTAAATATTTTAACTAACCTGCAGTAATTGAATTCCAATGCATTATTCAGTGTTGATAACACCATTGGAAAGTCCCAGCTGCCGAATGAATATTTTGTCTCCAAATGAGGACACACATCCTGTTCGTTAAGCATTGTGAGCTTTGACATTACTTTCCTGGAAGTGATGTTATTCCACCCGGCATAACACAGCTGGTATTATATAAAGGTCGCTAGCATTATGCTGAACAAACACCTAATCTCCGATGTATGGCAGTGAGCAAAAGTGACTCATTCAGAGATTAGTTTATTACGGGTCTCAAAAGCACAGCATCACATTTTATTCGCAATAGCGCGCTATCGTTGCGTGAACGGATGCATTTTGCTATCCAGATGCAACATTGGGATGGTACATCAACATGTTTAATCAATCTTGTCCGCAAAGCATTTGATGGAAATTAAAGATACGTTCGATAGCAACAACAGCGATGGACTCTTATACGGAGCAGTGCGCATTGATGACTGGTTCAATCACTGCACCAGTCTATGAAATCACTTGTAAAATATGTTGCTGCTTGGTTGACTTCGGCCTATGATAGCGTAGAGAAGGTGTGTGTACACATCGGAGTGTCTAAGAGTTAGAAAACTCATTTTCAATTTAGATGTTCTGAATAAATCTGACCAAGGAGTGATTCCTACGTAGTCCGTTACCCTTGGTGCAATCACATCCCAACACGAAATGTTATATTGAACCCCTAATGTACTGTGCTAGTGGCTCATCTTTCGTCATATGATGTACAACTGCCATGTGCAGTTGCCATGTGCGATTGCCATGTGCAGTTGCCATGTGCAGATGAGATTTAAACCCCAATATTTCGCTCGTCTGTCAGAAATGAATTTCAAACACCCTTTGGTCAGTGCCACTTAATATCAGTCGTCAGTAATTACGCAGTCAACTTATCGCCATAATACATGACTCCTCATATCTTAAACTAGCTGGAAACGCTAGTGCACATTTGTAGCCAATCTGCATTCCACCCAGCGTGATTTGCGAACCGGCCTCGTTGACTACTACTTATTATCTCGAGTGTTATTTTTAGCTGTAGGATTCTTATTCAGTACTTTCGAGTGCTTACCTCATTCTAACACCTATCATATGCTGCAGGGCTCTGAGAATTATGTCCACGCTTTGGAAATAATATATTTGTTATACTTTATATGGCTACATGGCATGGCGGTTGAGGCATTGGTTTCTGTGAACGTAAGCTTCTGAATTTGGATGCTATTTTTAATGTTAATCAGCCAAGCTCATGCTAACCATAATTGTTTGGATACGGTGCTCGTACATTCGCCCACAGATGGATTATCGATTGTAAATGTCGTATTCACAGAGAATGTCTGGTAAGCCAATACGATTGTCATGGTAATACAATAGAGTTGGTAAGTGATTGTGTTAATATCAATTTACCAACGTAATTTTTCTGTTCAAATTGACCGCACGTATAATTGAGTTTAGTGATGCAGTCTGAATATAACTGGGTCATGCAATCTGGTTGTGTTTCATCAAGGAAAATGATTAAGGCTGATATTAACACATCTATGTAATAGCATAATTGCCAAGGGTACAGCTGTGGTGTATATATTACATTTCCTGAAAGAGCTCCAATAGGCTAGTTTCAGTATTTTATATTGTTTGCGGCCCCATTCAAGGCAATCATGCTTGAGATGATTCATAGTCGTTTGGAAGTAATTAAGCTTTTGATTTACTTACAGTCAGGGAATACCAATAGAGATTACATATGCTGCGGCCATGTTTGAAGGGAGGTAGGTCTTTGTTACCATTCATCAGCGGCGTTACCTAAAGCGCCCTGTACTGAAGGAATTGGAAATGCATACCAGAGTAGATCAACGTCAATGCATATGCAAAGTATGTACCTATACACCAGGGAGAAACACTTTCTCGCTTATAACAGCGATAAATTGTTACAGTATCCACGTCAGTTTGGATTATTGATTACATTCTAGCAGATGACTCTGTATGTTACTGCAGGTAGTTTGAAATGCTATTCTGTTAGGTTGCAAATTAGCTACTGTCTTCTTAGCCCCTACATCAGTGTTATCCCCCGTGATCAATCATTAAGATTCGGTTTATAAAATGAACGGCCCTACGCCATTATAACAGGCACGGCACGAGAAGTGGGCTTTAAAATCAAAGTAGCACCCGGGCCAGTCCCATTGCAAAGCAAGATTTCTTGAGGGTTATTTAATAGATTGAGAGGTTATCATTTACAGTCTGATTGGTCCAGCGTATTCGAGTTTAGGTGATAATGCATTTTATGAGGGGACCACAAATTAACAACATTCAAATGTTGCTATTTGATTTGAGTACAGATTCCAGAGAAGTTCTCAGACGTGCAGCTTCCTTTTGTCATACAGCAGTGGGAGGCTGGTAAGGAACAGCATACCACAGCAGTAGTCTGTCACAGTTAGAGATATCGCAGCGTTATGCTATCACCATAAGGGATACCACTATCATCGTATGCAACAGTACGGCATACCACAGCCATATTATGCCGCAGTAATGCATACCACAGCCATTGTCTCCCACAGTAAAGCATACCACAACCATAGTCTGCCACAGTAAGGCATACCACAATCATCGTATGCAACAGTACGGCATACCACAGCCATATTCTGCCACAGTAAGGCATACCGCAGCCATAAGGCATACCGCAGCCTCACAGATCATACCATTCGAACCAATCTTACATTTACATGTTCTTAGACCCATCGTCATTATACTTGTTTCTGACCATATAAAAACAACATATATGATCTAGCTTACTTGTGAAAACACGAACTGAGTTGGAGTTAGTACAAGACATCGGAATCTACGACTACCACTATTTTCCACTAGGTATGCGTACAAGTATTTGTGTATAATTGATCTCAGATTTATATATTTGGGTTTTTTTTCATTAGAGCAACGCAATTCTACATACTTACTATTTTGGGCGACCTTACGCTCATATCCTGACGTACATGTGCAATATTGGTGACTTGAAAAGGAATGTTAATCATGGAATTGAGGAGCATGCATGCCGTCTCCGATACTGAGTAAAACGTTTAAGAAAAGCCGAGTGCAAATATTTTTCTACATTGGCCAAATAATTGAATGCTTATATCGTCTAAATTCCACAGTTGCAATGCTCTAATACCATTAACGTTTTGTGATTGGATAGCCGGTTGCAACAGTTTATATTAACATTTGAATGTTGGTACCAGTCCAATTTGCGCATTCGGCGTCCATCCCTTAATTGCAGTAACATTTTTGTTATGCTTATCGCCTTGTGCAATAACCTCACTTACCAGGAAATGATCTAATAGCGGTCGCAATTCTGACGTAAATGAGAGCATTACACAGAATAAGTCCAATCAGCATCTTTCGCTCCTACGACGTAATGCTAATATGTTTTATTCATGAACAGGCATATTGCGGTCCGCTGTTATGCTACTGAGTTATCATAAGCTCAACACAACCAAGTTTGCCAAGTCCTGCTATTGAAGATTTAAGGTCCGCTTCCTTTCCTGCACAATTGTGAAAACGACTGGGAGTCCTATTTGTTCCCTGCAACCGGGTATCAAATGAAACACGTTGGTGCATAAGTTTGCATACACTGTAAGTCGATATTTACATTACCTATAAAATAAATCCGCAACATCTAATCTTTTTTAAACCTTTAGCACTATTTAGGATTAATTGTACTTGATAATTCCGAGTCCTCCTCTCAATCAAACCCCACAAGCTATTTGGATAATGCAACCTGCACATATTAACCAGGCCATCATTTAAAAAAAACTCTAGTGCATTATTTGTGATCACATAGAACTGGCGCGCACAATAATCTTAAAACGCTGAATGTATAATGTTTTGTCCAATAACATTGTCTGATTACATCTCAACTTCATCTACATTTAACCTCACCTCCCTCTTCTTCCCTTTCTACTCCTCCCCTTCCCTCCGCTGTGCTACATACTCGGTCTTAATGAATGCGATATTGTCAAATGATGGTTCTGTCCATCTTTTTCCAGATAGACGTCTTGTGAAACGGGTACATCAGTTAGGGTGTGGCCTAGATGGCCAATGATGCTTCATTTGGTTTGCTATCAGCATCAACTGAAAAATCGTTTATGGCGGCATATAGGTCACAAATAAAATCGTCATTTTTATTTAATTTATAAAACCCAATATGGAATCTAGCCCTCAAATGTTTCATAGCTTATATTGACCGGAATCTGATCAGACTTCAATGTTTGCAAAGATAACAATCAGGGAAGCTGTCTTACAAATAGGAACATTGCTGTACGCCGCATTATTATTGCTACTTCTCACACAATCAGCATACTGAAAGAAATTTCTCCCAATTTTGTCCATTACAAGCCACACTAAATATTGAGATAACTGAATATGACTGGCTCTGTACAAAAAACTTATCTCTGAACTTGGCAAAAGCTGAATGCACGTGATTCAAAAAATTATATACCAAAAACTGGTCTAATGTAATTGCACAATTTGTAACAATTCCTATACAAGAAACCAAATCATGACAATTATTGTGATTCTTGATAAGGTTAAACACGACTTGCATCAACATACATCAATTATGCTATAAAATGCATTACTAGTGCCTCAATGCCATTATATATCAAAAGCAAGCAAGCCATTTGCATTGTGACAAAACAAAAACTAATCCTAATTCAAACACAATATTCAAGCAACTTAAATTTATCAAGTTCGTGAATCTCTTTAAGTGCTACCAAAATATATTTCCACTCCGTATGCACAGATAGCAAACATCCACATCCACAAAACTAGACATGCTTAAATATAATTTGTCACAAATAATACAAAACACAAAAAAAGCCCCCCAAGCACAATTGAGAATATTTCACAACGCATTTTTCAAATGATAGAGACTAAAAGTATATGATCAATCGCAAAACAATATAAACACCATTGCATAAATATGTATGAGGCAACTAGCACACGAGTACAATGTCATGTGTGTAATTAGTCTCAAGAATATTTTCAAACTACGACTAATGCCACCGGAATCATTTAATAATATAACATACTTAACTCTAATTGCCACCTCCCCCAAACCTATACACACGAAATAATTCCGTATGATTTAGCAACAGGCCTGTTGTCTTTGATGGGTCTCCTGCAACAATTCATTTGTGTGTAATTTTCTTCATCTATTTACATGAATATTTTATGAGTTCACTTATAGAAATATATTAGTTACAAAATCTATAACAGTTTATTGGTGTTTTTGTTTTAACAAATTGATTCAACAACATTCATATAGTGACAAAACAAACATGTAATGTTTATTCAAGCACAATTTTCAAACAACATAATAATCCCAAAGTTCAAGAATTTCAAATGTTGCCAAAGTAGCAAACATCCACCTCCATAAAACTAGACAAGCACATCTTTTCTTTCAAACGATGGCTAATGCCACCGGAATCATAACATGATATAGGATGTTTCACTTTATATTACCAACAACATCCCCTCCACCACCCGCGTCTCGACCTATACTCTCAAAATAATTGAGTATGATTTATTTGAGCAGATGGTTCTCTCGATAGCATCAAGCCGATTGTCTTAGATGGGTCTCCTATCAATTCATTTATCAGTTCACTTATAAACATATATTGATTACAAACAGGTTTTATAACATTTCTGTTTGGCTAACACAGAAATCTGAATCTGAATCCAGAAAATTTAATATGGATGGCCGAAGGCGCTATTTAGTAGCAAAGTACGACTAACACACGAATACAATGGCCTATCGCTAGCGCAATTTCCAAATGCAAATCACTTCAGCGTATGCGGTCAGTTCGTGCTTATCAACTAATCGCATGACCATCAACACATCCTCCTGAAATCATATCCTTGAACGCCAGTTAATGCATATGAGAGCAGCCATTGTTTAGTTACATACAAGGACAGGTAGGCTTATGGCAATAATCTGACTAGGATAATGTACCGCCATATTGATTTACTACTGGCACATTACCTAGGTTGCTGCTTATAATATCAATCGGGAATACTCAAATGACGTTGCACCGAAGCGCTTGTTACTGAGATATCAGCGCATAGAATGTCGTATTAGTCAATAATGTCTTCCTAGACCTCACTTATCCCAGCCTTTATTTCACACAATGAGCCTCCACCTGGTTTTAATCCTGACCCTGCTATAACAGCTTTGACCACACCTCGTGACCACAAAACTCCACACTGCCTCATGAACTAATACCACGATATCACTTCATGACCCAACAGATGACAAGTCCAATCAAATATGGAGCCTTATGATAATGAGATCATTGCACTCCACTGGAGCTTTCGTGTATGCGCTTTATCCACACAAAGTATAATTTTACATCGTTTTATGCTTATTCTTACAAACAAGGACGCAATGAACGTTAGCGGATACGTGACGGAGTCTTGCTCTTATATAAAGGTGTGCTGAGCCATCATTGTAATAAGCTTTTCCAAGGTGCTTTAAGTTATGCTCTCTCTTATAAGCAATCAAAGTTAACCGATGCAAAATGGAGGTTTATCGATATATAATCAACTGCTACTCACATAACCCGCATGCACCACCCGTAGTCAATCTTTGTATGTATGTATGTATGTATGTATGTATGTATGTATGTATGTATGTATGTATGTATGTATGTATGTATGTATGTATGTATGTATGTATGTATGTATGTATGTATGTATGTATGTATATGTATGTATGTATGTATGTATGTATGTATGTATGTATGTATGTATGTATGTATGTATGTATGTATGTATGTATGTATGTATGTATGTATGTATGTATGTATGTATGTATGTATGTATGTATGTATGTATGTATGTATGTATGTATGTATGTATGTATGTATGTATGTATGTATGTATGTATGTATGTATGTATGTATGTATGTATGTATGTATGTATGTATGTATGTATGTATGTATGTATGTATGTATGTATGTATGTATGTATGTATGTATGTATGTATGTATGTATGTATGTATGTATCAGAAGAATGTACGTTTGGGCAAAATGCCTGTGTCTGCTACTTACGATAATGCCAATGTAATTTACTTCGCCAAGACGTGATCAGCAGAATTACTACAATCGTGTGATCAACATCAGTTTGTAAGTAGCTCGCGAACGTAAACGATACAATGAGGTCCAGACAGCGAAGGAGCTCCAACACACCTGTTTGCATAATATCCCATAACTCTGAAAGAGAGGCTGGATGGTGATTGACTACTTCCTGCACACTGCTGATATCGCTGTGTTATGCTCTCTGTAAATAACCCCGCCTGTGATAAAACTTCCCAGCCACCTGCGCTGCATGAGCAATTTATATTCTGTCACGCCTATTAACCGATGAACGCTTTCTGTTTACTATGCCAATCGCCACACATGGCCAGCAATTGGGTATTACATATTGTTATTTTACAGCACCCTGCATTTGTGACTAGGTTGCAACCAACTATTAACATGTGGCAATCAATATGTCACGCAAAGCTAACATGAACCCCAGTATTCAGATTCAGCGGTGTCCATATTTACCCTTGTTTAGAACATTGTTCACAGGTAATTAATCACCATTCCAATACAAGAACTGTCTTAAGCTGTTTTACAATGCATCAGCGACAGTTTGGACGTTTTATGATGTTTAAATTGACTCTCTGACTCGGCTGATATACGTCTATTCTGCCATCGGAGATATATTTTATAGCTCGACTGTGTATGCTGCGCATAATTTGCAATATCTAACCTAACGTTTTGTTTTCCTATCGTGCCATTCAATTTCGCTTTGCATTGAATACTAAGGCTCGGGCGCCATCATTCACAGTACTTCAATAAGATAATTTTAACACTAATGTTACTGAGTGGTATTGTGTTTCTATTCTATCATAGGAAAACGACTTAGCCCGTTGAAGTTTAGTTCATGAGATCATATGTATGCATCTTGGTCGATTGTCACTTTACCGTGAAGACCGACTCCAGCTAGCAATTAATTTATTCGTTTGGTTCAGTGGGTGCGATTAACCATTTTAAGGGATCGACGAACACAGGAATGTCTCAAACTATACCATCATAGTGGTGCAGCCAATGCGTGTCAGTCTGAGCATGTGGAATAAAATTCTCTTTCTTTCGCACTATTTTCCAAGTCCAAAAACACGCTCTTGACTTTGTGACAGAATGAGCCTCGGGTGAGGATGGGTGCTTGTTAAACAGGATTTTGGTCAGGGGTTTGTTATCGGCTGAAAAAGGTCAAATATGTCCGGATTTGTGTCAGTTGAGGAATGGCATTAGAGATTTCTTGCGTGGAGGATTGAAAATTCTAGCCATCACATTATCGGGTTTCCGTCGCCGCCGCTAGGAGGGCCACGGTCGTGCACAACGATTTTGGACCGGAACGGGAGGCATGTTTCTCTGCATGTCAAGCTATCAGCGCTACGTTATCACTTTACAAGTTGCTTTTTTAGATTCCTGCGTTGCTGCGCACATTCTTGTTGCGTGTTTCTATAGCTGTAAAAGACATGGAAGACGTCGGCGAAGGTGTCAAGCATATTCTGAACTTTTCGTGGGTGATTTATTTGATAAGACTTCATTGTCAGCGGATCACGCATTGTGGGAATAACCTACGAGGCCAGGTATGTGAGTTGAGATTCAAAATAATTGAAAGGCATCTCGTCATATGCGTTTGCGTCACTGTTTGATGCACTCAATGAACTTCACCAATGATCTTCACTTTTGATGACACTGCAAACATTTGCAAAACTTGTAGATTAAGGCAAATACAGCTGGTTCTCGTGAGTACTAATGCCTCATATACGCTGTTATTGACGCTAACCAACGCGTAACAGCATTATTAATTGACAGGATGGATTCTAAACTATGCTGCTGATGAGGTGAGACAGTTAATTTCGTAATTTAAAGAAATGCTACTCTTTTTTCAGTACACATCAGTAAATAGGCAAATATTCTTTTGTGAAGAAATAGAACGCTAGCAGTCGTCATTATAGTTAAAAGCCTACGGATCCAGTGATCACTATGAATATGGAATTGTGGTGACCAAGATCAAATATATTGGCGCCATTTGTAAAACACAAGTACAATAACTATTCTTGCTTAGCTGTAGGTTCAAAGACTTAGACTCTGGTCTGGAGGGGGGGGGGGCAAATAGCATGTGTGCTATGTCTCAAATCGTAAAGTCATAACGTAAAGTCATGGTTGGTTATAATGGCATTGTGTTGTGACAGAACAAAGCGGGTTAACAGCACCTCAATTAAGACTCAAATGTCAGTACCCGTTGTGAACACCCTTATCTTTCGAGTCACCAAGCTTATGTACTAACACCTGGTGTAGTCCCTAGCAACGGAAGCATAAGTCTGTATTTACTCACTTTGAATGGAGTATATAAGAAAGGTCTATAAACACATCACAGGTCACGCTCTGGAGCGGGATCGTTATATCTAATAGAATCTGGCGAGCCAGTAGCATCGCATTTAACGTACTGGACCACTAGCTAGTAACTAACAAACGGGGAAAGCATTGTTGAGCAGGTTCATTAAAGTCGGGCAATAGCGTGAACCATTATGCTTATTGACATTCATCATGTCGTGTATTAATTGAATAAATCAACAAGCATGGAAACTTTCATGATTTTCCTTTCCTTGACGATTATAGGATGAACAAATATGAACTCTAAATTGGCAGTAACATTGAAATCATAAGCCAGATACATTGAAAGGCGTCGTGATATCGAGATAGCACATGACGGATGAGATTTGACATGACATCACTTCATGTGTGACCGTCCTTATCAATTAGATATTATGTAATAACTGCAGAAAGCGTCGTCAACCAGTGTGGAGTCATAATGCAACACCCCCCTCCCCCCTTAAATACCTAACCGTGATATCTGAAGAAACGGCCACTATCCAAATTAAATAGTCCCGGTGTAGCAAGTAGAGCCCTTTGAAGTAAACATTCCCAACCCGTCATATCCAATAACATAACACATAAGCCCGTTTGATCTTTATTAAAGCCAAAGGTGATTGTACCTCCTCGCTTGCTGACGACGCCACACATTTGTATAAATACCTCCGTCCCCAGAAGTTAAAAAGACATTCAGCATTGGGGCAACGAAACAGTCACCGTCGTACGGACCTAGTTGGAAGGCCAGCTCCGTACGGCACATAGAAGTTTGGAATTCCAGCTCAGCAGTAGCCTCTGGACATCACCAGAGTTACTCCATACCACAGTTTTGTAATATATATATTCGGACTTGCGGGATACGGAATCCGTAACCCATCATTCAGAAATAAACCTCCTTTTTCTAGTTACCATTCAATTGACGTCTCATCTTCACCACTGCGACCATAAAGACTACGACGTTCACGGTTAAACATGGATTAACACGTCGTGAGGCGTTTTCAGGCAAACACCGGGTCCATGTTACAGTATTGAGCTTAAATACTAGACCTTTGTCATGCTTGCATCTCCTTCTATCCACTAGGTACTATGAACAACACCTTCACAGAGCACGAGTTGTTCCGTTAACATAACCTGGAATGAAAAGATTGAATGCAAAATACAGAATTTGACATTGGACGTGAAAAGTACATTAGCTGATTCAGTCATGGAGAATATCATTTAAGGCCTCGGTTCATAATATCAACCTGGTCACGAAATCATGTTATATTATCTCCATCGTGACATACAACCTAAATGAATAAATGAAATTCTAAACATCCTAATTTCGTATCTAAAAGCTTCAAATGTCTCAGCTCATATAACCTGTATAAAAATTATTGATTTAAATAATCGCCTGTCATATAAAAAGACCCCACGCTATCCGAAAGATGGGCCTGTGTCCATTTCTACTACTCTATTCACAGTGCACTGTTGAGTTACAGGCCCTGCTCAGGCACGCAGGAAAGCCGCAAAGTACGTCACCAAAATTATCATGGATATCTTTGAAACATTAGATTTGCAGTTGACAGCTTCCTGTATGTAAAAAAGAGAGTTAATGGAAATATTATTGGGGATCCATTCCCTAACAACGCGGGCCATTCAAGAGATGACTTCCGACATTGGAGTCTTCAGTCGATACTTTGGACGTCATTCACATCCGAAACATAACATACTTACTCCCTGATATCGTCAAAATCCCCGTCGATCATTAATTCCACACTGTTAGCGTCAGACAAGCAGCCATTGTGACGACTTGCTCGATTCAAATGCACATTTAAAATTGAATTCCTCTTACAACAGATGAACGATAAATGATCAAGGTGATCAATGATATATATTTCGTCTATCTGCAAGACACCTAACTGACACGTGTCATGCTTTGTGAGTCCAGCAGTGCCGGCATAGTATGGCCGAAACAATTACTCACACATGAAATACAGGGGAAAACACACTTTTTGTATAATATTATGCCATCTGACCCTCAAGAGCCGATAACATCAACTGAGGAATCATGCACACGGGGCAATACTTAATTTATTGCGGGCGGTCACATTGATAGAAGCTGTACAATTATCATCTTCTGTTTTGTTAATGATATTTGTGGCTATAGCAGAAGAACCGCTTGCATATATGTTGTTCAATGAATGGGATAAATCAATCCACCAATTCAGCTAACTTAAATACTTGGGCTTGTGTCATATTTATTGCCATCTTGTTTTCTTTTTCTTTTTATCTACACAGATGCAATTGACAACAATTAATCACAGCTGTTCGATTATAGACACATAAATGACTTTGAATGCATGAACTATCTCGTCCAATTTGCATTCTTCAGCCAAACTGCCTGACTCAAACTTTTAATTTCATCATAGAATTGAGAACTTGCATCCTTACCATCTTAAGATGTCGCCAATAATATTAACTAATTCACCTAAGCTGCGTTTATCTCGTGTGGCTATATAAAAGATAAACAATCCATTATTAACCTCCTGAAGAACGTCTCTGATGCTTATATCTGACTAAGGAAAATACGAACTGTCGGTGAAGGCGACGATCTAGCTTATGGACCATATGCCTTTTCGCATTAATATGTTATGCACGGGTTTCGAGAGCATTAATCTCTTACAACGATAATGAGAATTAGTTTTATAAAGACAAATCATTGATGGATGGCCATTTACGAGTGACTGAAAATATTGCATCAATCAGAGCTAAGAGTTCCACTGAGGACTTATGAGGGCTTGTAATTGGCCAAAACTAATACTGACAGATATATATGGTTAGGCTCGTAAATGTGTGGTGGATTTTTGATTCACGGTAGTTTCCAATTTACCATAAAAGCATCGCAGCCTCTATAGTACCTATTTCCAGATACTGGTACTAGGTGTAAGTGTCTGAGACAGGTCGATGTCGCTTAGACTCATTATGTAATGCCTCGGACGAGCTGCATGTCAGCGATCTCATCAACGACTGCATTATTACATCAAGGGCGAATGTTTTACGGGTTCATTTTAAAAATACAGACAATTTTCGTACGCCGCACATGGAGATCGTGTTTTTTATGCTCATACAATCTTTCTTCAATTCACAATCACAAACCTGCAATCAGCAGTGACTAGCTTTGACACAAGATTCAGAAAACGATTCAGGCGTATTTGGCTGCAAAAGATAATTAAGTAATGGCGTTTAAACGATTTGTATTGCACCCAAAACTCACTGCAATCAACCAGTAATGACGATTATGCACCAAAGACAACCAGCAGACATCAAGACGCGTTAATCTTGCCAGTCAAAGAACACACTTTGGTGGGCCAAAGCCTCACAAACGACATGCATGTAAGGAGAAGCGTTTGTTGCATCCAACAACTAAATTCCTGAGCTCTCTTCTATAGCTTTCACATATGAGGAACACCCTTGAAAGCTCGTTCTATTTGACAGGTAAGAATCCTCGATGACCAATCTGTCTGCTTCCGCCCGTCATGCTTAGGCATATAATTGATGATATGGATGATTGGTGACACTTTGTAAGCATGGACCACAGTCTGCAAATTAAGCTCGCTACTCTGGGCGCTTATATTGATGTCAGAAGCAATACGCATTCAGAATTTCTCTTTGAAGGATACTCGGTCAATTCAAATAAAAATCAACTTGAATCTTTGACAGACAATTTTGTCTCTTCAAAATTAAGACGTGGGTACAAAGAGGCAATGCAGTGACTTAGATGAGATTCATGGACGACAGTGATGGATAGAATGGGAGGCGCCGGACGTTAAAGAGAATTATCATATCCTGTGGGAAGCAAAATATTTTACTTTTAAACGACCGCTATAACCTGGAGTCGCGACTTTTGTACGACTCCGGTCAATCTTCAGCGTGTTCGATTTGGGTTGTGATTTGCTTTACTTGGTCTTGGCTAATCGGGGGAATTGAAATGGATTTCTAGCTCCCAGAGAGAGCTCCCATTGGTCGTCAACATCCGTAGGGAGCAGCAGCGCTAATTGAACTTCCATGCAAATATTCTGCCGTCGACCATTATCAGAGGATAACGCATTAATTTATTGAGAGCATTTGCCAAAGATCTGAAGTAAGGCAAATTTAACAGTATCTCGAGCATGAGTGCACTTACACCATGGTGCAGGCCACAGTACTGACGATACCAGCTATGTCTAATTATCATGCTGGCAGCTGATGGTTCACCTGGGGCTGACAGGCTTACCGCACACATGGGGCATATGGTGCACCTGGTGACTTGGCGCATGCATGCATGCATGTCTATCAGTACTTAATGTACATTTTGGCGGAGCATTGTACAGATATCAAAAGAGGTTAACTTTAGCATATTGAATGTCATGGGCATTGGTCATCTGAGATCGCAGGAGAGCAATGCCGATAAAAACATGCATTGGGGAAATTACAGGGTTAAGGTTGGGGGGTTTCAGAAGCGTAAAAGAAGGAATAAGAGTGGGTAAGCAAGTCCGAGATTAGGATGATGACAGTGGTTGTTAGGCAAATTAACCATGCACATGTTTCATAGTGCAGGAAGGTCATTTTCTCGTATATTAATTTGGGTCCAGTCCACGCAAGAAGCTGTTTGTGCTGCATGCCTGATTTGTTCAACCAAGGAATCGCAGTTGATTGCCTCTCATGTACTGCTTCACACAATTTTGGAAATGGAAAAGTTGGTATTAGATTATGAAAATGCCCCAGCATTGGCCTGGAAGTGTATGTCAATACTTCTGTAATTGTTGTAATTGTTACAGACCCTGTTCATAGACACTGGCGTCTTTATATTACAAGTTATCATGAATGTCCATGAAAGCATCGAATAGTCAGTTAACATAATCCCTGTGATTTTTTGTGAATATATCGCCGCGGGCTCGTTAATGAAACTTTGGTATGCACTAAAGTATGCTTGAATAGATTTTACACACCAACATCATGATTGTGGCCCTATGGCGATTCTCACCGTATTGTTTCTGTGTGTTTTTCATTGGCCATATTGGTTACTTTATGTAAAATAGCCTAAATCACGAAGCGTAACCATCTTCACCATACACCATAGCGACCATCAGTGTAAGAGATATGTTGCGTTATAACAGTACGGGACTGAAGCGACTCTTCATGATTACTCTTGTTACAAATTGTTCAATTCGCGCTTGAATCCAATGAGAATGTGTATAATGAGTAGCATGTTCCGGTTGCATCCATGTTTTAGCTGTTATTTCCTTCCACTAAAGTAACATTGTGGGTCTGTGTGCTAAGTGTTCATGCGTCCTAGATATTAATACTGTGCGTGTAAGTTGCATGAATAGTTGATTGGCCGCTCGAGATGGCATGCATGATCGATCAGATGAATACTGCAGACTAGACTTTGTACTAATGCTAATTTAAAAGAGAAAAAAAATAAAGCATGAAAGTTAGTGGATGCTGAATAGAGTTTTGGCATAGCATGGATCTCCTTCAATTACATTAGACAGTTTGAAATTCAAGCACTCAATTATAATTAACCTAATTACAATTATCGCCCTAAAAAACTACTGTTTACGAATACATATGGGATATTTGTCGTTATGTAAATATCTTTTTGCAGTCCCCAATGTAATATGCCTATCAGGAAAATGCAGGCCACTAGTTCAAAATTAAGCGGTTAAATGTGAATTTGTTTGGAGTCCCACATGATATAGAAATTGTCCTTGCTGGAAAGGCCATGCCTCTTTTGTGCCTTCTCTATTTCGTTTTGATCTAGATCGCTGAGACAATACTAATAATTGACTCAGCATTTTTATTGTATCATTTAATCATCCCATATACTACAGTAAGCTTATTATTATTAGCTACTTAAACAACCATGAGTGTTGCATGGACGGCAATCTAAAGACTTTATAAAGGCTTTCTATGAAAACGAAAATTATTTGTCCTTAGTCGCATATATAACTCTTTTGCTGTACGATATATTTCAAAGTAAAAACTCAGTATAGGTCTTAAAGACATCCTATAAAACATACATAAAAGTGGGCTTTATGTGCCACAACAAAAGCGTTTCGTTCTTCAGTTGCTCATAACTGAAACTGATGAATAAGTGCATTATGAATTGAAAATCGCATGTTTGTTTGATTTTATTTTGTCATTGTAATTATAGCGATTTGGCCGATGTTATGTTATGTAAGAAATCTTTAAAGATATATAGGATTCAGTAAGATTAGGTATCATTTAAAGAGTTAAACTCTAACCATATCAACTAATACTGCCATAAACGAAATTGCTCCTTTTCGATGGCGAAACTATAAAATATATGCAACTCTGCCTCATACCCTGCCATCGTTGCGATGCGACTGCCTAACTTGACTGCATGTCTGCAACTAACGGCTGGGTAGTGAAAGCTGATTAACCCATCAAGCACTATTCATCCCTCCTGGACTCCTAACTAATCACCTCCAGCTGTCCACTTTCACATATGCTTAATTTTGTCATGTGTTGTTCATGTTGTCCCAGGATACTTAGAGACTATACTGAATGTCTTACATTATATAACGACTAGCTGTAATGTCGTGGCCCATAACACCATGGTTGTCATGGGCACAGTTAACAGTTAGAATTTCTTCTGCTCCCTCAAGGAACTATTAATCCGTTGGGCCTATGGCACCCATTAAGTTGCTGCCCCTGAGCCAGCAGATAGAGCAAAAGATGTTTAGGGAACCTTTGGTGCAGCCCTAGATAAAATGCAAATGGCAACTTAATTAAATTCATTACAGCTTCTGGGTTTAACAGCCTTTCCGACTAAAAGACACAGCCGCATGAACAACTGTGAGTAGAACATTATTGTTCTGGTTTGCTATGACTGACCATATTTGCAGAATAAGTATAACTGTGTGGCAAATCTGTGTCGCGTATTTGGTAACTGAACACATATCATACAATAGCGAATATTTGCTTTCCTAATTAGTTATCGTCAGCCAGGTCACTTGCAGATGATAGCACGTTCTACTTTGGTTTGATGGAACACGACTGGCAGTCGGTAAGCTAGTAGATCAGTAACCAAAGTACCCCAAATTGCCCACAAATAATCCACGGCTTAAACCAGGTGTAATAATGTAATGGATTCAGGTCGGAAGGCCACAAATGTGGCTGGTGCATAAAGCCTGTAGATTACTGTTGCTTGCAAAAGTCATCACAAGGCATATATGTATGCAGATATGTGTTATAGATATACCATATCGGACATACTCTCATCTTGTTTCTGAGCCAATTTATGTTTGGAACACGGCCGATTCGTGATGTTTATTGCTAATTGTATTGCCGCCCACTCCCCTGCCCCCCCCCCCCCCTTAGCCCCATTTACTACAGACATTCTGTCCTTGCTGAAAGCTAACCGCTTGTAATGCACATTACCCGCGTAGTTGAGGTAATATGGGATCATATCTAATTATGTTCGGCTTTATTTTATCTATATATTGCGGTTCGGGAAGCGGTTTATGCAGACTGAAATTTTTACACATCGTTTAGTTTGATAGCATATCTATAAATGTTTGTTGGCACATGGTGCTTATACTAGCAGTTCAAATATCTTGTATATTGATTTGAGAACAAACATTAGCATGCCATGACTTTTGTGACGCGGCCAGTTTTTTTGAAGAATCGATTCTATTTTACTGTGTTATCAATTTAAAAACTACAGTATAAAGAGCAATGAATTTCTACTTTGATGTTATTCAATCATCGCAATCATTCCATTCAACCCGTTTCTTCCTTGCTTAATGGGTTCTTATGGTCAATATATTTTTTTATGTTGAATCTGTCGTGATACATTGGATTCCCCGAAGCATTACACTTTTTCAGTTATCTTATCAAGCGGGAAGAATAATAATTTGTGAAATGTCTGACAAACACAGATTGAGAAGCATACACCACATGCTTAAAAATAGCATTCTCACGTCTTCCAGCAAAATGAGCCCATATGCGCGACCTGTGTATCAGAACCATGGTATTTACTGCGGTAGATATATCCCGTATAGGCAAGGTATATTTCTGCTATTGATAGTGTACCTTGAAATGCCTATATAGGATGTCTTTTCTTTTCCACTGACAGGAATGCTGGTGGATTGTTACTAAGCTAAAATATGTGTGCTAGCTTGCGTTTTTGGACTGAAGGCGACATGTAAACAAAGGGACTGTTCCCTTTGCAAGCGGTGATATTATACCATTCGCACTTAGATTTAGTATATCGCCACTGCATAATGCCACTCGCACATAGTAGATGTTATCTGAAGTGACACAACAATTCACCACGTAATAAGCCATTTGCCTCAATACAAATTGAACAGTCAGATGTGAATGCTTTTATTATCTGTTGATAAGACAATGCAGTTTTCTCAGGTAAAGAACCGTATTAGTTGCTTCTAAGTAGTTCTAGTTTTTGTAGCTGTATTCAGTAAACATATGATTGATAACATAACACATATATTGCTATTTCTGAATGGGCTGAATAATATCGGGTTATCACCTGTTTCGCAACATTTTAAATGTACTACTGCCCAAATAATAGTACATGGGTCAATGAAAGACCTGTCGAGCTGGTTTTTTTCCTATAACATGTAGACGCCTTTAATACACGTTTGAAACGTCGTACTTTTAAGCAGTACTATGTGAATGCTGGATGTACCCTATCAACATGAAATCACCGCATTTATTAGTTCCTTCCCGTTCCTGTACGATAGTTCTGCTCGTGCGCTAGTAAGCTTTTGTGGTTTTGAGCTGCCATATAATTGGAGTTGTTTCTGTGTGTTGTATTTTCTGGAGTGTGGCTGCTCGCTGAGTTACAGTCTGTCTGACTAAGGCCGCACACCCCTGATCATGTATCATTACAAGATTTGAATAATAAATATTATTCTTGCTAGAAATCTGATAGCTCATAAGAATTCAAAATCTTAAAGGACAGATGGTAGCATGCAAAGATAAATGACTTGATGACCTTTCATTATAATCTTTGATTTATGTCTCCTCAGGTAACTGGATCAGCAGTAATAATGGGTGTGCAAATAAATAGGTCACTCTTTTTTAAAAAAAGGGCGATTTCGAAAATAATTGCCTCGGCCTTATGGAAAGTTTGCTGCATTCGCTGCCTAAAACTTCCTAAATCCATAAAAATTCATTTATAATGCAATCAAATCCGCGTTGTACTTATTAACGTTGACAACATTCTGTGTCACTATTGTGAGCATTATTATGAGTTTAAAGTGTGGTTCTATATTTATATTCCGATAAATAAGCGTATTTTGGTAACCGCAACAATATGTTACTTATTGGTAGCAAATTGTTGGTTGAAAGATTAGAGAGCTTCATCGTCACTTGCAGTAGACAGTAGTATATTAAATGTGGTGTCTAGTTGACTGTGTGGATTGACCAACCTATCGGGCTTGTGTACAAGCTACTTTATAGAGTTGCAACGATCCAAAACTAGAATGTCATTTACATTATTCAAAATGAGAGAAACAAACCCTGTTGATTTGAGCATTGTATGCAATTTCATATCTTACGCAAATAGGAAGTTATTCCTCTAGGTATATTACTTCTTGTATTTTTCACATGTCGGTAGCACTGCACAAGTCAAAACAATTTAGCACCGCTTCATGGGAGTTTGCAAAAGTTGACCCATTCAAAGATTGGTTTATTTCGGGTATAGCATCACCTTATTCACAATAGCGCGCTATCTTTGCGTAAAGAGATGCTTTTGCTGTACAAAACTCTTGATTAAAGATTCATTGCCTATCACGCTGAATTACAAATGAAGAGATGGATGGAAATTCCCAACTTGTTATCTGTACCACAGCGAACACACGTTATAAGGCTGACCTAAACACCAAGCCTTTATGAAGCCCCTTTAACATTGCGTCCAATGCTCTTTTCACTTTTTGAACGATGCTTATTCTAGCTTTGCTGTCAACGATTGGGCGCTAAAATCATCTTTGTGACGAAAGTGCTCGTGATGAATCCTATGAGTTAAATTAACGGTCGAACAAAGGTTCAGATATTAAAATTGCATTAATCATCAATGCAGGGAATTGAATATATATGAACTAGAAACCTTCTTCAATTAATACGTAAAAATGGTGCCAATGCATCTACACACGCACACACACGCACACATACATACACACACACACTCCGGCACAACGTGGATCGGTTCTGAAATTGACACCTGGCGTGTCCTTTCTAGTTAGATGGGCTGTGTGGCGTACTGTGCTGAAAAATTACTCCTGATATGTCTACCTCGGTAATATTACAAACTCCTTATACTTTGGCAGTGTAACCGACTATTCTTAATGTTTTTGACTACATAATCTACATTTAGGTGCACCTTTGCACCTATCTACAAAGTACCAAGATCTGTGGTCACAGCAACACACAGAACTAAGCCTCCTTGGCATTGTTACAACTCTGCATCCTGAAGTCACTTACAAGCAAGGACGACTCTGGCGTTGTCACCTATAAATGGCTTATAAGAGATCGTCGAGCAGTTCGTCATTCCCTATTGATTTAACATTGTTCTTGAATCACTTCAATCACTATCCCATAACAATGTAATCTTATCATTATTAGCTATTACAACCAGCATGTGTGTTGCATGGAAGACAAACGAGTGACTACATTTTCGGTATGAAGGTTATCCATGTAACCGGAAGTTATTATCGATGGTCGCATATAGGACTTTTTGTTATACGCCGACAGGATTTGAGATATTTTTAAGTAAAACCTCAGTATATGTTTTAAAAACAGCCTAAAAAAGTGGGGCTTAATGTGACATAACAGTTCTTCACGAATGAAACCGCCGAATAAGTTCACTATGATATGCAAATCGTGTGATTGTTCGATTTTATCTCAAAGTGTGTCATTGCAATAATAGTGATTCTACCAATTGGATTTATTCAAATAGTCAATAAAGAAATAAAGCATTCAGCAAGATCAGGGATCATTTTAAAGAGTTTTACTCTATCCATATCAACTAATACTGCCATGGACGAGTTTGCTCCATATCGTTGAAGAAGCTATGAAATATATGCGACTCTGCCTAATTCCATACGATGCCATCGCTGTGATGTGACTGCTTAACTTGACTCCATGTCTGCAACTAACTATAGGGTTGTAAACACTGATAAAAAGTTGAACCATACATATAAACCATCTAGCACTCTTTATCTCTCCTGGGCTCCTAACTAATCACATCCAACTTTCCTCTTTCACATATACTCATTTGTTATATGTGTTGTGCATGTCGTCTCAAGATACTATACTGAATACCTTAAATTGTCATGAAAAGATCCCTTTCAATTACTTTTCGCTGCATTGTGAAATGCTTGAATGGTTCTGCCGCTCCCTCAAGTAACTATAAATCCGTCGGGATTTCGACACCCATTAAGTTGCTGCCTTTAGTCAGCAGATCTGTCAGGAGATGAGTGGGGAAATATTGATCTGCTCAGTCTTGCACAAAATGAGATGCACATGGCAACCATCATCTAATCCTTTACATCAAGAGGCCTCCTAACCACCTCAGCTGCTATCCGTGTTTACATCCATTCCCTCTAAAAGACACAGCCGCATGAACAACTGTGAGTAGAATTTTATTTTTGTAATTTACTATGACCGACCCTATTTGCAGCATAAGAATAATTTATATGTATATGTGCGGCAGATCAGTCCCACGTATTTTGTAACAGAACACATATTGCACAATAGCGGAGTTTGACTTTCCCAAATGTATATGTGCGGCAGATCAGTCCCACGTATTTTGTAACAGAACACATATTGCACAATAGCGGAGTTTGACTTTCCCAAATAATCATAGTCAGCCAGGTCACTTACAGATGATTTCACGTTTTATTTGGGATCGATGGAACGCGACTGGCAGTCGGTAACCAAGATGATCAGTAACCAAAGTACCCAAAGAGCCCACAAACAATCCACGACTTAAACCAGGCGTGATGCTCTAATCGATTCAAGTTGAAAAGGCCGCAAATGTTGCAGGTGCCTAACGCCTGTAGATTACAGCTGTTTGCAATAGTCATCCCATATGCATATATGTGCCATAGATATGTTATATCGGACATACTCTCGTGTAGTTTCAGAGCCAATTTTGTTTTGGAACACCTATACAGGGAATACCACCATGCTCCTCTCACCTCAGACGATTCGTGATGTCCACTGCTAATTGTACTGCTTCCCCGCACAACCACCCAACCAATCCCCCCCCCCCATTACCGCTGCATTTACTGCAGACATTGTGTCATTTTATGGTCAATTTGCTTAGTACGTTAGTAACTAAATGTTTGGTTCGTACCCGCCTTATTTAATGTGAGTGTTTCGTTCATGGTGGATATACGCAATCCAGTGTTATTGGCGGCGCATTACACATGATGCCCAATGTTGAAAGATAATATGTTGACGCAACTTTGTGAAATATTGCATACCAAGTGACATACCGTATCTCAATGTCCTAAAGGTGGAATAAATCCCCATCAAGGTCACGCAGCATCTGTCACACACTGAACTGCCTTTAACGCCGGTCGCGAAAGAAATCTGCTTCCTTAAAGACCAGGAGGACCTATCACACCATCACAGTGAGTTGATACATTGATTACAATACATGCCACTTGCACAAAGTAGAGGTTATGCGTAGTGACACAGCAATTCACCGCGTAATAAGCTAATCGCTTCATTACCAAATGAAATTGTCAGATGTGAATGCGTTTGTCTCTGTTGAAGAACATTAGTATTAGTTTTTGTTGTGGCATTCTGCTAACATATGGTTGCATACTTAGCACATACATTGCTAGTGTTAATTGAGCTTAATAATATCTGGATATCAGCTGTTGTGCTACATGGAACGTTTACAAATGCCAAAATTTTAGAAACGGAGCCAACTGGAAATGTTTGATGAAAGAGCGATCGAGATGGGCAATAATGAGAGAATGTGTACAAATGAGGATTTAGTAAAAAAGCTGCTTCTTCTGTCATAAAATGTAGAAGCTTTAATACACGCTTTAAACTTCTACCTTCTACCTGTCAAATCTGGATGCACCCTTTCAACATGATTAACATGCGCCAGACAAGACTGCATTTATACATAAAGTGTAGTCGGTTTACTGTCTGCTAGGCACTCAACATAACTATCAACAGCATATTGCATGCTGAATGACAAGGCTGCACCAACATGTTCTGATATAATAGTAATAATAATAATGATAATAAAAATAGTTTATTTCAGGCACAGGGCTCATAGTAAATAAGACATGCATATAAGTAAGTGTTCAAAGCAGTGCATACAAAAAACGGCACCAATGGGTCCATATGACACCAGACCGTACTATGTTACAATCATTCAAAGATTTTATTAACAAGTTATTGGATAGTCAGATCCTCCTTATAAATGCGTAGGTCGATATTCTTATATATGCTTGAAATCCTGAGATACTGTTTGAAGTGAACATATGACCGGCACTGTATCGTTTTGATACACTCAAAATATATCGGTACGTGTTATTGTAAGCAACACTAACTTTATTAAGCGATTTTTGTGTATAATTAACCCATGTATATGGACAATAAAGTGTGCTATAGTAGGTTTGACAAATTTTAAGTTTTACATGCAATCAGCATTTTGTTTAAGACTGATTGGCCAACCGTATAAAACTTGCATTTGCCTCAGCATGTCATCGTCATCACTGGAATTTGCATTTACCATAAGCCCTAAATATTTCCCTTGTTCAACATGCTGCAATTGCATATCGTTCAACGATACTTATGGACAGAACAGTTTGCGGGTCTTAGGTTGAGTCACAATGCAAACAGATTTCGATGGATTGAACACTATATCATGTTGAGCTCCGAATCGAGAACAAAGGTCCAGAAGTTTTTGCAATCCATTGACCAGAAATAGATCGTCCGCATAAAATATATGGTTGATGCAAATATCATTAATATACCAGCCGGTGCAGGATTTCAACAACAGACTTGAAAGATCATCGACATACACATTAAATAATTTACGGGATAAAATTCCACCTTGTCGAACGCCATTAGATACAGATTAACTGTTTGTGATACCAAAACATTGAAATTGTGACTAAATCCAATGGCATGGCACGGTTGGTGAGCTTTTTAAACAGCAACCAATGACTGACCTTGTCAAAAGCCTTCGACGCATCTACAAAACATGTGTACACAGGGCTGCCAAGATCTTTATAGTATTGTATTATGCTCTTGGCAGTGTAAATACATAAATCCGTTAAGTGACCGGTCTTAAAGCCAAATTGATTGTCGCAGGTAGTAAGATACCCGTCTGCGATATCGAGTAGCATTAATTCAAGAGAGTTTTGAACAAGATGTGACGAGAGCAATGGACCGGTAGTTATTTGTATGGCTAGTTTCCCTATTCTTATTTTTGATCATTGGTATAATAGCAGACCCCATAAAAGGAACTGGAAGATATCCATGCTTTAAAATACATGAGAACAGCAGTGACACATAGACACATATGCTGTCGTCAGCATTAATAAAATGTTCAGTGGCAAGACCATCTACCCCGCCAGAATTTCCTCGTTTAAGCGTCCGTAATGCTCGACTAACGTGAGCAGGTGAGATTACAGTGCTAGTGGTATCAGTTTCACATTTCACCGTTTTTTTGTCACCTCCACCTTCTCCCGACACTCGCTCGCACTGCTGAGGAGTGCGGATTAATGGTCACCCCACATGTCGGCGATGTTTTCAGCTCCGGTACAGCCGTTAACTGCAGACGCCAGTGGTATCGACCTCATCAGCTCACTTGTAGGACCATGTCGTGGCTTGCCCTCATTGCGCCAACTTATATACGCCCACCTCGCCTGCGAATGCATGTCTTTAACAAAGTCTTTAAAGCCAGGGACGATAAAATCGCGACAGGACTTTACTTTACATATATTAATGCAGTTAGTACTGGTCTTTCGTACCGCTTTCAATATCTCGCAATACTAAACGATCGGTCTGCGCCTCATGATCAGCAGAGGAACATTTTGCTACGGTACAGGTAACTGCATCCGAAAGCGCCACATCCGATAAATAACGTTTCGACAGCTTTTGATAAGCTGCAACGTTCTCTGGTGAGGAGCCAGCCCACATGAACGTCTCAATGGGTTCATTAAGTTGTTCATTACCAGCAGCTATTTGTGAGCATGCATTACAGCGAAACGAAGCAGCAACTGGCAAATGATCCGAACATGGTAATTCGTCTACAATGCACAGATCTGACAAAATGATATGCATGTTATGACTGCAGATAAAGTGATCCAGCCATGACGTCGACGAGTGGGCATCACTGACATATGGAAATGTTCCAGACAATCTACCTAGACATTCATAGCCAGATATCACAAGATTAGATTGTGAACACATTTCGCGCAGTTCCGACTCAAATTAAAGCTGAGATTCCATATACGTGTAATGCGTAATGCGTCATCAGTCATCCGAATCCGACAAAAATCGATAACAGGCAAAAGCACGGCGGTGATTCCATATGTCCGTCTGCGAACGC
>CM067345.1:59636282-59666282 GCA_034190875.2 Urechis unicinctus
ATATAAATAGAGTAAAGCTCTATTAGTGATACCTGATCATACTCAATGCAATATAGCTTTATTGATTACTACATTATATTTAAACGGTCGAATCACTATAACAGCAATGCCAAACTGTAAAGTGACATCTAACTATCATATGATTTACAAATCACAATGCACTAAATCGGCAGTCTCAGTTTTGAAGAACTGTTATGAGAGATAATGAAACGCTTTGTGTGTCACATAGAGCCTACATTTATATTATGTTTTACACGATGTTTCTAATTTGAAAGTTTTCAATTTAATAATAACTTCCGTTTTCATGGCTAGCAGTTTTATCGCAATCGTAGTTGATAGTTTGTTTTCCATTCAACACTAAAGGTGATTTTAATAGCTTATAATAATAAGTTTACTTTATTGTAGGGGAGGGGTGTAACTGATACAAAAACAATGCTTAAAAAATAGCGAATAAAAGAAACTTTTCTCAAGCAATGTATTAGCAAAGAATGTTGTGAAACTATTGGAAAGCATCATCAAATGATGCGATCACAAATCAGGGCCAGGAGTAAGTGCGAAGAAGATACTGAAGCCCCACGACGCGGTAAATAAGCGCCAAAAAGAAAGCTACGGTATTGTGCATGCTCACATGAGGGCCGTGGCGTAGCAAGCTATATTATTTCCCTCCACGTGAACTCATGGGACCATTCATTTAATTGTATTTGTCGGCGTTGTTGTGTTATATGTCTTCTCCTGCGGACAAAACGCTCAGAAACAGTGATAAAATAAAACAAATACTGCAACGAACAATAAACAGAAGAGAAATTAATATTATTGATGCCAATACAACTATATCAATTTACTTGTGTAAGCAGAGAAGATTGCAATCCTATGCCGATTTGCCATTTGATGTCTTCTTCTTTAGTGTTTACATCGGCAGTTGAGAATAATCACTGATGACTTGCAAAGACGTATTAACTAAGTAGGAAACACATACAAGAATATTGTGGTCTTCAAATAAGCAGGTAGCCCCGATCAATACTGGGGTTGTGTTACGGCTGTGGTCATGCTGTGGTTACTTGATATATTTCACAAAACAAGCCTTAAAGAAAAGATACGTGCTGAACTGATATATGAGCTACGTCCGTAAGTAATGTTTAAACTCCGACGACTCTTCATCGACTGCACCGACTCTTCAGCAACTCAACCGTCTTTCCATCTACTCAACCATCTCTTCATCAACTCCACCATATCATCATCAACTCCTCATCAGCTAAACCGACTCCTCATCAACTCCATCGTCTCCTCATCAACTCTTCGTTACAGACTCGTCATTAACACCACCGTCTCTTCATCAACTCAAGAGACTCCGCATCAACTTCATCGTTTCCTCATCAACTCTACGCTACAGACTTGTCATTAACACCACCGTCTCCTCATCAACTCAAGAGACTCCGCGTCAACTCAACCGACTCTGCATCAACTCAATTGACTCCTCATCAACTCCACGGACTCCCCCATTGACTCCGCCGAATCGTCATCAGCTCAATTGTTTTTTCATTAACTCCACAATCTCTTCACTAACTCCACCGTCTTCACATCATCGGTTTCTTTTTAGGGTTTCGAACACCAATAGACCACTCTGCTTGCGTCGCGTATGTTGTTATCATTATAGCGTGATTACTGATTGAAAACACATCACCACCTGCACTCACTTAAGTTAAATTCCAACAGGCTGCCTCGGTACGATGCACTCGGCTTTGTTTTTGTCAAGTATATAGAGTGCAAATTGCATGCGTCAGTAATTATATATATATATATATATATATATATATATATATATATATATATATATATATATATATATAGATATATACATATATATATAGATATATATAGATATATATATATATATATATATATATATATAGATATTTCATATATATATATATATATATATATATTATGTATATATGTATAGATATATCTCTATATAATTATCTATATATATCTATCTATAAATAGATATATACTCTATATCTCTATCTACATATATCTATCTAAAATATCTTTATATATCTATCTCTCTCTCTATATCTCTACATATATATAAAAATATATATATATATATATTTTATATATGCATATATGCATATATATATGCATATATATATATGTATATATATATACATATACATATATACATATACATATATACATATATACATATATACATATATAAACAAGCATCATATGTAAGGAGCCCTGGTAATTACATTTAAATATATGATGAACCCTGACACCGGACTTGAACATGATGAATTTTTACTGTAAATTCTGTAATGGTTTTATTAGATAATTCTGCACATGTAAGCAAAAAGCCCGGACCTTCATTTATAATCGTAAAAAGTCGACATTACCGACATGGAATCATCATCTGTATTGCTTAAGTTATACAGATCACGTAATAAGACACCATAACAAGGACTGGCGTGGAATGGATAATGTGCGCTGGTGTCACCAACTATGTCTAATTGTCACACATGGCCTCATTAACTGATGTTTACGTCCCTCATTGATTCAATAGCGACCTAAATTAAGCCTTCGTGGCAAAATAACCAATATATAACCCATGATATATTGACATGTCGATTCCAGTGCCATTGAGGTGCTGCTATAGAACCATGTTAGTATGAGGCGGATGCAATTATGACGACCGGCGGCGCATTATGGCACCTTGCTGCAGTAATTATCGGCGAGGGAGGTATGATGCATATTAGCCCACAGCTGATGTAGATTGCTATGTCCGGTGTGATCCATTAAGCATGATTATACATACTGTGCGTCGGCCCATTGATTGTCAGAAATGTTTACCCAATCATAGTCAAAGAAAATGGAACGTCTAGGATAAGCGCTTGTGTGACCCGCTATATACAACAACAATCAAACCACTTAAGATCTAGTCGCACCAACATAGGACGCAATACAAAAGGTTTGCATCCAAGTATGTTAAGGGTTCTATGATTGCTATTCCGACAAGTAAGCAATTTCTGCACTATACAAAATGGATTATATGATGAAGGTGTGACTTTTGAAGTGATGCAAGCGGTTTCTGCCACGAATCCACTGATGTGCGGACAGAGGTAAGTAAACAATGTTGGTAGCTCCCATTCGTTCATATCCCTTCCCTGTGTGTTCGCTTGTATGCGACGCAGTGCGAGAAAACGTGGAGGTTGGCGAAATCTTTTGGTTGATTGTTCGCATGTTATCTCGGAAATGTGTCGCTGTTAATAATTTCACGGTGACTTTCAATGAGCCTGAATGAACAGGTATGCTAACTGCGTAATGCTAGTAAGTATATAATAGTGGGTTAGGCGAGTTGAATTTAGCAGGTTTGGCTAGTTTTATTGAAATGTCGTGTATAATAGTGAATATTGCGATTGAGGTAGATAATTTAGGCTTGATATGTCGAGTAAGACGGATAAGGCGCGCATGGGGAATACGACAAGTTGATGTAAGGAAACTTGTAGACTACGATAATGGTAGATATGGCGTTTATGGGGGCAATAGCGAGTATGGTGCTTATGATGAGTACAGTGCAGATTACGATTGGATCTAAAGGTGAGACAATAGTGAGCACAAGTGATATGGCAGACCTTGTTCTTCATGGTGGATGCAAGAAATATGGCATCTCTTGATCTTGATGGTGGATGGATGCAATTACAAGAAATATGGCATTCCTTGATCTTGATGTCGATTACAAGAAATATGGCATCCCTTGATCTGTATGGTGGATGCAAGCTATACGGCAACCCTTTATCTTCATGATGGAGACGAGTTATATGGCATCCCTCGATCTTTATGGTGGATACAAGAGATATGGCATCCATTGATCTTTATGGTGGATACACAAAATAAGGCATCCCTCTATCTTCATGGTGGTTACAAGTGATGTTGCATCCCTTGATCTTCTTGGTGGATACAAGTGATGTTGCATCCTTGATCTTCTTGGTGGATACAAGTGATATGGCATCTCTTGATCGTCATGGTCGGAGCGGGTTTTATGACATCATTTCATCGTCATGTTGGATACAAGTGATAAACATCCCTTAATTTTCTAGATGGATCCAAGTGATATGGCAACTTGTTATTTTACTGTTGAAATCTGTTTTATTTAGTTTTGTCGTTCCGTCGATAACGGTGCCTCCCTTAAGCCATGAACCACACAAATGCTACCTGTAATATCACGACGCGCTCTATAACTACCTCGCAATCAATATGTGTACTTCCACTTGGGTTACAAAATGTAGATTTCGTCAAATCGTCACTGAATAACGCTGAGCGCCTCACTGCGCAAAAATTCGAGCAAGGCAGCAAGGATAATTTCCGTGAACAAAATGGCGACAGCCGAATTAAGGATATATTTTAGAGACCGCACCACCGCGTAGGGACTTCAAGTTTAAGAACTTTAAACTTTTGGTTTCCAATGCGCGGTTGTCGAGCAGCTTGCCAGGCAACCTCGTTACAAATATGGGGCTGAGCAATTTCTTTCAAGGAATCATCCATCGGCCAATGCATTTGGAACCCACCCCCTATCCCACCTTGCCATAAAAGGTCTGTGCTGCGAGCCAGTACAACCGAGATACTATGCCTATCGTGATGATACTAGACGAATGCTTTGCTGTGTTAAGGACGTATCAAGAACAGTTATCTTTGCTTAATGAGTCTGAAAGCTAGCGGGTTGTTACTTCGAAACTTAGTTATCATAAGGGAGCGGATCAGGTCCACTCAGTGAATTAACCATACATTGTCTCAAGTAGCACAGGCTCGGCTAACAGAAACACAATACAACATGCTTTGTACATTTTCACCGTGAGCCAGGGAAACTCCTGTGATACAGGCAGCATGATACAGTTGCACTATTGACATGACTACAGGCACTATTTTTAGCTGTTGCAATTCATTGACTGCATTGGGGGTCAGTCATTGGAAAATGGCACAATTATCTTATTCCCTTTGTATATTATTTTACGTTCAACATCGGCTGTTAAACCAATTGTCACAGTATATCCTACAGAAAACCATATATATTTAGCTTTGAGTTCTGACAACCAGGACACAAATAGCGATGGACGGTTTACGAAGCTTGTGTTATTTTCCCAGTGGTACAAACAATATGGTTCCACCCGTTTGAATACATCCCTATTATTGCAATGTTAGATACACTAAGGCGTTCTTCACGTCCCATATATACATAAGCGCGCCCATTGAACTCAAGGAATAAAGAGATGTACCTTGATGTGTTAATAGCAAGCATTAACGGAGCCAATCACTTTAACATTAAAAGACAATGAAAATAATATAACTCAATAACATCAATGTTGAAAACTATCGTACGGAAAGAAATCATGGGGGCGGGGCCTAACCATACGCTGCGTAGCACGGTCGATAGACTCTAAATTCAAGCACATAACATAAAGATAACATGCGCTCGTATGTTTAATCTAATTATTCGGTAGGATTCTTGGACTGTAGTGACCTCACACCAATGGTTGAATTGAGTTGACGGTATCGACAGTCCATCAGCCAGATCTATGTGTCAGTCTGAAGGTGAAAATGGTCTAATTGTTACCCAGTTTCTACCGGACCTTTTAAGGTAGGTTAGGAATGGGGTTTGATAAATGCAGCAGTCAACATAATTTGGTTCGTGGTGCATGCCCAGTTCTCTACGCATACAACGCTTGCTTCCGGGTCCTGTCAACTACATTACAAACGATGTTACCACCCAGTATCCACGACTCACTAGGTACTGAACATTGCACAGGTGCGGTTCGGTAGATCTACCAGTCAATCGAGGTGAGTGTCAAACAATAAAATGCACGCTGTTCCAGGTATACAGGACAGCATAGGTCTTACCAATGCTTATATATGCCTGATTTACATGAGCTATCAGCCGCTTATCGATATTTCTGTATTTAAGCGTGAATTCATATTGTTTATTCTGATAAATGAACGTTAATATGCCCTATTGGCAGGAAAATGTATTAGTTAAATTGAAGAGCATCCTTGTCATCAGTATATAAAACGTGGATTAACGTTGACGCTCTGTATTGACCCACCAATCGGGCCTTAGAGTGATCCACTTAATAGGTTTGCGCATATACACAACTGGAATGCCACTTACATCTAAATATTTTAACTAACCTGCAGTAATTGAATTCCAATGCATTATTCAGTGTTGATAACACCATTGGAAAGTCCCAGCTGCCGAATGAATATTTTGTCTCCAAATGAGGACACACATCCTGTTCGTTAAGCATTGTGAGCTTTGACATTACTTTCCCGGAAATGATGTTATTCCACCCGGCATAACACAGCTGGTGTTATACAAAGGTCGCTAGCATTATGCTGAACAAAACACCTAATCTCCGATGTATGGCAGTGAGTAAAAGTGACTCATTCAGAGATTAGTTTATTACGGGTCTCAAAAGCACAGCATCATTATTCGCAATGGCGCGCTATCATTGCGTGAACGGATGCATTTTGCTATCCAGATGCAACATTGGGATGGTACATCAACATGTTTAATCAATCTTGTCCGCAAAGCTTTTGATGGAAATTAAAGATACGTTCGATAGCAACAACAGCGATGGACTCTTATACGGAGCAGTGCGCATTGATGACTGGTTCAATCACTGCACCAGTCTATGAAATCACATGTAAAATATTTTGCTGCTTGGTCGACCTCGGCCTATGATAGCGTAGAGAGGGTGTGTGTACACATCGGAGTGTCTAAGAGTTAGAAAACTCATTTTCAATTTAGATGTTCTGAATAAATCTGACCAAGGAGTGATTCCTAAGTAGTCCGTTACCCTTGGTGCAATCACATCCCAACACGAAATGTTATATTGAACCCCTAATGTACTGTGCTAGTGGCTCATCTTTCGTCATATGATGTACAACTGCCATGTGCAGTTGCCATGTGCGATTGCCATGTGCAGTTGCCATGTGCAGATGAGATTTAAACCCCAATATTTCGCTCGTCTGTCAGAAATGAATTTCAAACACCCTTTGGTCAGTGCCACTTAATATCAGTCGTCAGTAATTACGCAGTCAACTTATCGCCATAATACATGACTCCTCATATCTTAAACTAGCTGGAAACGCTAGTGCACATTTGTAGCCAATCTGCATTCCATCCAACGTGATTTGCGAACCGGCCTCGTTGACTATTACTTATTATCTCGAGTGTTATTTTTAGCTGTAAGATTCTTATTCAGTACTTTCGAGTGCTTACCTCATTCTAACACCTATCATGTGCTGCAGGACTCTGAGAATTATGTCCACGCTTTGGAAATAATATATTTGTTATACTTTATATGGCTACATGGCATGGCGGTTGAGGCATTGGTTTCTGTGAATGTAAGCTTCTGAATTTGGATGCTATTTTTAATGTTAATCAGCCAAGCTTATGCTAACCATGATTGTTTAGATACGTGCTCGTACATTCGCCCACAGATGGATTATCGATTGTAAATGTCGTATTCACAGAGAATGTCTGGTAAGCCAATACGATTGTCATGGTAATACAATAGAGTTGGTAAGTGATTGTGTTAATATCAATTTACCAACGTATTTGTTCTGTTCAAATTGACCGCACGTATAATTGAGTTTAGTGATTCAGTCTGAATATAACTGTGTCATGCAATCTGGTTGTGTTTCATCAAGGAAAATGATTAAGGCTGATATTAACACATCTATGTAACAGCATAATTGCCAAGGGTACAGCAATTGGAAATGCATACAAGCGTAGATCAACGTCGATGCATATGCAAAGTATGTACCTATACACCAGGGACAAACACTTTCTCGCTTATAACAGCGATAAATTGTTACAGTATCCACGTCAGTTTGGATTATTGATTACATTCTAGCAGATGACTCTGTATGTTATTGCAGGTAGTTTGAAATGCTATTCTGTTAGGTTGCAAATTAGCTACTGTCTTCTTAGCCCCTACATCAGTGTTATCGCCCGTGATCAATCATTAAGATTCGGTTTAGGAAATGAACGGCCCTACGCCATTATAACAGGCACGGCACGAGAAGTGGGCTTTAAAATCAAAGTAGCACCCGGGCCAGTCCCATTGCAAAGCAAGATTTCTTGAGGGTTATTTAATAGATTGAGAGGTTATCATTTACAGTCTGATTGGTCCAGCGTATTCGAGTTTAGGTGATAATGCATTTTATGAGGGGACCACAAATTAATAACATTCAAATGTTGCTATTTGATTTGAGTACAGATTCCAGAGAAGTTCTCAGACGTGCAGCTTCCTTTTGTCATACAGCAGTGGGAGGCTGGTAAGGAACAGCATACCACAGCAGTAGTCTGTCACAGTTAGAGATATCACAGCGTTATGGTATCACCATAAGGGATACCACAGCGTTATGCTACCACCGTGAGGCATACCACAGTCATAGTCAACCACAGTACGGCTTATCTCAGTCATATTCTGCCACAGTAAGGCATACAGCCATAGTCTGCCACACCATAGTATACCACAGCCATAGTCTGCCACAGTAAGGCATACCACAACTATTATCTGCCACAGTAAAGCATACCACAATCATATTCTGCCACAGTAAGGCATACCACAATCATCGTATGCAACAGTACGGCATACCACAGCCATATTCTGCCACAGTAAGGCATACCACAATCATCGTATGCAACAGTACGGCATACCACAGCCATATTCTGCCACAGTAAGGCATACCGCAGCCATATTCTACCACAGTATAGCAGACTAAAATCATAGTCTGATACAGTAAGGCATATCGCATAGTCTGCCAAATTAAGGCGCACCATTTAGTAAGCCTGGACTTTTAATGTGTTTACGTGTTACTACGTTAAGGGGGCGCAAAAAATCAATAACCTTTCGCAGTACTATTGGTTTGGTGAGCGGATTCTAAAGGGTTGTGTGTGTAGCCAAACTTGACTCTACATTGTCCGCTGTCATCATGTGTTTTCTCAGACATACTATGTTTGCGAACAACAAGCGACTATTTTTAAAATGTGAATTGCCTTCTATCTATGTACATCGCTTGCTGTCCACCGAACACGGTGACTTCCTCTTCGCAGCCACATTGACTTGGCTTTCGTTTCACTAACTATGATGATTCGCCTTACTGCCCTCCAGCCACGATGACTTGGTTGTCTGTCAAGAGACCTATATGCCGTGGCTCCGTAACAAATGGCCTTATGACATTGCCTGCTATCAAATGACCTCATGACATTTCCTGCTGTCAAATAACCTAATGACATTGCCTCCAGTCAAATGCCTCATGACATGGCCTGCTGTCAACTGACCTTATGACATTGCCTGCTGTTAAATGGCCATATGACATTGTCTTCTGTCAAATTACCTATTGACATTGCCTCCTGTCAAATGCCTCATGACATTGCCTGCTGTCAAATGACCTTATGACATTGCCTGCTGTTCAACGGCCTTATGATATTGTTTGTGCCAAATGATTTTATGACATTGTCTGCTGTCGAATGGCCACTTTGACTGGGGTTGCTGTTCACCAATTAGGCATAGTGTTCACCGGCCGCGATGTCATGGCTTGATGTCAAATGGCCACGATTACCTGCTCCAGAGAAAATTAAGTACAAGTGCTTGGCTGAAATCGCCATTTGCGCATTTAACGATTAACTGCTATTTCGCCTAACTAAAATATATTGCATTGTCACAACACACAGCGCAGTAAGACAGTGCAAAATAATTAAAGACATCATCAAGATCAGTAATTTCGGGTCAAAAATGCAGGAGAGAGGAAACACTAGCCATTCATCTATAACCTATGGATGATTAATTTTGAAAAATCGATTACTTGCCTCGAATAAAAGGAGCATTTAACGTCTGACAATAGGCATATGTTACTTATAAGCTGCTGTTATTGCCAGATTATTCCATTTTTAAGATAGGTCAACCAGCATGATAACGACATAAACTTCCAGTTTGTTGTTGGATAATCGATTTACAACCATCAATAATGTTTAGTATGGGCCATGTAAAATGTTTATTCCCCCCAAAATTGTGCATGGGCTCATTTAAGCTTATAATATGATTTCGATCAAGAACCTTAAAATATTCAGCAGTTTTAGGAATGTTGTAAGACAATAGCAGATATTTTTTGCAAGACGTGTGACTGGCACGGGCTCCGGTATGAGCACTTGACACCACTGTGTCATATAACATCATAACAATAAAATGATGGGGCGTACGTACAGACTAATACTTTATGAGTTTATGCTTCTCTAAAACATTTTGGTACAAAACTGACAAACCAATACAGTTCAGTGTAAGTTGGGACGTCCATTTATATACCATAAAAGTATTTGTCTGAATATATACTCCACTCCACTTATGAAGTCAAGCAGTGCTGACAATGTGTAGCCTAGCGAATCGATGACACAAGTGCGGCTTACTATGAACCATCAAATCGCCGCACAGACAGACAACAACAACGGGCCACACAGAATGGGACGATTTAGCAGGGGAGCATAAGTCAGTGTTTGCTCTCCGGATTGACAGTGAACATCGTCTTGCTGTTCCATGTAAGTAGTCTCAATTGCGTAGTAGTTCGGCGAAAATTTGAATAGCATTTAAATAAATATCATAGAATGTCAATCTACGATGCTTTGTATGCTTGGATTAGTGTTTGGATTATACGGATATATTCAAAGCGGGTCGTTGTGACAATGTTGTTTCACCAAACCGTTTCTGTCACGTTAACAATTCATTTACTTTTAACACGAACATTTACAGCATTTTGACCACAACCATATTGCAAACGATGGCATTTTGCACTTTAATCATTTATATTCCAATACGTTATCTTCTTACCATACAATGGCGAACCGTAATCGACTTGCATATGCAAATATGTTAGCATACATGTCTGTTCACTAGCCCCTCTTGATCTACTCCAGAAAAGTGCTGTCAATGACAGCGCCCAATACTTGTTACGTTATGTACGTCCGGAACAATCTACATCTTGCGCCATGTACCTCTATCGCCAGCTACGTTGTGTGTACCATGCGCATTGCAACTTCTACACCCTGTGTCGTGTACGCCGAGCACCATATACGTCATGTATCACATGCTCGTGTCACCATCTACGTCCTATGCCATGTACGGCTGTCACCATGAACCATCATTGATTTTGGTATCCATGTACATCTGTCTACAATAACAATATCTCCACATGCGTCAATGTATACATCAGTATTGTGAGCAACACATCCCTATTCTCCTCTGTATCTTTCTTCTTTTTCAAGTTCAAGTACGTCGACCTTCATTATATGTTTGACTTAATACACATTGTTCAAACTTTTCTCAATATTTGTGTCGTACATCTACATTAACGTATTCTGTTAACACGTGCGTCTGTCTTAATGCACGTCTATTTATTGGTACGTTTATCCCATTGTACGTCTATCTTCATCTTTACACGTGTTTCTATCATCACCTACGTATGTTCGTCTATCAACAGGTATGTCTATATTTTTCTACGTTTGTTTGTGTGTTTCATTCGCATGTACTTCTATCTTCATGATAGGACAATACGTGTTTTTTTCCTACTGAATGGAACCATGTGTTACGGTTTAAGCAGAGAAATCTACGACGAATGTATGATGTATTACGTCCCAGGTTTGCGTGAAGAACTGCATTGTTATTGCGGTTTTCAGGGCAGCACGGAAGTATTGATTAATGTACACTGGCACAAGGAACGACTAATACGGGACCTATTAGGGATCTGAGGGTAGGTATGGGGGCATTATATGTGAATGCAAAACCAGTCGTCACAGAGGCAGTATATATATATATATATATATATATATATATATATATATATAGATATATATATATATATATATATATATATATATATATATATATATATATATATATATATATATATATATATATATATATATATATATATATATCTATATATGTATATATATATATATATATATATATATATATCTATATATATATATCTCTCTATATATATATATATATATATATATATATATATATGTTGCTTTAATAATGTATAATATAACATCAGTTGAGGGATATTGCCACCGATGTCTACCCTTCGTCATCATCGATGTTATATGTTACATTGGATGATGGTATCAGTATTTGCCTTTGCTGGCTTTGATACGAGGCTTTTGTACCTAGTTAATATTATAAACCAAACTTCACACAATGTAGGGGGCGCAATGTTATGCCATACGCGATTTCAGCCTGCCATCAATGAGTGTGCCCGAGTTGTCGGTTGAGCGTCTAGTTGGCAGCGTCCTGTTCGGAAAACATGGCATGTATCCACCAAACAATAAATTCTGCCCTGCATGCAATGAATCCCAAGCGCCAAGAGAGTGACATGTTTCTTAAACATTGGATTTATCTTTTCATACGTTGTGATGTGTTCGCAGGTCCTCATCCTCCTCCTCAATATGCAGCAGGCGTTGTTTGATGGCTAGAGGCGTTTTATGATATCACCATCATGAATGAGTCTGTCAATGATGCTCACCGAGAGCCTTGGAACATCAGTCCAAACCTTGCGGCCGCCACCATTGTACCGGTGATCTTTGTTATTATTTTTGTTGTTGGCTTACTCGGTAATGGAACTTTGGTTTACATTATTGTTCGCTACAAGAAGTTCCATACCGCTGCCAACATCATGATTGTGTCTCTGGCTCTAGGCGACTTGCTCCTAATCGTGCTGTGTATGCCTTTCATTGGCACGGTCTATACCTTTGTTGGCTGGCCGTATGGATTGAGCATCTGTAAGATGGCCGAGTTTTTCTCCACTTTGTCCAGAAGTATATCCATCTTCACCCTAACGGCCCTCAGTGGGGAGAGATATGCTGCCATCGTTTACCCCTTTAGGATAATGCGAGACCCTCATGTCAAGCGTGTATTCATGATAACCGCTGGTATCTGGCTTATGTCTGTTGCATTAGCCATATGGAATGCAGTTGCCTCTGACGTCAACACCCTGGTTGCTCTCGACTGTTCTCCTACACCTGAAGCATGGGGTTTAGGCTACGGATAGTTTCACTCAATGTTCCGGTTGTCATTATCGGTGTATTATATGGTCTTATGGCGCGCAGTCTGTGGATAAGCGGTAGTGCAATGCTAAGTGGGCCAGTCGCAAGACGTTTAGTAATACGACAGAAAACCGCCAAATTAGTCCTCACCTTCGTCCTCATCTTCATTGTGTGTTGGTTTCGGTGTCATATCTACCAACTTTGGTGGTATTACGACCCGTCGGATTTCACTGATTCATGGTTAATATTTAAAACCATTGGTTTTTGTTTAAGCTATATCAACTCGTGTATGAATCCAATAGTAATGTATATGATGAGTTACCGATTTCGGGAATTGTTCCGCAAACATTTATTTTGCTGCTGTCGACACCTTCCGACAATGGCACGTGAGTTTAGGCATCTATTCCTGACACATACCGTACATTAATGTAGATATATGAAACGACAACTGAGATAATCCGTTATACATGTTTCAGTGTCGCAGACAACGGGAGAGATTGGAATTTGAATATCGAGGTCGTTGCTGCTGTGTCTGTAATATCCAGATTACGGTATGCTCCCGGTATGCTCCCTGAACCGGATGGATTTGAATAAAGCAGTGTTGTTTCCAACATGGCGTCCGTGTCACCCGTTATTACAGTGTCAACACGACCAGCTTTTGGATCGAGAATGGCATGCTTCTCCTCAGTTCAAACGCTTAGGCGGTGTTAAGGATATACATGTGGCTGGCAAACTGTAGCTTAACCAGGACGCAAATCGTTGTCGTGAATTTGACACTTGTAAAAATATTTTCATAAGGCATAATAGGCTGGTTCCCTAGCCTATTACTTCTTCTAGACACACCGGCACATCGACGACCCGTATTTCATGTCAATGAGAGTACAGTAACTTTGGCTGCCATTCACTCGCTGATGCGATATGTCGGCCTCATTCGCATCATATGTTTTATGTTGAGGAGATTGCTGGAGTCAATATGGAGTGGTCATAAATAAAAGGAATTCGTATACATTATTGTTCGCTACAGTGCGTCGATGCGAATGATTATCCATCAGTCACATAAATAATAGTCGACGGTACTGTTGCCCTTCCCAATTGTGGAGTCAGATATTTGTTCGCATTCAAACTGGAGCGAATATCCATTTAAACAGACGATGTCTGAGGATTAAGTCACCCAGCAATTGATTGTGGCTGCAAAACATATTATTAGTCGCACTTAATCAGAACATTTGTCAATTATACACATTAATAAGCCTCGTTAATTTCCGGTTTATAAGCAAATTTTTGTAACCGGCTGAACTAATAGATATCCTTATCATACGCACCCACAATGTGAGAGTGGTCTACTAAAGTGGACGCATCATAGAAAAGACTCAGATGTCTTCACTTTTCAAGTTGGATGCTCAAATTAATTCTTAAAATGTCATGAATGTCAAGTAGCCCGTACACCTTGATACTCTTTTGTCTTGTAATATTAGCTCAACTGAGTTATGCTGCGGCGGCATAACATAATACTTGGGTGTGACTGAATATGACAACCGCCCGAGTCATATTGCCTCAAGGATTTGACTTGCTGCCCAATGGCTTCCTGTCATACGACCACAATGACTTGCTCTCTACCAGCCCCGACGGCTGTGCTGGACAGAAATCGTCCTCATATAATGTAAACTTATGCCACATCATAGACCCGACGCACCAGCGATCGACTGCCTGTCTAGTATTCATTAAATCTCTCTTAACTGACCACAACAAGGCCATGCCAATTGTCAATGATCACCCCTATCTATATTGCCTCCGTCGCTTGCTTGTCGCAATCTTGTTACATTATATTGGTTAAGCTAATCCAATACAGTGAGGCCCGGTGTTTATTTACTTTTTTTCCCTTGTCCGTATAGCAGCTTTCGGTCGTCCTCAATGGAATAGATTGGAATAAATACAGTCGGACATTACTGTGAACATGCATGCAATCTTCTGCAACCAATCCATTGGCGTGGGGTTGTTGAGTAGTACAATATAGTATTAATCCACCACCAGATGGATTGCCCAGAAATAACCTAACGAGACCCGTAACAGTTACTGCTCCATGCGGCCATACTGAGGGCGTATCAAGTGTTGGCTTAGTATCCTATAAAAATTGCCTACTAAAGCTGGTACGGTTGTATCTTCACCAGGTCTACTTTAGCACCGCGTCTCAATTCGAGAGCAACTCGAGTATGTTCGTGATATAATGTGGCTACTCGCAGACATTATGCTGCCTGTTGGCTTTTTCCCAACACCGATATCATCACACAATATCGTGACATTCCAAATGTTTAAGCATCTAGCATTTGGATATGTCCCGATTGATTATGGTGTGCGCCGCTTCTGCCATTAAAACATGTCAACCAATCGCCTAAACCATTAACACCGATGATATCGGGCGTCTCCCAGGAGGTCAGCAGGTTCCATCACTTAACGTCTTCTTATCGGTCGGCAAAGATATATTGCCAAGACTGTGTGTAAGTGCCTAGAAAAGGGGTCATATAATCCTTTCACTACCAATCCTCATTCTCGCTAGTTAATATGGAAGGCTAAGCGGGATGCTAAGCAGCAATGTTTGTCAGACTGAGACATGGCACAGTCGAAAATTATGCCCTCTTGTTTAAGTCAACACTGTAAGCCATTGACAATCTTATATATGCAATTAACATCTTACATAATTAATGGGCATACACGTTTTCTACATGATACTCCATGGCATTGCAATTAACTCTGGCGATAAGTAAGTGCATTCAATAAAGCTTACGTTACCAATCTGGTCGAAAGCTGACGTAAACACTACACGACATGCGCAGGGAATACGTCGCAACCTATCAAGTAAGATATATCGTAAAATACGTTTTAATCCACTGCTCGGTAATCTTTGGTTTCAGCATTACAAACCATGCGACTTGATTTAGTTAGGTCACAAATATTTCAATAACTTGCGTAAGACTCTACATGGCCGGTCTAACATTATGGCTGCAGCTAAGCAGTACATTCATTAATTGCATTTACCCATACGGTGATGTTTCACCACTCACAAGACATGTTCCTTTCATCTGGCAAATATACAATCTGACTTGCCTGCTACGCCATAGCATGAATCACAGACAAAAAGGTTCACAAAAGAACAATGGAAAATAATGGACAAAAATGGAAACCGTGCAAGCAGATAATTAGAAGTTTATGTTTTATCCACTAACCTACTTGTGTGTGTTTTAGTTTGTGGTGGCTGCGTTTGATCTATTCTTTGACTGATTGTTATGTTAGATAGAAAACTAATATTGGCTAAGATTTCTGAATAGAAATGCAAAGATATCAGTTTTAAGGTTCTATCTTGTGGATGCTTGACATTTTGTCCCAGCTTATGCCTCTGGGACAACGATACCTCTTTGCTTTAGGGTATTAATAAAACATTTTGTAACACAGGGCAAGTTAAGCAAGACCTGAGACAGCCGACCTTGAACCTGTTACATAACAATACTATTGCACTGTGCAGCGGCTCTTGGAGGCGACAAATGAAAACTTCAGTCAACAATTGCGTAAATAGCAATACACGATATTCATGTTCACTCATAATACAGATGGCCCTTAATGGTGACTAGTCCACGAGAGTGAAGTGTTTAATGCGAGTGTTGATTTGTTTTTCGAGAAACCAATGGATACGATGAATATCACGTTTTAAATAGATTAAGTTCCATGTCACAATGTCCTCAATGAACGTGTCCTCTGAGTGATGCCGTTGGTGAAAGAGTCAACCCTATGAACAACCCGATGCATCCCGACAGCCCGGTGTTGAACGCGTAAATACCGACATATCAATAATGGACGTGTTCAAAAAGTATGCATATCGTCACCCTCCAAATCGGCGGTGCCACACGAGAGGATGCTTATGGTGCTATTAATAACTAAAAACGGCTGTCTCACAAATCATACCATTCAAACCAAGCTTACGTTTACATGTTCTTAGACCCATCGTCACTTCACTTAGGTGTTTATCAGACGCCATTCTGACCATGTAAACACAACATATGTGATCTAGTTTTTCTTGTGAACCATGAACTGGGTTAGAATTAGCACAAGACATCGGAATCTACTACTATCACTATTTTCCACTAGGTGTACATACAAGTATCTGTGTATTATTAATCTCAGATTTATATGTGGTTTTTTTCATTCAAGCAATGCAATTCTACATACTAAATAATCTGGGCGACCACGCGCTTATATCCTAACGTACACGTGTAATAAGAATCACATTGGTGACTTTAGAAAGTCGTTTGGCCCAGTTAATATTGGCGATATGAGTGTACCTACATCAGATACAGCCAGAAACCTTGGTGTTCTGATGGACTCACAGTTAACTGGAAAACCACATGTTATGAAGTCAACTCAATCTCTCTTTCATCAGATCAGAAGATAAGATATCATAAGGAAGTACCTGAACCAATCGACAACCGAAATTCGTGTCCAAGCATTCATATCGTCTCGGCTTGAATACTGTGATTCGCTGCTATATTGAGCCCATTCGAACCTTGTCGCCAAAACAACGCGACCCTTCTCATGCTTTGCACAATGACAAAAAAAGGTTCTGGGTAAGATAAAAGATGAGTGCGCTGGCGTTCCCATCAAGGAGTACGTTGGTCTGCGCCCTAAGATGTACTCTATCCTGATGTCTGATGAGGGCGAAATAAAAAGAGCTAAGGGCGTGAAGAAGGTGGTGGTGAAGAAGCATCTACGCCACGCTCGTTATATGTAGTATCTCTTTACAAAGAAACAGTTCGCCATGGGATGAACATGCTTCGTAGTGAGGGTCATAAGCTCTATAGGCTGCACGTCAACAAGGTGTCTCTCTCCCCCTTTGACTCAAAGCGGTGGATAGCTGAGAACGGTGTAGACACCCTGGCCTATGGACACACTAGTGTACCAATTAACTAGCCTTGGCCACGTTTGAAGGTCGGGTCCGAGGCCCCTTAGAGTGAGCAAATATCTTGTATAAGCTGCTAAGGGTCAGTAGGGAGTGTATCCTGTTTGCCTTTAAAATGGGTGTATTTGTGGGCATGGTCAAACTGGTGCTAAAATGTGATGAAAATATGTTGAAATGGAACCTCACAGTACATTATCAAATCATTAACCACATTGGTATTAAAATACGTTGAAGTGGGTCTATTCATTAGTATATGTGGGTCTTTATGTACGCTCACAGACAATACTAGTATCGGCCGGTGCGCGAGAACCGCCACTCATTATACTACTCCATGAATATGGAAAAAAAAGTTAAATGACGCGTTAACATTATCAAATCTTCAACGTCGCTTAGTGAAATATGATCCCATGCACCACTCTTATAAATCAGCATATTTCATCTGGGCACTGGTAAGGTTACGGTGCATTAAGGATGTGGTAATCTAGTGGTTTGTGTGGGAACTGACAAGTTAATGGTTTTTCTCGGAGTTGGCGGGAATATAATGCATCCGAGGGTAGACATGAATAAGTTACATACCAGGACAGGCAGGCTTATGGCGATAATGTCACCAGTCTAACTGTACCTCTATACTGCTTTACTACTCGCACTTTGCTTATGTTACTTGTTATATAATCAATCGGATGTATTCAAATTAGATTGTACAGACGCCTTTGACATATTAGCGCATATTGGTGAATAATACCTACCTAAAATCATTTATTCAAACCAACCTTGGTTTCATACTCTGAGCTACCATTCGACTTGAATCCTGACCCGACTGTAAAATCTTTGACCACACCTCTTGACCTCAAAACTTTACACTGCCTTTTGACCTCCCACCACGATATCACTTCATGACCCCACACGTTTCATATCAAATCAATTAAAGAGCCGCATGATAATGTGATCACTGCACTCCAAATGGAACATTCACGTATGCGCTTAGCTGCAAGCAGGTCCACGAGTTTTCCTCCACATCCAGTATAATTTATCTCGCTTTACGCTCATTCTAACAAACAAGGACACAAGGAACGTTAGCGGATACACAACGGACACTTGCTTTTATTAAACGATATTTTGAGCCATCACTGTCTTTAGGCAGAATAAGCTTTGCTTAGGTGCTGTAGCTTCGCAGTTATGCCCCTTTCTAACAGACAAACAAAGCTAACCAAAGTTAGACTGAGTTTTGTCGTGATATAATCTACTGCTACACACAATGATCATACACCACCCGTAGCTAATGTTTGTGCAATACGTATATACCCAGGCGTAACTTGAGCTCATAATGTTTGTATGTCCTTATCTCTATAGTCATTATATTTGGTGAATAAAAAAAATCACGACAAAGAAGGGTCGATGCGGGTCAGTGACACCTTAATGTCAGCGTTTTAGATTTGGGATTTGATTTGCTCAACTAAATGTATTTTTAGTATATACATGCCAAGCTATCGGTATCCAATCCTTTAGCTGGGCCTGGTGGAGGGGGTCAGAGGTGTCATTCTGACGTCATCCAAAAGTGGATAAGTGGTTTGAACAAATTGGATTCTTGAAGCAATACACTCATCTACTTAAATAAAAGAGCCACTGTCAAGCAAATATAAATGCCTAAACAACTGTGGCCTAATTCTGATGGCAAAGGTCGCACTTATTAATCAGGCCATCAACATTTGTCTGATCAAAGGTAGACGTTAAAGCCACATCCTGCTCGTCGGCATCGAATTTTAAACCATGCCGTAAATGTGGGCCAAAAATAAGACTACCAAATGATAATTGTACCTGTCTAAATTTATTGTTTGTGTGATATATTGCTTTGAATATTTTATTGTGAGAGTCTTGTATCATTTAGCTAATCTAAACACGTTACCATCCATGATGAGCATTATACCGAAATAAAGTTGTGAATTCTGATGGCAAAGGTAACACTTATTAATTGTATAATGAAAATTATACCTAAATTTAAATCAAATATTTTATTGTGAGTGTCTTGTAGCAATCATGTTACCAATGAATAAGCCGTGTATAATGAACCTTACCCAACAGCACCGCATATATTTTATACCTGAATATAAGTTTAGTCTCGCTTGTTGTATATTGATATAATTAATTATGATTAATTCTTAATTACTGATTTGGTGAACATTAAGAAATTGTAAATTATTAATCCTGAAATCAAAATTTGCTAGCGTTGCAACAACCCAAAACCTAATCAGAAGACATCGAAAGCACGCATGTTTGGCCAAAATGCCTATGTCTGCTACGTTACTTGGCCAAGAAGTGATCAGCAGCATAAAGTAACTCATGTACGTCTGCGGTACGATCGGCAAGCACAATGAGGTTCAGAGAGCAAATGAGCACAAACAAACCTGTTTGCGTCAATACTTAATATTCTATAACTCCTAACAAGAACGCATGAATAACATGCGACAACTACCAATACAGGGAATGTGGTAACTTGACCTATTTTTCTATATCTGCATTTCCTTGTTCAGGTAAAATGATCAACAATGCTGCTACCTGGTGGCTATGTATGACATTACCTGCGTCTTATGAGGTATGTCGATGTAGTTGGAGTCAAATGAGCTAGGGTGTATATCCTAAATGAACTACCCATTATGCGTGATTGCTCGTCCAGCTGACATCTGAGCATTAGGGTGTGGCACTTAGGATGTGAAACAAAAGATATATAAAATTTCAAATACAAGCTGGTTTGCTATATTTAATCAACCGTAATTGAAATGAATTTACAGACAATCAAACATTCAATGCACGAGGATGAATATAATTGCTACTGGGTGAGTGCTTCATTTCACTTGTTAGCTCAGAACTGTGCCGCATGTTTTCTCAAATCTCCGTCTCCTTCTCCCAACACTACATCATACAATTGGCGGGGGGTAGAAAAGTCTGCGTCGGCAGCGGCTGCTATTGTCGCTGCCAGCCTTAAGCAGGTCGTGCTCAGTACAGCCTGCATTTCTATTGAGTCACAGGCCTTGTTAACTTACGTCGGCAAATATCATCCATCCATTATCAACGAAGCCCATGCGAACATTATGTTATTGTACAATATTACTTCCTCGTTTTATATTTGCTCCCATCCACCTAATCATACTTTGCCACGTGACGTAGATTCAAGAAGAGATTCACGGCGAGTTGTGCTCAATATTTTTGATGCAGTTTTGACGCTTCACAGAATTTCTGTAACACAAAACGCCCAGGCAACATTCGAACGTGATATAAATAATGTAATTCCTTAAACCGGCGCTGAGTACACTAATGCAGTTAAAAATTGGATCGTCAGTTGACAATATTATTTATAGAAACAAGGCGGCGTAAGTGCTAGACTTTTGTCCTAATTGCATCTCCTCATCTATACTATTTACTATAAATAGCGCCTCTGCAGAGCAAGAGTAGACAATATAATTTGACTTAAGGCTTGTTAAGTGCATTAGCTATTTATGTCATGGAGAATATCACATGCCATTTAATACTTCCGTTCATAATATAAATCTGGTTCAAGAATTCTCGTTATATTATCTCCAACGCGACATGGAACCTAAATTAATAAGTGAAATTCGAAGCATCCTAATTTCGTTATAAGCTCAAACTAGCTATGCTCATCTTATCTGTACAACAATCATGGATTTGTATGATCGCCTGTCATACAAAACGGCACAACACAATTCGGAAGGTGGGAAAGTTGATATAACCAGGTGGAAATGCCCCCATCACTGACCCGGCCATGCAAATCCCAGCCTGTGTCAATTTCTACTTCTCTAACCATGATGCACAGTTGAGTTACAAGCCCTGCTCAGGCACGCCGGAACGTACGTCACCTAAATAATCCCAGCCTATGTAAATATTTAAAGCACTCTCCGGGCGACATTTTTCTCCTTTTTTTTGTCCACAGAGTTTTCAAACTATTCAACAAATGCACAAGACTGCCACTCTTTGGACATTTCATCCGTCAGAAAAGTGATTGAGGTGATCAGTGATATATATTTCGTCTCTCTGAAAGACACATGGCTGACACGTGACACCCGTGTCTGACGTCACGTAGATACAGTCGACTGGATTCTGCGTCACAGGATGAGAACGAGGAGCACATATGGACACGAATACGATTTAATGAGCCACCAAACCACACAAATCTCAACTGTTTAATGTGATTGTGCCCGCCAACAGATGTACCGTGTAATATTCGCATTTGCTTTGATATATGCAACCGGTTTGCATGGTAAAATTGTCTGAATACAACCTGAGACTTTGTCATGCTATGTGGAGTCCAGCAGTGCTGGCATTGTGTGGCCGAGGCAACTGATGACACATAAAACACCAGGTAAAACGTACGGGAAGATGTACTCAATGGTCAACTTCGCATTATTCTTTGCCCGTCCTGTTTCAGTTATTATTCAGTGTATATGATGGTCGCACGGTGCGCTGTTTGCAGACAGGTGGTAGCGGCATGAACATTATTCCAGTCGCCAGGGGCTTAGTTATTAGGCAGATAATGGCTAAATTGGTTCCCTCCGTCCTCATTGAGTGTTGGTTTTTTCGCGTTGGTATTACGGATTTCGCTGACTTCTGGCTCATCTCTAATCTCACTAGTTTTTCTTTTAGCTTTGCCATTTTGCTTACGTGATCCTCTGCTGCTTGGCTCGATCAATGCATCTACCAAACAGCAGAATAATTGGCTAAAGGTCGACACAGAGGCTCTATGTTTCTTAAATGTAGATTATTTTGGATAGAAATAATATTCAAATTTAATTAAAGTGATTTTATCATCTGACAATTCGGTCAATAAGAACCCTGAGGCGCACGTAACCTCTTCATTGGTGTACCCAGGTGATGAGGTTGCGTACAATGACTTAATTGTTCTCTAAGTTCGTCATTTGGCGCATACAATGACATTTTAACATCATCTTCAAAAAAAATAGGCATGATCTGTTAGGCAACGGTCGAATTGTGAAAACATCAGAATCAGTAACTACAATTCATCTATCGTTGGGATACACACTGGCACGAAACGTAACCCTGGGTATTCTGTTTGTCCCACTTCGATTATCAAAATAAGACCCCCAAGCACACAGGGTGACATATCCATTGCTTTCTCTCTATCTGAAATTTCTCATATAACCCTGGGTTGCTCTTGATAAATTGCGCGCGGCCACATAGATGAAAGCTGTAGACTTTTCCCCGCCTGTTTTGTTAATCATATCAGCGGCAATAGCAGAAGTACCGTTGGCTGTTTTGTTGTTCAGGCGACTTTAGGTGCATAGGATAAATCACAAGAAAAAACTTAGTTCACCTTTTGACGAGAAAAAGTATCATGGTTTGACGATAGGAGTCAGATCTAACCGTTTGTGCTTATGCCTTGTCCGTTTTAGGGAGAACTGATATATGTATCAGTTTCAATAGGTTAGACAAATACCTGAAAGTTGTTGGAGTGAGCCTAAGTGAATGCCGCTTAAGAAATGACTGAGCAGATGACGCTTTCCGGCTTGAGCAGAATGCTTCTCACAATGTATGTATGCTTTAGGATGTATGACAAGTACGATCGAAACACCAGCGGAAACTTGCACATAGCCGTGTCGCGGACAAATATCAACATGTATTCCGGTTTATTTGTTCAAATTTTCTGTTCGATAGAACGATATATTGACGAATTGAGGCAAATTCCATTCATAAGAAGATATATTCGGTAGCCTAGCATTTTCCTGCGCTTTTTCATGTCATGTCTCCCCGCCACGCATGGGTTATCACAATGTTTGTTGACATGCTCTTAAATGTCGTTGTTGGGATATCTGCAAGCACATGGCTGCCATAGCGATGTCAGCACGTAACTGATGTTCACACGTGAACCAATGGAATGTCAGAACGATGTTAACTTGATATCTTGGATATCGGTGTGTGCACGTACATCATAAGGATGTTGATAAGCACGCGAACATTATGAGGATGTGATTGTCGGTACTACTCAATGGTGCATTCGTAATGATGAAGAAGCATGCTTCAGTATGTAAGGCAACTACAACCAATGCAAAACATAGAAATAAAGTTGACAGATTAAGCTGTGGTGACTCAACTCATTAACCTATTAGATTTCCATGGTGGGCATCTTACGTTACCACCATGCCATGCCGCACCGATTATCAATCTATACGCAATCTTGAACGTTCAGTTCACTCTTTCACATTTCATGCAATACTGGATCGGACGGGTAACCACTTCACTGATGAACCAATTACCATGTATCGTAAAAAGCTAGTTAACTTCGCTTGCGGAACACGTCACAAAGAAGCCTCTCTATATGGAGGCCAACTATTTTCGTTTCTAACGGGTAATTATTCCCGCGACTGAGAAACATTCATTTCTAGCTGTTCAATACGTCTTTGTTTTTGCTCCGCCAATGGGCCAATGTTGATCGATAGCCCACAATGTTATTTGCAAGTCCTCATTGTGAGGTTAGACCACTCCAGTCAAAGATGATGTTTATGGGCCATGCCTAATGGATGTTTAGTCTAGAATTAGTGGTAACTTGTACTGCAATCATATCTCAGAAGCTAAAAACGTCTCCGTTTGTGAAAGAGCTAGCGCTTGACCTATTCTCTCGTCTGCAATGACTAGTTTATGCCTTGTGGCATAACCTTATAATGCTACGCTGAATAACTAAACGCGAGGCCTTCTTAGCCCGAGGTTAAAATACCTGAGGCTATCTTTTCCCGCAAGCACCATTACCCGTAGCCCACCAAACCCTGTATCACTTTACCCTGAAGGTCGATTGCACCAGGACACTTACAAGATCGAAAATAATTCGGACGTCTACAAATAATTTGTTTTGTGGAAATTGCATAATAAAAGGCGCTGTAGTAACGATATGATACTTCGTAAAAAGGATGTAGTTCTGTCAGCGTTCACTTGATATTGGCTAGGGCAATAGAGCAGCTTACGGTAGATTCTGCTTATTAATATTCGATGTTTGTCATATTCTACACATGTAGACACATGACGTAAAATGATCCCAAATAGCTATTCAGTGAGAATGCCTGACGAGGACGCCGGCACGACGAATTAGCCCGTCACGTGGATCTATGGCCTCATAGCTGGCAATGATGTGAGTGTCGTGACATCAATCATGATAATGATAATGATGATAATGATAATGATGATATGATGACTGATGATGTCACTGATGATAATGATGCTGATAATGATGATGATGAAGAAGAAGATGAGGCTGATGGTGATCTGTATGATCATGAAGACGATGATGATGGTGATGATGATGATGATGATGATGATGATGATGATGATGATGATGATGATGACCATAGTGAAGGGGTATTTTCTACCTCCTAGGTAGCATATACCCCATTGTAAAGTAGCAAGTACCCCAATGTGGGGTATTTGTTACCCAGACATGGGGTATTTGCTACCGACATGGGGTACATGCTACCTGAAGGTGGGGTACTTGCGACTCATTGCTTGTGGCAGGGTTCCGACATTGCCTCACGGGGTAAATGATACCTTGTCATTACGGGAAATTTCACGGACAGGCATGGTAATGCACTTATTTCTGTAATAATTGAACCCAAGTATTGATAAAGTGCATGAGACGTTTTACAGTAACATGGTTATAAAACAAACCTGACTGAATCGATTTGCAGCATAATCTGGTGTTTTACACCCAAATGCAGTGCATTCGGAAATAATTTGCCTGGTTCGGAAATATAATTTCTGTGTATCGTAAACTTCGATGTCAATACAGTACGAAACATCAGAGTGTACCATCACGTCGACATGTCGTGTTCGCCACCTGGTTGCGTGTTTAAAAAGACCCTTCGTTAAATTCAATAACAAATCTGAATGGCCGTTGTTATCGGTTGAATGCGCAAACATTAGATTGGATGTGTCTTCTCAAAGAGTCACCCTGACACAGGTTAAACACGACATTACATATGCTCGCTATGATAGTTGGTTTGGTTGTTTATGAACATTGGCGATAAGTAAACTTTCAAACAATTATTCATCCGAACAGATTTAACATAATACGCTACCTTAAGCATGGTAAAATAAAATTCTTATATACGTTATTAGCGCTTGATATGGATGTGTTTATGGTTCAGTTCACAATTTTAGGTTGACCTACACGTGGCTCTTTTGCGTTACTTTTCTGCTGATCTACGAATAGTCTAACTGTCCTATGGGCGGCGGGCTTTGAATCCAAAGATTCAGACACATGATGCACGATGCAAGCTCCTTGAAGTGGGAAACATGGTAAAATTAGTTTGAGGTAACGGCTACTTTGAGTTCTGGAATTGGATTATGGCATTAGGTTCTGGATGGTCACAGGGAGTACACCTTGACATTGGCGAACAAGTTACATATATGTCATGATTACGGAATCATGTGTGGACTGTATACGATTGAGAATGGACATATATCTTGCCTCAAGGCTGACTTTATGTCTTTGTGATAGTATGTAGCGTATTATATGAATTTAGATGTTAGAGACGTTATTGTCTCAATTTATATATTATAAGAATCAACAATTCAAAGTCATACCAAACCGGTAGCGTGTACATAATTCATTAGATGCTGTAAATGCCACCAATTGGTCAAAACAGTTTTCTTAATATGGGGTATACGCTACCTGGGCCATGGTACGGTCGGAACCCGACAGATTTTACCTCAGCCATTGGTATTTGTTACGCAAACTATGATACAATGCCACAACATACTCAAGAAAAGAGTTAGATAATTGTAACCAATAATCACTTCTATATAATTCAGATAAAATAGTGCTGCGTAAAGTATACTCATGGACGTTTTCCACCACCCCGGGATAAGTATTAACTAGGACACGTAGCCTTTTGTAACTTAAGATATTAATTCTACGGACAATATTTGGGTGTTATATTGGAACAAATAGTAGCATGTATCTGATATCAACCCAAGTGTCTTCACCCTCGGGTGTAGCTTAACAATTTTAAACTGCAGCAAAATTGATTGGGGGCATGTGTAGGTCAAAAAGTTTTCCACGTCCATATCTTATGCAGCAAATCATGTGGTCATTACCACAGGTAGCATATAGCCCACGTTGGGCTAAAGCTATCCGGACTTGACATGTGCGGCAGTTTGGATTCTACATGATTCAATATTTCTAGTTGCTTATTAGACATAATACCATGTCCATAGTTATATGATATCTTATCACTTTACGTATCATTACCACATAAATGAGCCCGTTACTATGAATCTTAAAATCCTTGTTGCCATGTCCTAACGCTAGTCAGCTGCGATTTTTCAGAGTTCGTGGCGCTAAACCAACTTTTAATAGCGTGTTCCTCATATCGATGCCAACTACTCCAGTGTCTGAGTAGCGAATTCTCGACCGCTAGTGTATAGCAACGCCATTCAAAACAAATTAGATCTTGGATAGGATACATGTGTAAACTGGTTAAGCATGTACAGGTCCATGTGAGCCATATGTAGCGTATCAAATACCCCATGTCTCGGGTAGCATCTGCCCCATTTCTGACAAAGCTATGGTCCAGGTAGCATATACCCCAAATTAAAATTAATTGTAGCTGCATTACATGATTGCGACTGATGGGTGAAACATACAATGTCTAGTTCATGTGCATGTTTTGTGTAATGGTATATATATATATATATATATATATATATATATATATATATATATATATATATATATATATATATATATATATACAAATATATATATATATTTATATATATATATATATATATATATATATATATATATATATATATATATATATATATTTTATATATATATATATATGCATGTACGAATATGGTCCGAATGATACGTATCTGGCCCCATTGTGATACCGGTGTAACATAGTGATTCAACGTAACATTGAGTGGTCCGAGCTGTAAATATAGGTCCTTGTACTACACTAAACAATGCAAAGCCTGTTAGATATGTACACTGCTAGCGGTACATCTAAATTACCGCTCTAATGCTTGCTGATAGATGGAGGCACGCAGCTCAACCTCAGCTAATGTAAATAACTCCGTTCATTAGCTGAGTTCTATTTAGAAAGGCAATGTGGTGAATACAAAATAAAAAAATTTTAATTGTAAAGTTTATTGCCAGCCGTAAAGTTACAAACAACCAAAGAGCGCATTCGCTTTTATGAACTACTCCTTGCAGTGTACACACTCTACACCACACCTACAACACCCCTATACATAGTATACATTATTTACTCAACATTACACATTCAACAATACAGCTATAGAATGTCTATACAATCTACGCTATGCCTACATCACCTTGATTCATATTAAACATCATGTGTACAACGCATTGATAGATATTACACTTCATGTACACAACCTATACTGTGTGAAACATCTTAAATCATGTCTATGCACCCCAAAACAACCTAATACATAGCATACATCATGCACTCAACCCTATCTATGAGAACAACGCCTACATTCATAGTATATATGTTGTTCACACCATAAACTAAGCCTACTACTATACTCAGTCTCCACGATGTGTACCACACATACATTTATAGTATACATGTTGCTCACGCCCTCACCTAAACCTACAACAACATGATACACAGCATACATCATGTTCTCAACCTTTGCTATGTTTGCAACAGAGTATATATATTGTTCAAACCTAACACCAAGCGTACCAAAACTTGATACATAGCAAACATCATGCACTAAGTCTCAATTATGTTTACAATATCTTCATTCAAAGTGTAGATGTTTTTCACGTCCTTTACAGAGCCTACGACAACTTAATACATGGCATACATCATGTTTTCAATCGGAATTATGTGGCACAGCCAGTACATTCAAAATAAATATGTTTTACATACCCTTCATAAGGCATACAGCTCATTTGATACATAGCATACAGCATGTACCCAGTCTCAACTATGTGTACAACACCTCATGTACATAATTATATATTGTGTGTACAACATCTACAATCATGGTTTACAAGCTCTATACACCCTACAACACATTGATATATGGCATACATAATGGTTCTCAACCTATACTTTGTGTATAACATTTACATTTATGATATGTAAATGTTGTACACACTTTTCACTTGACTAATAACACCTAGATACATAGTATACATCATGTATTCAATCTGCATCATTTTTACAACATCTACATTTATAGTATATATGATCACACCCTGCACTAAGCCAGCAACAGCCTGATACATAGTGTTACCAAATACTTTGTTATGAGGTATATGAATTAAAACATTGTACACATAGCATAGGTTGACAACCAATGTGCGCAATATACTTAATTCACAGTATGTAACTACACCTACACCTTGATACATAGTGTGCACCATGAACTCAACCTCAACTATGTGTACAACATATATATTCATGTTGTATATTAGGTTCTCACTCTACACTATACCTGAAACACCTTAATACATAGCATACATCAGGTACTTAAGCTTTTCTGTGTGTATACCATCTACATTCGAAAATATATGGTGTACACAAACTAAACCTTGATAAATAGTATGCATTATGTACTCAACCTATCCTATGTGTATATGATCAACATTCATTGTATACAATGTGTACTCAATCTACAACACAGTGATACATAGCACAGTACTCGCCCAAGACTATGTATACAATCTGTATATTCCTGTAAGAGATAATGTACACTCTATACACTCTATACACAACACCAGAAGCCACAGTTTCAAGTACAGGCTGAATTGGGGCTAGTAATTTAAATTCTTCAGGTTCAATTAATGCAAGTAAGTTGTATTGTTCCCCATCATTATAACTATGAAGACTGTTTTCACTACACACTTAGGTGTGTATATTCCACACTTGGTGTTTGTAACAGCATA
>CM067345.1:59671282-60019469 GCA_034190875.2 Urechis unicinctus
ACCTTCTCTTTGGTAAGTAATTTGAAATATCGAAATTGATACCACGTGATGTGTTGTGTTAGGGTTAGCTAGGGTTAGCTTTTACGCAAGAATGGCTGAACAGACTAGTCAGAAACTTCGTTCTCATATTAAAAAAGATGCAGATTCGTGGTATTTATAACGACTTATTGCCTTCAAGCAGTACTTTTCTGTTAAGATATATATGAAAATTGGGGTAGTTGCTACCTTAGATGGTACATCAAAAAATACGCAAAATGCAAATAAAACACTTCTCACCAAATGTAAGCCTATGCAATTGTGTATGCTAACCTGGAAATACCCATTAATTCTCCATATATCAAAATTTACTTTATAAATATCAAAAAAAGGGTGAAACTATGTTCCGGTTAAATTCGGTAAAACCAAAAGTTGTTTCAACGTTAAGTGTATGACAATAAAGGCATTTGGCAGACAGCCTTAAAATGGGCTTTTTTAAAACGCTGAAATCGCTGGTGGTGTCTTTTGATGTGTTCCTTATGGCATTCGTGCCAAAGTTTTTACTATTTTCTAGCTCCGATAACCAGCATGTTAAAGAAATAAATTCAGGTAGCAAATACCCCAATGTCACTGATTAATTAATTAATATCTTCCAAAATATGCCCATCTTCGCCAAATTAATAAGCTAGGTACATTATTCAATGTAAGATGCTACCATCTAATCACTAACATATGAAAAACAACCTTTTTTTTCTGATCATTTTTGACTTCCAAATTCCAGGTAACAAAAACGATGGAATCATCACCGTGGTACTGCAGCACATACATTACCAACATGTGGGAGCGAAATATGTTGGTTGATTCATATCATGATGGCGCGACCTCGCTCTGTAACCCTTTAAGTCTTGTAAATATATTAAAATGCTATAATCTAGATAATATTGCCTTGGACGGATAATTATAGTCTGACATAAGCCCCAGTTCATAATGGACTGGCACTGTCTACCACCATATACGGGGGACAATTTCTGTACAATGTTAGAGACCAATCGTAAAAAAAATTAAGCTACTAGCGAGAGGTTAGCAAAGGGAAATTGAGTTATTTCGGTAGTCTTCTACTTTTACCAATGATGGCGTCAGCATTAAGTAAATGATCTTGTATGAATTAAGACATTTATTTCAGAATCCAAATACATCTGGCAGCTGTATTTTGCATCATTTGCGATGACATCAGCCAGGTTATTATTCTAGTTGCAGATAACAAGGACGCATCACATGCATTGGCTTATACGACAGTACAGTGCGAACATTATCTCTGAGTGTACATTTCATAGTAACATGTCAATAAATAACCCTTTATAAATTATCAAAATAATAGCGGTCGTAACCTGCATGGCTAACTGGTAGAGATAGGACATTATATCACATGCTAATCCTCGTTGAATCAAGACATACCAATATGCGACATACCTGTGGAAACGAGCATATATGAGCGACTCCGTGGTGCTTTTTAAGTTTCTATTACAGCAATTGTTCATGATCGCCCAATCTTCTGGTTTTGATGAGCGCTAATTAGGTTTGTTATTTGTTATTAGGATGGGCTTGGAATCTGTTAACAAGAATAAAGTGTTTCTCTACCGTCGTGTGTCCGGCTTACATAGCAGGTTCAGCAGCTGTCAGAGTACAACAGACATTACTGTGGACGGGGTTACGTCCTGTTAAAGCATAAAGTAAACACGTTTTGTGATTTCGTGCCATGATGATAGCCGTTAACAATGTACTATGGAGTCTAATTGTGTGTCACTTGACAGCAATATTCCATGATGCAACGGACAAAGTTTAACGTTAGATAAAACGGACCAAACTCGATTTTCTCATATGAATTTGGTGAGATGCACAATGGAAAAAATAAGAGTACACGAGATTACAACGAATCAGATGCATTATCTACAAAATATATGGTATTTGTAATATAGCAAGCATGTCTGCTAGATCAAACCACTGAGACAAATATATATATATATATATATATATTATATCTATATATCTCTATATATATAATATAGATATATATATATATATATATATATATATATATATATATATTATATATCTGTATATAGGTATATATCTATATATATATAAATAATATCTCTAAATATCTTTATATCCTATTATTTATATATATCTATTTCTATCTCTTCTATATCTCTCAAAATCTCTATATCTCTCTCTAATATATGGTATCTCTATAGAGATCTCTATATCTCTCTCTCTATCTCTCTCTATCTGTCTCTCTCCCTCTCCTCCTACCTCTTATTTCGTCTCTCTCTCTATCTCTCTCTCTCTCTCATCTACATCTCTCTCTCTCTCTCTATATCTCTCTCTCGTTCCATATCATATTCTATGTACCAAGTCGTGAACACCAAAGTCGTCATTAGTTTTGGCACTATTCTACATCCTTAATAATAAGATGCTGTATAATTGAGTTATGTTATACATCTGAGGATGAGATATCCAAGGTTCTATATCTTTTATATGATATATAATTGGAATGTGTGCGGTCAAGTGTGCTGACGAGGTTTAAATACCATCATTTAGTTATTGGAATGTATGCTGCAACACATACAACTGTTGTATGAAGGTTTCTAAATCACTCTGATCCATTCGCTGTTCTAACAGATTATGCACTGTTGTTTATATTGCTAACCGCAGCATAGCATGCCGGCATGAGATATTGCTGACATGAACCAAGCCTGGTTCATCGTTTTGAGGCAGTCTGATTGGAATTAATCTAAGCTGGTACAGGTGGTGATGTGATTTTCACAAGTAGTCACGCTCTTATGATAACATATATGCGCATTAGCTGAAAGGTTAACAGCAAAGAAACCAGTTGATAGCGCACTGGATTTTATGCTTACCGTGAGCTCTGGTGCAGATTACTATGTGATAATATTAACCTTTGTTAAATAAGCTTTTACAGCCAGAAACAAAAGAACCGACAATATCAACGCATAGGGGCGTTTTCTTCTGGAAACATGCCTAATAAGTAATATTATCGTCTTAATCATCATTAGCATCATTTTATAATCTTAATCACCTTTATTATGAAGAATAATAATGTTGATGATTAAGCTAACGTTACTGATGATGATGTTTCCTTATATTAATGGTAATTAACAGAATGGAGAAGGATGAATTATGGAATATATATTGCTATCAATTGATCTTGCTTTATTATGCAAGAAGACAGTAGGGACAACATTGAAACAATTGCTAGCTACATCTCTGAAGCTACTGGGGCCGTATCCATAAAAAAAACTTAAGTCCGCAAACTCAGGTTTTTGAGACGGCAAGCGTCTTAATCGTATCCTTGCGTGCTCAACGCGTGCTAGGTAGCTGACTTACGTTCGCTAGCTCAAACTGAAAAATGGCGGTCCAACGTTAATATTTCTATGAAATGCTTTCACAGATATGAATAAGAACAAGTATATTCCTAAAATGAACCAAAGATAATCAGCCGTTCGTTATTTATGACACACCAATTTTTATCGGGATATTCAAATTATTCACGCCGCAAGCTGTTTTCGTAAAAACGAAGCGGGGGATTCTTCGCAAACGCCTCGACCGGGTGTTGCTAGTCTACCAAAGAGCGAGTTGGCATGCTGTGGATTTGAATTAGGTATGCTTTATGGGATGATCATAGTGGGTGGGAGTTTCTGTATAAATATCGCAATCATTCACGATTTTTCATGTTACAGTAAATTTTCTTTGACTTCACAATATGAACAACGGCGCCAAGATTCACATTCAGTATTGATGAATATTAGGAAAGCAGGCACCAAGTCTATGAATCCACTTCATGAAGACAGAGCAGATGTTGAAAGTGCCCCCAAAGCACACCAACGACAGGTTTCTTTTGGCGATAAACACTCCGTTTTATGCGTCAAAGACAAAGACACGTCATAGACTAATGACGCACTGTGACCCAGTAACGCGCGAATTCCAGCAAACTGTCAAACAACAAAGCTCAACATAGAGTGTTTATATTTATTGCGGATTAATAATGTTATTTGTGCAAGCATGGTTGATGGAATTATTTCCTAATCGTGTGGATTAGCCGTGATTATATTGCAGATTATAAGACCTAGTAAGTGTGTAAATCGTCTCCATAAGAAACAATGGTTCATCGTGCTGTTAGCGTTGTGTTTATACAGAATATGAGAATTTGTGTTATTGAAACTCGTGGCCAAGGGTTTAGCCGTATATAATACTTGATATCATATAATATTGTACAATCTGATTTAATAAAGGTGAGTGTCATTTTCATAACAAAACGGTTTTAAGGCTATTCCTTTTCGACTTAGTTTCGATAAATGATAAAGACGATAGGTCTAGACTATGTTATAATAAAAAGTCAGACTCGACCTTCGTCTTACTCTTAATCGATCATTCTTCGCCATTTTATTCCATTTTCTGTCTAATGAACACATTATAACATATTGTTCCTTTTCCTGTAAGACACAAACTATAATCGCGAGGGTACATGCAAAGATACTACTAGACATCTTGGTACATGTGTAAAATTATAGCCACTATCTTTCTTGGCTGTTTGCCAGCCCTGAGCTGGCGGTCTTAGCTGAGTTCGCTAACAATTTTTTTGTTTGCGGACTCAGCTATGCTCGCCAACTCAAGTTAAGACGAGTCGAGTTAAGATTCTTTATGGATACGGCCCCTGATCTATTTCAATATGAATCATATGATCAACGTTCCCATCCCAAATTCGATTTAACCAAGCAAAAGAAGAATATGATATTCATGGCACGTAATTGCCACGAGGAGACGCTGGGGTAGATGAGGAGTGGGTAGTGTTCATGAGGATTCGTTGGAGTTGATGAGAAGCCAGTCAAGTGTTTGAGGGGTAGATTGTGCTGGCGTGGAGTCGTTAGAGTTGATTAGTAGTGGAAGGAGTTTATGAGGAGTCGATAGAGTTGCTGACGAGCCCTTGGAGTTACTGTTAAGCCATTGGCATCGGGTGGAGTTTATTAGGAGACGACGGAGATGCTGAAGTGACCGTGGAGTCGTTAGGAGACGACGGAAATGCTGAAGTGACCGTAGAGTTTATTATGAGACGATGGAGTTAATGAGGAGTTAGATTTGTTGATGGAGAGTCGGTGGAATTGATAAAGAGTCAGTAGATTTGTGGAACAGTCGATGGTGTTGACGAGGGGTCGGTGGAGTTGATTATTGATTATAGAAAGTCTTTATATGGGTTAAGTAAGGCATTAGTCATTACCCATTAACATCAACACAAATGATAGTTATTGCATCGGACATTTACCAATGAAAAAGCTTATAACAGCCTGTGATTTAGCATGTCAAAACTAAAGACCGGATCTGACATGCGGCAAACATCAAGAGAAATATCCCAAAGTTAGTAATTACCAAAACCCCAACCAAGACAGCCATATCCACGCAACACAGGACGACATCACGGGTTTATCCATGCATTTCAACGCGGGGCTGTGAGTTATTCTGTCTATTTCTCCTTGAGCTGTTTGTGCAACTATTCGAGTTTCAATCTCCTCATGTGATGAGTGTCGCTGTATGCCTGAAAGCAAATTATCATCGCGGCATATTAAGCCTGAGGCAATAAAATCGTACCATTCTGTACCATTGAAAAACACGAAACGTATTCGATATCGGTAATTATTGCGGAGATGAGCGTCTTCATCTGTAAATTAATGTAATTAAGTATCGACCATACCGACCATACTGTTAACGTCCACGTTGTTAGTTGTCACTTTATCTTCAGAGGAGACCAGAGATATAGGGGTTTATCAACGTGAACACTTCATCGTAGCAATTAACCACAGATAGAACACACACGCACACACACACACACGTACACGCACACACACATACTTTCACTCACACACACTCACACACACATACTCACAAAATGTTGAAATTGTGTGAAATTGACACCTGCTTAGTGTTTTCCGTTGTAGGTTGCTGGGCTGTGAAGTAAACTGTACTGAACACTTTCTCCAGATGTGCTGTTTATCTATGTGAATCTTACAAATAACTTTTACCTTGGCACTGTCACCGAGTTTACTCAATGTTTTTTTTTACACTAATGATTATTAATAACTGCCGTCGAAGCTAATGGACAGGACCTCGAATGTCAGATTTGCGCAGGATTTCAATGCTGTCTGGTATTTGCTAACCCGAATCAATTTGTATTGCTGTGTTGGCATAAATAGACACCTAATTTAGTTAGTATTGACTTTAAATCCGGCATATTGCTCGTTGCGATATTTGTTTTACCATCGCGAAGTCGTTGACATTTATGTCTGCAACGGAAGACACAGTAACACCAGCGAATGCAATTGAATGTTCACATGAGTGCATGATTGTGGAGAGTGTTTGTTATTCCCTATTGATTCAGCATTGTGCTTGAATCAGTTAAATCCCCACCCTGTTATAAAGTAATCTTATCATTATTAGCTATTAAAACCACCATGAGTGTTGTATGGAAGACAAAGTGCGGTATAAAGGCTAGCCATTGCCGATACCTAATTTCCCTTTGTCGCATATATGACTCATTTTGTTATATGCCGACAAGATATGAGATATTTTGAAGTAAAACCACAGTAAATGTGTTAAAAACATCCGTTTTAACAATAGGGCTTTATATAATATAACAGCGTATCAAAACTGGAACTGCCGAATAAGTGCACAATGATTTGCAAATCGTATGACTGTTCGATTTTATTTCACAATGCGTCACTGTTATTATAGTGATTTGAGCGATGTAATGTGATATCAGATGGCGAAACTATAAAATATATTCGTCCCCTACGCTGTTATCGCTGTGATGTGACTGCCTAACTTGACTATTTGTCTGCAACTAACTGCTGGGTTGTGAAAACTGATTCAATGGTTAACCCTACAGTTAACCTACCAACCACTCTTTATCTCTCCTGTGGCTCCTTACTAATCACCTCCAACTCTCCCCTCTCACATGTAATGTTGCGGTACATAACACCATGGTTGTCATGGACACCATGGGACATTACATGGACAAGAGCATTCGAAAAGCACCTCATCTGCTATCCGTGTTTCTAACCATTCCGACTTGGAGACACAGCCGCATGAACAACTGTGAGTAGAATATTATTTCTTTGGTTTTGTATGACTGACCTTATTTGCAGCATAGGTGTGACTTATATATGTGACAGATCAGTCTCAAGTATTTGGTAACAGAACACATATTATACAGCAGTGAATCGTGGGCTTTCCAATTTTTTTTTATCTCAGCCAGGTCTCTTGCAGGTGATTTCACGTTTTATTTTGGTCGATAGAACACGACTGGTAGTAGTTAAGCAAATGAATCATAAAATAAAATACATGTGAAAATTTAGTCATAATATGTTGAAGCCTTAATACACACTTAAAACTTCAAACCTTCACGCTGCATTATGTCAATGCTGTATGCATCCTCTCACCATGATTAACATTGATGGCCAGCTAAGACTGCTTTTATATATAATATGTAATAGGCTTACTGTCTGTCAGACGCTAAGCAAACTATAAACAACATGCTGCGTGTTGCATGCTAAGGCTGCACCCACATGTTCTGATGTAGAGTAAGACTGCAATCGTAACGGCAGACAATCCCTGGAGAGTCCATAACAAGCGACGAGTGACACTGACATTAATGGACAGTCATTGGCTGTTTGTCAAACGCGCAATGCACACTTTATACCAACAAATCTACTAACTGGTTACTAGATCGCAGCACTCAAATATGCAATTACTATTTCCACCAAGAGGATCCTTAAGTGTCTTGAAACGACGCGACGTCCAAAACGGTGGCTACGCTTAAAACACTGTTATTGATTGCCAATACATAGCACACCGTGAGGACTTGTTGTACTCGATGTGAGCAAAGTTAAAATACCTCACGAATGTACGGGGAAATTGTAATATAATTACACAAATTAAGCACGGAGACCATTCATGGGCAAAAAGCGATGCAACCAGTCGATACCATCTAACTTGAAGCTGCCGAATACGTCATTTCCTTTCGACGAAGGCGAACCTGTTGATAGAAATAATTTTGATCCAGCACACAAGTAGGGGACGACATGGGATATATTTGAGCCGATAATTTATGTCCTTGTCGCATGTTACTTGATGGGCAATCTCATTGCCGCCGTCACTAACCAATTGACTATAGTGATTTCTACAAGTCGCCTCATTCGGATGCGATGACGTGCACAGTGTAAATTATCGAATATTGCTTTGACAAATGACATAAAAACATTGGCCCAATCATGACCTTAGCTACAGGTCACCTGACCAAAATATTTCCCCATAATATAATGGTCAGGATAAGTTTGCTTCGCCATATGAGCATGCACACTGCACACGTTCTTGTTGCTTATCCGTTACAAATATCACTCGACTTATGCATCTAGAACGTGTTAGGTTTATACTGATACAGCGCCGCAGTTACAAGATAACAATCCATCCGATTTGTCCTAAATCCTTAACAAGGAAGACACGGCTGATACATTTTGAAGCGACAGTGATTGGCGCACCATAACGCTATTGCCATGCTTACTTTTAATAGCCAAGTAACCGTTCCAAAGGCATTTTCTGTGGCTCAATTATCTATAATTGAGCGATGGTTTAGAAGATGGTCACCAAACGGGCTACAAACTAATAGCCGAAGTTTCTGCCCCTTGAGATTCGTTCACCTACGTCATGACGTCATGACATAACGCGGAATGTCTTGAATTATAAAATACTTGTGTGAGCTGTTATGGTGCGTACCTCAATGACTGTCTTGATGACCATTCCGCAGCATTGTGATCATCATTTATTCGTTTTTTTTCAATTTGTCAATTTAACTAACTGTAAGTTCTAACACGTACAAGGTCTTAACACATACAAGTGCATATTAATTCATCTCACAGCATACAAGACTCAATGCAGATTTAAAAGGTAATGCAGATGGTAATCACCATAACATAGAATGCTTTATATATCCCGGAACTGCCAAGGTTGAGCTGCAGCGTGATGGGTATTTAATGTTTGTGGTCGTATTTACGGATGCCACAGTGCGTCACGTCTGCATAAAGACACATTGACGCCTCCTATTGGAACATAATACGCCAGTGCATTATGTAACGGGATCAGACTTGTTGTTGCAACATACGATAGCTCTCATGCAAGGAGTATGCTGTCGGACCCATACACATACCTAATGAGTTAATGAATCAACATGAACTTCAGTTAGTATCTAGTCAATCCTTAACATAACCAACCCCCCTCCAACTATTTTGTTCTGCATGCATTGCGAACATGAACGTATAGAGATTAATTGATTATTTTTCCGATGCAGTGGTGGGGATATCCATTGTAGTCATTTGAATAATATAATAAATGCTAATTATTGTTTTTTGCACAGTAAATCTATTCCTTAATAAGTCTAAAAATAATATGTGTTTAAGTTGATGTCCCATGGATGTGTGATTCCTTAGACGGTTGGTTTGTATCTAGTCTGAGTAGTGAATGTGTGGAGATGTGTCCAATAAGTGTCTGGATGTCCCGTGTCATGGTCAAATGGTGGAAGAGATAATCTAAGTATATGACGGAACCTTATCAAATTTATCAACTCTTTATTAGTTGCCAGACAGTCCATCAAACGTACTGGCTTATTTGTCATTAACAGAAGCCGTTAGAGTCTATACAAAAGTGTTGCTGATAACTAACTGGTTGGTTGTTAGGTGATGTCCGTAAGAAATAACAAATAAAGATAGAAGATCAACTGCTAATCAGTTGTTGTGTTTCAATTAATAGCCCCATAAGTCGCACGTCGTGTGTTTTACTATTTATTTTATTTTCTTGGAACGTAATTCTAATTTAATGTCTCGTACATAAAACTTAAGCATGTATGTTGCAGCCGAACGCAATTATGCTGCTCACGCACATCCTTCGGTTCCTTCTGGTCTTCTATGGAGAGATTATGACTGGCATCTCGGAGGTCTATATATCATCCGAAAATCTATTCGCGTTACCTGATATGCCAGTTAATGTCACAGAAATATACCTAGAACATAACCTCATCACCACATTACAAGACAATGCCTTTGCACGCTATCCATTATTAACGAAAATTTCTTTCAGTTACAACGAATTGAAACATGTATCGGACAATGCATTTGCCGGTACCAAGTTAATTTACATAAACCTCAACAATAACAAAATATCACATGTCCCTTGTATAGTCCTACCAACGTTGAAGACACTCTCAATGAACAATAACTCACTTAGCTATCTTAACTTTGATTTGATTAGTTCATGTTACCAGTCACTAGAAGTTCTTTACTTGAGTGACAACCCCATCGGAGAGAATATAACGGGCTCACTTAGACTCCAAAATTTGACTTTACTGTATCTTTGGCGCACTAATATGCAAAACATCGAAACATTGATTAACGTCAAGCAAAGCATATCTGATTTAATGCTTGGAGGCAACGCTATATCATATGCCAATTTCGCGAACTATTCATCTTTGAAATATTTGAATTTACACTTTAATAATTTATCGGTTCTCGCATGTCCTTCACAGAGTCCAGTAGAAAGGATTTTTCTGGTCGAAATGCTTTTTATTCCCTGACCAATCTTTCTTGTTTGAATAACACTCTAAGAATGGTAACGTTAGACCACAATATGATCTCAAGCATACCTCACGATGCATGGACGAATTTCTTACGTCTTACATATATCAACATAAACACAAACAGAATTGAGAAATTTCCATGTAGTGCAGTAAATGGAACATTAGTAAGAAAACTTGATATATCTCATAACATTTTGGGGATCATACCCAATCTAGACTGTATAGGATCGACATTGGCCTGGTTGAAACTAGACAGCAATGCGATCACCACGGTTGAGCATGCGCAAATCAAGCAGCTGGTGGAACTGACTTTCTTCGATCTGAGATTCAACCGAATCACCGTTATAAGGGAGGTAATGGAAAGAGTCAAGCTTGATGGTTTGTAAATGATAATGATTGACACATAGACGTCCAGTAAACCCAGACTTAATTCTTAGCTTGCCTTTTCAGCCTCCCGATTTCTTACAATCGGCGACGTTCCTTTTCACCGACAACCCTCTTTATTGTGATTGCGCCCTGACGTGGATCTTTCAAGAGGGCTGGACGGCAATACGCTCTAGAATTCCCGATACCCAACCGATATGTGCTGGGGGGCCAACTTCGGTAACCACTCTACTATGGTCCAACATTACAAAGGCTGATATATGCTCATATCAAGGTATGGTACTTTAAAATTAATGACATTACAGCAGATTCTGTGAAAACTGCATGGGAAGACTTATGTAAATGTTTCTATAATGGTTCTACAATTGCTCTGCGCACCTAAATAGTTGTCGCGATCCTCTGGCCTGCAGATTGCGAATCATACTGTCTCAAGTCGAGCGTGATTAAGGATCAACTAGTTGTAACACAAACGTCGTTCCCCACTGAAAATGTTCTTGATTGCTGGATGATATGCACACTTCACAATGCTTTGTGTACTGCCGTCAGTGTGACCGTAACTGACTCTATTGTCACCTGCTACTTGTCAACAGACACGGTTCCGACGTTCCTCCCAATGCACGGAGCCCTGACGCACGTCTTTGTACCAAGATACTGTCGTCTTTATGATCGCATGGTAGAAATATGATGTCCTTAGGAAGCAGGTGTTTTTGGATCCAAAGCAAATATGGAGTATGCATCAGTACATACCATATGTTGGAATTGTTTGCATAAAAAATATTTCAGTTTTTATGAATATATGGCAATTATACAGGTCCTGAATATTTAGCTCGTGCTGTCCTTCCCATCTCGTATTAAGGCGCTGTTGATTGTACATTGAACCCAATAGTTCGCATAATAGACGTTCGGTTAAGGTCTGTATTTGTATATATTTCTCCTAATTAAATGCTTGTTGTTTGCAAAATTAGCTTGTATTTCTTGAAAACTGCATGACATTCAGTAATCTTGCACAACCGATTGCATTGTTCACAACTAGAATTCATTTGATTTAACTTTGCTCAAATAATCATTCCGTGATGTGGATTCAGGGCACAACATGTTTTTAAGAGATTTAAACTACGCAATGATTGTCTTACTTGTACAGCCATTTATCGACGCACATCTGTAAGTAGTAGCTTGTAAGGCATTTTATAGTGTAACCAAGAGCTCAAAATCTCTGCTAAGCCGCATTCTAAGCTTAACATTCGAGTCCCAATTGCGTTCGCATGGTCAGCATTGTCTTGATTTCTTTGTACATTAATTGACGGCTGTCAGATGCATATCGGTATAATTAGCAGTTCATTTGTTCTATGAATCACATCAAGATGCACATTTTCGTTGCATGGCGTGTTTGTATATGTTCATAGTTAATAAATCTTTTTTGTCTTCATCCACTTTCATGTGTATTACAAACAAGTTGAAAGAGCGATATGGCAGGGATTCCCTCTTGTATTCATAAGTGTAATGTATGGTCCTATGGTGTGCAGCCTGTGGAAAAATGGTAGCAGTAGTGCAATGCCAACTGGACCAGTCGCAAGACGATTTCCAATACGACAGAGAACGGCTACAAAACTCCTCGCCTTCGTCCTCATCTTCATTGTGTGCTGGTTTCCGCGTCATATCTGACGTCTTTAAAACCATTGTATTTTTCTACAATGAGTACTTTACGGGGGTAACTCCCTTCCAACACTGCCGCGCGTTGTGAAACGCAACTTGATATCTGCAAAAATGAAGATCTGCAGTTTCATCATGATTGAATTTGGGTCCAAAATTTACCTTCTCGCCTTTCGAGCTACAAATTAATACTTAGATTAAGATTCAAGGCTGCTTGAGTTTCTCACCATGGGAGTGTAACAAAGTACCGTAATACCTGAAGTATCCAGTGTCTACAGCAATTGACAGTTTTTACAGTAACTGCTTCTATGGAACGTAGTTGGGGAAGGTAACACATTATATAAGTGATGGTGAAAAAGGTCACACAATTTATCGTTTGGAAATATATGTATATATATATATATATATATATATATCGATGTATATATATATATATATATATATATATATATATATATTTACATATGTATATATATTTATATGTATATGTAAATAACCAACCATTTCAGACTTTTTTTTATACCACTGACAGAACATTGTTCATAAAATCTTAGGTTACAAAGCTCCTACAAAGAATTCTGCGTTTTTAGGTCTTTCAGGAACAAAATTTTATTTTTGGGATATCTCGTTGTTTATAATTCGAACTGCGCAGAAGCTATTCATGAATGTACATTGACTAAATTAAACGAGCCATGAAGAAAACTGTGAAACTTATTTATCAGCGCGGTTCTACGAAAAGGAGCAATCCCTCGCTCCGAAAAGTTCCGAACCTTGCCGTGCGAAAAGTGAAACGGGAGAGGGGGAAAATATATTTTAAAGTCATCTCTTCAAAGTTGTTGATTTGAATACAATTAATAAAGTTTATACTTAGGAATTGTGAGTTTTAACAAGAGTCGATGATACTTAACATTCTAAAGATTGCTGTCACTAATGTTGCACACTGACGATTCCATGTCAAAAAATCATGTAGGGCATATATTATAACGTTTTTATTCCCTGATTCAATGATAATCAAATAACCATCATTTATATTATTGCTGTAACTATTATGCATATCGATTGCTTTGGGCAACTTAATGTTATTTAACCACTCTGGACACTGTAATCTGTCTGTCAAAAATGTCGGCCAACGTCCCTTGAATCGGAGATTTCAAACAGCTGTTATTAATAATCGCCGCGACAATCTTGCGGCGCATGGCCAAAGTTGCCAAATCCGCTTTGATTTGATGCAACTAAAACAACAAGGTGATAATCTTATACCAGTCCCAATTCAACGAAAGAGGTAGTCTTTATATATAGTAAATACAAGGCGAATAAGATATGTTGATTTGACAGCAAATAACTTTCGACTGAAGCTATTTGGGTACCTCTCAAATCGGTCAGGTTGATAGGCTTCTATGAAGCTCTCAGCGGCTAGATGTACGCAGAATGATCATGGAGCAGTGTAGGCAGCATCACATAGCGTTAAGAACCCAGTCCTGGCTGTTATAGTGTACGTTTCTATAATTTATTTTCGTATTGTTAAATATTAAAGGCAATAATGCAAACTAGCCGAGTATTTTAGGCAACAGGGCAATTTATTTTCAGAATTTTATTGAATCTCAGTTCTCTTTGTGACTGATATAATTCATATTATAAATTCCTTCAGGACACCATGATTGAACACGGATTAAACGATTTTAAATGTGTCACCTTTATCAAGTTAGCCACATAATAACATGTAGTTACGAAATGAACAATACAGCTGCATCTGCAGGCAATGTGCGGAAGGATCTCTTAAGGTCAGGACTAGGTAGAAGATGTATATGTTTTGTTGATGATTAAACTTTGATTGTTGCTCATTTGCTTATTAAGAGTCATTTATATTCTAACATGTGTGCACAATATAGGTATTCAGAGATGATTCGGCTGAAAAAAATGACCTCAATTGACTGAATGTATTTTACTTCATTAGAGTTAACAATATAAGAACCTTAAATCAATGATCAGGAAATCAAACAAATGCTTGTGGGCAAATCAAGAGATCAATTTGAACATGATCAGTAGGAACTACCACAACAGTGTCGTATGTTGCACTAGCAGTAACATACTTTTAAGAGGTCCAGTCTTGTTGAGATTCCATATGGACACAATTAGTAAATCCATACACCAGCTTGTCCGTATGATTCAGCAAAAGATGATTCAGATGTGTGCCAGCCATAGTTGCACATTCTGTTGCACAGATAATAGTAACTTGTCAAACTAGCTATTTGTCTCATGTCATAGGCACTAAAGGAATTATGTGTAAAACATTACACAACATAATTCTTACAAGCCTGATTAGGTTGATCATCAATGCAAGATGTCACATGAATTATTTTCTTGTTATCAAGTAAAGGAAGTAAAAACAAATCCACTCTCATGTGGCAGAAACTGAAATTGCATTTAAAAATTAACTAATAGAATATCGGTAAAAACACATTGTAAGCCTGATCTTATTAATATTCAATTAAACTGCAATTGTATAATCAATAACAAACAGCCCACCCAACAATAGTTAATGTAACCTTCCTTCATTGACTACTGATGACAACTTTATCATTCTCTTCCTGGGTTTTGAGATGACAGGCATTGACTAGTAACCAGCATAGGTTGCTATGGAGCTGAGCATTGATAGATATACTAGAATTCAATTCACATAAGCCAGCTCTCTTCACCCTAAACCTGAGGTCCCATATACAGTTGTGAATGTCTGAAAATTAGTTTATAGTGAGAATGAGGACATACATATCTGATGTTGATCTGGTGTTGATTCTGTGACAAAGCATTCACCAGATGTTCAGAATAAGCCTACCGCCCAGAGAGCATGGCTCAGTCATCAGAACTATAGATGAAGCCACATGGCCTTTTCAGTATTCCTATCTTCAACCATACATTTATCTCAAATCACCAAATATCATAGAATGATAAGACTAAAGAATATTTCTTATCACTAAGAAAGAGCCTTGTGGCTCTAAAGCAAAACACTGCTCCCTTTGATATGAGGAGGTATCTTGCAGAGATCGATGAGCATGATTATGATGTTTGGACAGCTGATACTGTGGACCAACTTGACCAAATAGATTCCCAAAATAGGGCTGATAAATAAACACAGCTGAAATAAATCTCTAATATGATTCAATAGAGATGCAGAGTTCATAACATTGCCATCTCAGGTTTTAGCACCATGATATTAAACCCACAACAGGAGGTGAAGCAGTTAATCACTACTCTATCATGAGTACTGCTGAGCAAAATGTCACCACAAACATCTAGTCAATCTCACTGTTTACCAATAAAGACAGGATGCCGATAGCTGTTGAAGCTCTGCTACTTTTGACACGATTTTCATTTACAAGTTAAGACCACATTTAATCATTGCGTTTATAGTTCAACGATGCATTCAATGACACTCCGGGGCACAACAATGACCCCCTAACTCACCAGTCTGGCATCAATAGTCCATTGTCAAGTAGTTATGCAAATAGTTATAGCATTTAGGCCTCACTATTAAAGTTTCAAGGAAATGATGCACCCAAACACACATGAGCCATTAATAAACTAGCTACATTTTTTATGGAGCAAGAAATTTTGATTTGCTTTTATTTAGCTAGTCACAGGTCAAAATCCATAAAGCTATGAGTTATAATTTGCAAAGAGATATTGACATGATAATGCCCATGCATGATTTGAGACATCTAGCTTGATACAAGAGGTCAATAGTCATTGAAGCTCTGCTGCTTTTGATGTGATTTTCAAAAATAAGTTATGACAAATTAAATCATTCAACGACACACAGGGGTGAACCCTAATCCCAAAAATAATTATTGGGGCTTGGCAAATGGCCAATATTACCAATTGTCCTGTGGCATTTTTCACTTGATGTGTATTTATAACAATAAGCATAACAATTTGGCTGAGGTCAAGAGCCTTAAAGATAGGATTTCTAGTTAGCAAGGAGATATTGACATGAGGAGGCCCTGTGTAGGATTTGAGACCATTAGCTTGATTTATAACAAACACTTTCAATACCCCATTAGGTTTATAGGCACAACAGCTTATTCAATAATAATTTAGGGGTCAAAGGTTATGCAGGAAGATTTGTTCGATGTGGAGCTGCTGGCTTGCATTATGAGAAAACGTGCCATCAAGAATTATTCCCCATTGAGTAAATCACTCAGGGACAAAAGGTAATGCAGAGCTGATATTTCGTTTGTAAGTGATCATCAATATAAAAGTGGTTTATGTTTAATTTGAGACTTGTAGCATGCTTTGTAAGAAAACGTGTAATTAAAAATTATTCGCTATTTGGTTAACATAGCTAACGAGATTATTTTTCAATAATAAGGTCACAAAAAGCTGATATTTTGTTTGTAGGTGACAATAAATATAAGAGTGGCTTGCATTATCCAAAGAATTAACAAACAGACAGATGGACAATGCAAAGCTGTGCTGAGTAGCAGAACTATAAATGGTTACTGCCTAATGGTCCTATAAATTTTACCTTATAAGTGGCATGCAACAGATCGGGTAACCTCTTTCAGAGATGGGCAACCAATCCAAAGGACCATCCAAGTCATGCATAACCAGTCAGGTTGTTACATCTTGGGAACTGCACTGTCCTAAAAAAGCCTCATGTGTGATTAGGGGTTTCAAGTATGCTTAATACCAGTATCAACACTAGACCAGATCGACAGATTTTAAGACTTACTGACCAATGACCATGGCATTTATAGATTCAACGGAGGTAATTGTTATATTACACAATTGTATTGATTACAAACATTGAACATTTGGCAACAATTTAAAAACCAAAATTGATGTGGCAGATACCCTGACAAAAGAGGCTCTTGACTTCGAAAACCTACTTGGGATCTGATTATTTGGCTAGCCGCTGTTTAACTTGGCTGTAAACTCAAACCTGCACAGTTTGTTATGCATAGCTACAATTGATATCTAAAGGATCACTTGCCATACAAAATGATGGCAAAAGTGTGACTATGTCTATGACTGAACTATCACATAACAGTTTTTATTAACGCATAATCAAACTTATAGGAATGTTATAACGAAATCATGTTTTAGTGTATTTGAATAGTATATAATATTAGCAGATCATCGATTATATATGTCCAATACAGGTACTTTAAAAGGAAGGTTATGGGTAACATTACAGATGCAAGTATTTAATTAAAGGATGTTGAAAGCAAATATCCAAATTTATCCTTTGAAAAAAAAATCACATGAGTAAGAGTAAACCCCTCCCAAACGCACTACCACCAGGGTTGTTGTATGGTGGACTTTGACATAGTCCACCATACAACATTCTTAGTTACGTTGAATTAAGTCTGAAGACGAGTGGGATCGATGATCCCTACCTCACTCAACAACAGAATTGGAGCGTTTGGATTATTGTGATACCGGAGCGCATGTCCGCTGTCAAGATCAGAAGATCCACAAACGAAAATATCAGACTGGCGATTGGCGAAAAGGCAATGTTTACATCTGACAGATGGCGCAAAAACCATTCGCTAAAATGGCGATTATGGTTATATGTACGTTAGAAATTTGTCACATGAATGATATTCAATCTATAAGCGTTCGAATCATACTGACCGAACCAGAATCACATGGAAACAGAGCTTGTAAAATAGTCATGGCTGACCGATCGCCTTTGTTTATATTCGCTCGTGTACCGGAAATTCCATGCGGTATGGAAAGCTTTACTTAGTACAATCTCAAAATAGACCTTCTGGTTGAGCCCGTGGTTCCGTTCGTAGGGACACTTGGATTTTACGACATGAGCGAACTGATAACACAACAAATTCTGGCTAATTGGTCCCTTGATAAAAAGAGTCCGTTGTTACGATATGATTTCATTACTTACTCGAAACTTTACACATCACAGATCAAGAAAACCGGTATTTCACATATCAGTAGGATTCTCCAAAAGTTTGAAATGCATCTGCATCTCGAATTCCCAGCATAAGTGTTGCATTTGTTCTATTCTATTTAAATTAAACATTTTCAGACGGATAACATTGAGAGAAAAACACCTAAAATGAGTTGAAAAAGACTTACAACCCCGGATTTACCAGTAAAATTGCCATTTTTGTATATCCGTCCGCAAAGATATTTAAGCGTGTGCCGCCCGTCACACGTTAAACTGCTGATTTATATATACATTTAAAATTGGTGTATTTTCTATTTGAAGAGATAATTTAAAACAAAGAAGTGTTCATAGACGTTAAAAGTCACACAAATCACGAATCTAAGTTTGAAGCAAATATACATTGAACAAAGCAATATAATGACCGACTATTCAACATGGCCAAAATGGTCGTTGGGGCCAAAACGTAAATTCATGCAATTGCAATTAAATGCAAATAAAAGTAGACAGTTAGCCCGAATAGTGAGATTCCAACCTTCGGAGGAGTAGTAGCAAACAATGTGACACATTGGCTGGGAAGCGCAGTTGTGTAAACCTAGGAGATGACGCTGACTGTTTTGGCCCCATGATAATCAACCAAAATGCAAGTATGGGACAAAATGGTCGGTGAATTGTACCAAATTGGTAGGACTTATATGAATATATATATATATATATATATATATATATATATATATATATATATATATATATATATATATATATATATATATATATATATATATATATATATATATATATATATATATATATATATATATATATATATATATATATATATATATATATATATATATATATATATATATATATATATATATATATATATATATATATATATATATATATATATATATATATATATATATATATATATATATATATATATTTTATATGTATCAACACATATGACAATTTATTTACACATGACATTCACAAAAGAGACTCTAAGAAGGACCGTGGTTTTTATGCTATCTCAAATAGCGCTATCATTGACAGCATGATTCACCTAGCATGGGGAAGGTAATCGAGATTTAGCGTACGATTGCGTTTTACGTAGCACTAGAGAAAAATATATGTTGTCCGCTGCTTCTAGTTATTATTAGGGTACACTATCTCCTCAGGTCGCATAGCAGCTTAAGTCTGGTACATAAGGAGGCGGTTACATTAGCTACAGTTATCCGGCATCCTCATGCTGTAAATATACGAAGCAACATTTGCGTGATTTATGTGTGCACGCTTACTTGGTGTACATATACCAGATTTTTGCATTACATCACGTTGATGCACGCGTACTAACCGACATACCGATTTTGTACGTGTTGGCGGCGCCAAAGGTGGCGATGTTTATGGCGATATAAATTACAATGAGAACAAAGCTTACAATCCCATAGAAAAGAATTGTGCGCATTTTCGTTGATCTTGGACACATCGAATAAGTTTATCTGTGAAAACATGAACTGCGTTAGAATATACGGCTACCAACACACAAATTCGGGGTTAGATCGGCTCCATAATGTCGCCGAGTAGTCGTGCCTATATTCTAGTCTGGATCTACTGAGTCATTCACTGATTTGGACTTTTAGCTGTGGCCTAGTAGGTCAAAGATGTTTCAGTTTGTTTGCTAACTGCGCGAACTGAGATGGCGTTTATGACGACACATATAGCTTACAAATAACATCGCCGTTCTTATTAAATCTGGAAAACTGCATATGAAATCTAGCCCTTCAGTGTCTTAGAGCTAATATTGACCGGGGCCTTGATCAGACATCATTGTTTGCAACGATAACAATCAGGGAAGCTGTCTTCCATTTGATTATTGTCACCAAGGTTTGAATTGGGATATGTGATGAATGACGTAAAAGATAAATATCGAAAATATGAAATACGAAATTACAGTTAGTTGTGCACAGGAAAATTTAGAAATGAAGTCGAATGGTATAGTTGGAACAAGATGCTGAGATCAGGTCGGTTGGCTGAGGGGAGTTGTAAAATGTGTGCTTCGATTACAGCTGATACATGTATTTCTCGTCCTACCAAGGTACCGAATACTAAAGAAATGAACTGAAGGTATGGTAGGGTAAGTTTAGTGTTTAACGGCACCCCAACACAAACGTGTTATATGGTTCCAAGTAAGGTTAATTGATAATACTGACCTGTTTATGCAGGCGCCTTTTAGAATAAATGTCTCGTCTCGGCGAAATCCGGGTCCAAGTGGTGTGTTGCAGATAAAACCCTCGTCAAGAACTCACCACTCAACCACCAGGTGCCACACCTTAATGTCAGCGTTTTAGATTCGGGATGTGATTTGCTTACCTAGATGTATTTTAAGTATAGACATGCCAAGCTATCGGTAACCAGTCCTTTAACTGGGCCTGGTGGAGGGGGTCAGAGGTGTCATTCTGACGTCATCCAAAAGTGGATAAATGGTTTGAACAAATTCTTGAAACAATACACTCATCTACTTAAATAAAGTAGCCACTGTCAAGCAAATATAAATGCCTACACAACTGTGGCCTAATTCTGATGGCAAAGGTCACATTTACTCATCCGGCCATCATCATTTGTCTGATCAAAGGTAGACATTAAGGCCACATCCTGCTCGTCGACAAATGTAACCCATGCCGTAAATGTGGGCCAAAATAAGCCTACCAAGTGATAATTGTACCTGTCTATATTTATTGTCAAACAATTTGCTGATATATTGCTTTGACTATTTTATTTTGAGAGTCTTGTATTATTTAGCTAATCTAAACATGTTACCATCCATGAGTGAGCTATTGTATTATGAATATTATACCGAAATCAAAGTTGAGCACCAAACCGTGCGTGTACCTTACCCAACAACAGTATATACTTTTACCCGAACATAAGTTAAGTTTGCATGTCGAATATCTGATATAATTAATTATGTTGCTGATTTGGTGAACATTAAGAAATTGTAAATTATTAATCCAGAAATCAAAATTTGCTAGCGTTGCAACAACCAAAAACTTAATCAGAAGACATCGAAAGCACGCATGTTCGGTCAAAATGCCTGTGTCTGCTAAATTACTTGGCCAAGAAGTGATCAGCAGCATAAAAGGTACGATCGGCTGGCACAATGAGGTTCAGAGAGCGAATGAGCACAAACAAACCTGAAGGCAAACAAACCTGAAGGCAATCAATATGTCACACAAAGCTAACATGAACCAGTAATCAGTTTTATTGATGTCCATTTTTACCCTCGCTTGAATCATTATTCACAGTAAATAAATGACCGTCTATGAGGCGAAGCATATTTATGTAAATGTTGAAACATCATAAATGGTACAATGCATCAGCGACAGTTCGGATTTAACTCAGGAACCAACGTTAAATAGCTACAATGCAGAAACGTTTAAAATCAATTATTATAATGCGTGAGTGCATCCTGATCAAACAGTCACTACAGTAAACATCAGAAGGCACACCATGCAGGGTGCGAAGGCGACATTAAATTTCCCTAAAAAAGATTCAATATCAATACACAGAAAAACTATTGCGTTAAAGGTATTTACTTTAAGTTTGTTGGGTTGATAACAATCGGTGTTTTGCAGTTATTGAGCTAAACACAGTTAACCAGAAACGTCAGTAGATGTAAATTTCTTCCCGTACCCGAGAATACTATTCCGCATGGCAATGATCATCAATCGATCATTACAGACAGCACGGTCGCTATAGACGAAGACAGGCTATTTATCAACGCCACACACCAGCGGACCCAACAACACATTATTCTGCTTCAACACAGCGACAAACAGAACATTCAACAACATCCGGTCTTGCAACTGAAGGCGCAAATCTATACGTTCATTCCAATCAAGAGTACAAGATCGCATGAATAATATGCGTCATAAATACGATAGTATTTAGAACGAATACATTACGCGACAACTACCAATACAGGGCATGTGGTAACTTGACCTATTTTTCAATATCTGCATTTCCTTGTTCTGGTATAATGTTCATCAATGCTGCTACCTGGTGGCTAGGTATGACATTACCCGCGTCTAATGAGGTGTGTCGCTGTAGTTGAAGTCAAACGAGCTATGGTATATATCCTAAATGAATTGCCGAGTATGCGTGAATGCTCGTCCAGCTAATACCTGAGCATTCCTTATGGTGTGAAATGAAACATATATAACAAATTTCAAATACAAGCTGGTTTTGCTGTCTTTGATCAACCGAAATTGAAATGAATATACCGACAATCAAGCAAAGAAAGCGCGAGGATGAATATGATTGCTACTGGGTGTGTGCTTCGTTTCACTTGTTAGCTCAGAACTGTGCTGCATGTTTTCTCAAATCTCCGTCTCCGTCTCACAACACTACATCATACAATTGGCGGGGGGTAGAAAAGTCGGCGTCAGCAGCGGCTGTTATTGTCGCTGCCAGACTTAAGCAGGTCGTGCTCTGTACAGCCTGCGTTGTTCATTTCTATCACTCCATTCAAGGCGCTCTATTGAGTTACAGACGCCTTGTTAACGTACGTCGGCAAATATCATCCATCAATTATCATGGAAGCTAATGCAAACATTATGTTATTGTACAATATTACTTCGTCGTCTTATATGTTCTCCCATCGACCCAATTATTATTTGCCACGTGACGTAGATTCAGGAAGGGAGTCACGGCGAATTCGGCTCAATATTTGAGATTCAGTTTTGAAGCAATACTGAATTTTTGTGACACAAAACGCCCAGGCAACGTTCGACCATGAAATAAAGAATGTAATTTCTTAAACAGGTGCTGAGTACACTACTGCAGTTACACATTGGATCGGCAGTTGGCACATGACGGATGATATGTGACATGACGTCACTTCATCATGACCATTCGTGGATCAACACGTCGTTAGGCTTACCTAGGCAAACACCGGGTCCCGTGTTACAGTATCCGCATAGGACACCACAGCCCACATTTGTTGCGAAATAAAAGTCATCAGTAGGCAGCTTAAGTGCTGGACGGTTGTCATTCTTGCATCTCCTCCTCTCTACTAGGTACTATAAACCGCTCCTCTGCAGAGCAAGAGTGGCAAATATGACTTTAGACTTGAAAAGTAGATTAGCTAATTTAGTCATAGAGGATATCACATGTCATTTAAGACTTCCGTTCATTGTATAAACCTGTTCACGAATTCTCGTTATATCATCTCCATCGCAAAATGGAACCTCAATGAATAAGTGAAATTCGAAGCATCCTAATTTCCATATAAGCTCAAACTATCTCTGCTCATCTAACCTGTATAAAATCATGGATTTGAATGATCGCCTGTCATCCAAAACGGCTGCACGCATATCGAAAGAAGGGAAAGTTGAAAAAACCTCACGGCAATGCCTCCATCACTGACCTTGCCATGCATATCGCAGCCAGTGTCAATTTCTACTTCTCTAACCATGATGCACAGTTGAGTTACAAGCCCTACTCAGGCATGCCGGAAAGTATTTCAGCTAAATAATCATGGATGCCCGTTGAAACATTATTTTTGCAGTTGACAGCATCCTGTCTGGTTTTTCATTTCGTACGTCCTTACCGCATTGTGTATTATATAAACATCTGTGTTTCTAGCTTGGCTAAAAGCAAATTATTTGACTCTCCCATGACTGTTACATAATGGGCGGACACATGTTGATTTGTTGAGAAAAGATATGAGACCATCAAGATAAATCACATTAACGCATTATTGTGGCGGATTTATATGCAGACGAAATCGCGGATATGGCGAGTATGGTACATAATGCAACATTGGTGGAGAATGAGAGCAAAGAGTGTCTTTGGAGAGAGCCCGGTGGAAGCAGATCATATGGCGTCCGGTGATCAACATGTTCCGCTCGTCATAACGGAGCGAGAGTCAGACACAATCTCTCATTTTCGTCGTTTGCTCACCTGGTCTCAGAAGCTACATGGCGAATACACCTTGACATAGAAACATCGCTAGGGATAGGAAATGTACGGAGCTTATAATGTTACAAACAATGACAGGCTGACATGATGTATATCCGGCTTAACCACAGCGTACCGCGCATAGCATTTGGTACGACTAGTGATGATAAAACGGGCAAAACCTCACCCTATGACGTGCGCAACACTTGTAAGCATATAGTGTAGTTGTTTATCTACATGACATAGATAGCTTTGATGTGATATAAAGATAGGCGCCTATTAAGTTATAAGTGGCTCTAGTTGGACTCCATCAATAATTCTAAGGAATTTCATCCTTGTGTTTGCACACTGCTAGTCCCATTAGAACCACCACCCGGAGGCCATATCTGCGTGTTGAGAAAATGCATCTCCCTCACACTGCAATATAGCTAAGAGACTCAATCTACATATATTGTCATAAACCGTGATGATCACCTCGTTTGTTAAGGACAGCATAATACGGAGTTACATTTACTTGATGAGTGTTGCATTCTATCTGTATGCTAGCTTGATTTTTGAGAGGTGGGTTAAGATATCTTAACCGTTTACCACCGGGCATACATTGAACGTGTTCCATTACTGCGCATTGTAAAAGCTGTGTATGCATAGCTCACCCAACCAACGGTTTCAGGCACTCTCCTGTAGTGCGGAAGCTACTACCACTGCGTTCAGTTGGCTTTTAGTAGTGTTTGTTTCAGCGCAATTTTATCTTAGCTTCAAATTGAACCAGAAAACACGACAGAACTTATGTGACATTTGGACCAGTATTCAGATGCATTAATTTACAAGATGCGCTGGACTATTTGTCTTTCAACAAGACGCGTGTCAAATGGTTTTGATTTCCTTAATGCGGGAAAATCATTAGAAAGCGTCACAAGCATATTGTGTGTTACACGTCCTTCGAAATTGCAATGAAGTAGTCCCCTGAGCATATCTAAACGTCACCGATGATGTTCCAAGAACAACTCCCCTGACACGACGGCATTGAATGCCATATTGGGCGGCACGATTTTACATGATGAGCTGATTTATTTTGCGTTCAACTAAACGCATGTTAATGGGAGAAAGTCATTGAAAAACGTTACAAAAATATGTTTAAACAATTCTCACATAACATCCGACGGATAACCATGATTATCAAGCAGTTAGATCTGAAGTCTATTGTTGTCTCTCAGCAGAATCCGTTTGTTGTGCCTATGCGAGCAAGGCCATATGCTGCGTGCTGGTAATAACAGGCAAATAGGATAGATGACTCGCGATGCCCCCTCATTGTCTCTATCTCTGTTCCTCCCCCTCTAGGATAAAGCATTGTTCCATTCCCTATATACTTATAGATATATTCCTCTACATATATATATATATATATATATATATATATATATATATATATATATATATATATATATATATATATATATATATATATATATATATATATATATATATATATATATATATATATATATTTTATATATATATATATATATATATATATATAGAGAGAGAGAGAGAGAGCATATAGATAGTAGGCAGAAGTAGTATATAAAGAGAGAAAGATACAGAGAAAGGGAGAAAACGATATATATATATATATATATATATATATATATATATATATATATATATATATATATATATATATATATATATATATATATATATATATATATATACCTATCTCGTTCGCTTTGTTTTCACTCGCGTGTTTTCTCTCTCTCTCTCTCCATCCCTCCCTCTCTAACTCACTCTGCATCTCTGTATCGTTACACATATATCGATAATATGTATCAACGCCAGGACGATGCAACGCGGTGAAGATGGATTAATGTCATTCTCCACGCTGCAACAGAGCGTCACGTCATATAGATACGTCGGGCTGCTGATCAATTGCTCTCGCTGCGATTTGTCATGCTTTAAATTGTGAATATTACCATCGCAAGTTTTATGTCAATATTCTGGAATTGCATGATCTTGAATGCAGAATAATCGTACGCACAATATTGCTGCTTCCTGATTAAATGCGACTCTTTGTTGCTTTTTAAGTCTTAGTTTCATGATCGCCCGATCTTCTGGATATTCACGAGCGCTTATTGGGTTTGTTATCTATTATTAGAATCGGCTTGCCATTTGTTAACAAGGATAGATGTCATGTCATGGTGACAGCCATTAACATTGTATTTTGAAGCGACTTTAGAAGACGATCAGGAAACGCTGTCTCAGTGTGTCACTTGACTGCAATACCCCCATTACGCAACGGACAAGGCTTCACGGACCTAACTCGATTTTCTCTTATAAATTAGATGCAAAATGGGGTGCACGAAATTGCCACGAATCAGATGTTTTTAGCTTAGCCATACACGCCTGGAATGATATAGTGGTGTGTTTCAGGGGAAACCGGGGTATCCAAGAATAAACTCAGGTGGTTCGGCGTATCAAGTTAAACGTTTCTGACCAAGTCGTGAATACTAAGTAGTCGGTTAGTATTGGCACTATCTGATCCTTACTCAGACACTTGCATAATTGAGTTATGTTTCTATCTGAGGATGAAATGCTCCAAGGTTCTATCACTTGATATGATATGCTTCTCGCATTTGGTAACCGTGCTGATGAGGTTTAAATCACATTATTTAGTTCATCTACGGCGGTATGTACGCTATCCACATATGCAATACATACAGCTCTTGTATGTATGTACAGAACACCCTGAGGTTCCTAAATCAACAAGGGTCGCGAAACTGTGATCCGTTTGAAAACACTGCATGTCGCTTTAATAACAGATAATGTACTGTTGTTTTGTTTTGCTATTAACCGCAGCATGCAGCCTGCGCGAGATATTGCTGATCTGAACTAACTTCATCGTTCTGAGGCAGTCTGAGAGGAGTTAATCTAAGTTGTTCAGATGGTGATTTATTTTTCACAAGTAGTCATGCTCTAATGATAACAACATACGCAACGGAAGCTAGAAAGGTTAACTGAAAAGAAACCAGTTCATAGCACAATCAACTTTATGCTCACAGTGAGCTCTGGTGCATATTAATATTAAACTTTGTTAAGTATGCTTTTACAGTCAGACACAGAGGGCTGACAACACAACGGATAGAGGCCTTTTTGTTTTCTGGAAACATAGCCAATAAGCAATATCATCGTCACAATCATCATAAGCATCCATTTTCTAATCATAATCACCATTATTATAAAGACGAATAATGTTGATGATTATGCTTACGTTACTGATGATGATGCTTATTATGTTGATGGCAATTAACAGATTGGAGAAGGATGAATTACCGAATAGTAGGTGCATTGATATCAACTGGAATGGTTCTATTATGCAACACGACAGCAGGGACAAAATTGACACAATTGCTTTCTACATCCCTGAAGGTACTGATCCATTTCAATATGAATACACATGATCAACTTTCCCGTCCCAAATGTCAAGTTGTAAGTTGTATGTTATGGTTGAAGGTACTTTTCTTGCAATGTTTCCTGATTCGGCTATTTCGAAATACCTTCAAAAATAAATCCAGGAATGTAAAGTAAACGATTCACGAATGGATGGAAGCTTTGTAGTGGTGTTGATGATGCATGTGACATCCCTCGTCAATGCATGTGACATCCGAACCTTATGGACATCCCCAAATAATGCTGACTGATCAGATGCGGTCTTATCGATCTGGAATTGAATAAGAGTTATCCAATTATTTATTACCAATTTCAATGTGAGGAGTATTCTAGCTAAAATTTGTGCATTATTAATTTATCAGGAGCGAGTTCGTTACAATATCAACCGGGATAAACTTATACAACTACCATAAATTTTGGGGGGAAATTGCACACAAATGAATTGCTATGCGTGTAACAAACTCAAATAGATTTTGAAACCCGACCTTGCTTAAGGTATAAAGGTTTTAATGATGCGTTAACAAATAAGCACAGTTGTTGGCAAATAATTATGACTACAATCACCACTTATAACTTGTTATTCAACTTCCCTATCAGGGCACTAACGGTCTAATCGTAAATTTGGGGTCTGGTAATCTAATGGCTCGTATGTGAACTGGCCGGCTAATGCTTTTTCTTGGTACTGGCATGCTTATAATGCATCTGAACGCCGTCATGGTTTAGTTACACAATGGGACATAATGTGGGTATGGCCATGTATCCAATGCAATTATACTATGTTTTGTGCATTAATTAGTCCATTAGAAGGCTTGATGCGGATCGGTGGCATGTTGATGTCTTAGTGGGACCGGAACTAAAACGATGTCCTCCTATACCAAGGTTCTAAGCCTCGTGGCAGCAAAGTGAATGACGTGACAAGGTCTGGCGGGGATGCTCTTTAGCAGATTGAGCCTCACGGCTCATACTGCCACACGTTATGGATTGTTTGCGTAATAAGTATATACAAATGTTGGAGGGATACTTTTAGCAGATTAAATCTGCGTTATGGAATTCAGTGCCCTTCATTTGTGCACAGTTGGAACCAAATTAACATGATGGCAATCAATATATAATATAAAGCTGGCCTTAACCAGTACTCGGTTTCAGTGACGACCATCCATATCTTTCTAGGAGGGAGATTCAATCGAGTGACATTATGCTTATCAAAGCGCCTCTGGCAAGATATCAAAGTTCATTGTGATCGTAAAATATCACTTTCGAAGAACCTCATTGAGTATTTCACGTGTGGTATAACACGTTTCGGACCTACAAGTTCAATTTGATGGGTTGTGTAGGACGTTCACAGGGAGAGTTTGCCTAAAATAGTCCAACATTCATAACGAACCAGGTCTGTTGAAGGCATTGGGGGGATCTCTCTTTTGTAGCCATTGAGGAGTAGTACAAAGATGTATTAACGCAATCCCTAATATTTATATAGTTTAAATGGGATGTGCATGCACTGTGTTTAACCAGGGAATTATTGTCATATTGTAAAGGTTGAGCATGGCAAGACGCTGAATTATGAGAACTTATACAAAGTTGCCTTCTTATCAACCAACTCATACTCACCACTGGTAGTTTACCCACCATATAATAATAGTTAATCTGCATCCTAACCGAATCGCAGGTCACGACTGGCTTTATCGATTGCAGCTGTTTTCACGCAAGCGTATCTGATAATTCTCGTTTGAAATGGTTCAATTTGCGTTTGAATCCAATGACAACGTGTATAATGAGTAACTTGTTCCAGCAGCATCCAAGTTGTTTGCTGTCATCACCTTCCACTAAAGCAACATGAGTGAGGTGTATCTGTGTTAAGTATTCGGGCGTCCTAAATATTAATATTGTACATGTACGTTACATGATATTACATTGTAAAGTCGAGACGTACAGCATGATGACTGCGACGTATTCATATACTCGTTCATACATTTGATACTGTGTCTCCGACTACAGGGAAAATACCAGAAGTGGCAACAGTATGTCAGCTAATGTACTGCTCATTCGCCAATAATATAGAGCAGTTTTATACTGTCGATCTTCGGGGTAATTACGATTTTGAGGAAACATTGAAATCACTTATTTGTAAGATATGCACTTTTTAAGTAACCTTCATGAACTATCCTGTCACAGCTGCTTTTCACACAATCGTAATACACCATCCGTAGTTCATGTTTGCGCAAAAAAATATGTATCCAGGCGTAACTTGTACTCATTATGTGGGTATGTCCTTATCGCCAATGCCATTATAGTCCGTTTAGTGAATGAATTAGATTAAGATCTAGTGTCGCTTGAGGCGGTTGATCTTGAAGACCTGCTGCGGATATGGGTGCCATTTTATTGTGTTCGGTAAAGAAAATGACACATTGGGGCTGATATGGGCAACAATTGAAGTCAATGGTAGCTTGACGTCATGGTTAGAATTTGCGTCTTGTAGGGCTAGGTTAGACGGGGCCTCAACATTTATTCTGCCTTGCCAATGTTGAATACCTTGGGGCGGACCCCGCACAAAGAATGTTGAGCGAAGTTCTGGGGTTTAGTTCCTTTTAAGCAGATGAAACCTATGTGACTGAATTCACTTTAAACTGCTTTTTAGCAGATTGAGCCGCCCGGCTCTTACTGGCACACGCCTTGGAATTCAATGTAAACTACCACAGACAACCCATGGTATATTTCACCATGATCACAATTGTTTGCTCTGTGTTCTAAAACTTTAATGTATGAGCGATTTCTGGAGATTAATTGTCTGAGTTTACTTTGTGGCGACGACCAGATGTAAGTTTTAGAGGCACGTATATGGGATTCCATGCGTAGGGAACAGAGACCTTACAATCTAACTCGTCTCTATATGGTGGGGATAACTTGTACAGTCCGCCTCTTCTTGCCTGCGCCTTACAATTCAGTTCCTCGCCTTTTTTTTTCTTCTATGCCTCTTTCTTTGACTGCATGTACATTTACAAAGTCGTATTCCCTGCAGCAGGACTATAAAGCTATATACAGGTGATCCCGCATCTGCATACAGTCGGGCGTGGGGGCGATTGTGAGGGGGAAGCTGTATTTTTCTGCTTACAGTCAAAAGAGAATGAAAGGATTTATCATATTGGTTTCAAGAATTCATTCGCTCAACAACATTGAAGTAACTGCAGCTCTACAACTTACAATAGACAAAGGAAGAAGCGACCACAATTGAGTACAGTTTAAATATTCAGAGATTGTAGATCCTGTTGCATACGGATACCTTAGCTTGGTGGTGACTGCCTCATCATATCACCTCAAACAGTTGTAAGTGATCTTGGTAAATTATTTGTGACAAATTCACCCGACACTATGCTTGTCAAATCATTGATAAATATATACCGCATAGATACCCGCTTCCATGATTCAGCCAATGTGTGGCACATTTATGAATTATAGCACAATGTCAGCAGTATCGTTTTCATGGTAATGTCCACCATAAGTTTTTAGCACATTCATTTCAATATTTACCTGTCAATTCTCCCGTACACAGTAAATAAAACAAAATGCTTTACAGTCAAAATCGCAATCAACTCTACTTAACACAAGTTGGTCAGCAAGTTTTTTTTGATGCATCATGTAATGGATGTTATCTACAATCATTGAATCGCTGCTGTGTCTATTTGATATTCATGCCGGAACCATTTAAATGTGAAATACACGATGATTCGAAGCTGAGGTTCGCGTAAATTGGAAACAAATTCGTATATCCTGCTTATAAGCTTGGCAAGCAAGCTTCTTGATTGAGGCGCATTTGTATCAACAGTTATTTTATGGCGTGTAGCTCCGGTGTAACGGTAACATGAATTTATACCGTTACGAAGAGTTAGTCAAACACAGTCGGCGATATCTCGTTTGGACTATATCTCGCGAAGGGCTATATTTCGCACCTAGAAAATAACATATATCAAGAGCCTTTACAAAAAATAGACCTTTCGCTCCAAAAAACTTAACACCACTCGACGCTATTCTTCAATGAATGCCATCGATAGTTCGTTTCCGAACAAATCGCGATACGAAGTCTGCCATTTTGGAAACTATTAATTCTCGCGATTTCCCGCATTGCCTTAGCATCCCAAGTGGGGGGCACTTACCCTAACTTGGATAGGAGTGTGCCGCGGGACCTCGAAATCCCGTACCCGTTGAACTCGTTGAGAATGAGAAAAAGTATACTCCATCGTACAAGGTATTATGCGATTGTCTAACCCGTCGTAAAAGTCGAGATGTCGAAAAAACCACCCCCTTCGTGCGGCACATGTATACTATATCCTTACACTTAAGTGCCCCCCCCCCCCCCCCCGGGCTTAGCATTAGACTTCGTCATTCTGTAAACAAACATGTTGCTGTGTTTCTGACTTTTTACCGCTTCCCAAATTGATCGAACTATAAAAAATTACCATGGATGAAATCCCCCGCCGAAAAGGGATAAAATCGTCCATAAAACATCATTGCATCCTATAACTCCATCACTTGTGTATGTTTTGTGCTTGGTAGTTGTCTGAATCGATCTAAAAATATTCGCATTGCGTTGTTTCGAAAAACGGTAAGACGTCTACGCAGACGTCTTGTAGGGCTATATGGCGTGATGTTTCATATAAAATGTATGACGAAAAAGCGCTATGCACTCGCTGAACCCCAGCGTTGCGATGCAATGGTAAAACCAGGACATAAAATGGGCAGTCGCATCAGAATATGATAATATTTCCCTTATTACGAAGCATCAAAAATGCATATTGTGATTGAGGTTATTCGACTAGACCCTGTTATTAATAGGGCGAGTAGAGAAGACGTGATCAAGAGGGATGAGGCAAGACATGGCTTGGGGGCATCGAGCCGCATTATGGATTAACACGTCATTAAGAACATCCAAGCGAGGTCTCGATTCGTTATCGTCCTGGGACATCGCAATCTACATAACTATGGGCTAACATTCCTCAGTGTGCCTTCATGATTATTCCGGCGCTATATGTCTCATACCAACAAGGAGCTACGAACAACGATTTCGTTGGGCCGGCTCGTTGATATATCTGGAACATAAAGGGGGCGTACTTTCGAAAGAATGTCGAATTTACCCCACCTTCTCCTGCTTAAGGTCGGAACAATGATAACAAGAGCAACGGCAGATGATATATACGTAGAAAATGGCGTCTGGATGGATCGACATTGTAACATAAAAACAATATACCCATATTCCTTTACTTTTTGTATTGTCTATTTGTGTATCCCATGATGTAGAAGTCAAGGTTGAAAAATTTCAAATGTTGACACTTTTTGCTTTGAAGAATGGTTGTTTTGCTGTCTAATGTTGAAGCAGAAAAAATGATAATTTCCATTTCCGTTCTTACCGTCTTATTTGTTAAGGTAATTATCAGTGGTATGCGCTCAGTTAACCGGGTGTATGTAGGAGAAAATCACTTACAACCATTAACAATATTTTATCGTTGTTTATAATGCAAACGCATCATTTTAGAATTACACATGGTGATTATAGCAGGGTGATTCCAATTTTCTAATCGTCGATGTTTGTAGTTTCGCTTTATACCAAGAATATTATATCGATTATTTTATCACTCCAATCAACTGACGCTATTTCGTTTGAGTCTCTTTGTCATCCTGGGCCTTCGTTCCTGGTAGTTGAATATAGAGTTACCATGGTCGATTATCATTGATAGTTCAATATTTTATTCAACTAAGAACCGATGATGCCATTTGCGGTTACGAAAATTAGTCAGCCTTTGACTGCCAATGCTGAAGTATAAGGCTTCATGTGGCGTCAAAATCACCTGTGGCGGATATACCAAGAGGATCTGGTAAAGCAAGGTTTAACGTTAAGATTTTCCAGAAAACGGCTCAAAAAGCAACATCTGTCCAATGATTTCGACAAACTTTGTTTTCTACAAACCAACCATTCTTCTTGATTCAATTTGAGCGTGTTATGTAAACTTTGTTAACTCAAAATTGATTATGATCTGAAAAAAAGCTTTGTTATAATGTTTATCTCACAAGAGCAAATAAATGATAACATTGCTATTCTCCGGATGTCCATTTGTCGCCGCTAAATTATGCGTACACATTCACTAAATGCGATGAGCTGACATGTATGACTCATAAATATGATATTTTATATATGCACTGCCATACACAACATAACGTTATATACTCCAAACTCGCCATATCCACTGTTCTCATACAATTCACCATTCTCGCCATATCTACCATACTCAACATACCATGCAAAAATACTCTCATATCTAACCGAGTTGAATTGTCCTATCTCCGTCCATTCACTCGTGCTGGGAAGAACCACACCTAAGTTATCATTGATGTCCATTGAAACGTTTGATTCGAACTGTAACTCTGTTATCATAGTCATCAATACCGTTATCATAATTAATAGGATCATAATGACCTATGTTATAATAATCATGTCTCTATGTAGACGTTTTACAAGATAATCAAACATTTAAATTCTTAGATGCTACTCAGGTTTAACTGTCTCTGATATAAGTCATTAAATTTATCAAACTATATACACAAATTATGTGAAAATGCGTTGTCGAATGCCTTGTTGAAGGTAAGCATCTGATCTGGTTTAGTGATTTATGTTCTACTTCTATTCTCAATGCTGATATTTTCATCACTTGATTCATCATTTCGTGTACCACGACGGCTTTCTGGCAGCCAGTTCCCTCCCCCTATTCACTCATCTCACTCATTGTGTCAGGTACAGAATGAATGCAGGATAAATTACATATGGCTTATTTTGAATCAAATATTAGGATTTATTTGTGACGTTAAACATTGGATTTGTTCACTACGTGCCAGATGAAAATGTCAAGCAGGACTCGTGTTTAACATGAGCTGCAAGCAATATGGATACAAACATCAAAGGAGAATCGATTAACACGCTATGATCACTAACATATGATTAATTACTCGCCAGCAGATGAGTGACGCAGGTAGCGAATATAATCATTGGTATTTGACCATCATCGACAGTAGTGCTATTGCCAGGTGTCTTTCGGAAGGTGAAAGTGACGCCTCCATTCTCTACAGTCTCTTGTCCATCTGTTCCATATTGAGTTTGTTCACACTTATATTCTGCTGATATTCTGCATAATTGGTTTCCACGAATGAGTACGTTTTCAGGGAAACGGACACAAATAGGGATGTAACGCGTAGCGTAATTGGAGTTACTCTTCATCACCACCTTGCCAGTGTCCGCCAGCACTTCACCCTCATCATCCATCAGCTTCACAACAACTTCATTATCTTGCCAATTTCCACCAACATACAGACCGACGCCGGTGATCCACACATTTCTGCTGCACTGGAAATCAATAGCAGAAGTTCCTGGCAAGTCCCATGTCCCAAATTCATATTCCCTATATCTGCTTATCTGGTATTCTTCTCCTGGTTCGTACTTAGCCACATTAAACACCATAGGCCCTTTATACTTATAACCGTGTTCACGGTGGGCGATGCAGTCCAAGATCTGCAAACGCTCGTCGTTAGCTAGCAACATGGATTCCTGCATCACTTTTGTGAACTCTTTGATTGACATATCAGGGAAGCGTATCAGATACAGACAGCTCCCTAACACTGCTCGTCTGTTTTCGTCTGTTAGAGCTTTAGCTTCAACAGTACACTGTGCATCGGCCCAGCGCAGACACGCAGTGTATACACCTCGGGGTGAAAAGCTGGAAGTCAAATCAGATTCCAGTACCTTCTTCAGACTTTGGTGAGATATACGAGTGAATTCTGTGGAATTAAGAACCTGGTTGGTGTTGCAGCAAATAAAATCCATATAACCTTCAAACAGTTCCTTCTCGTCATACTGAACACTCTTGTTGAGGTAGAGACACACATTATGGACATCAATGGTGCCCGTCAGATAGTCGGTACATTTTACCACCAAATGAGAGACTTCATACCTCCTAGCGGCGTGTAAGACATCCAAAGCGGTATCTATCTTCAGTTCTATCTGCTCACAGTACAGAAACCTGAGGACAAGAGGCCAACATCTCAATTTACTACCATAGAAAACACATATTTAAGCATAATCTTCGAAAACCTTATGCAAATTGATTTTATTCACTATGGTATATGATTAATATTTCCTATCCGATTAACATCATAAACAATAAACCAACTTCAGCACTGCGTCGAACACTACCGGCTCCACGTCCTCCACCACAATATCATCCTCTCGTCCTGCCGTCAACATGGCCTCAAATACCGGCGACCCACACACCAGCACAAATCTGTGGGCAGCTATCTTCACTGGATTGACCTTGCCTACCTCCAAGGTCACATCACTGGCATATCTACCCTCATACATGAATCTTTGTCTCTCCTGAAGTGACAGTCCGGTTCTCCAGTCACGTGCTTCTTCTGATGCCATGGTGTTACTGCTGTTCACCTGGCAATGACAATCATGGCAAGTTAACAGCGTATGATAAGGGTAACTTAAATTGGATAATGGCATGAAATCTTATGAGGGAGTTCGGGTCTATGGTGGTCGATTGATTGGGACAGCCAGCATCAGGCGTGTCGATCATAAACAACCCAATGTAACCTTATATCGCCGAGTTTTGTACAAATATATGTCAAGAAGTTATATATCTATGATTCAACATTACAGAAAACGGTTGTAGCTTAAAATCACCTGCATAATGAACGACTCTCTAGTCAAAACCGCTACTCGTTATGTTCGTTTGCACTTCTTCGGCAACAACAAGCGAATCTGAAAACGAAACTACTTCTACGACCGAAGCAATCGCGCTATGACATAAATGCACTGGTAAGCGCTATGATAGTCCAGCAGTAGTATAGAAAATAGCGGTGCTGGCGCACCTTACTTAATTAAACCAACGGGGCCCAGTCCCCTTATACAGGGTTTTCGATTTTTGCGGGTCCGACCCCCAACGGCGCTTGTTAATTAACGTGACCATATGCTAGGATGTCTACACCGTTCGTGGCTATCCACCACTTTGGGTTTAACGAGGAGACTGACACCGTGTTGACGTGTAGCCCATATATCTTGTGACCATCACTGCAAAGCATGTTCATCGCACGTACTCCTTGTTAACCATATCGGTGCACTCCAAGACCTTCTTATTACTGCTGTTGTGGAGTGTGTGATCAGGTGAGTAGTGGCTTGTGTCAAAGTGGGTGAGGTCCGCCTGCATGCCCGCATACACGTCAGCTGCGTGGATCTTCGTAAGCAGAGAGTCCGTGGCTGTGCATAACAAGTGCAAGTCGCTACCATATCTAGACTTCATTGTGTTGTAATAGAAGTCGTACATCAGGTGCTTGGAGAGGTCGAGTATGCACATGCCTGCATGCACCGGGCGGTTTAGCACTAGGCGGGTCTTGTGCATATGCAGGGCAGCCAGGTCGTCATCGAATACTTCTGTCGAGCGCGCGATCTTAACATTGGCTGTCCATCAGTTAGTACAGGTCCTTGTAAAAGTCGCTTCAGCCATACTTACGTATGTTGATGTTCATTCTAATGTAGGACTCCATCTATGGGCTTTGGTCGAATGAGAGCGCACGGTGTATCTTAGTCAGCTGCATTCCTTGAGGATCTTGTAGTGTATCACATACTTCTCTTTGTTGCGCAGGCTCCTCGACTTGCGCGGTGCTCCCCAATGCACCCGGGAGAATGTTCTGGTAGTCTTTATATATATATATAATATATATATATATATATATATATATATATATATATATATATATATATATATATATATATATATATATATATAGATAGATAGATAGATAGATAGATAGATAGATAGATATATATATATATATATATATATATATATATATATATATATATCTCTCTATATATATATATATATATATATATATATATATATATATATATATATATATATATTATTGTGGATATCAGTTAACTAGATCATGACAAATATAAAAAAACATTGCATGATATCATATACCACAATCTCACAGATTATGTTTTATAGCAAATCATAAAATATGAATTAGTAATATTCGAACCGCCCCAATTTCCTACGTATTTCCTCAAACTGTATCCTCTGGTTTCTTAGCCACCCCTCATCATCATTGCATATTTCAATGAGGGACCGTCCCACAGTACAGCATCACACAGTTAAAATCATAGACAGTTGGCGTCAGCGGCGACCAAATTGCCTTACAACAGACACTGTGATGGTGTAGGTGTGGATCATAATTGTTACATTGCAGTGCACCTCCGGTAGGAGAGTCTATGTAGCGCTGAAATGAGAGAGGCTACATTATGACAACTGTCTCACTCGTTGATTCCTTAAGGAGAGTATAATGTATTACTTGGGAGTTAATCTTAATTACTCCTGGGCAATATTCTTCCCAATTGTAAAACAAAATGATTCTCTGGTGTACGATTAGCGATGTTAGAGTAACGTTCAGTCAATTAATCATCCTTAGTCTTGCAATATGCATGGCTGTGCGTCGCACCGATTTACAATATGCAAAGAGCGGTCGTACAATCGTCCGCTTTCCAGATGAGCAGTTCAATGGCATGCTCCAATAGGCTGCTCGTCACACGACCGTGTAATCGCCCAACTGAAGGCTTTGGAAAACAGGTTTTTTCCCCAACAAAACTCACACATGCAGAAGACAAAAACGTTAGAACTATTGTAAGCATAGTAATTTGCGCAAAATTAATTGTTCACCCATTGTGACATCTGAAACATAACTTGTCATTGGACAAACTGTTCTGTCTCAGTATTGCTAGATGGATTTAAAGGCGCGAAAGAATATGGAGTTGTAAACCTTCCGTTCACACAGGAAGTGACGTCACAAATGATCGCAATATACACCAATCACGCCATATCCAACCTGATGGCAATTACACGTTCTGCATTAGGGTTCATCAAAGTCAACATTAATAACCATATTACAGACAAATTAGAGGGAACAATTGCTAAGTTATAACTTCATAATTTACACAGTCTTCAAATACTATCGTGTACAGGCGCCTGGCAATATATACAGATAGTACGTACAGAGCTAATGCGAGCTGCCAGAGTTGTTTTGTAGGCTCATTAAAGACAGACAGAGGTTTCTGTATATTCCTATTTACGAAGTTGCTGGCTGAATGAGGCTGACATCAGTGTGCTAATCTTCTCTTGATTGCATCGACCATGTAACATAGTGAATCATAAGATCAGGGAGCTGGCTTGAGTGAGGATATCATCCATTCACGGAGAAGTCATCAATCCATGGAGAAGTCATCTATTCATATAGAATACATGCGACTAACACATCCTATTCTGATCAGCAGCGACAATCATAACGATCACGGGATGCCACATTTGACATTCTCGCTATATCCACCATACTCACAATATCCACCATACTCGTTTATATCCACTATAATCGACATATCCACCATACTCACATATCCACCATACTAACCATATCTACCATACTCGCCATATCCACCATACTCTTCATATACAATCTGTTAGTCACATGCAACAAGCTTACCTTTCGAATAGAGTTCATCCATGTCATTGTGTAACCCTTAACACCGACACATTTCAGAGAACACCTGCTAACAATTAATGTGAGGATTTCCGTATCCTCCAATTCACATTCCTCGGCTTATACGGGCGAGCACCAGATGAGACAATCTGCACCGGATGTATTTACAGAGCTAGAAGAGCTACCTATGTGTTTTGATAGGCTCGTTAAAATCAGACTAAGTTATCCCTCGTTTGTGTTTCCCAGGTATCTGGGCAGATGTAAGAGTGTACTACATTGTCATACCTGGTACGCATATAGATGCAGCCTCTCGTCTGGTACGCATATTGATCCAGCCTCTCGTCTGGTACGCATATTGATCCAACCTCTCGTCTGGTACGCATATTGATCCAGCCTCTCGTCTGGTACGCATATTGATCCAGCCTCTCGTCTGGTACGCATATTGATCAAGCCTCTCGTCTGGTACGCATATTGATCCAACCTCTCGTCTGGTACGCATATTGATGCAGCCTCTCGTCTGGTACGCATATTGATCCAACCTCTCGTCTGGTACACATATTGATCCAGCCTCTCGTCTGGTAACACTGCATATTGATCCAACCTCTCGTCTGGTAAACATATTGATCCAGCCTCTCGTCTGGGGCACATATTGATCCAGCCTCTCGTCTGGTACGCATATTGATCCAGCCTCTCGTCTGGTATGCATATTGATGCAGCATTTCCTCTGGTACGCATATTGATCAGCCTCTCGTCTGGTTACGCATCCAACCTCTCGTCTGATTCCAGCCTCTCGTGTGGTACACATATTGATGCAGCCTCTCGTCTGGTACCATCTCCTCTGGTGCACATATTGATGCAGTCTCTCGATTGGTAAGCTTATTTATGCAGCCTCTCGCCTGGTACGCATATTAATGTACCATCTCGTCTTGTACGCATACTAACGCCGTTTCTCGTCTGGTGCGCATATTGATGCAGCAGTCACGTTCACCGTCCTTGATGCATCCTATTGTGGCAGATCATAGAGTCGCTGCTGTGTTTAGTCGGCATTCACGCAGGGACCATTTAAACGTGTGAAACATGATGATGTGGCTACACATGTAGGCGTCCCACAGTGCCATCCTAGGGATGTAGTCAAATATCATCTAACTACTATCTCAACAACATCCTTTCTCTCATTTGGTCTCCTCATTTTCAATAACTCAACCATCTCACACAGTCTCTCATTACCTGCAGACAGTACAATATCACCCTGATGTACAATATCACCCTGTTGTTCAATATCACCCTGTTGTACAATATCACCCTGTTGTACAATAACACCCTGTAATACTAGGAGTTACACCGGAAGTGCATGTCTCACCATATAGGGAGCCATCTTTAGCAGGAGTGTTTCCATAAATCAGACGCTGCTCGTTCTTCGTACAACATTAATTCTGCTTTGTTCATTTTCATCAAAATACTCACCATACTCGCCATACCAACTACATTCCATCGTATATCCACCATTTTTACCATACTCACCATACCAACTATATTATATCGTGTATCCACCATTTTTACCATGCTCACCATACTAACTACATTATATCGTGTATCCGCCATTTTTACCATACTCACCATACCAACTACACTCTGTCGTGTATCCACCATATTTACCATACTCACCATACCAACTGCACCCTATCGTGTATCCACCATATTAACCATACTCACCATACTGTTGCTGACGATCTGTATCTTCGGGGTTTATCAAAGCAAATAACAGCGTATTGACGGAAGGAAATGTTAAAATGACACAAGTAGGCAATACTGAAAAAACTTCCGGCCCTATATTTAATACCGTTTGGTACAAAGTGCCACAGATAATCTGTCTTGACCTGTGACGTTCACACCACAGACCCATCGCTAGTCAACATGCATGGGTTGGTAAACGACAAACAACCACAATACAAGACATTGTCTACCTTCCGGTTGAGCAATTTTACGACATTCTTTAATGGACTGGACGTGGCACGACCTGTTAATAGCACAACTGGAGGCTCTGCAGAACAGATTTTTGTCTCATTGAGCCAAAAATTGCGGAAGCCGAAAACGTTAGCCAAGTCGTTCACGTTGTGGTTTGCTTCTAATGTGAAAAAGGAAGCGGAATAAGGAAGCCTTCTTATGGACCGACCGTAACATTAAAAGCAAACTGAGCTGTCATCTGTAGCATATAAACAATTCATCCTCATTAGGGTAATGTCGTGTCTACCTTGCATTGACTGTACATTTGTAAGAACAGCATATTCTTAACTACAAGCGAAAATGCAGAAAATGCTCATTGACGATGTTCCTATGAAAAATCCATCCGTTGTCTCACACGTCCGAGGGCGATGGCGAACTAGTCCATGGGAAAATTCATCCGTTGTATACATGTCCGACTCGTCACAGTGAATAACGACACAACGTGATAATCAAGGGATTGCCCTCCTTCCTTCATCCACCATACTCTCACAGTAGTCACTATTATCAGCGTATTCACCATACTCACCATACAAACTGCACTCTATCGTGAATCCACCATATTCACTATTCTCGCAATATCAACCCTGCTCCCAGCGCGTTACATGCACACCTTGAGAGGCTCAACTGAGTCAACGTGAAAACAATATTGCCGACACATTCAACGAAGCAAATGCATTTGATGAGACAATGTGTACCGGATGTACGTACGGAGATAATAATAGCTAGCCATGTTGTTTAATAGGCTCGTTAAAGACAGACTTAGGCTTATTTGGTTGTTTTCTACAACTATAGGATTGTTGATGCGGTTATGGGCCATCCTCTGTCGGGATAATTTGATGGCTTAATGCATGCAGATATGGAGATAAGGCTCGCATCAATTGGCAACAGATATTCTTAATCAGCTACCGCGGGAGGCAAGCTCTATGGATGTAACGATTTCATCTCGACAGTTGATTAAAGGTGTGATTTATGATACATATAAAGTAAAAATATGTAGCTTAAGACATAAGTTGTATACTCGCAAAACCACGACTCATTTCCATTGACTAAGATCAAATTGGGGGGAAAATCCTTGTTTCCCATTATGTCGAACGCAACAAATGTGACATTGTGATCGAGGTTATTAGAATGGACCTTAGTTTTAGTCGAATTTTCCGAGGAGAAAAACAGTGTTGCATATGGATTAGACATAACGAGGTGACATGTTGTCATCATAACGGCTTATGGGTCATCATAACGGCTCATAGCGGATCAGGCGTGACACGGCGCCATGTCATTGAGACACTTCATGGATCAACTCGCCGTGAAAAAAAAACAATGTCATCTGTCATACATTACTGTCCATATCAATCGTGATCTTACGATGCTCGGTGTACCTTCACCCATATTTATAGCAACAAGGTAGCATAAGCGCACGGAGCTTGTCATAATTCCATCCGGTCAGGCCTCAAACCAACTAAGAACCATAAACAACGCTTCCGAAGCTAAAGTCGGCGTGTTGATTAAGCCTCGAATATAAATGCACAGGTCTTACGAAAATATGTACGTACGTACATACGTATGTATGTGTGTGTATGTATGTATGTATGTGTGTGTATGTATGTGTATGTATGTATGTATGTATGTATGTAATGTATGTATGTATGTATGTATGTATGTATGTATGTATGTATGTGTGTATGTATGTATGTGTGTGTATGTGTGTATGTAGTATGTATGTATGTATGTATATTATACGTATGTATACGTACATACGTATGTAATGTGTGGTGTATGTATGTATGTATGTATGTATGTATGTATGTATGTATGTATGTATGTATGTATGTATGTATGTATGTATGTATGTATGTATTATGTATGTATGTATATATATGATATATATATATTATATATATATATATATCTATAGAGATATATATATATATCTAGATATATATATATATATATATATAGATATATCTATATATATATATATATCTATATATATATATCTATATATCTCTCTCTCTCTCTCTCTATCTATCTCTATATATATCTATATATATATCTATCTCTATATATATATCTCTCTCTCTCTATCTCTCTCTCTATATATCTATCTCTCTCTCTCTCTCTCTATCTCTATAATCAAATGAATAGCCATTTTATCCAAATCGTGCCATAGGTCCTACCAGGATACGAAGAAGTGATTTGGTGAATTATAAGCCCTCTCTCTAACCTGGTTGCCCTGATTGTGCCTCTCGTTAGCTCACCCATCCCTCATACTCATTACATATTTAACTGATCGACTGTCTCGCTAAACTTCATCACGTTATTTGACGGGAAAGTTGGCCCTGGAAACTGGCGGGTTTGCCACAAGCCGTTGTCCGGTCGGCCAAATCTCCACGTGTATTCACTTCTAAAACACCAGCCATGGCGCACTATTGAGTTACAGACCCTGCTCCAGACGCCGTCTGCTTTCTCGCATAAGTTATCATGGATGCCCATGAAAACATTAGATCAGCAGTTGACAGCATCCTGCCTGGTATCTATTGCTTACATCCTTCCCACGTCGTATTGTCCATTAAACTGTAAAGCCTGTGCTTGGATAAAAGCGAATACTTTGTCTTTTCAATATATGTCTCGACGACGAAGAAATGAGACATTGGGGTTCCACATCACCTTCAACAGTGAGGATATATAATGTGATGGGGATGATTTGAATTGCGCACTGCGCACACTTCCGTTGCCCTTGCCGAATTGTGAAACCCCTCTGTTTGGACGGAGGTTCGATGTAACACTTGAGGGAAGAATCTTCAAAGATCGCTTACATTCCCTCCACGTCAATGCCATTGCCTGTTGACATCACTTTAATGTACTTTTATTCAAAATCTCGCATTTGACTATGATAAGCTGTCACAACGTCAATTTACGTTATGATCACGTGAACGCATGGTAGTCATTACGTGCTAGAATCATTAGACAAATATATTTATATACAACTATATATATATATATATATATGTGTGTGTGTGCGAGTGTGTGTGTGTGTATGTGTGCATGCGTGTGTAGAGAGATATAGAGAGAGTGTGTGAGAGAGTGAGAGAGAGAGAGTAGAGAGAGAGAGAGAGAGAGAGAGAGAGAGAGAGAGAGGTGGGCGGTGGGTAAGATATTAGGTCAATATCTCCGGTTTGGGATCTTTTTTGTATTTCTTCGTAGTTATGGTTTGTTTATTAAAATGGAGTGATGGTGAAATATGTCCAGGTTATCCGCTACGCTGCTCGCCACGGAGGCGATTCTGAATATCCTTAACATGTGTGCGTCCCGGGGTCAGGGGCAAGGGGACCTTGACCTTTTTAATACCCGCCTGGCGAGTTTTTGCCACCGATGCTTGAATCATATGTCGTTTCTGCGCACCAAGTCGCGCGCTGATTATTCGCCATTGGAATCCTTTTCATTTTATGACAACGACCATGTTGCGTGCTCGGCAACGTCGTCGGTGTGTCCTCAGTGGTTACTGGCGTGTTTCGAATTTGTGACGTTAAAAATCAGCATCGTGTGTTGTAGTGGTTTTTGGTGTTAACACCTTAGAAAAATGATAAAGCCCAGAAAATAAGATGAAGTAGTGCATTTCTCCGGGAGTTCAAGGGCAGAATCCTTTCGCAGAGGGATCGTATTTTTTTTTATTTCATTCAGGCAGCATAAAACATGTCATCGATTTATTTGAACAACCATTCAAGTGAACGCTAGTGACAGACCGTTGCAATTTTTGGTTCAGCAGGACGTCGTATTGATGTATATTACCATCCGACCGGTGCTGTTATTGGCTGTCATAATTCAATCATTCGTTATACATGATTCTGCTAACGCTGATTTAAGCAAAACCGCTTCGTCGACGTGCAGATATATTTATTTAAGTCTATATTCGAATATCAGCATTGTTGACTTTTCCACTTCGTAAACTTATTGGTTTATAGGGTGGGCACAAGTGCCGTATGGAAGGTTCGTCTAAGTAGCGGAAAACAGATACATTATGACAACCAGTAAAACCTGACTGTAAATATCATAAGGTATTTAACGACAGCCCAATTGTTGAAGTTACTCGGATATACAATTTGTTGACATACCTCCGCTGTTTTCCACCCGTGAGCGGCAATGGCGGGATCGTCCGTATTTTTGTTGATGGTCAGTGGCCAGATCGAGACCGCAGAGGTTTGTTTGCTAAAGTCTTATCCAACGGAAATGAAAAATAATTCTTAAACTTTCAATTAAGCTGTTATACGTTGGGCTTATTGGTCTATTTCTCGAATGTTTGGAGCAAGCTCTGACATGCACTGCGGATTCGCGTATCCTCAAAAAATCTAAATCATGTCGTGGGAAAGCAGACTGGAGTGTTGTTTTCTCTAAAAACTGACCCATTTCTGTGTATCTTAGTTTCCTGAGTTTGACGACATATACTGTAGGTACACTTTCGTGTATGGCCAAGACTGGGTTATCACTTCTGTAAGTAAAGTTTCATTTTATCCAATCCATTTATTATTTATAATATTTTGTTAGATTCTGCCCAGTTTTACAACCCATCCAGTCCACACTTATACTTGAGCTTACTGTATACACCATTGCTTATTCTGTATAATTGAATCAGATGTGTAGCAGCCAGTGTGGTTCTGTGTCATTGTGTGTAAGGGACTAGAAGAGGGGCTGACCCAGATGACAAGAAAGAGCTCAGATGACAGACAAACATTTGTGTTCAGCTTCCCACTTGATATATCCTTCAAGAGCACTAATCCTTTTGGATGCAAGTACATCTCATGTCCATATTTCATGTTATTGCCATTAGCTATATTAAGTTATCAGAAAAAATAAACCATATCAATTGACATTGGTTCCTGTAATCTGCCCTCAATAGCTCTTCTTCATTTTGGGATTAATCATTGAGCAGATGTATTGTATTAAGTGGTTAAGTGGATGTGTCACAAAGAGTAAAGAGTGTACTGATTCGACCTGTCTCTTTGTTATTTTTAGGGCCACAACTTGTTGTCCATGCATATGGGTTAGACACCTTTGGAAATGATGTGATACGTGGATATGGAATGACACACATACCGGTCACTCCAGGGAAGTAAGTAAGCTTTTGTCTTCACGTGTATTTATTATACATATGCATTAGGATGCAAGCCATTTTGATGTGTGAATGATATCTGGTGAGAACTTACACACAGTGTGTGGATCTGTCATGATATCTCTTTCATACTGTACATTTTCACAGGCATAAAATCCGCCTACCTGTGTTTGTACCTGAGTCATCGTCAAGATTCCAGCAGCTTTTGAGTTGGATGATGAGCCGACGACCAGAATTTACTGATCCAAGGCTGGTGGCCCAAGGGGAGGGTCGTGAAGGTTTGTAGCTTGATTTCATAGCCTTATTTATTGTCCATAAGCCCTATTATCATTATTCGTTGAAACATTACACCATGCTGAACACAATCTGTGCTGTGTGCCTAGTAACAAGGATGCGGTCCCAGGGTTACATCACTGTGAGTTTCAACGTGGTCATGAAGGATTTAAAGAAGCTGGGCTATGACGTCATTCCATCTGATGTCAGCAACCCTAACATGACAGACACAGTAGGCGGGGCACCCACCACTGTCCCACAATCATAATTAGACATATATAACTTTAATTTATTGAATGTTAATGTGCAGTTATTTATATTTTGTTAGTTTTTTTGTTATCAGAAGAGCTCCATTAGGTTACCATGGTGAATCTTACTTAGGATTTTACTCATGATGTTGAATGTCTCCACTTAAGTATATTTTTGCAGCATATTGTTCAATATATATATTTCATGAGATTTAATTCATGGCAATCTATATGTAGTTTCCGTCCTTTGTCATATCATCTATGATTACTGTCATCAAATGAATTAATTGTGATACTGCATTTGTATGAGGAAAATACATGTTTATATTATACTTAATTTGTTTGTTAAATTTGTATTCATATTGCTTGGCTCTTTCTTTGTTGCTTCATGTAACTGTAAGACATGGTTTACCAACAAGCAGGTATTGGCCAGCACTATATTATAACATAAGCAATTGATGAAAACGCTTGTGGTAGACCCGACTCAAAATGTCAACCACATTTCATTTTTCACACAAAGGGCACAAATGGTATATGGTGTGATGGTGGATCCTGGGAGTCTGTGCACCTGTCACTTCAGCTCTTGGTTGCTGTTTCATGCTATATGATGGAATTCTCAAGATATGAACCAACAAACCGAGGCCTCTGTCTGGACCATGCTGACACGTTCCCTGTCGCTTGCACCAAATTTTTTGTGTTCTCAACAAATTCCCTGAAATGTGCTACTTGTGTAAGGCATTATATATCAAGTTCAAGTGTTAGCTGAATCCATCGGTACAAACGTGTTCCACTAACTTCATTGCAAACCCCCAAAGTCAGGTACAAAACCTCAGAGGATTGGTAGCTACAGTAAAAAAGCAAAAACATACCTGGCAACCACATTAATAATGCTTTCAGATAATACTTGTGGTACAAATGTATACAGAACCGGATTTTCCATCTCTAATTATGAGTACGTTTAATTGTTACTGTATTGTTAGTTGAAACAAGTGTATATTATATTCAATGAAGCTTGCTTTGGCACGGATACTATATGACAGTAACTTTCTTGCACAACTTGTAGAATCCTATGGAGAATCAGTAAAGGTTGGTTGGAGATTACAGGTATGTTTCTGCAGTACTGATGCACAAATTCCAGTACCCTAATTTCCATTTTCGAAGTGTTCAGTATTTGTTCCAAGGAGTCTTGAAATGATGACTGAGCATGAAAACCGGCATCTCAAGACCACTTGAGATTAATTATCTTGAGATGAGCACTGATTATTTAGGTGGGGGCCGGGGGTGCTGAAATTACATGTTGCATTGGTATAACATATATATTTAAAGGTATCTAATATAGATGAACATCTATTCGTAAGTTGCTCCTGGCCATTTTAATTCATCTACAATCATAACGGCATCGTCAAGAGATACAGTGACCGAACGCTTGGTAAAAAGACTTCCATTTCTTTGAGTTAAAACACCTCCAATGCATGTGTTCACCATTGCCAAGGCCGTTTTGTGCGTATCCATTCTGGGAACTACGAATTGCCCGGATAAATTATGAGCTCCTCCGATTGGCTCCTGCTGTTGTCGATTGTGTTGCCCCGGTAGGCTGGTAGGCAGGTAAGCAACAGCCGACTTGTCTAAACCCGGACGTGAATCGGCTAGCTGCAATCTTGGTGATATTCGTCTAATTTCACAATAGAAAGCGTGAAAAATTGTTTACATCTCAAGCATTATTTGAATAGTCAGGTAGAACTGATGTCTTATTATCTTATATATTCGCTTGCCTTTTATGGGCGATAATACGTCGATCTTAGCATAGTGATTAGTGTGGGCATGCAACCAGACCTAACCATCATTGACTCTCTGTGACTTTTACGCCAGGCAGTATCATAGATTTGTACATTCCATCAATGTACAGGCATCACCTTTTCATACCATCCCTTAGAATTACCATAGGCAGCTATGTCTGCAGTGGCGAGACGACAGTTGTTAGGTCTGGTAAGAGGTATCGAGCTAACCATCCCTGAGACATTCTTAACAACATAAATACATTTACTTTAAACATATAAGTTGATCTATGATGTAAGCTGACGATTTGTCTTTTATTTAATGGCATTGAATCAGATCAGAGCTTGCTTTGATCTCTATACTGCAGTAGAAGTAGTGAGATCACATGGTTCATATGATCTATCAGTAGTCGTACCAAAATACAAGCAATTTTGAAATCTTCTTACAAAAATAAGGTAGTATTCACACTCCCAGGGAAATACTGGTGTTAAATAAACTTGACTGGTCATTATATAGGAGTAATTCAATAATTGTCATAGCTTACTGATAAAGAAATTGGTATTGAAATGCAACAAAGAATGTGCAAGCCAGAACCCTTGTCATCAGTAGTTTGAATTGGATTCAAACAGAAAGATCACAGTTGTTGAAATCTGCAATGATCTTTGGAATTTTTATAAGTCCTGTGTCCATAAATCAGACTAGAACCAATAAAATCAAGTCGTAGCTCTAAGGTGTGCTTATGTATGTATGGTGTACAAAGTAGAAATGTCAAAACAGAAGGTGAGCCAACAGTCTGGAATCAGCTTTAACAATATGAAAGAGTGTCCTGTGGGTGTCTACATTACACTTCATTTCATTACCATGGCTTGTTGGACAAAGCTCTCACCACTCAGTTACTCTGCTGTTTAGTTTACCACACACCTTTGTTCAGGTGTTCATCCATTAGTCTGTCTGTCTGTTTGTTTGATTGATGGTTAACTTTGATGATGAATATTGATATAAAGCTAGCTAGTGGACCAGATTATGCATGTGTCCCTTTTTGTCAGAAGCTCCCTGCAATTATCAAGGTCCACAATCAAAAAAAGAGTGTGTGAATCAGATATATTAAGCTAGCATATGTAGTCTATCTTGTTTGTTGAATGTCATGAATGCTTTTTTATACACCTGGTCAATGCATCATCATTCGAGTGCTCTGCGGCCCTAAACTCAATGCTATTGGATGCAATGTAAAACCATACGCGTTATGATTTTGTGTTGTTTACGTTTAATCATACTCCAGCCCAACATCTGTAAGAGAGCACACATTGTGATCGAATAGGTGAATGCTGACCTGCACACAACCTGGCGAGGTTATTCTCGTCCCACATGAAGCACCAATGAAACCCATCTCCTCTCGAATGACATTATCATAGAGCATAGTAAATAGCAGAATCTTGACACTCGTTGGCCTCTTGTTTTTTATTTGAACAAGAGTCATGGTATTTTACCACTTAATTCTGGGTTCCATATATTACACAGCAAAGCAATTTTTTTGTTCTTGACTGATTCAAACATCACTGAGGTCTGAAGTTGAGCTTTTTTGGTAAGCTTGTATCTATGTCTGTAACAACTGCGTTTGGTTTGTAATTGAGATAGAAGAGGAAAGTAATGCCATTGTTGGCTTCTGCACTTTTAGAGACAATGGTTTGTTCTAACAAACAAATTATGTGCTAAGTGGTGAATATGAATATATAATCTTGCATTTCATTATCTTATGTGTTTTCACAGAAACACTTGGTGAGCATGGATTTCCTCACCAACAAGGTGAACTCCTTTAAGAGAACCATTCAGACAGACCCCATGACACAAATCATGAATGACCCCGTGAAGAAAGCCCGCATTACACCTGAATTCCTGCGTTGCCTCAGCATCGGGGGCATGTCGTACTTTGCCCTGACCACTCTCCTGATGCTTCTCTCGTCAGTCTTCCTCTTCATGCCTACCATCTATCAGGGAGGCGATTACTGGCTCTCCCTTACGCTAGCCCTCGCTGCCTTCGCTCAGGTTATCACCAATTTCCTCATGGTATCAACCCGAAAAGGATTCTACAATGGATGTCCTCGCGAACTCGGGGTCATACCAGACCCCAGCTGGAAGAAATGTCTCGACTGCGACCATCAGATCCCGCCACGAGTCCATCACTGCGGTCTCTGCGGGCGCTGTGTGCTGGGACGGGACCACCATTGCTTCTTCACAGGCTCCTGTGTAGGCTCAGAAAACCACCGCTTCTTTGTTGTTTTCACCTTTTACTGCAGCGTTGCCGCCGGTTACTCCACATACTTAACCCTGCTCTACCTTGACACAGAACATATCCACCCCATCAACGGGCTGCTGCACTTCTTCCCTCCGATAGCTGCTTTAGAATGGATGTTTGGATATGCCTCTTTCACCTTCCTCTATACTGTCATCATACTAACAATAAGTTATGTGACCTCACTGGGAAGTGTTGGCATTTTCTTGTGGCAGATGTTGTTAGTTAGCCAGAACTGCACTATGTTTGACTATTCCCAGAGAACTTCAGGTTTTAAATGGAACATATTATATAATTTTCGGGCTGTATTTGGACCATACTGGGGGTTAGGTTTTTTATTCCCTATGCCTTGCATTAGTTCTCCTGCTTACAGCTTGAAAGATTCAGATTCCAAATTAACGTAGATGCATAAGTGATATTCTCACCGAGCTATATTACACGATCCGTCCACTTGTGTATATTGAGTTTGTTGCTGTATCCATTCCAGCTGAGAACTTTGATCTGACAATTTTTTACTTTTGAATCTCATTTACTCTCATGACTTAATAAGGGTGGCTGTTATTTTGTCACCGCGTGGGAACGTTGCAATGGTTCCTCTCGCCTCAGCAGCTGTAACTCAAGCCACTCCTTTACATACATTTTTATATTTAATGTCATTTATTTTACAATTTTGTACCAGTTCTATTGGAGTATATCAAACCTATTATTATTTGTTTGAATTGTGAGTGCAGTATTGTAATGGTATTGATTGGTGAATGAAATCATGCAGGTCGTTAATGGTCTGGCCATTTTGTGGGCTCTTGTCTCCTGTTTCCTTCTCAGTATGTGAGCTGCCGATGTCCACCCTGTGGTCAGCTGGTCATCAGCCTCCCCCAGACACTGCATCTCACGTGTCAGACTCGTGTTGGGCTCCTGGTTGTAGATTCTGAAGACTTCACTTGTCACAACAGGAGTAAGTCAAAAGTGATTCAAAATAGTAGTTTGCTTGAACATTAATAAGGTATGCCGAAAAGACAAAAATCCTGCAGTTTGTCATTTAGCCAGAGGAGGAGAAAAGTGTCCTGTTTGGTTCTGAACTGCCCTCACACACACCCCCTCAGACAATGACTTAGATATATATATATATACACATACATATATATATACACATACATGCATACATATATATATATGTTAATATATATATATATATATTTATATATATATATAAATATGTATGTATGTATATATATACAAGTATATGCTGTGTTTTATTGCTACATACAAAATTCGCACCTATTTTACTTACAGGTATTCCTTATACCTTAGAACGGCTTTCCATACAATCCGGAGACTATATCAATGACATCCAATTAGTAAACGGGTCAAGCTATTGTGACATTTCAAGTTAGGTAGACAAAATTTAACATACCTCAACAGGTTAAAGGTTATATGATGCACTTACGTATTTTCGTCACGTATTCTATCCACCTGTACTGGCAGGCGGTGTCTGTTGAGAAACGAGGAGTATGAAACTGATGTGACTGGTTAACAAGTTGACGGCGTGTATCGGGTGAGTAGATCAACTAACCACTGTCCCGCGGCAACCTCCATCCCACTTGATCTAGATGATTGTAATAATTCACATACATTCTCGAGGTGGATATCCAATTACAGCTCAGCCACTCTTGTGACACCCTGAGTAGATACGAATACTAAGCTGGCAGAAAGAGATTGTGCAGCTTTCTCCTTATAGAGGATGGCGTCCCTACCGACGTGAAGGTAGCGAGCGGATGTAACGCCGGGCTCGCAGCGGAGAGTGGCAGCTTAGCACTCGCCGCGCCACGAGTAATTAAGGCTCCTCGCAATGCAAATGCCTGTGGAGGAAATGCACCATACGAGCCCAACGACGAACGGAGACAGTGACCGATGCTGCTTTGCTCTAGAGAGCCATCTGCCAAAGTTGTCAACACTATCACAGGCGCTTGGGCTGGGCTGTAGTGATCCTACCACGAAGCCCACACACACAGTCGTATTATATGATCTGTATTAATGACTGGAAACCATGTATATATATACACATATACATATACTGTATATATATAGATACAGATATATTCACACAAATAAATATATGTATATATTTTTATAAATATATATGTATATATTTATATATATATATATATAAATATATATATATATATATATATATATATATATATATATATATATATATATATATATATATATATATATATATATATATATATATATATATATATATATACATAGATAATGTAAAACCAAAAAAAGTGTGGCAGGTTGAGCATACGTTTTGCTCTCAAGAACAGGATAGGTATCAGTGTTTATAATAAGATCGATATTCTCTCTGCCTTGGGAGTGATTAATTAAGCGTTGATTGTTTGCTTGGTACTATGCTGCCCGATATCTACTCATTTACCAGATATGTCCTACGTCTACTAACATTATATAATAAATCAATAAAAAGGGCTGTGAGTCGCTTTCTGATATCTTCCAGTCATATCAATCATCTTCCTTTGCAAACAACCACCATCAAGCGGTCAGGTTAATGTGTGCTACATCAGCTGGCAATACCCCTCCCGTCAGACCATACGCTCCAGCCATGGCTCGCTCTTGACGCAGATGAATCACACACGTGGTTTCTATTGTAGTTTGTCCTCGATTTCAAGGCTAGAGTCAGCTGGTTAAGGCATCTAGTTTTCATGACCACGTCAAAAAAGTCAATGAAACACACAAAGGTAATTGTTTTGCAGAACCATGTAAGAACTTCATCTTTGAAAATTTATTAGTTTTAAGCCACTTCACTTGGCACCTGGTATTAAACACGGAAGTGTTGGATCTTAACCGCGAATTCTGGGAAAACAAAAGAAGGCTTACTTTCAATAATTCGCAAATGAAAATAGCCTTGGCGACCATGTTCATTCTCTACATCTTGTTTGAATTTATTTGACTGCGACCTCATGCCAATGTTACATTAGTTGATGACCCCTGACAATTATGTTTTGGTTGGGACGACAGGTCAGTTCGACACATTCTAGCTCTATTGAACCAAGCTGAAATACTGTTTCTGTTGGTCGTTGGGATAAAACCCCGGGGTGGGGGGGAGGGCCCTTGGCCTTATTCTGGATAGGGGTGTGCCGCGGGACCTCGAAAGCCCGTACCCGTCGTACAATGTCAAAATGGCCAAAAGCATACCCCGTCGTACAAGTTATTATGCAAATGTATAACCCGTCGTACAGATTGAAGCTGAAAAACATACCCCGTCGTACAAGTATGAGGCCCAAAAACCCGTCGTACAAGTCGAGAGGCCGAAAAAACATACCCCGTCGCGCGGCACATATATACTACCTCTATACACTTAAGTGCCCCACCCCCCCCCCCCCCCCCCCCCCGGGGATAAAACGCACAATCGTTGTAAGAGATTGTAAACACATTTCAGCGCACCACCAATGTGGCATAAAATTCAGGCCACTGGGATTTATTTTGGGATTTAATCACGATTGGTGTTGATAAGCATGTGGCGCTTATTTTGTTATTAATTAACTATGATAACCCATCGATGTCCTAGGGTACAGCTTATGGGGATAATATATTTTTTGCAACCTACAAATCAACATAAATTAGCGTAAAGTAGACAAGTACTCAATACGCGACTGGGGCAGTCATTGACGATGGACGTCACCAAGTTGCTAATGTTTGTACAACCACCTTGTGAGCTGTTATTGAGGGTTCCTGGGTGGCAGGTGGATGGGGAGGAATTGGGCTGTTAAGAGGAGCTCGTCCCACCTGGTGTACTCTGGTAGTACCAGCACCCGTATTACTTGTATATTCTCCAGTGTGTGTATACACTTCATTCACTCTCAGTACTGATGAATATGTCAATCGATTTTATATACAATTTTACTTCGATTGTGAACCCCTAGTTGGCAGCGACGACGACGGATCTCCTGTGCGGCGTTCCTTTCACGTAACCCGCGTGTTCGAGCGTTCAACCTTGATTGGCTGTGTTGTGATGAAGACCCGAATACTGCTTAGTTTGACGGGGTCACATCGCGACAGCAGACGTCACCACAAGCTATGGTTTAGCAGAGAAACCACTAAACATGATTGATTAACTAATGCAGGCGAGTAAATAGTCGAGATGTTTCCCTGAGCGGAGCTGACTACCATCTAACAATATTATAGTTATAAATTGCCTGATGGAGAGTGGTAAACATCCGCGTCCAGGACAATAACGCCCAGTTAAATATCTCTATAGTTTATCAGCGCACGAGACATGAATTAACAGTCCCACATAAACACGACCCAGGAATTAACAATTGTTTTCAGCCTGTTCCCCGCGGAGCACAGCGCGAGTAGCTCGCCGAGACGATTCACGCTGGGTTAGGTTGTTTTAGCGGGACGGGTAATATTGCACGTCACTACGCTCACGGCAATCTCGTAAGTTAACGCGCAGTCAAACACAAGCTCACGCGCCCCTTTGAGATGATGCGTTCTTTCTCCAAGCCCCAATGTCAAGGCCGCGCCCCGGCCTTATCTAGTCTTCGCGGATGCTGCGGAAACCGCCTTTGATATAAACTCAGTATTGGCTCAGCGAATCGGCTTTTTTTTAAGTCGATGCCGACGTGCGAGGGAATTGTGAGGCCTATCACCTGCTGGCGTGTGTGTAGAATCGCGGCCAGCCAACCTCATCCTCCGCGACCTGCAACAGCAGCAGCAGCTTCTTCGCAGTGAGCAGCAGTATTAGATATGCTGCATATTACAGAGCCTAATAACGGAGCCATAACATGGAAAGCTCGCTCATAGGCATATCAACTACCAACGATATCTATCCCTCACTACAGTGAGCTTTTATCTTTGGAATATTAGCTTAGTGCGGTGCCGTGGTCTGTAGTGGATGCTGTTCGGTATCCGCGGCAGTGACAGTGGATCAATGACGTCATCACCCCGCCCCCTCCTCCTCAGCTGCAGCAGCTGCAGCATCAGTGGTCGTTAACCTGGCCCTGGGCCCCGCGCCCCACCATCGCCCCGCGTCGCGACATGGCATTCGCTGCCTGGAGCTGGGCCATGGAATCCAAGAAGCCTGGCGGCAGTTATCAGAGCTTTGAAATGGACTCGATAGAAGGTAAGCTCACATTAAAGAAATACACTTTAGTTTGGGACAGATTTGATAAGCTTAATGATTAGATTTTGTGCTAACTTTGTTGTGATAACTTTAGTAAGCAATCTGTCAGTGGCGGTTCTCAGACGCGGCTGACTTAGGTGTGGCTTGTGTCAGCGCCACGGAAGGTACTTAGAGCTAGTTTCTCAAATCTCCATCATACTTATGCTATGACACGCGAAGTACTACAACAATTATTTTCTTTCAACATCGAGATGATAAGACTACTTTAATGAAGGTCATTGTTGTACTTGGACAGCACAAACCGAGTGGACCACACCCCCATCCCTAGTCTGCGTCCCAGACTCTAGGGGTTCCGCTACGCTTCTCGCCCTAGAGTCTACGGCCAGACAAGGTCTAAAAGTGGCGCGTCCGAATATTCATTAGACACGTTCGTTGATCTTCGTGACCAATCAACACAAAGGTTGTGACCCGGATTGACCTTAATTGCGCCTGGCTCATGAAGCTGGCTTGTGATACGCACCCTTCGGTTCCATGTGACGTCATGGACATTGTAGTGGTCTGCATCCAATGAGAACACATTGAAGGTCTTCTGGAACTATCGGCGTCTCAAAAGTTCAAATTGGAACTACAACCAGCGCTTTTATCGCGTAGCTGCACGATAGTATGTTTACGTGATAGTCAGTTAAAAAGAACCAGCTGTGTGTCTGCTTCCTTGTCGACTGTGTGATAAACGGTGCCACTCAGCGTGAATCAACAAATCGGAGTGTCGTAGAATGTGTGCCCGGCTCATAAAAATCACTCGGCCGGTTGGACAAGTTCTTCGGAACTTGTAGAATAGACCAATGAGAGACAACGACTCAAAAGTACCGAGAGAGACCGAGAGACACGGCTTGTGATTGGAGCATCCCAAATCTGGGATGCCTGTCCAGTTCAAGACATTATGGTCTCCCAGACCTGAAGGCGAGACTATTGAATATCAGTAACATGTAAACAGCGCCCGCAGCCATCAGGCTGGGGGACCTTGACTACCCCATCCCCGTTGCTGCCGGATTTTTTAGCAGTGATATATCATATTATCTATCGGAGCAGATGTTATATATAGACGCGCTTAAACGTGTTATAGTTATGGTGAAATAATGTCACCACTTGTGGCGCACAAATATGCCAATGCAACAGCTGCTCTGACACAAACCCCACTTTCGCTTTGGGTACAAATGGACCGAGAGCATTTTATTTACCAATTCACCAATACATTGCTACAAAAAAAACCTGGAAGCCCCCTGTGTTCGAATCTGTCAAATCACCTTAAACTTACTTTGGTGTGGTAAACTTTGTTCCACCAAGACTCCTGCTTGTTTTTGTGATCACCCAGCACTCGTGGCCTTTAACCAGTACTTGGTTCCATATTTGTGATGCGTCTTCACAATACGACCATACAGACCAGCCCTTTAATGAACTCCCTTTCTCTTGAATCTTAGTGTCATATTCAACACATCATGAAATGGGAGGAGTTTGTTTCCCTGTGAGTTCCTCCTTCTCTTGGGTCGTATTACAGAATCATTGTTGGGCTGTCTGAGTGAAACCTCGCAGATTGCTGAACATCCATAAAAGTGCTTTGTTGGCTGAATGGGACCTGTTTGATTGGTTAACATCTAAAGAAGTGCTTGTTTGACAGAATAGGGGCCCGTTGGATTAGTTCCCATCTAAAGAAGTGCTTGGTTGACAGAATAGGGGCCCGTTTGATTGGTTAGCATCTCAAGATCTCATTTTGTCCAAAAATACACGTATTATTCGTCGCCGCATTTACACAGTATAACTGCTTAAAGTCGTTTGCATACTTGAGTCTCGTGACAGGAGCGTCCCCACGTCAATAATTTCTTTGACGTCATTTAAATCGATCTTTCAATAAAAATATTGACATTGCACGTGCTTGTGAGCGCACTAACGCACTTCGAACATCTGCGCACGCAGCCGATTTCTGTGAGCTCGTCTGCCCTGCTCTTACATGTTTTGCGGAGAAGTTTGGTCTCCAGATTCGAGCATCGGTTGCGTGTCGCTTTTTGCCAGCGAGTGCCCCTCCTCTTACCCTAACAAAAACCTCAGCACCCTTCATAACCCTAACACAACCCTCAGCCCTTTCCCTACATCAAGACCACCCTCAGCGCCCTTCCTCAATCCGAACAACACCCTCAACCCTCCCTAACCCTTGAACCACCGTCACCGCCCTCTCTTTACCCTCCAATCAATTGCATTCTATATATTCTTCGTCCACGGACACATATGTCCCTATTTCACGACATGTGAACATTTTTTTTTTACCTTGCAACATGTTTCTGTCCGTGTACATAACCTCACGTGCAGGAAATAATCCCAACTTGGGCCGGTCGTTTTATGGAGGCATGTTTGAATAAGAACACTTGTCCTGCCCAGTCCACTCGGACGTTGCATTGCCAACACCCATCCGATATTACAGCACTCACGACCCGCTATTTCAGTCTATTATCTTCCTCCCAAAATACCCAATCAGAGTACTCGGGTCTCGATGTCGTGTTTCCGAGTGCGAGCGGCTATATCTATTTATAATAACTATATATAGATGTAGGTGTCCGTAATTAAAATTGATTTAGGGTTTAATCCCCTATATAGTCTCACACAGCAGGGCCAGGTTGTGACCTACACGCTACCACTGGCTCGCCCTTGAAACAGCAGACATGGCGACTACGGTACAATGAGTGACGACCGCCTGTCACATCATTCAGCCGAAAGTGAAATATTTGCCGGCAGCTGATTTCCGCCGCTGCTCGATCCATCGTCTCCGATCGACATTTCATTGCAATAGAGCGTGCTCATATAAATATATTCTTGCCCGGTAAATGCATGACATGTAAGAATATATTTTATCCTGATATATGACAGTGAAGGTGGTGAAGATTGATAGTTAGATGAGACATTGAAAATCTCAAAGGATGCGTTGAAATATCAACTACTATGAATATAACGTTGGTAGAGCAGGGTGGCTTTTATGACAACGTCCCCACATTATTCTCGTCGGTTTATTATCGCCACTTCAACGGTTCTATCATCCGGAATTACAATCTCTTATACATTTCGTGTTAGTACAAGGTCTTGGGTTAACGGATGACGTCAGTGTCAGCGTCGGGTGAGGGGCGAGGTCTGCTCTCCGTCTGTCCGGCTTGTATTCCCGGAAGTAGCCCCACGAGACCGTCTGACCGCGCGCCATGTTGGTTTAGTAGGGGACGACTCAATTGATATAACCCCCACCCCTCACACTAACGTTCAGTTTTCTCGTCGCAATCTTTACCACTGCCCGATAACAGTGTAGTCACAATCTTTACCACTGCCCGATTACAGTGTAGTCACAATCTTTACCACTGCCCGATTACAGTGAAGTCACAATCTTTACCGCTGCCCGATTACAGTGTAGTCACAATCTTTACCACTGCCCGATTACAGTGTAGTCACAATCTTTACCACTGCCCGATTACAGTGTAGTCACAATCTTTACCACTGCCCGATTACAGTGTAGTCACAATCCGCCGAGTCATGTCGTTCCATACGTTAGTACTCGTCAACAACTCGTGGTTTTCGTCAGATTATTAACTTTGTATGCATGTATGTGAGGCTGTGTGTGTGTGTGTGTGTGTGTGTGTGTGTGTGTGTGTGTGTGTGTGTATGTGTGTATGTATGTATGTATGTATGTATGTATGTATGTATGTATGTATGTATGTATGTATGTATGTATGTATGTATGTATGTATGTATGTATGTGCGTGCGTGCGTGCGTGCGTGCATGCATGCACGAATGTTTGTTAACATCCGGTAATTTGGCAAATGGTTGGGAATAACAGTGCGCAGAACCCAACGGTTTTGACCTTGACTTCAAAGAGGGTCAAGGTAATTGAAAAAGTAAAAATCTGTAATCCCGAATATCTTCATCGATAAGGGTCCGATTTTCACACAATTTACACTATATTAAAGCGTAATTCAATTGCATTTTCTGAGTATTTCTTATTGTAAAAAATTAACAGTTTTCCCAAGCGCTCCAAGTTGAAAAATCGCGGTATCAATCCAAATGTCAACAAAGGTTTCATGAATATTTTGGGCGCTTATAAAATCGTCAATACATATTTGATGGTAATGAAATTGGGGTTACATGTTCTATCCTTAGATTTCATGGATATCGATGACATCACTTCCGGTTACGAGCGCATTAAATTTTCAGAAATTAGTCGCCAGTTTAGTTCCTAATATCTTCACATATCATTCTCAAATTTTTATTCCAAAAGTGTAATGCATCGTTAAAAAACATTCTAGCGGGTCGAAAATTTCTGGTATTTAAAATCTATAAAAAAAATCATTTCGCAATCAAATAACCAATTATTGTCCGACCTTAAGAAAATGAACATTTTCTGAATTATAAAACTATCATAAGCGACATGTTCTATCAAGATATTCGTCGTTTTCAAACCACGTTGAGTTTTGTTGAGTTTACTATTTTCGATTGCTTATTTAAAAGTAAATATCGGTTCAATGGTCATAGAAATTGACTCAGTTGTTGTCATAGACAGCGCGAACCTAATCCTTTGGGTTGGCTATCGATAAAGTTACTTCCGTTTACGAACGAATCAAAGTTATAACTGGACTGATATTTGAAGTTAATGCGTCGTTTATGGTCGTATCGAACATTGGTTTTCATTCAATTCTAAACACATCACTAAATATATATTTTTCATCATAATCCATTGTTTTATCACAAAGTAAGCTTGAAGTACATTTCTGTTGGGTTTTCTCTGGTTTGTAAACAGCAGCCTACACATCGTGCTGCATAAAGGTCGCCGCTGCTCTCTGCTCGCCTCACCAGTAAGCTGTCAAGTATAGCATGCTAATATTTAATAAACTAAACTTTTCCTTGAGCAAGGCAAATCATTTTTAATCTATCATGGGACCGATCAGCTTATAAAATCATCAATATACGTGCGATGGTCATGAAAATTGCTTGAATGGTGGTTGACAAAAATCTTAATAACTTGGTCAATTATGGTCCGGTTTTGATTTTTGTTAACTTCCTGATACAGTTCGCCAAGTTCCGCCATGTACCTATGGGCCTCAGCTTCTAAGCAAATTTTGGTTTACATTTTTTTGCCCCGTGATAGATGTCGCAATTTTCAATATAAGGGGTTTTTTTTAAAGGAAGGTGTAACTTATGTCCAAAATTGAGGTTTTTTTTTTTATCTTGATTTCAAACTAAAGTCAAGGTCATCGAAATAAATCTAAAATCTCCCTTCAAATTGATTCGATTGTAATATCAATTACAAATTATTGTAGCTTATGGAATTGCAAACCTTTTCCAAATTTAAATAATTGTAAGATTTCCATGACGCCATAAAAGTTCGCCAAGTTCTTCAATATACACATGGGTCTCTTGAGTTTAACTTAACTTGGTTGAAAGAATCGTGTAGTAACAAACAGCTACGAACCCCTTACCGCTTGTGGACTTAGAACACGTTAATCCTACAAAACAAGTTACATTGTTGGAAGTATGATTATAGTTATACGGTATTAGTCCATACTATGACCACGGGTTAGTTAGGTATTAGTCCATACTATGACCACGGGTTAGATAGGTATTAGTCCATACTATGACCACGGGTTAGATAGGTATTAGTCCATACTATGACCATGGGTTAGTTAGGTATTAGTCCATACTATGACCACGGGTTAGATAGGTATTAGTCCATACTATGACCACGGGTTAGTTAAGTATTAGTCCATACTATGACCACGGGTTAGTTAGGTATTAGTTCATACTGTGACCACGAGATGATAAGGTGTTAGTCCTTACTGTGATCACGGTGCAGTTAGGTATGAATCCATTCTGTGACCACAGGTTGATAAGGTATTAGTCCATACTGTGTCCGGGGAGAAATAAGGTAATAGTCTATACTGTGACCACGGGTTGATAAGGGATTAGTCCATACTGTGTCCGGGGAGTAATAAGGTAATAGTCCATACTGTGACCACGCGATAGTAAGGTATTAGTCCATACTGTGACCATGGGGTAGTAAGATATTAGTCCATACTGTGACCATGGGGTAGTAAGATATTAGTCCATACTGTGACCATGGGGTAATGAGATATTAGCCCATACTGTGACCTCGGGGTAATGAGATATTAGTCCTTTCTGTGACCATATATTTTGTTTTTTATATCGAGATACAAACCGCTGGGTCAGAAACCAAAACCAGTACACTATATCCATGCTTTCGGCTGTGCGAGGTTTCGAGGGAAGTGAAATATTTTTGCCACAACTTCAAGCACCATTTATATTAGCAGATTTGCTTTGTGAGACGCATTGTCTGTGCGCGCGAATGCGGAATCGAACCCGCACCGGAATGCTGTATACAGAATGCTGGTATGTGCTTTGATTACAATTGATGTATAGATGTGAAGTAGATGAGAAGACCCAGTCCTAACCGCCAAGGCGCGTTCGATAGGGGCAAAAACGAGCAGTCCTGCTTACATAGTCTTAAACGATGTGCGGTTAATTTTATCATACCTCGGTAGCTTTTTGCTGATGCAGCGCGATTTGTTAATTAAAAATACCGTCACCGTTCGCAGTCTTTGTTGGTTTTCCCATGGAGTCACCATTCATCTGGTGAACGCAAAGAAAAAGGTGTTGATGTCTATGAAGACAACGTCATATCTTCGCGCTGGGCTGGAGTGAAAGATCGAAATGCGAGGCATGATACTCGGGACGTGCTGGGGACTGTTAGGCGAGAAACCCGCGTAGAGCACAGGCACTCGAGTTCGGACATTATGATTTGCTATCTCCCTTGCATTATGTCATAATGCGAGTGTAGGGAAATCATGATGTCCGAGCTCGAGTGCCTGTGGCGTTGAGCGCCCGCATCAAACCAGCCAGCTGGGAACAAATGTTTACCAAGTTCTACATCTACGCATGCGGGTGTAAAGCCGGTGCGGAGGGGTTACTTTTCAATTGAATTGGGACCTTTATCTTAAAAACATTACACTTACGCAACATCATTGCTAACGACTAGTTTGCCTCAACTAGATTCCGCAATAAAATACACCAGGTGTCATCTTAATGGCGTTGGTTAGTTCATGTTTTAACTCGATGTATCTAAGATAATTTGCAGGTTGAGAAGTTGACTCCTATGTCTGCCACTGGCAGAAGGCACTCTAAACTATCAGTAAAAAATGTCCTTGAGAACTTTCTGCGAAATTAGTGACACCACAGGTTTGATCTCTGATGGCTCGTGCGGTATGCTCCCAAGGGGTTGTAGGGTAGGGGTGGGGCGGGGGCATCGTGATCGACCACTAATTAGTTGATATGTGGGATGCCTGTCGAGTCCGCGCCATCATGAATAAGTCAGCACTCGCCCCAAACTTCCATTGCCCACATGGGATTTGATCAGTGGAAGTAGTGCGCCGTCGGCAGCCGTAGTTGTTTGCGCTGATTACCGCTAGGATAATACGGACATGTAAACCCCCGGCAGATGAGCCGTAATTAGCAGCTAGCAAACACCAAGCCAGCAGTGCAAAATTTGACGTCAACTTAATGATGGACACACTGTACATAGCGATCAATAAGAAGAAAACGGCAGCTGTCGACGACAATTTGGCGAGGTGTTTATGACCCGAAGTCGAATTTCAAAAAGGAGTCCTATTCGACCATGTCTAAACCTTTACGGAGGATCGCGAGCGTGTTGGATGTGCCAAGGGCCACCTTACGTAGGGTGTCCTCCGTTTCAAGTCTGTTCCGCCTCAACCGTAGACCTTCTTTCTTCAACAGCCTCTTTAACATCAGGAGGGAAACAAATCCGGATCCAAAACCGAGTAAATATACTGTTTGTGAATGTTTGTTTGCTTTGTTCTATATAATGTGCTGGAGAGCTTTATCGGCTGAACAGAGTTTGCTATCGTAACGATACCGACATCGATTCTTTGGGTGCAATCGGATGACAGAGCGGTTGATTGAGATCAGACGAAGACGGACGGAAATAACACGAAACACGAGGCGAACAACACGCACACACACACACACACACACATACGCACGCATATAAACGCACGATATATATATACACATATATATATGCGCACGCAATGTGCGCATGTGTGAACGCACGCGTGTGTGGGCGATATATATATTCAGATAATTGGGCCCCTAGGTTTATATATGGGGGCCAATATCAATGTTAAGGGCCGCTATTAACGATGGTAAATATCATATATACCATATATAAAAATATAATATAATGAGAGTGATATGATGTGGGTGTTGGTGTTGCCGAACTATCAATTGGATCATACCCATTGGTAAATTGACCTGCGCCTGTCAGTAAGCTGCAGGAACTGTCCCTATGAGCAGGTCTGTCCCATCCATCAAAGGGGCCAGTATCTGTGAACGCTGAAAACGATGATATATATATATATATATATATATATATATATGTATATATATATATATATATATATATATATATATATATATATATATATATATATATATATATATATATATATATATATATATATATATATATCTATATATATATATATATATATATATATATATATATATATATATATTCGTTTTCGCTTGCACGCACGCGCCGTCGGTTTGCGAGTTTTGTGTGTTAACGTGTGAGTGTATTCAGTGCGTTCGCTATCTCACTATGGGGTGTATACCAGTTACCAAACATAAAGATGTCAAAAGTGTCGATGAATGGATTGGTTAGTTTTTGCTATTTCCACACCAATATGGTGCGGGTGTCTGTGGCACGCACTTATATTCCAAACACGGACGCCTCAAGGCAACAGCTTCCTTTCACGATGTCCTTGTGTTGTCTCTGGCCTCGCACCGGGAAAGCTGCTGATGATGACCGAAATCGCCAGCCCTCAGGTCGTGGTGCGTGTAAAGTTATCACCATCTCACCGACACTAGGCTTCAACTTAGCCAACGTATCCAAGCCTGAACAGCAGAAGCAGTGATTTGTTGTCGATTGTAATGATGTGGAATGTTTCTGTTTGAGCAGGAGAGAAGCTGCAGAACGAACTGAACCAAGGGCGGGAGAACGAGCCACTGGAGGTCGGCTACTACACGACGAGGATTAAGGATCAGGTAGTGTTTCATTCCCATTGTTTGTCCTTCATTCTGTTAATCCTAGCGGCATTTTGTGAACCATCCATCCGCTTAGTATTCGGGACGTGAAAAATCGACCAGCTGTGACGTCATAAACACTTGACATCGCCATGTTTCTTCCACCAATATATACTTCAGGTGAGCGTTGTCCTGGAGCTGAAACCACAAGAGCCTCCCAAGAACAGTTTTGGCTATCCGATATTCCGCGACACGGCCGACGATCCGTCATGTCCCCGTGCACCCATCCGCATCGTCGTCGTCATCGACGTCAGCCACAGTATGGACGACCCGTGTGACGAGCACATTTCGTTATCTCTTCGTGAGGACGACGACGTGGATGACGCAGAGATGAGTAGAACTTCCAAGTCAATAACCAAGCTCCAGAAAGTGAAAATGTTCGTGGAGCTGCTCGTGAACAGTCTGGGTTCTGATGACTTCTTGTCTGTGGTGACATTCGGCACCAAGTCGGCGGTGATCTTCCCTCTTCGCAAGATGAACTCGGAGAATAAGGTACTCACAATCGACCTACTCAAATATCACTGTAATTAATGTAATCACAATCATTCCTGCTCAAATATCACTGTAATTAAGGTACTCACAATCATTCCTGCTCAAATATCACCGCAATCAAGGTACTCACAATCATTCCTGATCAAATATAACTGTAATTAAGGTACAATCACAAATCATTCCCAGCTCAAATATCACTGTAATTAAGGTACTCACAATCATTCCTGCTCAAATATTACTGCACAATCAAAAATATCACCGTGCAATTAAGGTTATCGCAATCATTCCTGCTCAAATATCACTGTAATTAAGGTACTCACAATCATTCCTGCTCAAATATCACTGTAATTAAGGTACTCACAATCATTCCTGCTCAAATATCACTGTAATTAAGGTACTCACAATCATTCCTCATATATCGTAGGGTAAAATGTGCCGGCTCAACTGTCACACAGACTGTGATATTCAACTATTCTTGCATGCCATTTTTTCACTATCCATAGAACTGAATTCCTATTGCGTAACTGTAACTAGTAGTATCGCTGTGTCATATGACTCGTGTTATGGGGGCACACGACTGATGATGACTGGTGTGTACGTGAAGGATGATGTTTTAACTGCTGTGAGAGGTATCGTGGCTAGCGGAGTAACCAACATGACTGCCGGACTCATCACCGCCGTCGACCAGTTCAGCACCGACTATGTCAAAAGGTGATCCCATTTATCTTTTATCTCTCAGGGTTGGAGGGTTGGTTGTTGGCAACGACGATAATTGTGATGTTGATGATCCGAAACCACGATAAAAAGTGATTGAGTCTGCGTTGAAGACGTCGTTGATTCTTTGATAAAAATATCATTGAGACTGTGTTAAAAACTTAATTGAGTCTGTATTAAAAACGCCATGTAGTCTGTGTTAAAAAACGTCATTGAGTCTATGTCAATGAAAACGTCAATAAGCCTGTGTTAAAAACGACATTTTTAGCCTGTGTAAAAACGTCATTGAGTCTGTGTAAAAAAATGTCATCGAATCTGTATTGCAGACGTTACTATGACGAAAACATTCTCCTGTTCACCGACGGAATGGCGAACGAGGGCATTGTGGAACCCCGTGACGTCATCAAAGAACTGAACCGAAGAATTTCAGCAATGAAACAAGAATGTCACTACGAAAGAGATTACTTTATCAAAATTACAACCCTCGGCACATCCGGGTTCCTGCCGGAATTAGCCTTCCGAGTGGGCCAACAGTTCAGTAGCGACGCCTATTACTTCCTAGATGTTGCGTCTCATCTTGAATTAGATCTTATGAAACCTATTCTGTTACGCCAATCCAGTTTAGTATCTAACGTTAAAGTGGTAATTGCCGGGAAGAACGGAGTTCTACTAGTGAACGACGAGACTAGCACAGAATACGAGGTTTTATCGGATCCGGCAGGAAAAGATGGGAAAGAACTTGCGGCGAGGCGTTATCACATTCACGATATAGCTAGAGACATGCAAAAACATTTTTACTGCAGCTTGAAACTCCCTCCAGAGGCACAAGAAACTTTTGAAAGGAAAGCCTGTGTTGACAATGACAGTACAGTACACCGACATGAAACAAGAAAAACACACTATGGAACGAGTAGTGCACTATGACGAGATACCCCGACGTGAAACGTCGAATAACGAGCACGATATGGTAGCCACTACTCAACAGCGTTGTCGGCTACTCACACATCGGGCTCTCTTGCGAGCCGCCATTTGTATGAAGAAACTCAACCGCACGGCGGCCAAGGCTCAATTACAGGACATTGTGGATGAAATTTCCACCTGCTGTGAATATGTGTCAAATTTTTTAACGGGTGAGGAAAAATATCAACAACTCATGGAGTACGTCGATCCCCTCATTTCTAACCTCCACAGTTGCCGTTCGGCGATTGGGAACTTGACTTTGCCGTGGGATGATGCATGGGGGAGATTGATGGCTCTGGCGTCCTCAGTTAGCCGTGAAGTGCCATCCAGCTGTAATATATATGCACGCGGGAACGAGCTCTTCGTAATCCCGAAGATGCAAGACAAATTGGCCGAATTATGTGGGGTTCTTCGCGGTCTTTACTCGGCCCAAGGTTTGGACACATCGCTTCTTGATAACTATCTGCATGTTGTTAAGGAACTAGAAGATAAAATAGCAGAAACTGAAGGTTATTTAGAGGTTCCCATGAATGATCAGGATGCTTCGTTCAGTAGTGGTGGGGAGCAATACTGAACACGGGCGCTGACAACTGTTTGTGATTTCTGTAAATGATACATCAATGCACCATGGAAAAGAAATTATTAAGCAGGGTCACAGATTAATGACATTGGTATGCATTTCACCTTTATGAACCGTCTCGTCGTCAGATCATTTTCTATGGTAAAGTGATTGAAATGTGTAGAATTGCACAGTTCGCTTAAAAATCGTTAGCCCTTTTTCTATTGAGTCTCGTATTTCTGATGTACTTATCAATTGACTTGTACATTTTGAAATTTGCATTTACCTGTTTTCCGTTAATATGAAATACGATCCCAGTAAAGTGCATGCAGGAGCTTTAGTTACGTTACTTATTCCTTAAGTCACTGCTCAAACAAATATTGAACAACGCCACCAACTGACCTGAACCAATATTATATAGTCAATACGTCATGAAGATCAATTTAAAATTAACTCGTTAGCACCTTTAGTTCCTATCTTTATAGTCATTTCCTCCCTGAACTACTGAAATATACAAGGTCAAAAATCTACACAATTCGGTAAGTCATTTGTCATAGTAAAAACGTCACCAAGTTCCACCGACACTTAAACATGCACATTTATTTGTCTGTTTATATGATACCACTAAAACTGAACAATAACCTCTGAACTCCGACATATGCACATTTTCCCTTGTTCAAGAGGTATAACCACTCTTACAAAATAAAATTTAATATTGCGCAGCACAGTAAAAAGCAACTTATTATCCAGAGATCAAACCAAAAACCATTATATGGATATATTCAGCCAATTCTGGTTAATGGTTAGAAAAGTGTATATCGGTGGAGACGAACGACCCCACAAATTTCCATGAAGTTTTAAAATATACATTATGACAAGCAGCGTGTTGCAACCAGGTGGCGTGTTCATATATTTTGTTGGGAGTAAGCACTCATAGCGTTTGATATCACCATCAGGGCCGAGGTAACCTGGTAACGTGCCTAACAATTAACTTACTTGGTAATGGTAATATTGTCCTTCGATGACCCAGGGTCAGTTTGCCCAATTTGTCGTATATCTTCATCTCTCGTGAAAATGGTTATGATATTCGTTATTGTAAGTTACATCCACGAGACTGTAAACTTCAGATGTTGATTTCAACATGAAGAATTAATTGCAATCTAGGTAGCCGCGCACGACGGTAATATAAATATATACCGTCGTGACTGAAGATGTGTGGGTCGTGTGGAAAGTGTTTTTATATCACGACTCCGGGGCTACTACCAAGTTGTGTACTTACGTAAATATTTATGTCGACAAATGAGATGAATATCCGCTTAAGCGGATTATTTTGGTTATCCACTGTCTCGTTATTATTTAGCAATAGTCGAATAAACTTTTAGAATCACAACTTTCATTCGCGGCAGCCCCAGTTTTGGAGATATGACGTCACATTACGAAGTTCCAGTTTCACTCGCCATGTGGCTGCAGGTCCCGGTGGAGGGGGCACTTAAGTATATAGAGGTAGTATACATGTGTCGGGGTAGGTTTTTTTCGGCCTCCCGACGGGTTTTGTTGACCTCATACTTGTAGGATGGGGTATGCTCTTGCCATTTTTACCTTGTATGACAGGTACAGGTTTTTGAGATCCCGGGGCACACCCCTACGCAGGTCAAGGCCAAGTGCCCCCTCCAGACTGCGGGAATCAATAAGTGTTATCTTTTTTTAAATGTCTATGTGATATCGTTAAATACATATCGCCCTTCAAAGTAGATATTTCCAAAAGATAATCATTGACAAAATGACACATATACTTAAATTGGCGCGCTCTCTCGCACTGACCTTTCGCATAACTCGTTCTAAGAATCATGGGATTGAGCCGAAAGTAGTTCCAGCAAGATGGCAAGATGGCAACGTCTGTCAATGTTTGCGGTGTTTCTGATCGGGAAAATATCAAGCCTGTCGTTGGTAAGCAATTGTCAACCTTAATGTATCACACTAATGTTCAGTAATTGTATTTATATATTCAATAAATTAGAGTTGATTATGCAGGCTTTGTGACATATTGTCGATTCAGTTAATTTGGGAAGAATGAGCGATGAAATAGAAGTACACCGCATCGGAGCATGCATATGCCAGTGTGGTTGACGCGGGGTCCGAGGGGGTAGGGAGGGAGAAATGGTAGTGATGTGATGCATTTTTTCAGTGATTTCTACGGTATTTACATACGCTGTATACACACTAGGGTTCACATGGTCATTCATGTTTACTGTCCTGTCACTTGGGGTCCACTGGTCTGGTTCTGGGTCTCTGGCATGCTCTCTCATAAATTAAAGCCTACTTGTTGGAAGTGTTGGTCACGAAAACTGCTTGAACAGAGCTGTTCTTCTTACTGAGTCACAATTCATAATTTAAAAATGACTCGTTTTTATTTTATAAAATAGTATTCATTTGTTTGTGTCCGTGCTTCAGAATTTCAGACTCCAATGAAGATAACCTTGTCCAGGTTGAGACTCTATCATCTATGCTTTTCGTGCAGGGAGGACAGGAAGCATTGTCACCTTCGGCTTCTGAATAATGTGACTCTGCAGAGAACCTACATGAATTTGTTGAAGGATGTATTTTTGATAGAAATGCCCCATGACTGTGAATACTAATTATGTGAGAATTGTATCAATAGATTGACCAAAACACTTCAGTGGAAAAGAGATGCCATTTCCATGTTCTATGTATTACACACACAAAGCATAGATATTAATATTAGTAAATTAGAATAGCATGATATCATATGTGTGCATGATTGGTCATCAAGTTGTTAAGAAATGCAGATTCAATATGCTCATAATTAAATAGTTTTTATGGAGGTGTTCATGTGTTTACATTCATATTGCTAAGCAGGTTTCTTATGTCTGTCTTTTAATATAGTTGGGGACATTGCAATTGTTAATGTCGTAATGTTTTGCTTTCTCTCGCTCTATACTTGTTTGATGCTCATGTGATCTATTGGCCAACAGCTTACCGCCCTGCGTGGAGGTCACATGACTTTTAACTAATTGCTTAGCCGATAGGGATGGTAATCACTTCCTGTTGTGACTCTGTTCCTTGCACACACAATTTTGATTTTCCTATCCCACCCTCCACTGTTTTCCTGTCTTGTTGTAGTTTATTTAAATGTACAACCTTTTCATGTTGTGGTGGTGGTTTTCTCCCCCACCTTTGCTGTGTGCAATGTATTTTTGTTTATTCCATTTCTTACATGCACCTGGCTTAAATAAACAAGCCCATTTATCAACTCTTATCATGTTTTATCTTTCACAGCAAACTATTTGCAAGGTTTTTGTTTTAACTCTCATAACTCATACAATTTCAGCCAACTTGATTTTATTATATGACCACCAACTATAAAATATATTTTTTCCATGATTGTTAGATTTTTCCATGTGTCAATTTCCCAGAACTTTAAAACAAAGATGGCTATGTGTTGCACAATAGTGAACTTTGGTAATGTATTCACACCATAATTTTCCCTTTCGTTTATTAAAACAATAACTTTAGAGCCTTATTATTTTTAATTGCAGATGAATTAAATTGGGAGAGCATTACCTCGTTTAAATTACCCATTGCATTCACCCGATTTTCCAATGGCATAACCGGTCGCTTCTTGAAATATGAATATCAACACCCTTTACGATCCTAATTCATCTTCAGAAATGCTAGGGACTGGATGATACCCATTTTCGAATATCTTACCCCACCCCCTTCCGTGCCCACCGCGCTTGTGTACACGTGATTTCTTTTTATTTCTTTGCTCCAATTTCTTCAACCCAACAGTTAAATATTAATATGAAGAACTCGTGTGAGTTTTCCAATATTAGCATCGGTAATTACAAGGTGTTAGAATCATATGAAGAAAACTGCTTTCGCGACCCTTGCAGCGAACTGATTGCGGTGTAAAACCACGTGCAGAATTTGACTCGAATGTTTACTTGTATGTATTGAGTAGTAATTTTTAGAACTATGTTTTTGGCGTAAGGAGACTCCCGAGAATCTCGGGACTGGGTGAATCAGTTATGAGAAAGGGGTATGCTGTAAGGGACAGGAAGCGGCCCCTTGCGGGAAAAATTATTCTTCATATATACATTTGTGTAATTATCGTGTATAATTGGAACTCATGTATCGTTCACGCGCATTCGGTTACGTTAATAAACGTCGTGCACGGCTACAATCTAGGCTGTTTTCTTTGTGCTGATACCAAGTAGCTTTCAGCAACACTAAGAGTACTCACTCGCTCCCGCCTGAGAAAATACGTAAAGACACCACCTGTGATCTGCATGTTGCTTTGTGATAGCATTTCTTTAACTGCGTGGGATTCTCTGCATAATTCGGAGGCGTGGTCGACCAATCAGATAGTCAAGGCACTCGCCCCTGGTGTTTTTATGATCTGATGCCACCTTATGGGCGAGGGTCCGTATGGCAAAATCTTTAGGGTTATAAGCAAATTTGCTCCTTCTCGCAATGCAGACAAGGGACAGTTTAAAAAAGCATAGATTTTTATATCAATAAATGTCTTACCATCAATCTTGCCTACAGTGCAACAACAGTTATACTCCTTAATCAACAGAATCAACGAAAGCCAACACAATTTTAAAATTGTTGTCCAACATGGGTACCGCGCGAATCGAAAACGTGAGCGATATCACAGCGAATTAACTCCATTATATTGCATTGTGGGAGTCGGCCATGTTGAGTTTTTGAACAAAGTTTCATGATGTTCCGTATTTTAGTGCTCAAACAGAACAATTAGACATAACTGTAGTAACAGAAACAGTCCGCGTGTCATTTTGTGATATAATTTTTCATTTTGTCAAAAAAAATTTGGCATGGAGGGCTTAGGTAAGTTTTTAGAGAGTTCATCTGTCATTTTGACCTCGGAACCTCGGAAATTTCAAAAGCGGCTCTTCGCCTCTACAGCGCAGATGTGAGAGATCGAAAGTAGTAAATAGCGCGGTGCTGTCAGAGGCGGAGTTTCTTTGCCTACCAATCAGATGACTCCATATCTTTAACAGGCGCCGAGCCCCAAGACGTAGGATCAAAAGTCCCATGTGCTTTTGATGATTTCATGGTATCATCGCCCGATGACATGCTTGTCGGAGTGAGTCAACTTGGCGCAGTTATAAAACATTGCTAATACTTTTTATCATAATGTCACCTTTGGTTCAGAAGGTTCCTTAATTATCATGACGTTATCGTGGAAAGGCAGTTATTTAAACCATGCACAGCCCATCATTTCTTGTAGATACATTGTATTTCAGACCTCTAACTCCATACGAAAAATTAATAACACGATATGTTCAATGAAGTGAAGCCGCGACTCTATCTTTGTTAATAAACTTTACCTCACGTCACAATAGTCCCGCGAATGACCTAAACACGTGTGTGTGTATGTGTTAAACTTTAAGTCCAGCTTTACTGCATTGGATTTGGTTTTCCTTGGTAGGGATCCCGGGTAGGGATACACTACCATTGCATGCACTACACGTGTGTCAAGTGGGCAATAGTTTTGTCGTCTCTCAAGTTGTTGGTAAGCTTTCACCACTTCCCTGCACGTTTGCTGTGCCCCAGCGTACAGACCAATCTCCTAACGCATCGGCTTCTGCGCAGGCTAGGACAAGCAGGGCACGTTGTTAGCCTAGCGTCAAACATGTCTGTCATGGAGATTGTGTACAGACTTGCTCAACCTCTAGTGTGAAGAGGGCACTCTAAAAACACACTTGCCGCAATTCCCGTAGGATCATTAAGACGACGACCAGGTGGACTTGTTTGTGTATTTATTCACATGTTATTTACACACAAGGCTACATGTACAGAGAAGAGTAACTCTATACTTAGTATTTCATTTAAGAATGCCATCATAATGTCAATATATATATACATTTGGCATTTATTTCAATTCTTCCATACTATTTCTTCACCCATATATACATGCTTGCATACGCATCCACATTCATGGTTATAACAACGTTGTGTGTAGATATATATATATATATATATATATATTTATATATATTCATATTTTGTGTACATTTAGATATTATTCATCTCTTCCTAGCCTTTACAATTCCTATTTAATCACCAGCAAAAACTGTCGTGAACAAAAGACAACCGTAAAACACGTGTCAAACAGAAAACAGCCAACAGAACAAGGACCAATCACAGGACATTGCACGTAGGACAGGAGGAGGAGAGAGAGATGACAGTAAGCTGTTGGTGTCCTGCGTAACAAAGTGACCAGAGGTCAAGAAAGCCAGCGACAAGAAGTGAGACCCCACGGGTGTTGAGAGGTAAATACACTGGCTTCACCAGCGGTGATCAGCACTGTCCCCTAGAGCACAACCTGCCCGTGGGAAGATGGTGACAGAAAGGTAGATGTTTTTAAGAGACGAAGACAAGAAGAAGTAAGAATTAGCTTTCCATGCACAAACGTTGACTAGAATGATTGACAAAAACAGTGGCTGTGGAAGAAGATCAGGTCCACCCACATAACAAGGAGTCATAAATAGAGGATCCAAACACGAACAAATTCAACAAGCTTTGGAAATTGCACGACAAGAATCAGGTCAGTAGAGGCCTTCTTAAATCAATCAATCACAATAAGCTAAGAGTTTACTTCACAGTCAACCACTAATACTACCGGTGGAATCAAGTCGAAGTTTGGGAAAAAGACGGAATGTCATCAAGTTGTTCGTCCTTTGCCCTCTTTCAAGCTAACCTCCGTTCAAATGTCACACTCAAAACTATCCCTCCATGTTGTCATATTGCAAGGAGGACAATAAATTGACTGATGAGAAATGTTTACACCACCAAAATGAACATAGTATTGGGTATACCTATTGATGAGACTGAAGCCTCCCAAACTTGGCTTAGAAATGGTTAAACCCGTGTTGTATTTGACAAAACATTAATATTGCTTCAGAAAATGACGAATTATTCTCTAGATCCTAATCACACCTGACCTGCTGTGTTCAAATTAGTAATACATAGATGCATTGAAACTGAATGTTATATAAACTACAAGCAGCACTAAACACAACCACAGGGTGACTACAGGAAGCCATTGGGGTAGAAAATAACTTGGCACTAGGCAATCAATTGGGTAAATCTGCTGTAACAGTTAAAATTGAACCAAATGGGACATATGATAATAGTTATGGGGTATGCAAGGCTGTTTATGGTGCGGGGGGGGGGGGGGGGGGGAGCACCATAAAAAAAAGCCCTCAGGGAACCGTGAGCCAAGCGGGATGTGCATGTTAAAATGCTAAGTATTGGCTCCCTGCGTTTCCAAAAGAGACCAGGGTTACCTTCATCATCTAAAAACACTAACTGCAGGCCCACCCAAACACATAACACAACAGAAGCCCTAAACAATTAACCTGTGTTTATATGTGAATTTGAGAAATAAGCCTGAAGCAGTATTGAGAATAAAAGAATACCGAGCTTTGCTATTGCAGCGAGTGTTATGTTGAGGAAGAAATGTCTGAGGAACAGCCGTTGCTTGGCAACAACCAGGATGACTATAGCCAGACTGTCACCCATCACCGCTCCATTATTAGAGGAGCCAACCATCACGACCTCTGGCACATCATCCACCTGACCTCTGTGACCTCGGGCACATCGTCCACCTGACCACTGTGAGCTCGCCATGTCAACTCCATGTGGAATTTGTGCGATGCGACAAGTGAGGGCAGGACACGTTGGTTGTCCTTCGCGGCAAATAATCAGAACATCAGTGGTGTGTAAGATGAGGCGACAGACGGCTGGCGACCTAGATTCCAAGACGGTGTTGAGAGGGATGTGGCAGAGGGCGAGTCACTATAGCTGGTACCACTTCTTCTTCTGGTATTTTTGCATGAGCTGGTGAGCTGTGGACGCGTACACTTCCGCGTCTTGTCGCATCTGTGCCGTCCTGTCTTCTAACTCCCCCAGTTTCTCCCCCCGTTCCAGCGCAGCCTGCAAGCACACACCCACCACACACATGACACACCCACCACACTCACCCACACACATGACACACCCACCACTCACATGAAACACCCACCACTCATATAATGGACCTCAACAATATCAGGGAACTCAAACATCAATAAAGCACTGTCAGTATCTATCAGCGAGCTTTAATTGAGTGGTGTGAAGGAAGTGCACCATTTTAGCTTTGGCGATCTCGGAGCATGCCCCGCCGGCCCGCTCCTGCATGTTGGCCATGCCAGCTGTGTACTTGGCCACTCCTTTAGAAGCTTTGCCACTGCCCTCGCCAACTGTTAGCAACGAGGAGTCACATAGAGCTAAAAAATCATGGGTATATCATTGGTACAGGCAGGCACGATGATTGATTGTGATGATGAGGATGGATGAGGATGAAGAGGATGGATGATGCTGGATGATGACCATGCCGGATGATGATGATGGATGAGGCCGGATGATGAAGTAAATAAGAGGCCAACAATGGAGATTACAATGGATGACAATAATAAAAGATGAATGCTGACGAAGAGGATAATTTCAAAAGCTTCATTCAATACAGTTTTTAAAGCCAACACACAAACAATACCTGGTCACAGATCAGGTATGAATGAAGGCACCAGTCAAAATACAAATAATACATGTTGGGCTGGCACAGGTGACTTTCATTATCAGTGATTGGTAGAAGCAGCAGCATCATTTGTACAAAGAGCAGGGTAGTTACTGACATAGTTCCTCCCGGTCCAGGTTGCTGGTACCTCCTCCAAATAGGTTCTTAAAGAAGCTCTGTTTAGGAGCATCAGGTGTATCACAAGGAAGGAAGAGCTCGCCAAGGTTCTCAGCCAAGTTGACACTGGACACAGAAATCACACTAAGTTCAATTTGAGTTGAAGAACTGGACTATGATAGAAGGCGAGTAACATATTGCATAGCATCCTGGTGTTGCAGGTGATGTGTTGCATGATAGCCTGTCGAGTGGAGGAGACGTACCATGTTTCTGCTGACACGGTCAGCTTCTGGACCTCAGACGGTGAGCAGAGGTAGAGAGCGGTGCCATTGTTGCTGAAGCTGAACGTCTTCACCACCCTGGCAGCAAATACAACCAGCTATATGAGTATCACTGTCTGTAACGTGCTCAATGTACGTCTATCTAATCCTCGCATAAGGTAGAAGACTGATGGGCAAGGAACATGGGGTGTAAGATGACAAAGACAACCGGGTGATGTTACTGTACTATCTATTGTTGATATATGTACATTAAGCTTAGTGTTATCCCACATATTAAAAACAAACTACCATCCCAATGTCCAACACATGAGTGTGATGTCACAGACAAAGGTGTTATGTCCAATAATTTAATGTCCAAGATAAACTGGCTGGCTGAGCTCCAGCTAGCCTACCTTTCATCCACCTCCGGCATGAAGTCGATGTCCAGCAGGGGTTTGAGGCTAGGCAGACTGAAGGTCATGAGGTGACCATTTGCAATGAAACAGGTCAGGCACACACTATCTGGAAATGCACACACAAGACACCACATGACCCCTGGGCACCACAAGACCCCTGAGCACCACATGACCCCTGAGCACCACATGACCCCTGGGCACCACATGTCCCCAGAACAACACTACATGATTCAATACACAGTTAGGTGTGACACGAAGATCAAGGTGAAGGTCAAGCTGCAATGACTGGGTTACCTTTCATGCTGGTGACTTCAGCCTTGACGACACACGAGGTGTCTGTGATCTTGACTTTGTACACGCACGTCTGCGATGGAAGTGACACGACCTAAACAAGAGAAGAGTTTCCTGTGTAGGTTAGAGTCGACGTTAGTGGACAAGTATGGGTGTGTGGCATAGAGTGGTAGTGCTACTGACCCGTGCCTGTTTGTCCGAGCACATGATGCTATACTGTCTGTCTGAAGGGATATCTGTCGATGAGGTTGGTGACATACGGGCCTTGATACTAGACATGGACTGCTGCCCTGTAATTTACACACAACATGTCAGGTTTAACACAACACGACCGCCCCTGCCCCCACTGATAGGTGTTCAGGAACAGCAATCAACCTATTATGTTACACTGCAGCATCTGATGGTCCAAACACGTCCATTACACACTGTTAAGCCAACCTTCATGTTAACCCCAAGAATGATCACAAGCACGTAACATATTCCTCATAACAGGCTATGAGGAGTTGAGTGGTAGCCCATCACTAAGCCTTACTGCGGTAGTCCTTGCGGGGAGGTGGGGCCTCGCGCTGTGAGTCATTATTGCTGTCACGCCACTGATCTGTTGCTGCAGGAAGTAGAATGCCGTTACAATCGAGGAAAGACAAGGTGAGGATGACCCCTTTCAGCCGGAATATAGTACCTGCAACCAGATGTAAGCCCGTTCAGTAGGCTGTGACATACAGAGGGCCACCCCTTCTTCATGGCCAATGTCTCAACTGACCCAAATTTTCATGCCCAATGTCAAAACTGACCCAAATCTTCATGTCCAATGTCTCAACTGACCCAAATCTTCGTCTCAACTGACCCAAATCTTCATGCCCTATGTCAAAACTGACCCAAATATTCGTCTCAACTGACCCAAATCTTCATTTGTCTCAATTGACCCAAATCTTGATGTTCAATGTCTCAACAGACCCAAATCTGTCCAATGTCTCCACTGGCAACCTACTGTGCCTCAAGCCTTCCCAAGCTTCCATGAATCTCGGGTTACGATACACAGATACTCTTGATGGTGGTGAGGTTTGTTAGGCCTGCTACTCACCACTGGGGGACACGATGACAGGCTCTGTACGACGAGCGTCACCATCGGGCAGGTTGAGAGAGATGACAAGGACCGAGCCTAGACTGGTACCGACCCATAACCCCGGGCACGTCATGCAGTCTGTCTCACACACACAACACAGCCAACAACACAGTGTCAGCTACAATCACCGCTGACATCACACGTTTCCCTCCACACGAATCAACCTTCATACTAATCTCATTGACTACATCTGGGCTCATGAAGAGATGTAACGCACCTGTTTTGTGGACGAAGCCATCAGCAAAAACCAGAGTTGTAATGGCTTCCTTACTGATGTTCTCCAACGATGACATACTCGAGCTACGTGACCTTGAGAACGACCCTTCTCCCTTCTCTACATGTCAAATACATAAGCGGACTGAATTGTTTTGCCTGCATAAGACATGGGAGGCTCTCACCCAACAGCAAGAACAAAACAAGCCGTTTTTATTGACGATCATTCTTGACCATGTGTTCTTACTATAGATGCAATTGTAACATCAAATAGGTTTTTTGTTATTTTTGAGTGGTCGAACATTTACCGATATTTGAGAAACGTGGCACAAGCCATGATGAGACTTACCTGCCTTCACATCACTTACTTAGGTAACATTTATATCAAATAAAGAATGTCAACTATGCACATATGTTAAGCTTATAAACTGGCCAGACTGAGAGCAGAAAGCCCTACCACGTATGATAGACAATATGTAGATGTATTTAGTAGCAAGCTGGAAACTGTGTCGGGTAAACTAGCCAACCATAGCTGACATGATTAGCCACAATGCTAACAGGCAAACCAAGAGAGCATGAAAAGAACACCAACATTCTACGTGAATGCCTTATGAGACAGCTGCGAACCGGACACACTATACAACATCCATAACAGAGATGACATTTCCACATTTGATCATCGTTGTTAACGAGTCAGTAAGGTGAGCTTGTCTTCCTCAAATTAACAAGCATTAGCCATAAATAAAACATCCCTCTACAGCAATATCTACTCTAATGTTTCTTAAGCAACGTAAAAGCCTCATTATCAGGCGTTAAAAGCTTATAATTGGCTTGACTTAGGGAGTGAGGTGTTAGGTGTTTGCCAATCTAATCTATCACTCTGAGCAACAGAAATGATGGTGGGAGAGATGGTTAGCAAGCGGGATGTGGAAAATCACCACATACCCAGGGCTACTAGATAGGGTACAATGAGGCTACACAGGGTGAGGGTATACAACACAGCATGCGGAAGGTTCACAACATCCAATAGAGCGCGCCACGCACAACAACACCGGCCTCACACTCGCCCGCTGACCCAGTTACACTACACGTCAACCTGGGCCACATCCACCTGCTCAAAGACACGGTCTAACGAGGGACTCACCGCTCTTCAGCAGAGACACAGCATGTCCATGAACACTACCCTGCTTGATGCTTCAGGTGCCAACAGAAACAAAACCACCCCAAATCTTCCACTCAAAAATATCTAACCCAAAACCCAAGCGCTACTGAAAGACGAAAGTCCAAATCAAGAAACACAGCATCAAATATAGATCGAAGTTAACAGACCATCCAGCAATAAATGGCATTGACTAAAAATCACTGATCTAATTTTACTACATAGAATAAATGAGGATTTAAATAAATTGTGCCTCTACAAAAAGCAAGCAATAATTGATAAAGCATTCAACCCCTATTCCCTTATGACTAATTTTACAACCCCAGGACGCACATCAACAGGTGTATTTCCTCAATAACAGCGTTTCAAGAGGCAGAGCTACTGAACATCCATGACCAAAAACCAACTAAGACGCTCGGGTACAGAGTGAGAGAGAGAGAGAGCGTCTTCTGGCAACAATTTGGCATGCATCTGCTATCTAACACTGACACAACTGGAGAAGGTGGTCACATGATCTGGTCAACAGTGGTCACATGACCGGCACTAGACAAACTCACTAACCACCAACTAGACTGATTTCCATCGAGACAGGTATATCGATCAGAACATTCCCACTGACCGTTGTACTGTATCTGACAGCTAATCACTATTGCCTTCCATCGACCTGAAAATCCAGGCGCAGTTGCTTTTTAAGATTAATTCACTTGACAGCGTCTGAGCTGGCATGTTTTGCAACACAAAAAAAGCTATAAAAACACATATTCCCTCGTAAATAATCCGTTACACAATCATAAAGATAACTGATATTATAAAAATTACATTAGTAGAGAAATATACTCAGCAAATGAGGTAGTTGACATTCCACAAATGAGACACGCAACGCAAAGACAAACGCAGGGCATGAACAACAATAACGTGATCCACTCACACACAACAGATGGAGCCCCATCTCACCTGTTCCGCTGTACTCAGTGGCAGCAACGTAAATTAGTGGCACCAATACAATCGACATGCTTATAGAAAAGCAATCTCAGAACAGCAGCCGGCAGAGATAGCCACAAACAATGGGGAGGAGCAATGCTGATAACACCACGACAACCAAAACATCACCAAGGCAACAGAATGACAACCAAAGAAAAATGGAGGCTAGAAGTAAGCACCATTCGAGTCGTCCATGGAAGCAATGCTTTGTGCTTTCTGAATTTTGCGGGTACCTTGCGACTTAGTACGCTCGATGCGAGGCGGGTGTGTGCGGCGCAGACGGTGCCCAGTAGGACTAACACACACACCGTTAGTCTGCCAGCCCCGTGCAGCATGAGGACAGAAGAAAGACAGAATTAGATGCCGGCAAAAAACATGGCAAGCGCATCGATTCATGGGTTTCATTTGAGTTAGACATGAGCCACCGTTTGCGGCCCACACAATCTTAGCTAGGCTGACAGGAGAAATGCAGAAGCTGAAAGAGAGACACAAGGTTAGTGGCACAGAAGACACCGTCACATACCATGTAGATACTCTAACAATGAGGTGTAGGTGAATTTTTTACACGGAGGTCGGAGGAGAACATCATCAGCAGCCAACTCCATGACCTCAAAACGAGGGGGTCTCTTCCTTTCTACATTCTCATTCTCATCCCTCTTGTACGTAGCTCGTATTTTCTGGCTCATTTTTCTCATAAATCCCACCCCTCGACTGTGATGAGCCACAGGGGCTGTTTGGGGTACAGCCACACCATCTACTCCATCTGAACACTCATGAAACTTGGCCGAGTTGATGTCAAGAACAAGACCTGGCCATTTGGAAGTTTTGAGGTCAGTTTCACTTTTGAAACTCCTGGTGATGGCTGTTAATGTCAAATCGGTTGGATGAGCAGCTTCAGATTCAGGTGGTACAGAATCATCGGCATCAGAATGGTCCACCACAAAAGGCCCGCTGCCGTGACGGAGTCGCTGGAAAAAGTTGGACTTCTTCTTGCTCTTCTCTCGAGTGGGGGCCGATGTGTCAGACACATGCCTCCGTGGATGGATGACCTCGTCAGCGTGTGGCTGCTCCGCAACAGGTGCAGAAACAGTTTTGGACACTGCCTTCTTGGCTGTTGTGTTACTGAGGGCTTCTGACGATGCATCCTCACCGGCGGAGTCTCGGGGCTGCATCCCCTCGGTGTGGCCCCCTTCCTCCTCCTCGGTAGTCACAGGTGTATTGCTGCGAGTACTGACACACTCCTCCAGGAGTAGCTCGCTGGCTTCTGAACCTACCTCCTCAACATCACCCTCCACAGACCGAGTCGTCCCACCAACCCCACTACCCTCTACTGGGTTTGGTTGCATGGAGCTCCCTGGCAACTCCTGGATGCTTTTAAGGTTGTGGGGAGAAGTCTGACGGTTATTGCTTGGCCGGTGGGGGGCTGTATGCTTGGTACCCCTAGCAAAAGCCTCACCATCGACATGGTCAGGGGGCTGGAACAACAGCAATACAGAACACACTTATCCACAGAACATCAACTGCACACAAAAGCCACCAGTCTGCATGCATGGTTAATATTAACCACACACAATAACCACAGGTCTGCATGTACAGTTAATATTTACCATACACAATAACCACGGGTCTGCATGCCCGATTAACATTAACCACACACAATAACCATGGGTCTGTACATATGGTTAATATTAACCACTTACAATAACCACCAGTCTGACAGTATAGTTTACTTAAACAAAACAATTCAACTCAATGCTAACTTACAGCTGCAAAACAACAAAGCATGCAAATTATGACAAATAAAAGAAGCTGGAATTCTAATTCTAGTCAAAATAGACAATGTAGTTACTTATTTCTATCTGTTACAAAAAATTCAAAAAAAGTTTTCATAGAAACATAAATGAATTAAACTACATGATAGCAGGGACAATCACCGAACATGTTAACAGAGGAAAAGCTAATTACAATTAGCACATATTAGCTGTACCATGGCCTGGTTTGTCCTACAAACAGAGACGTTAAAGTCCGACACATCAGTGGGCTCCATCGCTCAGACCCAAGCGAGCAAACTTTAAACGGCACATTGCATTCAACAAGTTCTGTAAATTCCACGGTTAACATCACATGACAGGTTTGTATATCATAGAAATATATACTACGGTAATAGTGGTGACCTTGACGAGACAGGTGAGGCGTACCTGGTCTGTTGTGGGTGACTTGCACTCGTCATTGACCCCCGCCTGCATGACGTTGTCGAGCACCTGCGATCCCGACGTTTGGTTCTTGTTCTTGGGTGATCGAGGGGCGCGTGAATAGGGGTCGCACGTTCCTGGTACAAACAACAAGCTCCTTGACACGGCTGCTTGACCCTCAGTAGTATCACAGAACCCTCACAGCTATAGCTCACGCTATAAAGCTTCACATGTTGTTGGACAAAAGAATGTAGCCCAAACCCCAATTTTTTTCTAATTATTGGCTTGATAATTAAGTTGGCAACATGCCATTCCAGTAGGTTGTACATCAAATCCACTGGCCCGGATGTAGCCCAACCATATGTTTTTGGGATTATTTCTTCCATTACGCCAATCTTATGCTTGGATGGATCAATATAAACAAATATATATATATATATATATATATATATATATATATATATATATATATATATATATATATATATATATATATATATATATATATATATATATATATATACATACATACATACATACACATATATACATATATGTAATGTGCACTCTCACCATAAATGTCTGGGGTTCCCATGCTCAGAATACATGTCTTCTGTATAATGTCTACCACTGCAATGCCACACTCATTGCCAAACGCCAATCTGGACAACAACAACAACAACGCCACAAAACACACACAGTTGACATCACGTTAGGGAAATATGCTGACTCCAGCGTAGAGGGGAGAGACAGAGTTTACTCACAGTCCGTAGCTAGAGTTGAGGGAGATGCTGGTGACCGGGGGTGGGGGTTCCCCATCTATCCACGTCAGTAGACAGCACAGCTCCGGCTGGTAACCTGACGACCACTTCTTGGCTCCCTGCCTCACGGCCACACTGCACTGAGACTCCTACAGCCACAGGCAGACACATCATCGCTATCACTCACAGCCCGTATCATACGCCAACATCACCAGGCTTCATAGGCACGTTGATATCAATACACCAAATGATATGACCTTGCCATCGGACGTGTAGGAACCCACACTGCCTGAGGGCTGGGAGAGTCCACTACTGGAGTCTTTGTGGGGAGCAGGTGGGTACTCCAGTCCAGGTGAGTCCAAGTCATCATATATCTCATAAACAATGGACACCTCGAGCACCTGATGACAAAGCAACGCAAAATGTCAATGTTGATGGCATGAATGAAAAGGAGGGCAGGAAAGGAGCATTCATATTCACACCTTTCTCAAACTGCCACAACTTTCATGCCCCTTTAGATGTGAAAACAATAATCTAAAGTCATTAACCCAATGCTTATTTGACATAGGTCCATTTATCAGCTGTTGCTTATGGCACCACAAGCTAAGACATTTGGCATAAAATCCACGTTTAAACAAGAAGGAGGAGTAGAATATACACATATACAAAATAACTAGTGCATCAACAGCGTTAATTGGGTGTGTGTGTGTGTGGGGGGGGGGTGTGGTTACTGGCACATCAACATTTACAAGAGGGAAATTGACATGTCACCAGTGTTATTTGATGGACATCATCATTTCTAGGGGAACATACTGGCACATCAGTGGCGTTACAAGGTTAACATACTGGCACATCAATGGCATGTCTCGTGTCTTACCGGCACATCGACTGTGTTATCCTGGCGTGAGAAGCGGAAGATGAGGACGTGAGTGAGGCCGCACACGACGAGAAGACGGCTCTCAGAACACAGGTGGATCAGCTGCACGGCGTACGGGTCGTCATCACTGTCAGGCTGGTGACACCGCGACTTGTCAAACAATTTGGCCGTCTTGAGTTTGTACAACATGACTAGAGTGACAGCTGAAGCATCCCAGAACTTGAGGGATCCGTCAGCATGCCTGCAATAGGGGCAACAGGAATGGCTTCAGTGGGGGCATTAGTCTCATGCTAATGACGATGATGAATATGCAAATAAGCTGAAGCTCTTACCAATTCAATAATGCACCTAATTGAAGTATTGTACAAAATATATCCTAGCAGTGATGTCAACAATGTACAGGTACTGAGGTGTGTCAGGTGAGCTGAGGTGTGTCAGGTGAGCTGAAGTGTGTCAGGTGAGCTGAGGTGTGTCAGGTGAGCTGAAGTGTGTCAGGTGAGCTGAGGTGTGTCAGGTGAGCTGAGGTGTGTCAGGTGAGCATAGTCTACTCACCCAGTGATGATCATTTCATAATAACTGGTTGTAGGTTGACCACACATGCCTCCCTTCACAGGCCAGTTCTGCAACACCAGCCAGGCAACTTACAACCACCCCAACCGACACAGGTGAGAAGACTTGGAGCACCTTAATAACTCGCCACTACCAAGCACAGACAGGCCTTACCTTTTCACTGAAGCCCGTTTTCTTCTGTTTGGATCCTACTGAGTAGAATGCCGGGATGAGGTCAGGGGCACAGTTGGCCATGTAACAGCAGGAGGTGACAGGAGATTCATGCAGGTCCATCGGGTAGGGGTTCTCAAAGCACGGGTACCTATACACGGGCAGATGGGTTAGTTATGACGAGGCAGCACCACCCACAGCTCTATATCACCACACACAGCCTTACATCACCGCACAGCCTTACATCACCACACAGCCTTACATCACCACACAGCCTTGCATCACCACACAGCCTTACATCACCACACAGCCTAACATCACCACACAGCCTTACATCACCACACACTACCTACCCTGGTGTTGTCAAGTCAACTACGACCAGGTCATTCTGCAGTAATACCACAATACCATATGGGTCTTGAAAGTCTACAACACAGAGAGACAAACAAACCGACTCAAAAAACATCTCACCTGTTCCGAGTTACAACGCGAATCATCTCATCTGTACAGTATGACCAGGTAACACATGTCACCTGTACAGTGTGACCAGGTTACAAATTTTACCTGTACAGTGTGACTAGGTTACATGTCACCTGTACAGTGTGACCAGGTTACATGTCACCTGTACAGTGTGACCAGGTAACATGTCACCTGTACATTGTGACCAGGTAATGCATCTCACCTGTACAGTATGACCAGGTTACACGTCACCTGTACAGTGTGACCAGGTTACACGAGTCGCCTGTACAGTATGACCAGGTTACACATGTCACCTGTACAGTATGACCAGGTTACACATGTCACCTGTACAGTATGACCAGGTTACACATGTCACCTGTACAGTGTGACCAGGTTACATGTCCCCTGTACAGTATGACCAGGTAACAAATCACCTGAATGGCCTCTAGATGGCAACCCGATTCAAATCAAATTATCCCATTTATTCAATCAAGCAATCAATGAGTCTTAAAGAAGGAAGTGAGTCGGTAGCAATGAGCCTGGCTTGCTGGCGTACCGTTGTTGTAGGGCGACTCAGACAGAGTAATGAAGTCCTCGACTGGATGCTCCATCTCCAGGACAGTCGTACTCTTACCGTGCATGACCGTGAGACAGGGCGCTGACCCCCCGCGCTCATACGGCATACCTCCACTGAATATCACATACGGCTCCCTACACACACACCAGCCTCATGCAACAGGTACTTATGGGATGACAACTTACAATGGATAGACAAAACGTTCTGCGAAAGAATCTTTTTGTTATTATCATTCAACATCAAACACCAAGTTTGCTGAATCAAAAACCACATTGGATGCAACCAGAAGGAGTGTGACCTTCACAGGAATAATAAACATAGATAAGCCACGGCAATGGTGCCTCAGGTTACATGAGCCGACCAGCGAGGTGGAGGGGCCGGTGTCAGGCTACTCACCCAGTGCGAGTCGACATCCATTCCACCTTGCTGATGGGTCGGCACGGCTCAGGTTTGCCATCCTTTCCTAATTTTGCTGAGGGAAACAAGCAGCCAAGCATTGACGAGATGCCCATGAGGACATGGGTGAACTTGGATAACAGTGTCAGAAACTTTTTAAAATTTCAATATTGACCCAAAGTTGACCAAGTTACTCTAGATTTATCGAGAAACTATTATTCAGAGGCTGACACAAGGAAAAGCATATTTTCATATTTAATAGTACCGCGGCCTGCCGTACTTGCCGCGCCACACGCCCCGCGCACCCCGAGCCGAGAGCGGATTCCTTTGTTCAGCGCGAGAGGCAGGCTGTTGTAAACAAGCCAGCGCCGAGCCATCAGAAATGACACCCACTGTACTTCAAACTTACTTTATGAGGGAACTGTCATATATTTTGAGAAGAAAATTTTACACCTATGTTCAGAATTGAATGGGCTTCCTTCGAGCGCAGACAAATTCACGATACGACCATTCACGACGGACGAACAACGCTATAACTTCAGATTTCAGTACCGTTTTTGCTTTGATTCCTTGGAAACCGAAGTGACGCAACCGATATCAATAAATTTTGCGGATTAGATTCGCGCTGTTCATGTCAACATCTGATTTAATTTTTATCACCATTGAACTGATATTTACGATTTTATTAGCAATCGAAAATTTCGTGACCGGAAGTGACGTCATCGACATTCATGAGATCTATGGATCCGACTTAAGCTGTCAAGGAGCACATGTGACCCAATTTTTATCATTATCGGACATATATTGACGGTTTTATAGGCGCTCAAAATATTCATGAAACTTATGTTGTCATTCTGACCGATACCACAATTTTTCGACCTTAGGCGCTTGGGAAAACCGTTGGTTAGATGGTCACATATGTCATTAGAAAAAGTTTGCAATTGGAATGTGCTACACGATGATGTAAATTATGTAAAGATCAGACCATTATTAATGGAGTTATTTGAGATACTAGTTTTTCACTTATTCGATGACCTTGACCTTAGTTTTGGGTCAAGGTCAAAACAAAACCTCTCGGTTCTGCGCATTATTCACGCGTGACGATTGAAGAAGAAAAAATTTCAAAATTACAAAAATTGCGACCTGTATCGCGGATCAAAAAAAATGTTAACATACATCCAAACATAAAATAGGCCCATGGGGACATGGGGGAACTTGGCGAAGTGTGATAGGAAAATTTCAGAATCGGGCCATAATTTGCCAAAATCGGCCAAAAATTATCTAAGTTATCATGGATTATAATTTTTTGTGGACGAATGGGGAAACTTTCAATTTGTTCGAGTTAACAATTGAGATAGCTTCCATAATATGGATTTTAATCAAATCTATACAATAAGATGAATTAGCTGGCCGATTTTGAAATTTTCCTGATGCAGTTCGCCAAGTTCCCCCATGTTCCCTTGGGCCTCTTGCTTGTGTAGCGCGAGAGGCACTGCGACTTGACCTGATTCTCGCTGCCAGCCGCGCCCAGCGCATTCCTTTGTTCTGCACGACAAGGCGGCTGCAGCGAAGTGCCAGCAGAAATGACACCCACTGTACTTCAAACTTACTTTGTGAGAAAACTTTTGGGTATTAAGAGCAGAAAATTATACACTTTGTTCAGAATTGAATGGGCTTCCTTCTCGAGCAAACCAATTCAAAATACGATCATTCGCGACAGAGAAACGACGCGATAACTTCAGATTTTAGTCGATTTTTAACTTCCACTCGTTCGTGACCGGAAATGACATCAGCGACTTCCCCAAAAGAATCATCATTCGGTTGACGCTCTCCATGGTAACATTTTACCCACGTTTTGTGACCCTGGAACGAATATTGTCGATTTTATAAGCGATCGAAAAAAAATTACCAATTTTAGCTGTTTTTTGAACTTTTACCTGCGATTCGTGAGAAAACTACGCAAAATTCCTGCTGTTATACTGGGTACCAAATGTTACTCAAAAAGTAACCTTCAAATTCATGTTTAAATTTTCAAAATCGACCCAGTAGTATTCAACATATCGGGGTGTTAATGCATTTTCTGGGGCGCTTTTTAACTTTAAGCTCAGTTTGTGAGAAAACTATAAGACATAAACAATTAGATGAATAAGTTTCAAGTTCGGAAGTGTATGGGCTACCTTCAGGTGCAAACATTTTTACGATACGACCATTAACGACGGAGTAATGACGCGTAACTTCGATTGCCCAGCTAAATAACGTTGTTTTGCTCGTAACCGGAAGTGACGTCATCGTCATAAAAAAAAACACTTATCTTCCGATAGCCAGTGCTTCTGTGAACATTCGACCCAATTTTTATGACCATCCATCGAATATTGTTGAAGTTATAAGCGATGGAAAAATGTGGTAAAACACTGCCACAAATTTTCGAGTGGGAGCTACGGGGCGAAATATGCATATTTTTTCATGACATTTCAAATGAAAAGTTGGCGAATGAATCAGGCTACAAGGAACTGTAAACTTTTTAAAAATCGCACCGTAGGTTAAGATGATATCAAGGATTGAAAAATTCACTACGTGACCTTGACCTTAATATGAGGTCAAGGTCAAAACAAAACATCTCGGTTCTGCGCATCATTGACGTCTAACGATTTGTGAAAAAAAAAATTGGAAAATTTAAAAAAATTGCGACCTGTATCGCGAAACAAAAAATTGTTTACAAACATAAATAGCCACAAACGGGACTGACCAATATAACTTGGCGTTATGATTATGCCAAGTTAACAAACATCCAAACCGGGCCGATCGCCATAACGATCACATTCGCCAAGTTAATAATGATACTGTCTGTTTCAGCATGGTGTCGATGACACCAGTATGAAAATGAGGACCGTGTGAAAGCTCGAGCAAGGTCGCTGTGTAACAAGAGGAAGGTGGGTACAAACTGACCATGAGGCATCATGATGGCGTGAGGCTTCTGTGGACGCTGCACGTTCCATGTCGTGAGGCTGCCATTGGAATGACTACACATCAGCTGCTTGCCTTCATGATGCCAGGCTACTGACTTCAGCGTCTGAAATCATCAATAACGACTGGTGGATTTGAAGGGGGCATGATATGGAGCAGCTGCAGATGATGTCTCTGGTAAGTAAGGGGAGTTGAAGCGACACACATAGAGGAGGTGTTAGGATATTGCAGTAAGACAAGGGTGAATTCAGCCATAACAACCCGATATTTTCAGTAAAGCATCAGCCCTTTTCTTATCCCACAGGCCCAATTACACATAGCACCGCAGGGAGCACAGCGAGCGACTCACACAACCAGAACTCACCTCAGGACAGAAGAAGCGACACTCGGCTGTCTTCGTCTTCAGATCCCACATGACAATCTCGCCACACTCAAAGCCAATCACCATCTGCCAAAAGCCCCCAACACAAAACACGCAGTTCATTATCACAGACATCCGTCTGGTAAACCATGACCACCCCTGGTCACAGCGTTAGGCTACAGCCAGTTAATTAAAGCAAGGGAAAAAAGTTTCCCGTCTGATATGGCGGGACAATGTGGACGGTAATGGGATGGTAACGAGAGATGGAACATAACGGGTGAAGAGCTATTGACTGAGGTGTGTGTACACGTCATCTACCTTGTTGGGATCCATGGGGCTGTCACTGAGATGTACCACCGGCCCAGGATGCGTCTTCCGGGATCTGGACAGGCAAGCATTGAAACCTTTTTGACGGGTTGACGTTGGGGGATCAGGGGGTGGGTGTGTGTATTTCAGTGAGGCATGAGGACAGGGATATTGACGGCCAGTATAAAGTTGCTGAGACAGGAAGGCAAGCGATGCTACCTGTCATGGCATGAGATGCTTACATTTCAATTGCTTTGTTCCAGTTGATGACATAGCCGGAGAGGACAAACTGCTCTATGTTCACAATGTGTACATTGCCTCGCTCGGTGCCCACATAGAGCCACTTGCTTTGGAATGGTAAATGGCAGTATGTGATTCTGTCGAGAGAAAGAGAAGCAGACAGCCTCATGAAATGGATGGTCAACCCTGTCTTATCACAGCTAGTTACAACACTAGGTTTCCTATATGAATTGTTGGACATAATACATGACTTACCGCTCTCGTTGGATGCGGAGAGAATGGACAATTTCAGGACGCTTTTGACGTAATGTCCACAAGTGGAGCTGGTCATCTGTACATGCTGTCACCATGGCCCCCTGAAACCATACACAACAGGGCCACGATTAGACGGCACACTAGAACAAGACGCATTTTCAAAGAAGGTGATATGATGGATATATGACATGTAGGTAGCATGATATGATGGGTGTATGACATGTAGGTAGCATGATATGATGGGGGTTTGACATGTAGGTAGCATGATATGATGGGTGTATGACATGTAGGTAGCATGATATGATGGGTGTATGACATGTAGGTAGCATGATATGATGGGTGTATGACATGTAGGTAGCATGATATGGGAGATGTATGACATGTAGGTAGCATGATATGATGGAGATATGACATGTAGGTAGCATGATATGATGGGTGTATGACATGTAGGTAGCATGATATGATGGGTGCATGACATGTAGGTAGCATGATATGATGGGTGTATGACATGTAGGTAGCATGATATGATGGGGTGACATGTAGGTAGCATGATATGATGGGTGTATGACATGTAGGTAGCATGATATGATGGGTGTATGACATGTAGGTAGCATGATATGATGATATGATGGTGATATGGGTGTACATGTAGGTAGCATGATATGATGGGTGTATGACATGTAGGTAGCATGATATGATGGGGTGATGACATGTAGGTAGCATGATATGATGGGTGTATGACATGTAGGTAGCATGATATGATGGGTGTATGACATGTAGGTAGCATGATATGATGGGTGTATGACATGTAGGTAGCATGATATGATGGAGATATGACATGTAGGTAGCATGATATGATGGGTGTATGACATGTAGGTAGCATGATATGATGGGTGTATGACATGTAGGTAGCATGATATGATGGAGATATGACATGTAGGTAGCATGATATGATGGGTGTATGACATGTAGCATGATATGATGGAGATATGACATGTATGATGGGTGTATGACATGTAGGTAGCATGATATGATGGGGTGACATGTAGGTAGCATGATATGATGGGTGTATGACATGTAGGTAGCATGATATGATGGGGTGGGGGTGTGTGAAACAAATTCTACCAACCCAAATCAATTTTTATAACAAAAATACATGACAAGATGTTGAAAGGGAAGATGAAATGTTCTATAGATGACCGTACATGGACTCGATGGTAGGGAGACAGACACACAGATGGTCTCAAGCTATCAAGAGAAAGTCTCCAGATCGATAGAGTTTTGTCACGTCAATTATAGGGTGACCATACAAGTGATGCAGTGTGGAGGTCAACAAGGACAATATAAGAGAACGTAAGTGAATTGAACCACAGCGCCTTCCCCTATGATGACGGTGTGACAATATATGTACAGTCACATCACTAGCTCTTGAGGCTGTCAACAAACTGCTGATAGATAGCATTGAAAACATGTCAAAGAATGACACAAGTGCAAGTTTGGGATACAGCACCATGTACAGGCATAACAACTCCAGTACCACCCACCCACACACCACCACTAACACGCAAGCTGGTCATATTGACAGCGCAACTCTAATGTAATGTTAGCCAATCACAGGTATTGATTGGTTAGAGAGCTTGTGGTTGTAGTGAGGGAAACATGCAGGTGTTATCTTGTCCATGTGTGCTCAGTCCACACATGTCGTCTACACATTGATCCCGTCACTTAGCGTTACACCACCTTGACTAGACTCACGTCACCTACACTGTTACCGTCAATTAGCGTTACACCACCTTGACTAGACTCACGTCACCTACACTGTTACCGTCAATTAGCGTTACACCACCTTGTCTAGCCTCACGTCACCTACACTGTTACCGTCAATTAGCGTCACGTCTAGCCTCACGTCACCTACACTGTCCCCGTCAATTAGCGTTACAACCTTCTAGACTCACGTCGTGTCCCCGTCAATTAGCGTTACACCACCTTGTCTAGACTCACGTCACCTACACTGTTACCGTCAATTAGCGTTACACCACCTTGTCTAGACTCACGTCACCTACACTGTCCCCGTCAATTAGCGTTACACCACCTTGTCTAGACTCACGTCACCTACACTGTTACCGTCAATTAGCGTTACACCACCTTGTCTAGCCTCACGTCACCTACACTGTCCCCGTCAATTTGCGTTACACCACCTTGTCTAGCCTCACGTCACCTACACTGTCACCGGCACATTCACGCTATTATGTAAGGATTTCATCTCAGGCATGAATTAACAGCCAAACAAGAGAAGCTTCCCTGCGCCCATCAGCATGGCAGACCATGGTACTACATCTCTGACCCCTAACAGACTCCTCCACACAACACATCTACCAGACGCACCTCATCACAGGCACCTGATGGTAATGTGCAGCATGGAGAGGTCACCAAGAAGCTACCTCAACCACCATCAGTGTCAGGCTCATCTCGCATCATGAGGATAGATCGTATGAGATGAGGATGCCACATAACCTCCAGGTAGGTCAGGTCAAGGTCAGACAGGACAAATGGGGGAGAGGGTTTTATAATGAAAATGTGACCTAACTTACAGAAACAACCCAACATAACATGCTCAACAATGGCACAATAGATAGCCTACTATAGACATGTTACCTGATCTGACCATGGCATATGACTGAACACCATCAGCCCAATTACAGCCATGGCTTATCACATGCGTAGACATGCACTACACAAAGTATATGAGTGGACTATTCAATTTCTGTGGTTGACATATGAAAGAGTGGAAAAATGTGACAGGTTGGTAGCATAATATGATATGATGGGGTGGGGGTGTGACAGGTGGTGGTTGACATATGAAAGAGTGGAAAAATGTGACAGGTTGGTAGCATAATATGATATGATGGGGTGGGGGTGTGGACAGGTCGGTAGCATGATATGGTGAGGTGTGACAGGTAGGTAGCATGGCATTAAGGGGTGTGACAGGTAAGAGTGACTCGCCTCGTTGATGAGGAAGAGTACTTGGATGACAGCGTGATCTCCATCATGTTTCACATGGCAGTCAACTCCAGGCGTCCCCAGACTGAGGGAGGTTAAGGAAAAATCAACAACGCATGACAGAAGCTTGTGAAATATAGATATGAACATACATTACACACACACACAAAGTAAAATTCACCCAAGCAAGCCAGTAAACATCTTGAGAAGCCTGAGTTTTATGCAGGGCCCACTTCAGCAATTTACTGTCCAGATTAATATGCTGGTTCATTTGATCCAATTATAACCTCCCATGGTTAGATGCCAGGCCTGGTAACAACTTCCTTCCACACTTTAATAACCACTATCCTCATAGGAGCAAGGAGGATTAAATTAGTTATTTCCCCTGTGAAATGACAACAATAAATTGGCAAATATTGCAAACAAGTCCAGTCATATTATCTTACAATCCAATTTTGAAGACAATCAGATATTTGTGTTGACGATTTATCAGCATGAAACATTAACACAGTAACTAATTTTTCTTCTTGGGGCGTTTTTTACAACCTGCATATTTCAACAATGCTTGTACAAGCTTGTCATTAAACTAAACAAGCTATTAGGACCCCATTGTTTAGAAACATACCACTGTCCTACCTTAAAGTTTAAGATTTTCACATAATCCCAGAGAACTGCGAAAGGTTCTTGAATCAGGCGTATTATCTAAGGTTCAATTCTTAAAGAAGCCTTTTAAAAGTTGAGGACAATGTAATACTATGTCACAAATGAGTTGCAATTAGCACTTATCAGGTTTCCCAATGACAAATGTCCCCCATGCAAATGGGACAATTTTTTTTAATGCATATTCCATCATAGCTGATATTCAGAAACTGCAATGAATATTTTGTTTACTACAACAATCAAAAAACAATTTGGTAAAACCGTTGGGTTTGCTTATTTTCTGCAGGCATGGTTATTGTATCACAATATAGTTACATGTATCTCAATAGGACCAACTCCAATTGAGAGATGACAGAGGTTTATATCATTTAGGTCCTCCCTAAACTATATCTTACAGACAACAACTCAATGACAGGCGATCTATTCCATGTTAATTTTCCATGGGTCTGCACCATGACTTGAGACGATAAAGAGAGGGAGAGACAATAAGTCGCTCTTCAATAAATAGCTAAGCAGGGAAGTGGTCCAGGTGGCGTGGACCGCGGTCAGGCTTAGACATGCTAGTATGATGCAATAACAGGCTTTTGTCTACGGCTACAGAGCACTGCATCCCTCTTAGGCCATTCATTTCAATAGAGACACTAGAGGGTTTCGGGGCCCTCCCACTGCTTCCCAGTAGGACAGGAGTCAGAGACAGGAATGGGGCCACTAATGGTGAGTGACAATGAGAGTAGTAATGGAATGGATGTCTTCACGAGACGGGAGGGATTAGGTTGTGTGACGTATGTCAGTAGAGACTCCTGGCTTGTGGAAATGGTGGTGGCTTATGTTAGCAGCTGCTGGTAGTCAAGTGAGTGTGTGGAGAGTGATATATTGGAATAGAATGTCACACAATAGTTGCAGAGAGAATGTCACACTGGAATGTCTAGGAAAGGATATCACAGAATGATCTCTGGGAGAGTACGTCACAGAATGATCTCTGGGAGAGTACGTCACAGAATGATCTCTGGGAGAGTACGTCACAGAATGATCTCTGGGAGAGTACGTCACAGAATGATCTCTGGGAGAGTACGTCACAGAATGATCTCTGGGAGAGTACGTCACAGAATGATCTCTGGGAGAGTACGTCACAGAATGATCTCTGGGAGAGTATGTTACACAATTGGGACGGTATGTAATACAATGGGGAAGCAAATGGGACCTGGTGCCATGGTAATGATCTGGTGTCATGGTAATGACCTAGTGCCATGGTAATGACCTGGTGCCATGGTAATGATCTGGTGCCATGGTAATGACCTAGTGCCATGGTAATGACCTGGTGACATAGATGCTGCATTCACCAGCTCACATCTCTCCAGTCCATACCAACATGGTTCAGGTAAACGACCCTTTTTAGAATGCACATCAGTTGTCCACGATGGTTATCTCACTCCACGTGGATTCCCCTCACCATCTAATCATGCCATCTAAGCATGCCATCTAAGCATGCACCCCATTCACTCCCCTCACCATCTAAGCATACACCCCATTCACTCCCCTCGCCATCTAAGTATGCACCCCATTCACTCCCCTCGCCATCTAAGCATACACCCCATTCACTCCCCTCACCATCTAAGCATGCACCCCATTCACTCCCCTCGCCATCTAAGCATGCACCCCATTCACTCCCCTCGCCATCTAAGCATACAACCCATTCACTCCCCTCACCATCTAAGTATGCACCCCATTCACACCCCTCGCCATCTAAGCATACATCCCATTCACTCCCCTCACCATCTAAGCATGCCATCTAAGCATGCACCCCATTCACTCCCCTCGCCATCTAAGCATACAACCCATTCACTCCCCTCGCCATCTAAGCATGCACCCCATTCACTCCCCTCACCATCTAAGCATGCACCCCATTCACTCCCCTTGCTATCTAAGCATGCACCCTATTCACTCCCCTCACCATCTAAGCATGCACCCTATTCACTCCCCTCACCATCTAAGCATGCACCCCATTCACTCCCTCACCATCTAAGCATGCACCCCATTCACTCCCCTCACCATCTAAGCATGCACCCCATTCACTCCCCTCGCCCTATCTTTGTAATGACATATTCCGCTCCCCACATCCAAGTTAACGATCATATCAAGATAAGCGCCCCCTAATCAGCCACCCGACCAGCAGAACAGTCTATCACATGCACCCTCCACCCTCACACCCTCCACTAATGTTACATTCATCATCAACACCAGGTGGCGTCTTGCTCCTAACCCGCCCACTTCATTGTGCCATCATTGACCTCCCCCGTCTCTTCCCAGCCTCCGCATCACATCCACATCACCTCAGCAGCAGCTCACAGCAATGACACTTCATTGTGCTAATGCATAAGAGGAGACAGTCCTTATACCCCCACTAGTCTGCAGCAATACAATGCTACCAGCAGCTGTAAGGCAGCCTTGTTTGGGGGCTTTCTGTGCCAGTGAAGGGTAGCAGACAGCCTGGCAGGTACTTTACTGCCAGCTGATAAACACAATATTGCCAGGAAACCAGCCTTTCAGCAATCACTAGAAGGGTCCACATAAAACCACACATACTAATGTTCAGTCTGTTACTCGTGATCCAATGGTGATCCAATGGTGATCCCATGGTGATCCCATGGTGATCCGATGGTGATGTTGGAGGATGTCTGAGTGGGGGTATTACTGTACCAAAATCCTGTACCCATGATGACGCACCCTCCCTGCACCCATAATAACTGACCTTCCTGTACCCACAACAACCTGACATTCCTGTACCCATAAAAACCTGACCTTCCTGTACCCACAACAACCTGACCTTCCCACACCCATGATGGCCTGCCTGTCTTGTACCCATGACAACCTGAACTTCCTGCACCCATAACAACCAGACCTTCCTGGAGCCATAACAACCTGACCTTCCTGTAGCCATAACAACCTGACCTTCCTGTACCCATAACAACCAGACATTCCTGTACCCATAACAACCAGACCTTCCTGTACCCATAACAACCTGACCTTCCAGTACCCATAACAACCTGACCTTCCTGTACCCATAACAATATGACCTTCCAGTACTCATAAAAACCTGACCTTCCTGTACCCACAACAACCTGACCTTCCCACACCCATGATGGCCTGCCTGCCTGTCTTGTACCCATGACAACCTGAACTTCCAGCACCCATAACAACCAGACCTTCCTGTACCCATAAAAACCTGACCTTCCTGTACCCATGACAACCTGACCTTCCTGTACCCATGACCTCATTGTACTTACATAATTTCAATGTCCGTATAAAGCCTAGTAATCAATTCACCAGCAGATACATTCAATACAGAAATATAGACACAAGGAAGGCCACACCAGAATCAACAGCAATGCTCATGCATACACACATATAAGCATGAAATACTGATAAGGCCCACGTAAAGCAATCATGGAAAGGATACAGCCTGACTGAACCAGTGCGTGTGCCAATCGCCAAGATGTTCTGCACCGGGTCGTACGCCATGGCAGTGGGCTGGCTGGGAAAGCCATGACGAACTGTCTGTACACACAAGAACACAAAGTTTTATCAGGACATGACAATTGAGGCACAGTGATATCATGACATCAGCATTTACTAAGTCAATCAGTGACATCATGACATCAGCATTTACCAAGTCAGTCATAGTGATATCATGACATCAGAATTTACCAAGTTAGTCAGTGATATCATGACATCAGCAGTTGTCAAGTCAGTCATTGTGATATCATGACAACAAAACTATGAATATATATGAATGTCATGGTCTGAGGAACAGCATCACCATAGGTAAGGAGCCCGTCAGAAGATGTTTGAATGGCACTTCACCTTATGTTACACGACCTTAGAGGCTTCATAACATGCTTAAGCGCGCATTAACCCCACGAATCAATGACTAGGAGAATGCCAGTACTTAGCCTACTTCATCAATGGACTTGTACGTAAATGGTCTTGGCACGGTGTGTTTGTGGGAGGTGAGCACATGAAAACTTCACTGTAATGCAGGCATGAATAATAAATGCTCTACACATATGGTTGATGTGCAGAGCTGGCAGGGATTTCCTGTCCACAGAGCCATGGTAGGTTTTTACCGTCTTGTGGAGGAGGAAGAGGAGAGAAGGAGGGATCAGCAGGGATGGGCTGGGCATGAGGTGGAGGTCGGGATCAGCAGGGATGGGCTGGGCATGAGGTGGAGGTCGGGATCAGCAGGGATGGGCTGGGCATGAGGTGGAGGTCGGGATCAGCAGGGATGGGCTGGGCATGAGGTGGAGGGTGTGATCAGTAGGGATGGGGTGGGCATGAGGTGGAGGGTGTGATCAGCAGGGATGGGCTGGGTATGAGGTGGAGGTCGGGATCAGCAGGGATGGGCTGGGCATGAGGTGGAGGGCGTGATCAGCAGGGATGGGCTGGGCATGAGGTGGAGGACGGGATCAGCAGGGATGGGATGGGCATGAGGTGGAGGGCGTGATCAGCAGGGATGGGCTGAGCGTGAGGTGGAGGGCGTGATCAGTAGGGATGGGCTGGGCATGAGGTGGAGGTCGGGATCAGCAGGGATGGGCTGGGCATGAGGTGGAGGGCGTGATCAGCAGGGATGGGCTGGGCATGAGGTGGAGTGGGGATGGGCTGGGCATGAGGTGGAGGGCGGGTCAGTAGGGATGGGCTGGGCATGAGGTGGAGGGGGGGATGGGCTGGGCGTGAGGTGGAGGGCGGGATCAGTAGGGATGGGCTGGGCATGAGGTGGAGGACAGGATCAGTAGGCATGGTCTGGAAGGGGAAGAAGAGCACGAAGAGGGGAATGAGAAAGCATGAAGAGGGGAATGGGAAAGCATGAAAAGGGGAAGGAGAGAGCACAAGGAGGGGACAAGTGAGCACAATGAAGGGAAAAAGTGAGCATAGGGCGGAGAATGAGTCAGGACGAAGGAGGGAAAGGGGAAAGGTAAGAAAGCATGAAGAGGGGAAGGAGAGAGCACAAGGAGGGGACAAGTGAGCACAATGAAGGGAAAAAGTGAGCATAGGGCGGAGAACGAGTCAGGACGAAGGAGGGAAAGGGGAAAGGTAACTAGACCACTTGCTGGTATGTTGACAGTGCTTGGCGAGTAGTGTCAACAGACTTAGTGCTCGAAGCACCCGCTGTCAGACTCTTTCGAGTGGCAGGCTGCCTCAATAGGTATACACAACACTAGACGTGGACAAGCCTACACTACAGTTCGCCAGCTGCGACCCGTTATATATATGCACTTCATATGTCCACAGAAATGACATTAAATCCATGAGGCAGATAGCAAAGGCATTCAATGTCTGGAGGAGGCTCATGGAAGAGGGGTGGGAGGAGGGTCTTATTCCTTAGATTGTTGGATCCTAGCACATATTAGTCACATATACATGACAGTTTTTATCCTACCATCTCTCCATCCTCGTCGAACACCCGTCTAGCACCCGGCACCAAGTCATTTCACAACACACCGAGTCTCGCTGGACTCCAAGTCAACTTATTTCCCCCGTTCACCCGCCAAAACGAGCAAGCCTAATGAACATCGTTGGTTAATTACTGCACGGTACCAGTGGAGTTTCGTGAAAGCGAGAGGGGTGGGGGGACGATTGTGTAGGCCCACTGCAGCTATTGATCCAAGTCAATGGCTGTGTGCAGCTAATCTGCCCACCAAGCAAGGCAATTCTCAGGGCTTAAGTCTCGGGTATTCTTACGGAGCGAGGGAAAGCTTGGGTTCCATTCTACCTTTTATGGTAACCTCAACATGGCTTGAATCGAAAGATTCCGTTCGTCAACATAACAGAACCCAGTCCTACACTCCGCGTATTTGTCGCCGATATTACATATCAATAAGGCAGAGATGCGCGGTGTAGTGGCGCATACATGACCCACGCTCAGAGATGCGCGGTGTAGTGGCGCATACATGACCCACGCTCAGGCGGCATGCCGGGCCATGTCAATGTCTCTCAACAATGTAATTCCGTTGTTTTAATGTATTTTCAGAAGTGCGGATTACGACGGGTAAGGTAGAGCGGGGCGATCAATATTGGCTAATGGGGGCCATGAGCTAAGGGTGGGCACGTGTGTGGGAGTGATCCGAGCCATTGTCGCCTGTCGCCACTATAGCGTGGTGTACAACATAGGAGTTGTACTAATGTCCCACACAACACCACCACCACCCAACGCACACATACCATACACATTTATACGCACACACAAACATCGTGAAAGCACTAACCCCGCGACAACGTCAGCCAAGCTCTATCGGGGCACACTACCACACATTGTGACAGCACTAACCCCGCGACAACGACAGCCAGGCTCACTCGGGGCACACTACCACACATTGTGACAGCACTAACCCCGCGACAACGACAGCCAGGCTCAGGCTCACTCGGGGACACACTCACTCGGGGCACACTATCACCACACATTGTGACATGACTAACCCCGCGACAACGACAGCCAGGCTCACTCGGGGCACACTACCACACAGCACTAACCCCGACAACACTAACCCCGCGGGGCACAACGTCAGTCGACAACGACAGCCAGGCTCACTCGGGGCACACTACCACACACAACACTTGTGACAGCAGCCAGGCTAACCCCGGGCGACAATTGTGACAGCACTAAATCCGCGATAACGACAGCCAGGCTCACTCGGGGCACACTACCACACATCGTGTGACAGCACTCAAACTCCACGATAACGACAACGACTGCCAGGCTCACTCGGGGCACCACACTACAGCACACATCGTGACATGGGGCACTAACACACATTGTGACAACACTAACGACAGCCAGGCTCACTCGGGGCACACTTCCACACATCAGGACAGCACTAACCCCGCGACAACGACTGCAAGGCTCACTCAGGGCACACTTCCACACATCGTGACAGTACTAACCCCCCGACAACGACAACCAGGTTCACGCGGGGCACACTTCCGCACATCGTGACAGTACTCTCTTCATTACCGCTGAGACGATTACCGTACGGGTCGCATCTTTTTCTTCAATTTAATTTAGGGTCACAAATTTCCCCGCCTACGGTTACTCAAGCCAGTTCCAGGAAATGTCACCGTTTACCAGCACGACATGGCGATATAATCTGAGTCGTATTAATAAGAAGCCCTTATATTTATCTATGTAAACCCAGGACCCCTAAACACCCAAAAGCCACCGACGAAGCAGTAGGTGTGCCCGCTATTGTAAATCGATCTGGCTTCAAACAAATGGATTCGCGAAAACACGCATGTCAGTAGGATACAGCCCAGTGAATCGAGCATTTTACAACAGCTCAGATATTCTACACATCCGCCAACATTCGCACTTGAGCAACACAGTCCAACACAGGGGACTCCCCCAGTCGACCCAGGGGAATCGCCGTGATTTTTACACATACACAAGCAAGATAACCTATGTTTGCTGGCACGACCAAATGGAGCTTTATGTTAGCATACGGCTAGGGGCTTTAACTAGTTTCCCCGCGTCCCTGGCTAAGCAGAGCCTGACTGAGTGGTGTGGTAGCGCTCGGAGCCCAGCAGTAGTAGTGGAAGATGACCATACTGGGCGCGAGTTATCGGCTGCAGCTCCGTGCGATGTGCTTTCCTGGCTCGACAGATATTGGCAGAGCAATGCGAGGTGTCTTTGTCAAAGGCAGCCGCATTGTCGTCGGGCCCCAAGTCATTAAGTTCATCCGGATGGAATCAATACAAAAGCTCCGGTCGAGACGGCGCCCGTGTTACTCCCGTTAACTAAGTCAGTACTCATAGGTGCTTCTCAAATCCGATAACCTCTCGCCAAATACCAGAATCAAACACCACCTGCCAATCAATTAGTTGCCGGGGTAACCATTTCGTTTCAGATGCAAGCAGCCAATCTAGTTGTCCATGAAAACTATGGCACCCACCTCACGACGAGCCTAAGATGTTTGTGATTAAAGCTGCTTCTCAACCGCGCCGTCGACAGGCCAACACAATTTCCCTGGCCACCTTTCCGTCATGCGATATACAGATTGCCAGATCACGCCGAGCGCCATGAGATAAACTCAGCGTACGTGAGCGCTGATCGAAATCGCATAGCCGATGATGAACGAGCAAGCCCGATCTCCCAGCGACGATAGTGTCTATAACACACCGGCCTCACCGGATTGCTCGACACCGAAACTGCGAGGGATGTAACTGAAAATGACCATCATCGACTAACAAACCTGGTTACCACAAGACAGCACAGAAATACCAGGCGGCATGCGACTGCTACAACCGCGTTATCTTAGTCATTATCTCATCTACAGGCAATATCCAAGTGATCATTATAAATATATATATATATATATATATATATATATATATATATATATATATATATATATATATATATATATATATATATATATATATATGTGTGTGTGTGTGTGTGTGTGTGTGTGTGTGTGTGTGTGTGTGTGTGTGTGTGTGTGTGTGTGTGTGTGTGTGTGTGTGTGTGTGTACATTCATAAATGGTGTGCTAGTGTGTGCGTGGGCGTGGTCTTGTGTGTGCGTGGGCTTGTGTGCGTGGGCGTGAGGGGAAACATAACTGTACGTCTATGTGGCCCAGCTAATAGCCATCTACTGGTGCAGTCCTCTAATGTCTATGGTTTATACGATGTACATGATGAGGAGGAACTGAGTCGGCCAATCAACATTTTAAGGATGGAGGCAATTCAAGTACAAATGGCATGGGACCCGAGCAAAACTTTCTGATGAAGCCACAGTTTCCAAGAGAGAGGAGTCTCGGGGCAGAATGTCATGGTGCATTCAACCATCACCAGGGCAACTGCTCATGCTAAGCCAGAATGGGAAATACGAGGAACACCATATACTGCTGACCGATGATGATGTACTCATCAAACGATGGAGGAAATTGTGTATTATAAAGATGTTTGCTTTTGGTGATGATAACTGCAATTAATGATTATGACTACACCTGATATTTGTTAATAATAATGACTGCTAATTGTGATAATTGTACAATACCTGACGATGATTTGTTAATTGCACTCGCTGATAAATGCTGCAAATCATGATGCTGACCAATTATAATAGATTATCACATTTGCTAGTTACAAAAATTAAGATTTTAGATATTATAATGATGGTAGCCTATTATTACAGCACTAGAAACTCAGCCGAGATGCTTGGTGGCCCAAAAAGTAGCGTTTGGGTCACCAAGTACAGAATGACCCAAAGTATAATTTAGTTGCCCAGACGAGATGCTTGGTGGCCCAAAAGATAGCGTTTGGGTCACCAAGTACAGAATGGCCAAAGTATAATTTAGTTGCCCAGACGAGATGCTTGGTGGCCCAAAAGATAGCGTTTGGGGCACCAAGTACAGGATGCACGTCACCTGACAAAAGCCTGCTCTCTGATTGGTCACTTTGTTAACGTTGACAAATGATGATGAAGCATAAGAATTAAGATCTAGGAGAAAATCGCAAATTTGCAGTAATTGAAATCGGTCTCCCAAAGATGAATGATTGGGTGATCATGATGCGACAATTTCTATATTGCAGTCGCCCGAATCAAAAGTTACTCACCTCTGGCATAGTTATGAGATTAGGTTATCATGATAATGATATCAATATTTGATGCATAACACCTGGTGATTGAATCGATGATCGAATTGATGGGATAACACCTAGCATTGATGCAATCCCTGACAACAGGAAGAGATAAGGGAATCAGAAACGGTCGGATCAATTTTAACAAATAAATACGAAAACACGAACACTTCCTTATCATTTTGCAGATGAGAAAGTCGTGACAAGAATGATACATTGTTAAGATGTAGTAGCCCATCTTCAGGAACAGCTACAGTGATACAGACACTGCAACATTGATCATCTTAGCCGACTCATCAATATTGTATAGGATTACATTATTACCACAGGGCTGACATTCAACGCTGGTCTGACAGCTGACAGCGGGTAATGAGACAGAGAATGGAGTAACGGAGTCATAATGCACCAGTTGGTAAGTAACAAGCAGGCTTAGTGGATAACGCCATCCTGCAATGCTAAGGAGAGGGAGGGAGAGAGAGAGAGAGAGACATTCAGAGAGAGAGAGAGAGAGAGGAGAGAGACATTGATTTGAGGGAGGAGAGGAGAGAGAGAGAGAGGATAAGCGACTGCTTCATCAGAGTACTGCTCTAACCGCCACGGAGCGCTAGCGTCAACCAGCATTTGATCCATTGTTCTGCGTATGCCAAGTGACAAGCAGAGCAAAACAAATCCCCATCTCACAACCTGCTGGCTTGGCAATTGCATTCATTGTACAAGAGGCACATTGATTTGACAGGGAACTGCGTACAGTCGTTGTCACCAGCTCAGACTGCTTCATCATGTACATAACTCTAACCATAGTTTCACCGTGAATGTCGTGAATGTCGTCACTCTTTACGGTTGTAGTGATGAAGACCAGACCAGACGTATTGGAACTGAAAAACGGATGTATATTTCTGAATGTATCCCGCAAGTCGGAATGTGAATTACAAAACTGTGGCCACACTTGATTCTCAGCTCCACCGCTGATAGAGCTATGACACTGATCATGCTGGTAGCGGGTAACTTCTTACATTACCACTCCCCCCCCCCCCCCCCACTACCACCTGCCTTACGGAACATAAGCAAAGTTGTTCATCTCAACAAATGGCTGATAACTGTGGACCAAGCTGTAGTCGAAAACAAGGCTTAGAAACCTCAGATGACATCAGGTTTAGAACGTACAAAGCTTAGGTCAATAGGATGGGATAGTTAAAAACCCATAGAGCAGCAGATGGCAAGGATCAAGTTGAATGCAGATTGAAGATCAATGTTGATTGGTGATGTTTAACATAACCAGTGGCGAGATGCCATCACAATCGTGGTATCTAACTACATGTCTTATCATCATTCAAACAGCCTTCTCATGTTGACCATTGACTACATTCACTAGATATGTCCACTCGTAGTGAATCCGCTAAAACAAGCTTCTGAAGTGTACATGTTGTGTGTATTTGTAGGGGCCTGAGGAGGGTGGGGGGTGGAGGGGAAGGCGGGTTGCAGCCCTTGCCACAGGCAAGCAATATTGATCATTGTGACTTGGATGAAGAGAGGGGAACATTGATCCGAAGCATACAGCCAACAACAGTCTCTTAAGACTGCAGTGAACAATAGAAGAATTCACTGGAACATAATGCCAATGTGATGAATGGAGCCAGGTCTGTAACCCACACACACAATACTATGGCAATTGAAGGAATTTACATAATTATCCATACTTCAATCTAAAGAGGTTTAATAATCAACTCCCACTGAGAGCATATATGGTAATAAAAAACCCACTTGCCATACATATTGACAATAGATGTACTCTGTAATACGAGCTGAATTTGGTCAAGTTGGTGCAAGTTGGGATCAGATTCCAATAAACCAATTACAGCTCACTATCCAATTACTACTCTCTGACGATGCCATCACAATGCCTGCTTGATCACAATGCCTGCTTGATCACAATGCTAGCATGATCACAATGCTTGCATGATCACAATGCCTGCATGATCACAATGCCTGCATGATCACAATGCTTGCATGATCACAATGCCTGCATGATCACAATGCCTGCACTATCACAATGCTTGCATGATCACAATGCCTGCATGATCACAATGCCTGCTTGATCACAATGCCTGCATGATCACAATGCCTGCACTATCACAATGCCTGCACTACCACAATGCCTGCATGATCACAATACCTGCACTATCATAATGCTTGCATGATCACAATGCCTGCTTGATCACAATGCCTGCATGATCACAATGCCTGCACTATCACAATGCCTGCATGATCACAATGCCTGCACTATCACAATGCCTGCATGATCACAATGCCTGCACTATCACAATGCTTGCATGATCACAATGCCTACATCATCACAATGCCTGCATGATCACAATGGTTACACCATTGCAATTACACCACCCCAATGATAATGACACTATAGGATACAAAGCCAGAGTCACAAATTAGTTAACATCTTGACAATGCAAACATCCTGACAATACATTACCGGCAGCTTGACGTGCACAACATATGGAGAGCCTGAATATCATCAGACATTCCACAATTTATAGTTGTGAAAAATGAAATTGGCAAGATAGTCATCAACAATGAAACGATGATCTTTAATTGTCAAAGATGCATTTTTCGACAATTTGGTGACATTTTTATTTTGCTTGGATTTTTGTGTAATTGCAAAAATGACTTTTTTACAATCCGTTCATGTTATTGGGAACACCAAAGCATCAATGATTAAAGGCGCATTGAAACAGCCTCCAAACATTGTTTACAAAAATATTCAAATGAATAGTGATCAGGCCCACACACACACAACATGTACACTTCAGAAGCTTGTTTTAGCGGATTCACTACAAGTGGACATATCTAGTTAATGTAGTCAATAGTCAACATAAGACATGTTTGTATGAGGATACGACATGTAGTTAGATCCCGCGATTGTGATGGCAACTCGACCATTTTCTTGTATTAACGTTCAAACTCCACCCATTTTCAGCTTCGGATGTATTGCAGCTTCTACCGTGTGCCATATATGGGCTAAAATTCAGGTCCCGTCAAAAATAATATTGAACCTTACAAAGGCCATAAACACAGCTAAATGTAATAAGGAATCGGTCGATGAATTTTTTTTTAAAAACAGAATTTGGATGATTTTGGATGAAATGCACCATTAAAGAGAAGCAGACAACAGTCTGACAATATTTGCATCTGACAATATTCACACCTGACAATATTCACAACTGTTTTACCATCACATTACGAATCAATTTTGGCTGGTTTATAACAGCTAAACATTGAGTTGAACCGCTCAATGGTGGTGTGGAAGGGGAGGAAATAATAATATTGATGCCTATGGCAAGTACTGCACCCACAATGGCTTGAGCTTCTTCAGTGAGGCAGCTAACATGTCATTAGTTATCTGCTGACGTTTTGTGAGTTTTCCACCCTGCCAGTGTTACATGTCCCCACACGAACTCGCTACCATTCTTCTCTGGGCTCTAATCGCAGCCCATCATACAACTCATCCCAAACAGTCATTATTCCAAATGAGAGCCCTAGAGGGCCTAGGCTTTTGATGTCCAAAAAAGGGCATTTTGATGAATCATAGCAAACCATTAAATGTGAAGAGGAATCTTCCCTACCCTATATTTGCTGTGCAAGATGACAAATTGATCGATGAAATATGAACGACCTTTCTATTACACAACATCCCTTGTTGCTAGGATTAAATCCTTCAATTGCTACATTGTTTTACATAATCGGTAAAACACCATTTGGTAAAGAGCATATGCATATTTCAGGCTAGTAATGTTCAGTAATTTTAATTTTTGAAATTGCTTCAGTCAATATAATAATTTTCACAAAGTTTGATGTGGTTCCATTCCACATAACTTCCACATTCCCTGCAGTGCAACATCTTAAACATACATTACAACTATGTTATGTGTCATTTGCAATTTCTAGGCTTTCATTAACTGACTTGTGAAAAGAAAAGTTGAATTAACTTGACTGTTATATTTTACATTAACTATGAATTAGTTTGAGAGAGTTCTCTGACAGGGCATGAATCCTGTTCACATCACCTACTTGTACGTGCTGCCCCTTTGACCAAACGCATGCACGCACACCAGATGACGCAAGCACACCAGATGATGCACGCACACCAGATGATGCATGCACGCACAATAGATGATGCACGCACACCAGATGACGCACGCACGCACACCAGATGATGCACGCATGCACACCAGATGACGCACGCATGCACACCAGATGACGCACGCACGCACACCAGATGACGCATGCACACCAGATGACGCATGCACACCAGATGACGCACGCACGCACACCAGATGACACACGCACACCAGATGACACACGCACACACACCAGATGACGCACGCACGCACACCAGATGACACACGCACGCACACCAGATGACGCACGCACGCACACCAGATGACGCACGCACGCACACCAGATGACGCACGCACGCACACCAGATGACACACGTACACATACTCCTGCCTTTATACGCTGGTTATGTTCATTAATACACCAGGTGCTGCAGATGCCAGGATGAGGGCTATACTCTACCACAATTTGCAATAGTAACCAGAAAATTCACCCTCCTCCACATCTCCCCACCCCCACAAACGCTTAGAGCATCTCTCCATGCATGTGTGCCTATGTCAATCCACCTGGAAAATTAGGGGGCTGAAATGCCCCGGGGCCACTCTTATGAATGAACCCCCATTCCTATACCCACCACAAAATCAATGTCCTCGATGAGAAATGTATCAGTTCATGTCAGCAAACATGGTTCCAGTAAATTGCACAGATAAAGAATGAGGCAATTTAGAAGAGGACAGCTGTCATTTTTAGGTACAGACCATTTATAGGTGTGTCAATCCATATGTAAAATCAATAATAACGACTCAATAAACTAACCACTTGGTAAAGTCTGAGCCTCAAATAAATCCTTTTATCTCAGGTTTATATAAGCAAGGATCATATCATTCATCTCACGTATTAGGAGCACAAGATGTAGTATGTCCATTAACCATGAGTTTTGTGCAAGTCATTTGTGCTGTCCAGCCCCAAATGTCAAGACTTGACAAGAGTGGCGACAAGTGTATTTAGTTTCTAGCAGGGTTTGTAACGTGGAACAGGACAAGACACATCTTGGAAACCTACCTTGCAAATCTAACAAGAAGAAAACCCTATTTTTGTAGATTGTGTGTGTGTTTATGTGGGTATGTGTGTTTTTGATCTAGTTCAGTATTCTGAAACTATCAACAATATGATATGATTGTGCCCATAATAATGTTTTTTAGTTTGAACGATTATCATGAAAATGACATATGTAAATTTCCTAAGTATGTTCGACTAGTGGGTGTCAACTGATACGACCATGTTGTCAAATCGCATGACGAAATCAGCTGTTGCAACTGGAGTCCTTGGAGACTGCACTCGTGACATCATATCTCTGTATCTAGGACGCTGTTTAGAATCAGCCATTCACTCAGCAAAATGATTATTTCGTTGTTATATATAGTAACTGTCATTAACGTTTTACGCGACGGGGTCCAATAATCGTGTCTGTCGGGCTGTCTGTCTGTCACCACGACACCAGATCGAAAGAAACTGATAATTTTCAAAGAGAAACTTATTTTTATCAATCCGGTATGAATGCTAAGGCTCACTTAGTCACCAACATCAAAACACACTACAAGACAAATGACATCAAACATTATGATATGAAAGCATCCCACACAACACAAATATGGAGGGTAGGCCCCTGGATCCATTACCTTGGCCACTTGGAAATGTTCCGATCGAAGAGTTTCTTCCACATCACATTCCGTCTTGGGCGGCGTGCTGACAGATGAGCGGAACCCGTCAAAAACCCCCCGTAAACCTCTTGGGTTAAGCTTTTTCATTTTATTAGCCGACATCAGCCGTTTTTGCCGATTTGATATAGCAACGATGACATTTTCGGCCAATCTGCAATAAGCCAACCACTTGCAAATGGCACTCACAAAAATAATAAATACGGAGAGATGGGGATCCCGGATGAAATCTTCCCAGACTGCCCTGCGCACAACAACGTTCTCACTTCCGCTACGAGCTGTCAACATCTGTGAACACGAACCGCAACCGGTGGGCTGACTGGCTCGTTCAATTAAAACTACTTGTTGATTCTTTTTTGAAGGCATCGCAGGTGAGCGCAATTGAGAATATACAGCGAACCAATTCATTTAAAACGTTGACGATGACATCGGGACTGGAAGATTTGTAATGCTAATGAAACACTTTATCAATGACTCTTTATTCGTATTGTGTAATCTGTGGCACTGTGCGACTCACATGCAGGGCGTACGTGCATTTGTACACATCTCCCCACGTGTTCACCATTGAGCTAACGTTATTATGCTGCACGTCAGTTCTTGATACAATTATAATTAACTAATTAAGCCCTCTCTGACGACGGAGGTAAGTTATATAGTTAGTAAGTAATAATTTGTTAATAATAATTAATATATAACGACCACCCAGCATTGCAGTCAACTTTTATTTAGTTTAGTATGAAAACTCGCTAGCATGCGTCCATATACTGTTCACAGATGTGGACATTCTTACCTTAATATTTTATGGCCTGGCAACTCCATCTTATTATTACACTTAATTTTACTCATATTGTTTCTTATATTCTGGTTGGTTTCAGGGTCATGGCATTCAGAATTACCACACCATTAACCCTGGGGAGGCAGTTCCAAAGACTCGTGACCGTTGCTGCCCTCCATAGTGGCAGAAAAAGCACATTCTCCAGGTTGGACTTTTTACCTTATTTCTCTGGTTTTAGAAGTTCTTCATTGCAGCTTGTTTGTGGTCTTATCATCCTTACACACCTGATGCATCCTCTTCAGCTGATCGATTTGTCTGATCACTAGAATATGATATGACAATTGGTTCTTTGGTCATGTATGATAACCATATACTCTTGTGTTTTCAGGTATGTGAAGGGAACGATCTTAGGCTCGGGATTAGCTCTCTCATGTTTTCTCTTGAAAAGAGAGGTAAAAGGCACTGCAGTAGTTTTATATATATATTATAGATTACATTTGTTGTGTACAACTTTGTTATTCTATTATGTATAACTGTATGAGAATGTTATGTGTATTACAGTGTGTGTCAGCTGCAGGCAGAACTCTGGAAACATCTCACCTCATGGCCCAGCCAATCACAGACAAGCAAGAGATGGAAAAGGCAGGTTAAAACTGAATCGTAAAGTCACATGTATTAATACGGCCATTCCATGAAAAAAAAATGTTTGCTGGATATATTTTGTGATCAGAAGGTTGATCAAAGTATTAATTTCATTGACTCTTGGCAAGATTATATCTTATGGTTTGCTATGAGTATGGCATTGTGATAGGTATGTATTGGAATGCATTGAGCTGAGATGATGCCAGCTGTAGTGATGGCATGTTGTGTTGTGTATAGAGGTGTGATGACATCAAGGTGAGGATGGAACTGATGGTTATGGAAATTCAGGTAACCCTGTTAATACAAACAATTAGATTTCCTTAATTAGATGATCATATTAGAAGATCCAGTAAGATCTAATTTTACAAAATAATGAATTTCAGGCAGAAGTTTGTCGAGCTTTGGAGGAGCTTGAGGAGAAGGACAAGTTTCTGGTGGAGCGCTGGCACAGGGCTGAGGTAGAGTCAAGACTTGACTGTTGTTCACAGGATAGTGCATCATGTCAAGATCTTAATACAAACAGAGGAATGGATAATTGAGAGGCAAGAGGGACGGCAAAAAAAGGACCTGCTATATATATGAATAAAAATTGATGATTAACTAATAAGTAAAGCAGACGGTGCCTCTCACAATTACTGCTCGGTGGCTGTAGCTCGGAGTGATTTGTCTATCCATGGCTTGCCAGCCAACACGAAACTATGGATCTGATTAGAGAGGAAGTTTATATGACCCCAGTCAACTGTAAACAACCCTAACGCCCTTCTGGTTAACCCCCAATTCACAAACATTGCAGAATGGGGGGTGGGGAGTATTTGCCAGCCAAAAGCATGGAAGAAAGAGGCTTTCAGTCTCCCTTTTCCGTATCCCACCTAGGAGGCGGCAAACTGACCCACTTTGATTTGGAACTTGTTTTAAACTTGCGAGAGACCTTGTGATATTATCATGTGATGGGTTGTCTTCACCGTCTGTGTGGCAGGGTGGTGGCGGGGTTACTTGTGTCCTGCAAAATGGCCAGGTATTTGAGAAGGCGGGAGTCAACGTGTCTGTCGTTCACGGTAATCTACCCAAGGCAGCCGTCCAGCAAATGAGGGCAAGGTAATGTCAAATAACACTCGCTACAACAAGCTGGGAGTCTTTTCCAGATGTAATAGTGTTATATACTACTGACCAAATGCATTCTCTGAAGTTACAAAGGATTTGTCACCTCAGTGGTTCATTTAATGTTTGATGCACATGTAATGGGGATGCCTTTTATTCGTGGTTGATTCATTTCCAAATGATACAGAGGGAAAGATATCAAGGTGGAGGGAGAAAAACCACTGCCTTTCTTTGCCACAGGTGTCAGTTCTGTTGTGCACCCTGTAAGTACCCAGCACAGTTTTATGTCATCACAGCTATACATATATCATTGCACTTGAGATAAAATTGAAATTTTTGTTCCAGAAAAACCCTTATGTGCCGACTATGCACTTCAACTACAGATTTTTCGCTGTCGTTGATTCTTCAGGAAAGGAGCACTGGTGGTTTGGAGGGGGCACTGACCTCACTCCCAGCTTCCTTGATGTAGAGGTGATTAATTTGCATGCTCACCACAGACTATTTACAAGGTTGGGGAAAGGACTTGAGTTGGCAACACTGTAGAAAAAAAACCCCATTGATGCGGTTTCAAAAGCTGGTGCCTAGGTTGTAATCAAACATTGCTGCTCGAATAACAACCCAGATTTCTGTATCTACTAAGGGTCTGTAAAATCTGTGAAGGTCACATATCTGCAAAATGTTCCATATTTTACAATACCCAGTTAGTAAGCTACCTCTGTCATAAGGAGTGAAACATTTTCCCATCCCCACCATTTCAAATGAGCTCACGGAAACTCAACCAATATTTTACATTTCACTTCAGCAAGACATATCATATTTTGTTTTAAATTATGGAAAGGGGTTCATCTTGTCTCTTATATTAGGCAATGTCTAGGTAGGAGTTTCAAGCATTGAACAGATGTCACATCAACTGGTCTACATTGTCATCAAGATGTGATTTTGATGTTTAACCTTTGACCCTGGATGTTTGTGTGCAGGATGTAAAACATTTCCATGGGAAACTGAAGGAAGCCTGTGACAAACATTCTCCGGAATATTATCCCAAGTTCAAAAAGTGGTGTGATGATTATTTCTCAATCACACACAGAGGTACAAATGTCTGTGGAGAGAAGACAATATTCTCTTCTACTCGGCAGATCAGTGCTACTACTTTTTTATCAAGTTGACATCACCTGATGATGTCACCCTAGCACATCATCTCTCATTGGGTTTCTGGATCGAGTTGGTTTGTGGAGCGTGAAGCTAGGCATCTTGTTGTTTGTGTATGTCTGTACAGGGGAGAGGAGAGGGGTAGGGGGCATCTTTTTTGATGACCTTGACACTGATGAACAAGATAAGCTCTTTGAGTTTGTGACGGTAGGTCATCCAACTGCATGTAATAACTGTATAGTGCTGTTCCAGCTTCCATATTAACCAATTATTGAGTATTAATTTATGGCTGCAAATGAGAGAATGACATGGGGAGCTTTCCTTCACTATTTAGCCAATTAATTTGCCTTAATTAAATAGAATGACCATCAATCACTACTTTATCCCTAATAAATAAAGCGTCTTTCTTGACTAATAATCTGTCAAATGAATTGCCGGACAAGGCGATAACGTGTTTGTGTTTGCTGTAGACATGTGGTAAGGCTGTTGTCCCAGCCTACCTGCCCATTGTGGAGAAGAACATGACAAAGGGATACAGTTATGCTGACAGGTGCTTTCCTATCTCCCTTAATGATGATTATAAATTGCTCAAACACCATAGATTGACAGAGTGTTGGATGGAGGTGGTACATTCAATGTAAGATTGACAGTGAGTTGGATGGAGGTGGTACATTCAATGTTAGTGACAGTGATTGGATGGAGGTGGATGGAGGTGGTACATTCAATGTTAGATTGACAGTGAGTTGGATAGAAGTGGTACATTCAATGTTAGATTGACAGTGAGTTGGATAGAAGTGGTACATTCAATGTTTGATTGACAGTGAGTTGGATTGAAGTGGTACATTCAATGTTAGATTGATAGTGAGTTGGATGGAAGTGGTGCATTCAATGTTAGATTGATAGTGAGTTGGATAGAAGTGGTACATTCAATGTTAGATTGACAGTGAGTTGGATTGAGGTGGTACATTCAATGTTAGATTGACAGTGAGTTGGATTGAAGTGGTACATTCAATGTTAGATTGATAGTGAGTTGGATGGAAATGGTGCATTCAATGTTAGATTGATAGTGAGTTGGATAGAAGTGGTACATTCAATGTTAGATTGACAGTGAGTTGGATTGCGGTGGTACATTCAATGTTAGATTGACAGTGAGTTGGATTGAGGTGGTACATTCAATGTTAGATTGACAGTGAGTTGGATAGAAGTGGTACATTCAATGTTAGATTGTCAGTGAGTTGGATAGAAGTCGTACATTCAATGTTAGATTGATAGTGAGTTGGATGGAGGTGGTACATTCAATGTTAGATTGACAGTGAGTTGGATAGAAGTGGTACATTCAATGTTAGATTGACAGTGAGTTGGATGGAGGTGGTACATTCAATGTTAGATTGACAGTGAGTTGGATTGAGGTGGTACATTCAATGTTAGATTGACAGTGAGTTGGATAGAAGTGGTACATTCAATGTTAGATTGACAGTGAGTTGGATTGAGGTGGTACATTCAATGTTAGATTGACAGTGAGTTGGATTGAGGTGGTACATTCAATGTTAGATTGACAGTGAGTTGGATTGAGGTGGTACATTCAATGTTAGATTGACAGTGAGTTGGATTGAAGTGGTACATTCAATGTTAGATTGACAGTGAGTTGGATAGAAGTGGTACCTTCAATGTTAGATTGACAGTGAGTTGGATAGAAGTGGTACATCCAATGTTAGATTGATAGTGAGTTGGATGGAGGGTTGCCTTTCATTGTTTTGTCCCCTGATGACAACCATGCTGTTGGGTTAGAGGCTCCCACCCCTGAGAAATCATCAAAATTATCTTGTTTGAGATTATTGTCTTTTGGCCATTGCCTATCTTGCTGTGATGTCATTGCCCGAATGGTGCCTTGTTGCAGACAGTGGCAGTTACTACGCCGTGGACGCTACGCCGAGTTCAATCTAGTGTATGACAGGGGCACCAAGTTTGGTCTGTACACCCCTGGAGCTCGCATTGAGAGCATCCTCATGTCATTGCCACTGTATGCGGTGAGTTTATAACATGCTCTTAAAAAATTGATTGTATTTGATGGATGTCAGATATGCTGGAGTGAGGGGGTATTTTGGCTAGGGGAATTGGGCTTATGTTGGGAAATATTGAAGAAGATTGTTTTGAATGACAGAAGTGGGAATACAGCCACCAGGTGGAGCCAGGGAGTAGGGAAGAAGAGTTGATGGAAGTACTACGCAATCCTCAAGAGTGGGTCTGACCTCCCAGTACTGTGAATATCTGTTGATATATGGCTGCAGTTTCTGTAACAACAAATCTCTTCTTGTTGAGAGACGCATTTTGATCATAATTTCTAATAATTGTTAAAGACTTAAAGCTTGTGCCAAATAATGAACTTGGGAGAATTTTTAAATATATTTTTCAATAAAACGACTGTCTTGTTTCCATAAATTCAACCCAAATATTAAATTTATCATTTAGCTGGTTGAGTGACTGGGAGAACATTATCAAGAATAAGAAAGCCGAAACAACCGTATTCAACGGGGCCCATTTTAAGTGAACCAGAACCCCCACTCTATATACTACTTGGCATGATGAGAATGACCACGTTTTTGGTCAATAGCACGGCCAACACCACATATGCCTGTATTTATCAATCTTTTACTTCATGGTATCGTCACCAGATGATGGACGTTTTTCATTGATTTCACATTTTAAGTGAACCAGAACCCCCACTCTATATACTACTTGGCATGATAAGAATGACCACGTTTTTATTTCATGGTATTATCACCAGATGATGGGCGTTTTTCATTCATTTCATAATCACCACACAGCTTGTCGAGCTCTCTTAGCGTAACTATAAGCTCTTTTGTAGAACCCCAGTAGATGACGAGCAAAGGTTTATATTAATTACACATTGAAAGCAGTCCAACAATATATCAAATATATTTCTTTATTGCTGAAGTATCATGACAGAAGAAATGTATGTTTGTAAGGTTACAATGTTTCTCTCAATATGGCCGACTTTTCCTCCTGTCCTTTCTCACCTAATCTGGCCAGAACATTACAGTATGCACCCCTGAAACAGAGAGATTCAACATGTTTAACGTGAAGACCCCCATGTAGTCTATCCACTGAATTGATCCATCTCGTCACAATATAACTGGTTGTTATCAACGCCCGACTGACCTCAGCTGTCGGTCGACCCCGACCCCTCTCTTCTTCTCCGTCTGCTTTACACACTGGGTGAGGACGGGGATGAGGGCCAGGAGGAGGCGAGGGAACACATCAGCAACCACGTCCAGAGCAGTCATCATATTACCCAGCTCTACAGGCAACGTCTCGCGCACAAAGCCCGCTAAAATAGTCTGTACATTTTCCAAGCTGCAAGAAACAAATCCAAATTAAATAAGATTGAAGGTCAAACTCCATTGATACATTTATAAAGATCTAAATCAGAGATGGTAACATGTCCGGCCCATAAACACCTAGATGTATATATAGATCAGACCTGTGGCAGGTTGACACAGGAGAGCATTGTTACCTGGGCTTGGCAGGGGGAGATGACGAGAAAGCTTTCAGTGAGATCGCCAGACACTGCCTGGCTAAACCTCTCACAGGTGCCAGTTCAGAGTAAAGAATATGCTTCAAACAAGCTATCAGGAGGAAATCCACACTCCTGCAACAAGCCAACATCTTTGATACAGACACTTTATGCAACAGAATGTGAATCATTTAGTTTTTGATAGATACAAACTATGTCTTTGTCCCCTTGAGGATGGTTATCTTACATAGCTGTCTGTGTGAGGTTTTCTGTATTACAGAACAGCTGGTGTAGAAAAGCAAACGCCTGGAAAATACAAGTTTTCAAATTAGAAGACACATTGGTCTTGCATAGCAGAAATATAGAAGAACCCAGGTGTTTTATGCATTAGTTATATAAAACTTTTTCACTCAAATAGGAAGCATTCGGTACCTGTTGTGAATGAGGCTGGGTTTTACTAGGTGCTATATTTAGCATCTCTGTGATGATCACCTTGACAACATATTGTCTCAAGAAGCTGGCTTCAGGACTGACATCTCTCTCACAGGAGTCCTCCAGTGCCATCTGACACATCACACTGGTTCTATCAATCATACTTACATCCCCGTCAAACAGTAAAGGATACAAGGTACAATATATCAAAGGCAGAGCAAAGCTCAATGACAAGGTGTGTAACTGACTCGAGTTATGTCGAATGCCTCACCAGAATAGGGTGGCTATGCCAGGAGGCCTGAAAACAGGGAGGCATTTGATGTAATGCAGTGAAGCAAGTCATTTACAATAATGAATTCTAGGTTTGTTAAGTTTGGGTTGAATGCGAGCTGAAGTCGGTCTTACCTGGGAGAAACGGCTAACGTAGTGGATAACAATATCCCTCAGTTTACCGCTCAAATACGGATCTCTCTTCAGATCCAACAGTCGCATCCCAGAGACAAACTGAAGAAGGTAAACAGCATGAAAGCATATAATACTGATGACTGATGCACTTGGTCCGAGAGTATGATGCCATTGAATTATTTTCCAAATTGCCATTGTCAAATATTCCTTAGCTTTTTTCTGATTCATGATTGGGTTGAGTTATCATCCCAAGTCAACATTAGCCAGCGATCAAATGACCCACCTGATGAATGAAGTGATCACATGACTCGCTAGATAAATGAAGCGATTTCATGACTCACCAGATGAACAAAGTGATCACATGACCCACTAGATGAACGAAGCGATCACATGACTCACCAGATGAATGAAGCGATCACATGACCCACCAGATGAACAAAGTGATCCCATGACTCACCAGATGAACGAAGCGATCCCATGACTCACCAGATGAACGAAGCGATCACATGACTCACCAGATGAACAAAGTGATCCCATGACTCACCAGATGAACGAAGCAATCACATGACTCACCAGATGAACAAAGTGATCACATGACTCACCAGATGAACAAAGTGATCACATGACTCACCAGATGAACAAAGCGATCACATGACTCACCAGATGAATGAAGCGATCCCTTGAGGCAATTGATTGAGGAGCCTGCTTTCTGGGGAGCACCAGCTTGTCTAAAAGTACTGGCAGCAGAGAGTCAGACTTGCTCTGAACACACACAACAAACCTCAATCAAAAGGCTTAAATCAACCCCACAAAAATGGCTCAACATAAATAGCAATGTTTTGTTTTTGACCCATTTCAAGCTACTGACCCATGTCAAGTAAACACAACAGATCCTAGACGGAGAGCTGTAGTTTTATTGATGTAGGTAGAATATAAGATCAGCATCAAGTGGTGAACAGCCAGCTGCTTCTCCCACAAACAACTGAAGCTAGGCATGCTGGTTTTATGTTACAGACAGTATACACACCCTGGTGTAGATGAGAGGACTGCAGCGAGCTACCAGGCTGGCACAGGTAGAGAACAAACTCTGCTGTAGCTCTGGGGTCGGGTTGATGTCACGGAGAATAGCGCCAACATGGCGCACCAGTTGACTGAAGTAAGGCCTCGCTGACTCCATGAACAGGGCCCGCTGCCGCAAATCCTACACACATCCATGTTGGACACAACTTTTATTACCAGCTAAAGAAATTATTTGAATTCACCAAACCTGTATCATAAGGAAAAGATGGATTTGGAAGTATGAGGTACCTGTTTGGTGGAGAGAATGTGCCGGAGAGCCGTGAAGAAGAGGACTGGGGTGAGAGGCTCTCTGTCCACCTCATCTCTGACTGCCTCAGTAACTCGATGACACAGGGAACCTGCTGCATGACCCTACCATACCCACCATCAATCATCCATGTCAAAGGCTTGTAAGTCTATTTATAACATCACGATATCCAAATTCACTTTGACCACGATATCCAAATTCACTTTGACCACGATACCCAAATCCACTTTGACCACGATATCCAAATTCACTTTGACCACGATACCCAAATTCACCACGATACCCAAATTCACTTTGACCACGATATCCAAATTCACTTTGACCACGATACCCAAATTCACTTTGACCACGATACCCGATTCCACTTCAAGTCTCATTTGCATATCGCTTATCTTCAGGATATAATTTCCATAAATAAAAAGCATGAATAATGAAGTAATATTGGATATTCCACATACATTTTTTAATTATTTTGAGTTGACATAACCTAGTTACCTGTTGAGTTGAAGTAGGTCATCTGATGATTGGGGCAGGTAGAGGGTGCACCTGAGCCACACCTGAACAAGTTGCACACCCAGCTGTGTCAAATCAAGCTGACTCAACACTTCTTTATCACCCCATACAAGTACAAGGACACGGCAAGCCAACCTGTATAACAGACCGCCACATATGAGACGAATCCACCAAGAATGATACATACACCATTAGTTGCTGAAGGTGTTAGTCATTAAGAGGTGGGTACAGAACCTGGCATTGACTTGGTCGTTGAAGACAAGAAGTCGAAGCATTCTGTGGGTGATCTGTGACTTGGTCTGCCTCGGCAACTAAAACATCACGGCAAGTGATACCCTCATATCAACTTAGCTGCCAACGGAGCAACAGTACCTCAGTTGAGTGTAAGCTAGGTACAAATGACACAGGATCCACGTCAGGTACGAATACGTCTCGTTAACACATTAAAACTGACCAGTGAGAAGCCAGGTTGATGAAGGCTGCCGCGACCTCCGCCAGAAGATCAGGTGATCGCGATGATCGGCACGCCAGCTCACACACAGGGGTGTACAAGTGCTGCCAGAGAGCGTTGCCCATAGCTGGACATTACACGCATACCTTCCTCAAATAGTTAATCAAGTGAGCAAATTATTAGCTAGTTGCCCTTAATAACTTTATAACCACATCTGTACATCACCAGACAAGCTTATCCACACAACCCAACTGCCCATGTAACTTCAACATTAAATTTCATTCTTATTTTACCCATCTAACTGAGGTTAAATACTCATGTAACAGAAGTTAAATACCCATCTAACTGAGGTTAAATAAGGTGCTCCTTCTCACTCATCATATAAAATGCAACATTAACATCCCAAATCCTTGCAGAATGTGATTATATAACCATACATACCTGTGTGCTGGGAATGAACTGCAGCATCAGAAGACATCCCGAGTGAGGCCACACACCTGACAGACAAATGTAATGAGGTCTGAGTGAAGCCACACACATGACTGCAAATGTAATCAGGTCTGAGTGAGGCCACTCACCTGACAGGCAAATGTAATAGGGTCTGAGTGAGGCCACAGACCTGACAGGCAAATGTAATAGGGTCTGAGTGAGGCCACAGACCTGACAGATGAATGTAATAGGGTCTGAGTGAGGCCACACACCTGACAGGCAAATGTAATAGGGTCTGAGTGAGGCCACACTCCAGACAGACAAATGTAATCATGTCTGAGTGATGCAACACACCTGACAGGCGAATGTAATAGGGTCTGAGTGAAGCCACACACCTGACAGGCAAATGTAATAGGGTCTGAGTGAGGCCACACACCTGACAGGCGAATGTAATAGGGTCTGAGTGAGGCCACAGACCTGACAGGCGAATGTAATAGGGTCTGAGTGAGGCCACAGACCTGACAGACAAATGTAATAGGGTCTGAGTGAGGCCACATCCCAGACAGGCGAATGTAATAGGGTCTGAGTGAGGCCACAGACCTGACAGGCGAATGTAATAGGGTCTGAGTGAGGCCACAGACCTGACAGGCGAATGTAATAGGTCTGAGTGAGGCCACAGACCTGACAGGGGAATGTAATAGGGTCTGAGTGAGGCCACAGACCTGACAGACAAATGCAATCAGGTCTGAGTGAGGCCACACGCCTGACAGACAAATGTTATCATGCCTGAGTGAGGCCACAGATTCAGACAACATATTTATTCATTACAAGCATAATACATACACTAGCACTGTGAATTATTAACAAATAATGGTTGAGCATCAAATGAGAGGCTCAGGCTATTTGCATAACTACAACGAGTATACCAGCCTAAATCTAAGCGATTACCTGAATTTGTCAAGAACACGCAGAGTGAAGTCGAGGACAGCGTGCAGCTCGCCACCGTGACTGTTCTGGAGCAGCTGATGGAAGCAGGGGCCTTATAACACATACACACAGAAGACAGGAATATGGTGGTGGGGGAGAGATCTGTATATGAGGGGGCCGCTGACCCCATGGAATCACTCATCAGTGCAAAATGGACAGCTTCAATAACAATTGCACTTACTTGCCAGTTACATTTCCCACCCCAGACAAAGGGTATGAATATAGTATAAAAGCAGATTACATTGTTTTGTATAGATATATCTTGTAACTTATCTCTCACACAATGCACATGTACAAACATTCTTGTACATCTGTACCTGTATGTGGCTGTAGACCCACCTATAAGCAGGTGCTCCTGCTCGGCTAGCATCTCACTGCTCTCTATGCAGGCCAGGGTACTGTCCATGTAGAGCTGGAGACACGACCACTGCTCGGCCCGGTCCCGGTTACAACTCGACAGCTCACAGTAAACACCATACACAACTCCCATAATGCACCAACACAGACACAAATACTTCGTACCTGTACCCTGTCTCAAGCTTAACACTTGACTACATAGCAGAAATAATTACAATTGATAAACACATTATACTGGGATGATGGACAAACTAATGTTTGATTGGTGATAATGAGACAAGACTAATGCTTGATTAGTGATATTGAGACAAGACTAATGCTTGATTGGTGATATTGAGACAATACAACATATCACTGGTGATGATGACTCACTCAACCACTTGCGAGCAGGATGTGACAAGTCTGTCCGCCAGGAAGCCAATGTTGTGATGGTTTTGTACATGGAGCATCGCAAGAGAGAATAGTGCTCGCCACACTGTCTCCTGTCGTCCCCCACCACACATCTGTACCTGATCCAGAAGCTCTACCAGCTTACTGCTCTATTGACATAGGGACAGAGGAGAATTGTGAGAGGTGCGTTGACAGGGAGAGGCGGTGCAAGGCTAGGAAAGTTAGAGGAAGAGAAAAGAGGGGTAGCGGGCCAAGGGGGGAAGGAGGGGATAGTGGAGTGGATGGAAGAGGACAACAGAAGTAGGCTGGAAAAGGAGCCATGAAGACAAAGATAGGAACAGATGGTGGATGAACACAAGAGGAGAGGGCAGTGACCCCACCGATGGGGCAATATAAGTGGTACAGGACAGAATATATTTAGCAACAATCCTCATTTAAAGAAATGATATCACAGATGAAAGGAATCATTATAATCCGACAGAACATCACACGACTCACGCAGTCATGGAAATCTGCCGTCTGGGCAAGGACAATGAAGAGTGAAGTCAAATGGTTGACTCCGGCATCGTTCAGCTCGGACACTCGGCGGCTAGTCAGTTTTATGTACACCCTGCAAAACACACCCACATAAACAGTATTTCATTCAATACTCTGCAGAAATGCTGCCTGTTAGATAGAGAGGAATTCCACCTGAGAAGTGGTCTCGGTACTCAAGGTGGTATTTGCGATGGTGCTGGTGCATTATGGGAGGTGAAGTATGGTATGCACTGTATGGACATACATATACCCCAAAATCATCCTTCATTAAGTCACCTGCTTTTAATCTGCCTCCACAGAGGGTGAGAAGATCCCCGCTGGTCAATTTTACCCAGCTCTACGGCCAGCAAGCAGAGGAATAACTCATACGAAGTAGCCGTTTGTCTGCTCACACAAACATAGGAGCAATGTATGAATGGAATGCTGTTCTGACGAGGCGTTACACGCAGTGTAATGGTGGATCACAAGCTACGATCTACTGTTACAAGCTGGATGACTCACATAGGTTTGCCAGCCACGTAGCTCTTGCATCGATCCAGCATCCCTCCCACTGTAACCCTGTCAATTATAATCATGCACGTTCAATTATTCTACCAGTAAATGGAAGATGATGAGCTAGGTCACTGAAACTTTTGTCCGACAAAAGTTACAGCAAGTAGGGACAGCTACTGGTTTGTCAAATTTATCATTTGGAATGCGTACTCAATGACCATGATTCATGGTCATTTATGCAGATTTACAATAACAATTAAATAACCACTAACTTGGGACAAATGAAGGAGGGCAGAGAGTTTCCAACAATCAGAAAATGTTCATTCTGCATCGGAAACAATCAACATTAGGTTCAAATTGACCGCCTGCCTTGTTACAGATCAGGGCCGTGACATTGCTTTACAGCAATCCAGGGAAAACAATCTACACCAATTTATTATTAATGAGAGCCAAACAATCCAAGCCGTCACCAATTTAGCCAGGAAGTGTGGTAGAAGCACTGTAAGTGCAGATGTACTTGGCTCCCACATCGTACACAGCTTCACAGCACAATGTAGGTAGTGACGTAAATCTCCTTCCGCCTGGTGACAAAAACAGACAGATCTTAGGCATATAGGTACCAGAGATCAAACTGAGGAGCACCTTTAATGAGCTTGTTAAGTCGGATAATTGCTTCTCACCTGCGTCAGACTCTTCCCCAGTAGGAAGCATAAGAAGCTGTGGTTCGAGCTTTGAGGTGGAACCTACTCCAGAGAATAACGCAGAATCTTATAAATATAACACACAAATTTTCAAAATTTTTGAACTTATTTGAACAGCTTTGTTGCAGTTCCACAAGTTAATAAGAGATTGTGTTAAGTGGGGTGGACCTGTTGCTGCAGCAGGCCACGGGAGGTGTAGAGATGGAGCTGAGCTGAATGCAACAGGACCCACCAACACAGCCCCAGTCTCCCGCTCACACCCACATCTCGCCCCAACAGGCCTCCAATCACACAAGTACTGTCTGTTAACAAGTAGAACAAGGGAAGTTAACTCAATAATGTCTCTAAATATAATCACAAATGCTATAAAAGCAATTCGGTGAAGATATGAGTTTGTAATATTGTGTGAATGTGGAAGTGAGAAAGATGCGGCTGACCTGGCTCAGGGAGATCATCGTCATCGACGTGGGGTTCTATAGCAGACTGCAACAGTTGCATCAACACCACCGAGAAGGACTGCAAAATAACAAACAACACTGACTACCATCGGACTGAGGTGCCCAGTGTTATGATACTACCGATGTGATATCTACCATCTGTGTGAACATGTGAGTTAGGTACCGGGCAGGCTGCTGTGCGCTGGCGGTGCTGTAACAGGTGCAGTGTCCAGATGAGGGTCTCCTGCAGGCAGCTACACGACCAGGGCGACTGCCTCGCCCAGTCCATACTCCCCTGTAGCTGTACATGCAGAAAAGATGCAGTCCACAACCAGTGATGAGATGAAAGCAGTGGGTCTAACCCATGGATCATTTTTCAATGGTAATGATTACGGATAACATTTGAAATCATTGGTTCTCTGACTTTGCCTAGTTTCCCAGCCACATTGTGGATGGTTTGTCGCAGCAATAACTCGGCTACTTGAGTGACAGCATCCCTGTCAGCTGACCAGTCCTCGTCATCTCGTCCAAACAATGGATGTCTTGGCCAGGACGTCCCTTAAGTCACAGGATACAAAACATCAGCTATTCATGAGATAATGGCATTTGGATTTTCAGTGAATGTGAAATCAATATTTTAAAGAGCAGATTCAAACCCATGTGGGTGTACAACGACTGACTGATTGCCTCAACGACTGACTGCTTGCTTGCCTCAACGACTGACTGCTTGCTTGCCTCAACGACTGACTGCTTGCCTCAACAACTGACAACTTATTCATGCAGTCGGTCTGAGAGGAGAACAACTTGAACCATAATGTTTCCATAATGGTGTCCTCTGTGAGTGGACGACACAAGTCTACACAGTCTAGCAACTTGAGGACTTGGCTAACAACAGCTTCTAACTGATAAATTTGACGATTGTGATTATGATGGTGCACATTGAGGTTATGATGAGTGGCGTACGTGGGGTGCACATTGAGGTTATGATGAGTGGCGTACGTGGGGCGCACATTGAGGTTATGATGAGTGGCGTACGTGGGGCGCACATTGAGGTTATGATGAGTGGCATACGTGGGGTGCACATTGAGGTTATGATGAGTGGCGTACGAGGGGTGCACATTGAGGTTATGATGAGTGGCGTACGTGGGGTGCACATTGAGGTTATGATGAGTGGCGTACGTGGGGTGCACATTGAGGTTGAGTGGCGTACGTGGGGTGCACATTGAGGTTATGATGAGTAGCGTACGAGGGGTGCACATTGAGGTTATGATGAGTGGCGTACGTGGGGTGCACATTAAGGTTATGAGTGGCATATGTGGGGTGCACATTGAGGTTATGAGTGGCGTACGTGGGGTGCACATTGAGGTTATGAGTGGCGTACGTGGGGTGCACATTGAGGTATGATGAGTAGCGTACGTGGGGTGCACATTGAGGTTATGATGAGTGGCGTACGTGGGGTGCACATTGAGGTTATGATGAGTGGCGTACGTGGGGTGCACATTGAGGTTATGAGTGGCGTACGTGGGGTGCACATTGAGATTATGAGTGGCCTACGTGGGGTGCACATTGAGGTTATGATGAGTGGTGTACGTGGGGTGCACATTGAGGTTATGATGAGTGGCGTACGTGGGGTCTTGAGGGAGATGAGATGGAGGAGCTCCATGCAGCCTATGTAGACCTCCAGCTGTAAGTGGAACCAGTGGTGTGAGGCACTACCCTGCTTGACACACACAGGCAGGCACCTGTCATCTGAGGCCATGTCCACAACAACTTGACAAGGCATCATTATATCACCCATCAAGCATCCTAGCTCAAATGGGGGAGGGGGGCATTAAATCACACACTAAAATGCCCCCTGTTACTTCATATTATCCAGAACATCTTATTATTGTGCAGTGAAAGAAACTCTACCTTTGTGTGAGTGTAGAATGATATTGAACTACACTGCAGCAACAAATTGTAAATCTTCTGAATCAAATGATCGATGGGGGAGTCCTTGTCAGTGTTGATGTTCCTGACAACACATACACATCATTTCCTTACAAAGAACTGCCGACAGCAACTCCACTTTCATCACCTACATTAAGATTGATATTGTAACAAAGAAACTTCTAGGATGGTTCTTTTCTGGTTCGTCGACTTACGACAAGAGGAAAGCATTGACAGTGTTGAGAAGAATTCTCATGTTTCTCCGAACATCGAGACCCACTTCATTGTGATCTGAGCCAACAAACAATCATGTCAAACAAACATACTTACACAAAAGGGGTAAGGTTGAATGATAAAAAACAGTATTTCAACTCATGCTGAATATTTTATGGGGGTAGAAGTTGGGAGACCTCTGGGAATGTTGAAGTGTGAGCGTGTGCCCTGATCACTCAGCTGTTCCAACTGGCAAATACGCTGCCTGCAAAATCAAGCTCACATGCAGAAATCAACAGGTGGAAAAACAGAGCTAATGTGACAATGCCTGTGCACCAATTGAATCAATAGGCCATACTCACTGAGCCAAAGCAAAAAGGATGTCAGTTTGTCTGGGGCTTGAGAAAAAGAGCGGTGTTATCTGGTGGCCAAAAGCATTGACAGCACTGTAGTCGAGAACTTGGACTGGTGTTCCTGAGTGCACTGCCAATAAACTGGACACAGGATTGAATAGATAACAACATTTTTATACTAGGCATGATCTATGAAAGTATGATGTGACACGTATCAAAATTGCCAAGAGGTAGCTGAAAAATGACTTGCAGATTCATACTTTTCCAAATGACCATTTTGCAGAAAGCTCTCTGGATGAGTTGTCTTATGGCAGGAATCACAAATGAAGCATACTGCTCGACCAATACTGCTCCTCAGTCGAGCATCTGAACCAGAGATAATACTAAAGTCAAACAATAGAATTTTTAAAAATTTTATCTCAGAAGGAACATCACAATGTGACCTGATGATATAGAGGCTTAACCAGCTATACCATGTGGTGGGGCAGTGATGTCTTCATCAGCAACTATGATGTGTGGAAATGGTGAGCAAGGGGGCGTCATGGAACCGCCATCTTCACACTCCATGCTGAGGGCACACAAACCATCTGTCCAAATTCTATAATTTTTTAGAAAGATGACCATATCCCAGGGCCATGATACTAAGAACAAGGTGGCAAACAATTGGTGATGAGAGTAAAAACGTGCGACATCATTTTATCCGTGATGGAGACCATAATCCAGACTATGTTGACAATGATCAACCCAATCTTCAAGGTGTCACGTTATGACCTTGTTGCGTTCTGACTCGCAACCATCAGCCTTCATCGAAATAAGGAAACGTTATGTATCAGAGGAACAGGTAACAGAGCATCATCCGGAAGGTTTCAGAATTTCCACAAAGTAGCCCTACACCTGTACACAGCTATAGCCTGTAGCAGCGAAGGAAGCGGAGTGCAAAGGAATGGTGATCATAATGTGAACGTTAGCGCGGGGAACATAATCAACAGAGTAACACACCTATTAATATTCGACATCAATCTCCAACATGTGATATTATTACGTCACTATCACACCATTATCACAACAGAATAAAGGATGTCAAATGTCATATCCCTTGCTATAAGGAAAACAAAAGCCTCTGTTCTCCTCAGCCCGCCAACTTCGTCACTGATACATCCGATCAATCTTTAACGTTGAGCACTACTGTCATGCCATGTTGCTGTCATAACGCCACTATCGTAACGGAAATCACTGTCTGCTCTAGCAGCTTACTGTTTACAGCATAATGGCTGGCAAGGGCGAAGCTGCAGACGTGAGTGCTCAGATTGATAAGCACAGCTTCGTAGGGCGGAAGAAAAAAGGTTTTGCCGTCTTTCATCATTCCATTACGACCCACAGATCTATCAATCTCGTTCGCAAGTGCTTTCAAGATATCCGTGCGGTTTATAGACTAGTAAATTTTCGCCTCTGTATTATCGCTCAACACAAACCTGTTTTCTATTAGCAGATAAACCGTGCACACAAGTGAGGGGTTGTTATCTTATGTGCTCTGAAACCGTGGCTCCAATATTTTATGATTGATAAGAATGCGTGAGAGTGATACTTGAGGAAAACAAGGGATATGGGGCTGCATGACCACCCGACTCACTCGGGAGGCAGAGTTGGTCTGTTGGTTGCGCTCTGTAAAAGAAGAGTAGATGAGCCAAATGACAAACACAAAATGAACAGGAGTATTCAGACTGTCATTGGCCAAAGGACACGCCCACTGGACAGTTTCGCTCACTCACCTCTCTCATAGTCTGGGCACTTGGACATGCTTACTCAAAAGCATTGCTCACGAGCCTATGCCTATGGCTGGTCTGATCTTAGCCCCTGTTGTTGTTTTTCAGCAGCTTTGGTCTACAGGTCATTTACTATCATATTGAAGTACGTGTATTGTTCAGTGCAATCACGAATCCACTGAATCCACAGAATCAGAATCAGTTCTGCTTTGAAGCAATGGTATAATATGAGCTGTCCGGCCCAAATTTGCCAGTGGTTCATGCTATTGAGTGTTACCCCATGGTGACCCTGTGTTAGGTTTATACCTAGTGCTACGGGGTTGGACTGTTTCCTACGTTGCAGTGTCACTTCAGTCCATAAGTCACAGTGGTGAAACTGGATGCCAATTTTCAATGCCAGAGTATCACCTTTTGATGGAGTGTTAGGCATTGTTACATAACTGCATCTTAATCAATGAATGTTTGTGGAATTTGTGCATGAGAAGTTATCGCAAATTGCCAAACCTTTCCTGTTGTGCATGCTTCTATGAGCAGTTATGGGAGACCATGACCTCTGACCTAGTTTGAATCTGTACACATTGTCATCCACTAAGCCTGTCGTTGTTTCCCATTGATAAATTTATCTCATGATCAATCTTGCCGTATAAAAGCTGCAGCGCATCACCAGCTCATGCTCCCTCATATATTGCTTCAAAAAGTTTTCCTATATATGTTAAGTGCACATCTTTGTATATGTAACTTATGTTCATTTTATCTGTTACAGAGTTGGCCTTGTTTGCAATATTCACTGGCATGTCCGCTGTGGGAGGCTTTGGCTATGCCGTCGCTGCAGCGAAGAAGCAAGATCCAAATATGTTCAACCAGGTGGAAGTAGAATTAATTTATGGATGGGAATCAATGTCTGCTTAATTGCAGGAATTGCAATTTAGTTTATCAGTTGACTGGATTATGTTTGGTTCATGTGACAGGGCTTGATATCAGCAGCTGGTAAGACTGAGAGTGGTGGAGCGCTGGCTCTCCGGGCTCTAGGCATCGGCTCCCTCTACGCTGTAGGAGGTGTTAGCGTTGTATGTTTTGCTGTATGGAAACTGGTTGGCGCTAAAAATGTAAACCAATTGACCTCCCCATTATTGATGCATTCTTCCCAGTGACAATTTGACTGAATCGTACACATCTATATATGTATGGTGCTTTCAGATGATCGAATTCAGAGAAAAAATCCGATCTTGTGTTCCATCAGCTCCAAGAAATGAACCCCAAGGCAAAAATGATTTCAAGAATGTGGAAGAACTTGTTAACTATATCATCAATGATGGAGGCAAAAAGGGAAGCTAGCACGTCTCACAGTGTACAGTAAGGGAAAATGCTTTTATAGCCGTGGTTATGAAATGCATCACCTGCTGCCGTGCAGCGGGATGTGATTTTCATTATAAACTAGCGTTGATCAAATGCCACGCCAGTTTCATAGTTGTTCTTATTGGTTGTTTATAGGAAGTGTGAAAATATAGGAAACCTTGTTTTGTAAATAAATGTCTTTTCATTTGTGGTTTTACATTACAAACTGTGTAGTGTAAAATGATGATGTACAAGGTAAAATAAAAATGACATGTACAAGATTACAAATGACTATAATATGATGTTGATGTCAACTCATCCATATTTACCATAACTTGGACAATGATCCTGCATTTGCCGGTATATAAATATATCACAGAACAATTGGATGAATCCACGGGACAAAATGTTGATTGACCAAAAGTGTCCTAATCGCTAGGAACAAGACCTGACATCGATACTTAACTAGTGGGTTAACAAAACAAAAAGCTGATTAGTGAAAGTGGAGAGATAAACAAGGCTGTATTTGTTCAATACAAGTCGATAGCTACACTGCTCACGACATTATCTCAATAATGCATGGCACATTCCTCAATAAATAACCAATTTTTATCACAAATCTTAATGCAAGAGAATTCACCTTTGCTTGACATGAAATTAATAGCTGTACATTTAAATGTTTAAGTCTTAAGAAGCATTTAAAATAGGGCACTAAATATTACATTAATAATCAGTGATTTACCAAGTCAAATTGATTACTATATAATTTAAATTCCAAAAATATGAGCATTTCTATCCACTAAATAGAATCATACATGGACAAGTTACTGACTTTTTACTTGCACAAATATATCCACATCTGACTGTAGGTATATTATGCATGGAGAAAGGACAGAGTCACAAGGACTAGCTCTACCTGAAAATGGTACCAGTTGAATTATCACAGTTTTGCAAAACATACAAGGATTTGTGGTGGATGACATCATAACGGACTTCTGTTATCATAACGCTCTCAGCTTGATGATGTCTTGAAGGGCCAGATCCACAGGTACATAATGTGATGCTGATGAGACCCTGTTTTTAAGGCTTTGCGAGAGAGGCGACAGCTTATAACCATAACTAACCCATCATAATATGGTGCAGAGTTTTGACTGCAACACAAAAACACATCAACATTACTTTATATATGTGTCACAGAACATACTGTAGCTAGGTGTTCACAAAATGTATTATTACTAATCCATGTACTATATGGCAGAACAGTTTTGAAAACGAGCCCTGGGTACATAACAAAACATGTCAGAGCCCTGGTAACATTACCCAACATGTCAGACAGAGCCCTGGGTACATTACCCAATATGTCAGACAGAGCCCTGGGTACATTACTCAACATGTCAGACAGAGCCCTGGGTACATTACTCAACATATCAGACAGTCCCCTGGGTATATATCTAGCCATAGGCCTCACCTTCTTTTTCTCCTCTGGTTTCTTCTCATCTTTCTCCTCCTTACCTCCTGTTTTGGCACTATCTCCCTTCTGATACACAAAGCCACCACAAGACTCGCATCAATCACTGCATACTTCATGGTTATAAACACCTCTGTTAAAGAGCTCTGTATATGCTTCACCTGCTCCTAACTCACAGTAATTACCGGCCTAATTTCCTCATTGTAACACGACACTTTCCGATGGCATTATACATCCCCATCAGAACACCTCACTTCCCTTCAGCATAACACATTCCTTTTTTAACATATCTCAAAAGCCTAATATTTTCCCATAATTACACAACACATTCCCATTATAACACCACATGATTGTCTATCCATTCAACTTATTTATTACATCACAAGCTCCATTATAAAAATGCATACCCCATTATAACACTTCATCTATCCCATTATAACACTATATATCTTACATCGTAACAATGCATTCCTGCATTATAACATAGAATGTCTCCCATTACAACACTCCCTTCATAAAATCATTTGTATGTATTATAACACTGCATGTCCCTATCTAAACACTGCATATCTGGCCCTCTCATAATAACACTGCATGTCTCCCACGATTACACTGCATGCCTCGCACCACACTTTTACCTTGTCATCATCTTCCCCTCCAGAATCCTCGTTTTCAGACTCTGCCTTCTGAGCTTTGCCACTTTTACCTGGAATTGTAACACACCTTATTCTAAGACTCTCACCTGGCCACATAACCACCTGGCCACATAACCACCAGGCAATCAAATCTCTGTCAACCTGGCTGTCAAAAAGCAAAATTCAATAAAATTATTCGTTAATCCTTAAAAATGCAGTCTCTCAAATGGAGTATATATCATGATGAAACAGCCATTGAAGAGGAGTTAAGTCTGCTTCTCAAGTTAACACACAGAACAAACTCATCACATTCATTAAGGTTAATAATATTTGCCAGCTCCTATCTATTTTAAGTCACAGAACAAAAAGTACTTATCTAATGCTATTATTCACACATTAGATGAACATTGATAGCCAGGAGTCTGTAGTTCCTGTGCTATAAATGTTGATAAGAATAATGTATTGAAAACATTGTAACAAAAGTGACAAGACCAACAAGTGACTACAAGTAGAAGACATGACCACAAAGGGTTTACATAACTAGGTCATCTCAGCTAAGAGTGCAACTGATTAAGTAATCATGAGATGTTCTACACTGACAAATGGAAATGTTTGGCTAAAAAAAATGAATACTAGCAAAGGATATGGCATAAAAAAAACAACAACTCAGCTATGACAGAATTTATGGATGCCATAATACTGAGAATCAAATAGAAAGCTGTTGATGGCAAATTAATTGGTTATGTCAAACTGGCTGTTTGAAGGATGGAAGAAATGAATGGACTAGTAGAAAAGATACATCTACTGAAACATTCACACATACAACAAATACCTTTCTTCTTTTTGGGTTTTATATCATCTTCAAAATGAATTTTTTTGGCCTTTTTCTTGTGCACTGGGATAAATAACCCAAAATAAAACAGTTAATGCAGGCCAGGATTTCTGATCTTCTCAAGGAATTTTGAAATGAATATCAGTGCCTTGTTTAATCTGAGTTAACTACTGGTTGCGTTGTCAGGCTTCGCCCACCTTCTTTCTCCACTTCAGATTCTGCTTCCTCTTCATCCTCACTTTCCTCGGCCTTCTTCTTCTTCTTGCCTTTTGGGGGAGGAGTCTTCTTTTTTTTAGTCTTGGCCCCTTCATCAGACTCCTCCTCTGACTCCTCCTCCTCCTCTGAGTCAACCAGCTTCTTCCGACCAAACAGTCCTCCCGTCACTTTCCTCTTTTTCTTCGCTGATGAAGAGAAGTTTGATTTAATTATGTGGTGGAGACCAACCACATTTATCAGGGACATGTCCCCTGCTTACACCACCAGGGTTATTCTGGTCCGTCAGACATTTCTGACAACATCAGCTGTGTTGGGAAGGAAGAAGCTATAGGGGAGGGATGAACTAATGGTTTGTCCACCACAGGAGTGCTTAGGTGTTTGCTGGTCCGGACCATTTAGTGAATGAACACTTAACGGACCAATTTTTTTAGCCCTACAGGACGTCTGATTATACAACAAAGACACCCGACCAGGGCTAGCCAATTCTATGCCTCACTGGCACCTATCCAAAAATTGTCTAAAATACACTTGATGCAACATAGGACAAGCATATTGGATTCAGGATCTACTTAACTTTGGGAAAGTGAACATGCCACCCCTTTATAGCCATCACAACATTTAAGAGCTTACTTTAGTCAATTAGAATCGGCTAGGGTAGTTCCGGGCAATTTCATAAAGGCAACAAGGGTATGGGTGACAAAAGAGGTATAAACAGCTATACAATCACATAACAGGTATTTAGCAAGAAAATTATGGTGACTTATGCAAGCCTTAATGATCTCTTGGCCCAATAGGGAAGAAGCAGGTGATTCAGGACCCAGCGCATCCCTTAATTACCATTCACAACAGATGAATAATCAGACCAGGTACTTATAACAGAGGTACAGAGGTGCAGAATAATTCTTATCAGTCAAATTTAGTGACATAAGATTTTCAAAGAGTGGGAAACCAATCTTATCAAGGTGACTAGAAACATACCTGGTTTTTCTTTTTTCTTTTTGTCTTTCTTTTTGGTTGCCTTGTCTTCTTCGTCGCTCTCCTCTGTATCTTCTTTGACCTTGACCTGCAATGAACAAGTCTTAAGACAACCCGTTTTCATTGGGGGAAACATACAGCTGTCAGGAAGGACATTTTCAAACCTTGGTTGGTTTGTGGACTGCCATGCTAGGCCCGCCTCTTCACCATCAAGCTCCTCCCCCTCACTGCCCTCTGCCTTCACAGGCTTCTTGTTATGGAGCTCCGGGACCCTCCGTGAAGAAGGCACTGGTTTTGACCCATGCATCTGCAAGCAATCAAGCCATTGGGACCCTGGTCACAATATGATGCTTCTATTCGAGGTTGTCGTTGTGAAGGAATGTGTGGAGAGAATTGTAACGCATGGCAATTTTCCTAGAGACGACTAAAATACTTATGTAATCCCAATGCACGTTTTGCAGGAGCAGATATTTCATTTTTAGATCTGAACATTACATCATTAATTGGTACAACATTAGTTCAACATTCAACAAAACAACAAACCTTAAGTACTGTCAAAACACAAACATAAACACCTCATTCATAATCCACCCTTGCAACCGGAATAATAATCTTGCCAATTTTTTAAACTTATTCGTCAACAGCTGGTCAATGAAAGACACGAAGGAATGGAATAATGAAAACCTAAAAAAATATTAAAGAATAAATAAAATAATCATTGCATAGTTTCTATAGTGAAGCTGCCTGGAGAACGCATTTGAGCGGTCTAATCTCACCAATGACTGCTTCAGTAGCTCTGTCACACACGCAGCGTGCTTCAAAACTACAGTGAGACCTAATTGAGCAACTATTGAAAATCTAAAAAACTAAAATGACCATAAAAAATTAATAAAAATAGGCCCCGCGATAGCACTCATGGATCCGACGAGAATGACCATAAAGATCCACAAAAATATTCCCGCTTTTTTATACATGGAAACAAAGACTTGCATGTGCAATACATAGCTTTGATGAAACACACGATGAACATCATTGAAACAGCAGGCAGTGTTAGAGCATCATCCTCTCACAACAGGTGGGTTAAGTCAGATACAACTTAATTAACATGGCGACTTTATCCCATAACCATAGAAACCTCTGATTGGCTGTTATCATCATTATTGCTATGGTGACTGTCATCCTTTGTCTCATCATCATCTTGGGGCCTATCTGTGTCTGAGGTGACTTCCTCAGTGCCGGAATCCTGATACCAGAATGCAGCGAGTCACCGATCACAAGGGCAAACAAACACATCGGTGTGCACACATCCCTGCCAGCATGACACTGGGCCAACCACTTATGATTTGCATGAAATCAACACATTTTCGGTTTCAACAACTCAGCATTTGAGTGAAATAAGCAAACAGCTCCACAATGAGCCGCCACTGACCTGGTCTGGAGAGGAGCCACCTTTCCGAGGGGGTGCGCGGGGTTTGGGGGAGGGTGCAGAGTTCACCATACTGACAGAGTTAGCCTTGATGGCATTGCGCTCCTGTTCACAATGAGATAAAGTGACTTACCGCAAACAGCCAGCTCGTAATACAAAGCAATTAGCAAGTTCTAAGAGGGATCAGAGCTGCTGATGCTGACTTACCTCCCTCATATCATCCTCATCACTCTCCATCTCTATCTTGTCAGATTTATCTGTTAGCAACACACCATACTGGCACGTTATCAAGGAGCATCCATCCATAATATTATGCAGCGTTGATATACCTTTCTTCCGTAATTCTACCAAAGAAATTTGAAAGATGAAAGCAAAGAAATGTAATGAACAGCCAATTTCTGGGTGATTGTAAGGAGAATAGAGAACTACTGAATGTCAGAGAGTGCATACTATGTGGTAGGTCGATGGTAGGGAGCAGCCCTCGGTCTAGTGGATTTGTGGGACCATTAGATGAGGGTGGTCCTCCATTGAGGGGCGGTAATGATGACTTGTTAGATATGGAGCTGTTCAGTGGGGGTAGGGTGCGGTTCAGGGTCCCACTGGGGTCCTTCTTACACAACACAACTTCATCCAATCACAGAATCTAGGATACAGAAATAAAATGTCTGATATGGGAATGAGAGGCTGGACTCACAGGTAGTTTTTCTCGGCGCCGGTTGCGAGCCGAGATGCTGCCAGACAGGTCCATGCTGGCTGTGAGATCGGGCATCGGATACTTGAGGCTCATCCTGTTGATGGCGTTCTGTTCACTGACATCCTCATCTTCTTCAGATCTGTCGTCTCCGTTTGTGACCGCGTCATCGGAATCGTTCCGCGGTCGAGACAGCGTCAACATGTGACACCCTCCACAAGCGACCTAAACATCAAACAAAACGTTTCATTAAAAGCAACTCATGAGATATGTTCAGTGGGTAATTTGATAACAGGGTTCAATTGAGGACTGACCTTTTCAACAAAAAAATGAGTAAATCTGGCAACATGTGTCGGCCTGAACTGATTGGCGAAGTTCTCGTCTCCCTGAGCAAGCTTGCCATGCCTGCCATCCCCACAGCTATACATATAGCCTCGATCTAAAGTCAAACAATAAAGCTCCACATTTACTCATCACCGGCATCTTAGGGGAGAGCTTAACTTCATATCAACAACTGGTCACAAATACTGTGTTAACCCAAGCACCATGTTATAATTGAATAAAACTGCTGGATTTACTGAACACAGCTAGACATCAATGGGTTGTCAATTTCTTTTATGAATGGCTTCATCACAACAGGGTTCAGATTCACCTGTAATTAGTGCTGTGTGGTTTTCACCACACGCAGCAGAGTGGACTTTTGTTGGGGCAGGCCATGAGATCTCTTCCGGCGTCACAACTTCGAGGTTAGTGTTTCCATGTCCCAATTGGCCGTTGCTCCCGTTTCCAAATGTATACGCTCGTCCGTCCTCTGTCACGCAGGTTATATGCTTACAAAACTAATCATAAGCAACAACTGACAAGGTAAAAACCAACAACACTGCATAAAGGTGGCAAAAGAGTCACTTACAGGTTGACTCAAATTCAACACAGCATGACATACTTTATAGGATACGCAAAATTAAATTTACTCATGCATACGTGGACCCCCTTTTTGACCTTGGAATTTTGGCAAAGTTTTTTAAAAACACAATAAAAAATAAAATGATCAAGAGAAAGTGTATGGAATGTTGTTAACACGCAATTGTACCTGCAAACAATTTGATACAGTCATAAGCTGGATTATTTATCATTGGACAACAGGGGCAGACCATATAGAATGTGAGTTCGGTGCCAACTTCCAACATTTATTTGGTGTGTCCACGGCCCCAGAATGAGGCCAGGTGGGGGAAAAAAGCGAAAGTTGAGCAAGGTGTGTTGCAAAGAACTTGGTCTGCCAAGGTTAAACAAAGCAGGGAAGGGAAGAATTTTGCAATGACATGGGGCTTGTCATTCTCCGAGCCAAAGCTGTACCTGTACATAATCCGTACTTAGTGTAAGAACTGCGGGGAAACTCACAATATGGGGCAGGGTGATTTGAGAGCATATATTGCAACCTTGAGCTCAATTGCACCATTTCATCCATTTCATTTTCAAAGCCCAGCTCCTGAACCGCTAAAGATTGCAAATTGGCACTCAAAACTTGGCATCGGACATAAATAATGAGTATGAAATACCTGTTATAGCCACTGTGTGAGAGCCACCACATGCCACCCACTTGACCCGACCTCTTATTGATGTGACCTGACCTGGTTCCATGTGACCTTCTGTGTCATCTCCAAGACCTAATTTGCCATCATCTACTTCACCAAATGTGAACAATTTACCACTCTCTGGAACAAATAAACAGCACATAACATAAAGACTGTAATGTTTTTAAAAATTGAAGTAATTAAATGTTATTCCACAAGAACATCCCTTGATTCCCATCCCCCTGACAGACACTGAATGTTCTGCTGTTTGTAATTGAAATGACTCAGCTTTGCATAAAGCTTAGACAATCTCTGAGAAACAATGGCATATCGTACCAGTGACGACAGCTGTGTGGTAGTAGCCACACGATATACAGACGGCAGGTTCATCCAGTTTAAGATGTGTCGGGGCAGACACTTCTGTCGTGTCCTCACCCAGGCCGAGCTGCCCCTCAGATCCACCGCCCCACACGTACACTTCACCTGACTCTGCAACAAGAAATACCACTGACAACTGCTTCACCTGCTATCATTCTCGTTAGCAGCCATTAAAAGATATCATTTGAATCTAAACATGGTAGCTGTTAGAAGGATCAACCCTAACACGTCTGTTTTAACAGTGAATGGTGAGACCTGTGAGGGCAGCCGAGTGATCAGCCCCCGCCGACAGCATGGTGTACTGTGTCTGCACAGCAGTCGACAGCTCTGTGGGTTTCTCTACCCGATCCACAGTCGAGTTGAGACCAAGTTGACCCTCAGCATTGTTACCACAGGAGTAAAGCTTCCCTGATTCTGCCGCACAAAAACCCCGAGGTCAGGGGTCAAATAAACTCTGACAACTCTAAATGATGCATTTACATGTAATTATATATGATAATGAAAAATAAAAATTTACCAGTAGCAAAGATTGTGTGTGACCGTCCACAGGCAACAAGGAGCACCTTCTCTCCTTTCAGAGCTGTTACATCCATACAAACTCCCTCAACGACACAGGAATAATAACAATACATTCTATTCAATTTTAACCTTCAAAAATTTCCAAATTGAACTTCTATTGGTCCTCTAGTAATTCCAGAGAAACTCGTTTCATTTTACTTGTTAGCACTGACCTTTGACACGTGATGGTTTGTTGACCTCATTTGTGTGAGCTAACCCCAGTTGACCCCACGAGTTGCTCCCAAACATAAATACTCGACCACTGTCTGTAATAACAGACACAAACAAGGTAATGAACTTTACTAGATTGCACTTATATCAAGTTCACACATGTGCCTTGATGTCTGGTGTTGGTGGTAGGACATCATAGTGATATTGATAAGGTCATAATAACAATAACATAGAATGGATTGTTAACATCTGCATTCTATTGTGATGAGATACAGAGATACAAATCAGTTAGCAGGACTACCATGACACCATCGACACTTACCAGCAACTAATGCTGTGTGTTCATCGCCACAGCTCGTGTGGGACACCTTGTCATTTCGGATCCAGAACTTACTCGGTGTGTTGTCACCAAACCTGCTCTTTCCAAAAGTGAAAACGGCTCCAGTTTCTGCTCAACAAGCAACACAAAACTTGGAGAAACAGACAAACAGATAAGCCACATACATATTGGGTGTGTGACTGTCCAAACCTCCATAAGGTTCATAACAGGTGGCTAGCTAGTGTTAACTGAACCTGGTGTTCCAACCTGGGGGTGTGGGAGGGAGGAGGTGGGTGGGGTATTGGTTCTCCCTATGTGAGGGTTAATAGTATATGTCACCAATATTGGTCAGTTTTTGGGTATAAAAATGGGTCAGTTTTTGAGACTGCAATGGGTTGATTTTTTTGCATTGGTAAGGTAAATGAATGAGTCAGATTTTTCTTGTTGAAAAAAAGTCAATTACATAAACTGGCCTGTCAGAGGAAGACATAGCTAACATTATTCACCGTTTACTACTCCAATCTTACATGCCTGCACTGCAGATTGTGATATCAGATCAGTCAGGGGCGAGGGAACTTGCATAGGACTGAAAACAACAAGGACCTGTTTGGCATGGGACTAGGCAAGGCACTTGCCCTGGTGTTTTGATGATCTGATGCCACCTTAACCTTTCCACAACCAGTGCCCTGTGTTCACCAGCCTGAACACACCATGCGCCTAGCAACCAATTCCTTTGTACACCAGCCTCCTGGATGGCATTGTTTGGAGATTTGGTGATTTTTCTCAGAGCAATATCGAGATTTGGTGGTGAAAAGGTTAAGGGTGAGGATCCGTATGGCAGAATCTTTAGAGATATAAGCAAATTTGCTCCTTCTTGCAATGCAGACAAGGGACAGTTAAAAAAACATAGATTTTCATATCCATAAATGTCTTACCATCAATCTTGCCTACAGTGCAACAACAGTCATATTCCTTAATCAACAAAATCAACGAAATCCAACACAATTTTTCAAATTGTTGTCCAACATGGCTACCGCGCGAATCGAAAAACGTGAGCGATATCACGGCGAATAAACTCAATTATGTTGCATTGTGGGAGTCGGCCATGTTGAGTTTTTGAACAAAGTTTCATGATGTGCCGTATTTTAGTGCTCAAACAGAACAATTAGACAAAACGGTAGTAATAGAAACAGTCCTCTTGTCATTTTGTTATATAATTTTTCATTTTGTCAAAAAAATGTTGGCATGGAGGGCTTTTGTAAGTTTTTAGCGAGTTCATCTGTCATTTTGACTTCGGAACCTCAGCAATTTTGCACCCGGCTTTTAGCCTCTACAGTAGTAAATAGCGTGGCTCTGTCAGAGGCGGAGTTTTTTTGCCTAGGCAGGGACATGAATTGCTACTACTGGGACATATGAAAAGCCTCGAGCAACTGCACCAATTCATTTTCTCACTTAAGGTTGGACTAGATATGTGTCGTTTTTTGTCCCAAAAAGGCTCATCACAACTGGTTTGTTTTTTTTAGAGAGAGAGCCCTCCCCCCCCCCCCCCCTGGTGACACTGTCAGTGTCAGTGGTCCCAAAACCACAACGCCCAATATTCCACCCACCATAACTATATATACAATAACTGAACCAGTAAGAAACCCTCCAATGTAATGAGACTGGTGGTGATATAAGCTTGCATACATTGGGAGCACATCCACTACTGCAGGTGCCACAGATGATGAAGCAGTCATGCCAGTGCAGACAAGTTTTGCGCCAAGCAAAATCGACAACCAATCAACAGAAGGTAAACAAAGTCTTCATATGAATATTACAGCCTTCACGTGCTGAAAAACGGTCTGGGTTTGAAGAAATTACATCAAATAAAACATAATAAGTGTTTGAAACATCTTGAAGCAAACCATTAAGGTGAAAAAACACAGTAAGATTACCTGGAACGTCGGAATCGTCTTCTGTCGCCATGTTGTATCCTAAACAACTTCAGGAGCCCGGATGTAACACGGCCAAGTCTCGCTTGGAGTGAGACAACAACTCGTCAGTCTTTATACAACTGCTCGTGTGCATATTGCCACTACAGTAACTGTCAGTAGATGTCGCGTTGTCGAATATCATTATTCTTTTCTAAAATAAATCTTTTTGGTTGACTATGTATGGCGTTTTACAAATTCCCCTTACCAATAGAAGCTTGGTAAGGTGTTTCGTCTCTGTTTAACTTTTGGGGATTTTTTAACATCCAGATATCATATCATATACGGCGTGGGAATTGAATAATGAGGATACTACAGGAGGTGAATATTCTTTGCGTAACGGAAACAGGATGTTCCTGCTGGAGAGTCAATCAAATTGTTTTATGACTCTTGGTAGTTTGACCAATCTTGGAATTAACAGTAATGTTTTTTTCCCGCACTAGATTTTTTCTAGGGCGATAAGCGTAGCGGAACCCCTAGAGTCTGGGACGCAGACTATGTTGCGGTATTAGCTGAACACGTGTCCGTTGCCAACTATAATTTCTGATACTTTGGCGTCTTCTAGGTAAATTACCTGGCCCTTAATGGTTGACGGTCTGGTATCCCATTTACAGCGCTGATGTGAGAGATCGAAAGTGTGACATGATCACGATGACATGGCCACCTAGGGTATATTTTTCACGCAACATTATGAACAGCATGTCATTATGTCCAATGAACCATTATGACTGGTGATCAATCTCATTCAACAGATATCGTAAGCGCATCAAAATACACAGGTGTCAACTGTTCTTTAAAAATTCAACCTAAGATGCGTATGCAATGGTCTTTAGTTAACATTAAAGCTAGATTCATCTGGGGTCTGGATAACAGGGAACAGGGCTACTTAACTCATGATAGGGTATGCATATATACCTCATCTTATGAATTGATGAGGCTGCACTCACTTTAAGTCGGTTAATTGATTAAATGATCCTTGTAGCCCCATCCCTTAATTATGGCCACATCAGTCGTAAACTAATCTACATCAACATGGCAGACAACGGTGAAAGTTTCATATACGCCCCCCTCCCCTGAGGCATACTATTCATCAGTATCAGAGATATGACAGGCTGACAGATCGGTCACCTGATTGATGTAATGACACTTCAACTCAATTTAGCGTAATTCCTCCTCCTAGCAAACATTCTGTTAAAAGCATTTTGTCTGTGTTGCTGGCTCTTGTATTTGGCTCTTTCGTCCCTATAATTATGTTGTGTCGCTCTAGCTTGGGATCGGGCGGATCGTAATCGCTGTCTTACACATCACATATGCACATCCGGTCAACTAATCAGTCATATACATTTACTAGTCCTACTAACCAGTCATACGACATAACGTAATCACCAATAAAGCCGATTGTTTGGGTCACACCAGACAAGTGTAGTTGTTACGAGAAAGGGGACAATAAAATGAACTTCGGAACATAACTGTTTATGAGTGTATATGACTGGAGCAAAAACCGACTTAAACGTCCACTGATAACCTTTTATAGATATTCAAAGAGCGCGTATGTCCGCGATGACCTCCGCAGCGCCCATCAAACGCTGTGATGCCCTCACAGGCCGAGTGCAGTCGGAATGGGAATGCCGTTGTTGTGGAAGTCCAGCCATGAACAAACGCAAGTTCGTGGCAATAAAATGGGTGTTTTGATGTGCGCAGGAACGAATTTCTAATTGGACAATCCACAGCCTGGAATAACAGATTCGTTGTCCCAGACGATATGTCCCAGATGAAGCCACGGTCAAGACACTTTATGATGTAATCAATCCAGATAAATGATGACAGGTTGGTATAACTTGTTGGATCTCTACTTTGGTTTTTGTTATCCACATTAGCGGCAAGGTGCCTCATTCAAAATCCACTTTAATCGTGCATTATTCATGTGTTTTGTTGGATTCATCATTTGTCAAATGGTGACGAATACTGTTTAGTTTAATCTGAAATCGATCGCACCCCATCGGATAAATCGGGTGCGTGTAACGAAAAAATCCCGGCTACGTGGCGCCTAGCCCCTGTCGAAGGGTAATAATATATGTCCACGGACGTCTTGTAGGGCTACGTGCCGATCAGCGCGCTGTGAGTGACGTCAGTTTTTAGTTTTATAACGCAAAACAAAAAACTTGGTGCCCTCTCAATCTATTCATGTGGTGATCAGTCGTGGAGCACTTCAAGTGATTGGAGTGATTTCTGATATGACCTGGGTGACCATCCCTCAGGCTCAGGCAGAGATGCAATAAACACTGAAAGAGCTTCAGGACCACAGTAATACATGTAATAATTTGGAGGGCATAAAATGCAAAGACGCCAAAAGCGTACGGTGAACACACCGAAGGCTATAATTTGTGGACTCATGGATGAGGTTGAACATACAATATCATCAGATGTGGGTGAGTTTATAACTGGAATGTAATCAGATGTGGGTGAGTCTATAAATGGAATGTAATCAGATATGGGTGTGGTTATAAATGATATGTAATCATGTGGGTGAGTTTTAAATGGAATGTAATCATATGCAGGTGTGGTTATAAATGGTATGTAATCAAATGTGGGTGAGTTTATACATGCATATAATCAGATGTGGGTGAATTTATGCATGGTATATAATCAGGTGTGGGCGAGGTCATACATGGTATGTAATCAGATGTGGGTGTGGTTATAAATAGAGTATAATCAGATGTGGGAGTTTATATATGGTATGTAATCAAGAGTGGGTGAGTTTATATATGGTATGTAATCAAGAGTGGGTGAGTTTATAAATGGAAAGTAATCAGAAGTGGGCGAGTTTATACATGGTTAATAATCAGATGTGGGTGAGGTCATACATAGTATGTATACAGATTTTGTGACATTATATAGTAAGACTTGCTTCCGCTGTTTTCATACAGGTGAAGACTGACGTTGTTGTCACAAACTGTGCTACAGTATGGCTGGGTTTTAATACTCATCATCTTGGCTTTATTTAATCAGCCATGCCATATTCAAGTGAAAACAGAACACACAGCTCTCTTATAAAAGATATTTATTAACCTCAGATCAAGCTGTCATATTCAACTTGTAGAATGCACTGCAAAACAACATGGAAACAGACAGTACATGAAAACAACCTTCTCTCTCCATCCATTTCAAACACCACAAAAACATCTGGTGAAATCTACAATCAATAAATAAGTCCAACATATACAATTACAAACATAATCATTTATATAGAGAAACACAGCATGTCTGTGCCTCTCAATGCGACACCCCACAGGCCACAGGATTCGGCTAAGTACAATTGAAGAACACAAGCGGCCAATGTGTCCTCCTTAATTGCTTAATAACAGCTTTTTACATCTTTGTTCACAAAAATATAAAATATTGCATAGGTTATTTGTTATGAGAAGCAAATTGTTTTTGCCTTACCCGACCAGCAGTAATGCACTAGAGTTAATGAGTAGGCTGTATGGTGCCAGGTACCAACTACAGCCATCTCGTTATGGCTACAGCATTAAGCGCGACAGCCTAAATGCAACTGGTTATGATGCACACACATGTATGGAAAGTTTATATTATAATAAACAGATGTAATTAGAAACTGGCAAAATTGTATTCATGACAATAACCCGTCTACTCGTCAGTTACAACAAGCAATGAATGTAGAAACGCTACGCGTGAACATGACATGCTATGAACCAACATACAAGGGGTCTATACATAATCTCATCTGAATAAAACATGACTCAAAATTCACCTTGTTTATAAATGTGTTACATGCACCCCCCCCCCCAAAAAAAAAAACCCCCCCCCGACATGACATAGCCAGGCCTTGAAGGCCGGGCAAGTGTGAATAAACGCGGCTATAGATGAGGACATTACACGTGGGTAGGAGCGAGGGAGAGCAGACAGTCACAACCTGAGATAGCCTCACTCCATGTGATCCACGGCTCATCGTTGCTTTCGGACAGATATCCCCACGTTGGTTTCCTTATCGAGAAAAGGACGCCTAGAGGATCCTATCCCCAACTGAGCTGGCCCGAGATTTCACAATACAATAATCCGTCCGGATGCGAAACAAAACACAAGTTGGCACATGGTGGTAAGTCTGAAGCAGTCCTATACAGTTAACATGCATTGATCTGTCAATCATTCACGCATCACCAGTAACAGTTTTTACAGCATAGCTGCTTTCACAAAGGTTCAGATGGTTGACTCGACGCCGGCACTGCCTTCACGACTACTGTGACCACTGCTGCCCTGCGAGTGAGAGCCGTTGAACTCGTGTACCCCGCTGCTGTGGCTGTCTACACTCGTATTGTCGCTATCCTGACTCTGGGGGCTCGAGTAACTGGCCGCTTCCTGGAGCCGCATCAACATGTTCAGCTGCACACAAAGCACACATCAACATGTTCAGCTGCACACAAAGCACACATCAACATGTTCAGCTGCACACAAAGCACACATCAACATGTTCAGCTGCACACAACACATCAATATGTTCAGCTGCACACAAAGAACGCATCAACATGTTCAGCTGCACACAAAGAACACATCAACATGTTCAGCTGCACACAAAGCACGCATCAACATGTTCAGCTGCACACAAAGAACGCATCAACATGTTCAGCTGCACACAAAGAACGCATCAACATGTTCAGCTGCACACAAAGCACGCATCAACATGTTCAGCTGCACACAAAGCATGCATCAACATGTTCAGCACACATCTCTTAGTGACACAAAAACAACTCGCAAAACAGACATGACAAAGAATTCAGTTGATGACACCTTCCTGATCGTCTTCAATGTATTCATCATGTTAACAGTAAGATTGAGCATGAGTACGCCATCAGTGACAGCTTACCAGTGGGTCTCCCTCTGCATCGCTCTGTTGTATGGCCGCGCCTGTCTTGCCTTGCGTCCCTGTGGTCGTGGTGCTACCAGGGTTCTGGGCGGCTCCCTGCGTGTCATATCCCACATCCTCTGGTCGCAGGTGGAGAAGAGACGGCCAGTCATGTGGCTCCCCCTGCTGGCCACCAGAACCACTGCTGCGTGGAGACGGCGTCCAGGGGTACGTGTCTATCACCCAGTCGGCTGGGTCTTCCCACGGAGCACGTCGCCCGTACAGCTGTCACAGGCAAACAAAACCAGTCAAGCAACTCGTTAAAATGCTGAGAATCAAGTGGAGCCGTTGATGTGTGTGTGTGTGTGTGTGTGTGTGTGTGTGTGTGTGTGTGTGTGTGTGTGTGTGTGTGTGTGTGTGTGTGTGTGTGTGTGTGTATTCTACCCTACCTGTATCCCCTCCCTGACTGCCTCCAGCAAGTAGGGCACGATGGAGTAGTTCCAGAGATCCGTGAACCACACCTGAGATCCAGACACATCCATGGGACAGGAGAGGAAGAGGCGGGGTCCTATCGTGACATCCGACGAGCTGTGAGTCTCCAGGAACTTGTTCAGATGCTGCCAGACTTTTGGGATCCAGTCCACGATCTTAGCCAGCTCTTTACGCTTCATGGATCCCGAGCCTACCTCTTCATGGATGGCTTTCCGTCGCAGATAACGCCCGAGGAATCCTTTGACAGGCTCCATGTGGTTGGCACACAGCACCCAGCGGAAGTTGTGATGGAGCTGCAGGTTAGTACTGGAGCAAGTCGCTTGGTTCATTGTACCGATGATGTACGGGCTGAAAAGGCATAAAACTAGGTCAATTCTGGGGAAGACAAAGTTCAAATAGGGTACATTCTCCGTGACACCTGATACGAACCAAGCTCGTATGAGCTGTGATACTGACCATTCCTTGTACTTGACGTTGAGGAAGCCATTGAAGACCTCGCCCAGCGAGCTGACGTGGTGCAGGTTATCGAGAATGATCACATTAGGCAGTTCCCCCGCGCTGTGTTCACACTGGTCAGCGATGTTAGACAGATACTGCCTCAATTCCTTGCTGGACTTGTGGTCCACATTAAACGTAGCGATCGCCCCTGCCGTCGGCTCCTTCCCGGCCCTGGTCACCACAAACAACAGCAACCATTAAGCTCGACGCAAGTCAATCACGACTAGTTATTTATTTATAACTATTAGAATGCTGGAGGTTTGCAGGCTGTTTTCAGTGTGCAGAGAGTTTGAAATAAGCTCAGCTTTGTTATTCTGATCGCTGAGGGAATATTACAATCGAGACACTTTATCAACTCGACAAAACACGAAGCAAAATCAATGATTGCACCAAATTGCTGATAGATGCATAATTGATAATACGGATGGATTAAAGAGTGCCGGAGCAGTAGTCATAGCAACAGTATGACTCACATGATGACCAGGTACTCGGCCAGCCTCTGAGCCAGGTAAGTCTTCCCCGTGCCACTCGGGCCACACAGGATGATGCGTCGGTGCTCGTTAAGCAATGACACGTATCTCTGCATGATGGACTTGGGGATGAGAGTCTCAAACGCCATGAGATCCACGCTGCTCTGGGTGATGCCTGTGAGCGTGATGGCAATGTTGGTGTGCTCAGCGACCAGGTAACCACACGGCAGGAACTCGGGTGAGGCTTCGTCACGGAAGCGTTTGATGTCGGCGACGGAGTAGCAGTGGACGCTGTCGCCAGAGAGACCCATGTTAGAGCTGGGGTCAACCCGCATCACGTAATCCTACACACACATACACCTCATCCATATACTCACTGCCACGCGCAGACAGGATACAACACAACACCACAGTCGCTTGCTGGGATACATCTTATTGTTTGCCAACATGGATATCCGGGGTAAGAAAGACTAACCTTGAAGACTTTCCTCACAATATTGTCCAGCATTTCCCATTTAGTTTTGCCACTAACTGATATAGCACCAATGAACACCTCGTCCACTTTAACCTGTAGCAACAGAAAACGACATGGACATCAATATCAAGGCAGACAACTTTATCCCATCCTCGGTGTGTTGATATCGAGATCATAACCCATTAGAAACCCATCTTGGCAGTGTTACCTCATTTAATTTGCCGGTTTCGCTGTTAGAGCTCAGAGCTACGGAGACGGTAATTCTGCGTCCATCTCTGTCAATCTGATCACCTGATAACATTAAATCTGCAAACAGACAGCCGTCTATAACACCAGATATCACTCGCATCGCGATCGTTAACAAATCTACCTAAGTACCTACTGGATTGTACACTACTTATAAGAAACAGGATCGAGTCTGTACAGAAGAGGAGCTAGGAGTAGTTTGTCAGACAAGACTAATGGCATTTCATCGGAGATCTATCATGCGCTCACATACGCCACAGACAAACGACTGCTAGCACAAGACATCTAGTAGAAAGGCACAAAGCGCAGACACTGCATGTCATCAGTGAGCTACTCGTTGAATCCACACGAATGGATCTCTCTCACTTTACTGACAACCATGCCTATTCGTATACTCCACATACACACGCACGCTCAACAGAACACGCAGATACAAATTGCATTTTGTATGCCATATATGAGGTTATGAAACACCAACTAAGTCTTGACATGTTGCTGCAACTGAATCAAGCCGGAGATGGAAGCTGAGAAATAAACACACCTGAGAGGAGAAGCCGACTCAATGACCCGCAGGTGATGCAAGCAACACAAGTCAAAAGGGGGAGGCAGGAAAGAAGAAAGGATTTGGCAAACCAAACAAATGGGGGGTTATGGCTTCCTTAAATAAGTGGAACAATACAACAGAACAATGGCTTAAGCATATGGAATACCAAGTACTCTGATAGAAAATTTGCATACTTGCTAACAAATACAATTTCACAAGAGAATGAAATCCTGGTCTAGTGCTGAAGAGGAAGAAACACACAGGTGGACAAACATGATGACGGTATACAGGTGATCTAATCAGCCTCCGTATCTCACATCAACAGATGTACGAATATCCAATCTAATTCAATCATTATTTCAACTCAGTCTACTTTACTTAAATCCTTATTAACAACTAGAATTATGCTACAATTAAAAAAAAATGATATTTATGTTTTGCGTTATCATAGACATTGCAGCAACGCTTTGAAATACATCCCCAAATGCATAAAGCCATTCAAGTTTGCAACAAATAAAAATGTAACCATAGCAACAACATGAATGAAGATGAAATAAGGGTGTATATTGACAAGGACGGCATTTCTGTCAATGTCTGACAGTGTTCCTTGGTGAGGGAGGGTGAAGCATCTGTGGTGAGGGAGGGTGAAGCATCTGCGGTGAGGGAGGGTGAAGCATCTGCGGTGGGGATGAAGCAGGTACATGATAAGCCCACAATAAAATGACCATCAACAGGTACTATGACCTGGCAGTCCAAATGATTCCATTGTTTGATGACATTCAAGATGAGTTAGGGTAGAGATCATGGCATACAAAATGCAATCGTCACAAATCATGTGGCTGTCAAATAAACACAAGTGACTGAAGACATGAACAACGACACTACAGACATCAGCAACGACACTACAGACATCAGCAACGACACAACAGACATCAGCAATGACACCAGCAACAGACACAACAGACATCAGCAATGACACTACAGACATCAGCAATGACAACAGACATCAACAATGACAGCACTACAGACAGCAACAACAGCACTACAGACAGCAACAACGACACTACAGACAGCAACAACAATACAGATATCAGCAAAGACAACACTACAGACAATAGCAACATCAGCATTTTCTACAACCAAAAGTCCGGCCCACAATTTCCATCATCCCTGCCTTTCCATTCAATGCCAATAAGTTATAATTTTAGGCCAGTAACCATGACAACACCAATACAACAGTCACATTCACATATCTAGCAGCTGCACACTAAGTCATCACCATGACAACCACAGATCAACCAATAACGAGGCTGGATATTTACCGAGGCTGCTTGGGTCCCCGAGGCTGAGTCGGTTTTCTCTCGGCTCTAGGGCTGTGTGGGAAGGCGGCACGTAGCCTTTGGAACCGACCATCGACTGCAGACGGTCGTTGTCGGCTTTTAGCGACGACATCTCACTCTGCAGCATCGACAATCAGAAGCTCATGTTGTGTCGAAAAATGCTGCCTCACGAGAGCAAAATATATGACCTCAATCAATTAGCAAAAGCAATGGCTGCTCTGTTTGAAAAAAAGATACTCTAATTCAGTATGCTTTTACCCAAATCTAGACTTACTTTCATTTTATTCATATTTTCTCGCAGCTGTTCAAGTTGTGCGGCTGATGAGAGTGCCTCCAGGCGTATATCTGTCAGTTTCATGTCCTTTTCATGCAGCTGTTGCTGCAGATCGAGGACAGTCTCGTCACCTGACCCGCCCGATATCCTACCCCACACACAACATCCACTCACATCAAATAAATCTCCACCAAACACCAGTACACCAGCAGAGCATCTACACGTGCCAACAACATGTTATCTACATCAGGTAAACAGCTCAGGTGTGAAGAACTCACGTTCCCGAGGAGAGTGATGTTTTGACGGGCGTCGTGGGCATGCTGAGGGCATGAGGACCTACGAGTGGCGAGTTAGGAACGGAGGCATCCCCCCGGAGACTGGCCGTGTCCGCCTCCACGTCTGACATGGACCCATTCTTACTCTTCTTGCCTTTGCTTTTGGTGGCTGGTGCTGTAGGGAGCCCTGTACTGTTATTGCTCGAGAAGGCTTTACTGAATGAACTCCTCAACTGGAAAAAAAATCAAAAAATAAAATAGATTCCAGTGACTTGATGGATGATATATGCATAGAGCCAACCTGACAACCGAGTTAAAAAAATTCTGCATCAATTAATCAATTTTGAGGCGGGTCTTTCAGCAGATGAATCATCTTACATCACCCTTATAAATCACAATAGACAACACATTGAACAAAGGATGACATCAAATGACACTGGATGACACAGTAAATCACGCCCGATGACACTGTCACTTACCCAGTTCTTCTTCTTGGCCTGTTTCTTCTTGTCGCTGGCAGACTGCTGACTGTTAGCGCTGCAGGCGCTCGACTGGCTGTTCAGACTAGACACGCTGTCGGTCGACATGTGACGACTCATGCCGTTCACCTCCGACGGAAGACCACCTGTACCACAAACACCCAGGTCTTATTTCACGTCACTCACATTGTTTTTCATAATAAAGAACTGAACTTTAATCTCCAAAAGCCGCAGAGCCCAGTAACAGTATGACATGGAGTGGAGGTGTGAGAAAAAACTACACAAGTACTGCGATGGGACAACTTAGGAAAAAACATTCCGCAATTTCAAATGTCTACACCTCAAAGTAACCATACTCCAACAGAGACCTGTAAAATGTGATGTAGTTGACACACAGCCCCAGGAAGATGACATGACTGCCACGTAGACTAACGACGAATGGTAATGCCATTCCTCATAGAGAGTTTATCTTGGAATACATTGGTATCTCATTACTGACTAAGATTAGCATCCCGAATGTCTCCCCCATCACACAAACACCATGCCCTGGTTAAGTCACTAGTTGCTAGGAACAATTCCATCTGGCATCACTATGGCAACAATCATAAAATGTCTGAGTTACCCCAAACAAAATACCCCAGAATCCTAAACAAAATTGAGACCATGTTATTGGAATGAGTTTTGAGCTGGGCGTGTGTTGTGAGAGCTGGCCATTAGCATGGATCTTCTAAACAAGCTTGTGGCCGGCATATCAAGGGCCCGCTATCAAGGGCCTGCGGGAGATTGGCTGGGTTAGACAAACCTTCACCACAATCTCCCCTGCAGCCATGTGGTCATGGAAAAAAACACCAACTTGGTTACCGCTCAGGAAATGCCTGCATCAGCAATTCCCTTTCTTTGTTCTACAGATGCAGGCAAATACCACAAGGTTTCTGTGTCAAGTGCAGCTCGTAAAGAAGGAGCCCGGTTTGACGAGAGGCACAGGAAGACTCACCTGAATTGGAAGACTGCCTGCAGATTTCTACCGGTAGTTCACCGATGATGCCACTGTGTTTCTTGAGCGCTTCAATCGTGGCTCGGAGCTCATTCAGCTCAGAGTCCTGAGACAACATTAAAACATGTCATGACAATCGTAAAATAATGACTGACGCTGAGTGTATCTTTATGGGGTGTTGAATGTGATGTCAGCTGGACAAGATGCGGTTACCTTAGACTCGGCGGTTAGGGTCAGCTGCTGTAAGCGGTTGGTCATATTGGTGAGACTCTGCTCGAACGCTGACACCACATGTGCCTGTCAACACACCAACGGCACTCATGTAAAATACAGTGAAAGTCGGGAAGTGCACAGAGAAATAAACAGGGGGACATTTCAACATATACAAAATACACCCAAAACATTGAAATATCCACAAAGAAACGCATGCAGCTCTGAACAACAGTCTGGATGGTAAGCGTTACAAGCCTAGCACCTGGAATGTGCACTCAGCAACGAAGATTAGCTCTTTAAATCACCTCCATCTCTCCAGCCTAAGTTTGAATCAAGCCAATCTACACACTGCTGTGAATCATATCAAACCAGGCAATATATCCAGGGTCATGGATGTTCACATCAAGGGGAGCATGCTGCCATGGTGATGGGTAGATTCATCAGCTGCAGCAGCAGGTAATCAGGGAGATGTGGGTTGATGCATGTGGAAGCTGAGGTCACTAGTACAGCAGCTCCCATCACTACTTCACCATGTCATAACATGCACAGTGAACTACAATACCTGCCACTCATCAGACACTGCCATCAGGTCGACACAACAGAGGCCGCCATTATTTCACGCAGCTTATCATAATAGAGAGAGTTCACGGCGAGATCCACCTCACCACATGTCCCTACATTGTCACAGCGGAGAAGCGCTTTATTTCTTAATCGAGGTTATATATGTATATATGTATGTGTATGTATATGTATATATATATATATATATATATATATATATATATTATATATATATATATATATATATATATATATATATATATATATATATGTGTATGTATATATATATATATATATATATATATATATATATCCCATATATATATATATACCCAACATCTCTCTCTCCCTCACCTACCCAACATATCTCTCTCTCTCTCTCTCCATCTCTCTCTCTCATGAATTATGAGATTTGTCGTCGCTATAAATTCTGCCAGCTTCAGCAGCTTCCCTCATCAATATCACCAGTATAGCCAGCCAGATATGACCACCTTTCAACTCGTCACCAAAACGAGCAGGTCATGAAACATTCATACACACACGCCTCGTTGAACCAGCTCAGCTTATCATGACAGTATCAGCCATCTCGTCATCCACCATCAGCCTCACTGACGGCAACTAGTGTCTATATACCCGCGATACATACGCACATCAACACGAGACACACCAAGACATAAGTAGCGATTCATCTCCATCAATATATACTCTGACTGGCGTCCTCAATACCGACACGTCCTGCTGACTCGTCCTACAGCCGTCCTTCATGTTATCCCGCAGTTGTCAAGGTAAGCCTATAACCTTGACTCGTTTGAGGGATGCCATCTCTAGGTCAGTGCCAGGCGTGAAGCTGGATGTGTGCAGGAGCAGGGTGTTGGGGTGGGTGGGTGGGGGGGGGGAGGGGAGGGGGATGGGAGGGCATTGCTCTATGGAGCCAGAGAGTCGGCGAATTGGTGGATGACTGACACTGCAGATCGAACCAATACGGGTGTCTACATAAAGGGAACCAACAAAGATGCAATTTCCTGCTCCCTCCATACATCACAGACCTCCATCACGCCGGCTGCTGCTGCTGTGGGAGGTGGTAGCGTAACCCCGGCAACCAACCATAGCGACAATGATCTGTTACGTGCCGTTCAATGGTTGTGGGTATCGACAGAACGTTATGACGACGCTGACGAGTGATTGATTGGTCGGTTTCCGACAAGAGCTATTATCGCCGCTGATGGTGTCACTAATTGCTCGCCCTGCACACCTTCACAGGTGTGTATTGTCTTGCCAGGAGTCTGTTTTCCGGTGCAGAGAACGCATCCACGATGCCTGGTACCTAACTGAACGCGGTGCTGGAGATAATTACCATTCATACAAAATCCGCTTCCGCGAAAAGAAACAAATCTAGCCTCCATAGGGGTTGGTGAATAACAAATAGGGTGCATTACGCGCCAGAGAAAGCCCTGACGCTCGCCTTTAGAGGTAACGATGTGTCAACGCGCTGCACTGGGAACAATACAACCCTTTTGAGTATCCACTCTGTAATTAAGGGATGGTACTTTGAAGACTTTGGGTCATTGGGTGCACGAGGCGGCGGGAAACGCAAAAAAACATACAAGAGATAACAGGAGGTTGAACATGCAAGCGACGAGACATGCGCGGGTGAGTAGACATGCGCGGGTTATACAGATGAAAGCCAAGATGGGGAGTGACGGGCAACGCGTGACTCACTGCGTGGGGAACAAGCGTCGTTGATGAACGACGCGCGCGACGCATTCTACAGAGCAGCCCCGCAAGGACGTGCCATTACATAGATATTTCATACAAAATGAACGTGCTATGGGGGGAACAGCGGGGGCGATGCGTGGTAACGACCGCGTCAACCGCTGACCTCGCGGGCGTGGACGGCAGAGCGAATCTGAGACTGACGCGGCTCCTCTAACGGCTACAGGACGGGACGAGCCGCCGAGGAGGGTCGGTTGTACCCACCATGTAATTGTCGGTCAGTTCCGTGGTGATAACTCCCTGGTTGAGCGGCCCTTCCTGCGGAGACAGAGACAGCTTGCTTCCTCTCTCTAAGAGCGGCGTGTTGGGCGCTGTATCAGCCCGACGTCGAACGCGATGCTCCCCCGACCGAGGGACGGTCGCATAGGTCGACGACGAGTTGATGACGTCACCTGAGAAGGATTGAGGGATGGAAGCACCTGACGTCATCGTGTGGGCGATGGGCGACGTGGGCAGGGAGCGTGAGGCCGGACTGAAGGCGACGTAACGCTGAGATCCGGGGCTTGGACACACAGACGATGTCGACCTCAGGCAGTGACCGCGAGACGACGAGGAAGACGACGTCGGAGATCGTAGCGTGGCAGCCGCTCGTACAGTCGACGGTGACACGATAGCCTGCAGCGTGGATGGCATGGACGATGTCGACCAGGCTGAAGTAGACGACCTGCCGACCGGGCCTGGTGACGTCGCCCTTGACCTCGTCCCGCATACCGGCGACATGGTTCTCGTTGGGGGGCGTAGAGAGCGCGTTCGCAGTGAGGTGGAGGTGGCGTGGAGACGGGAGGTGAGCGAGGACGTAGTGGAGGGCGCGTGCTTCCTGTGGAGGGAGTGAGAAGCTGAGGAGGGATACGAGTGGAGGTTGACGGGTTTACAGGGCGGGGGAGGGGGGTGCACCTCATCCGCCATCTCACGCCAACTCAACTCGCCCGCTCCTGTATAACCGTCTCTGTCCCTGATGTTAATTCCTCAACTCAACACAACACATGTTCCCCTCGTACAGCCAATGCAATGAATATCCCGTCCACGAATTCAACTTATCCACCAAGACACACGACTGTCTGAATGGGAAACACGAGCTGCTGCAGCAGGGAAGCTGGCACAAGCTGCAATGCGATGCCCTGTTCGAGAAGGCTCTGTTTACACGCCTGCTACCGGTGGTCTGCGCTCGTTCTTACCGCAGCGCCAGATCGCCCCCAAACGGCAGCACAAACACCATCAATATCTCTATAGACTGGTTTATATCAATGCTGCTGCTGCTGCGCGGCTCGATCTGACACGAGCCCACGTCCTGCAGATCGTCTCCTGCAGTCTCTGCCCATACACATCCTCTTCTAACAAGCGCACGCAGCAGGCGACAAAGATCAATCGCATAGGTAAGTATACCTACAAACCAAGATGATGAACAACCGAGGTCACATTCCCATACGAAATAAAAGTATGATTCAGAAATCCACACACAGAGCGAGTTTCATCTAATCACTCTGCTAGAAGAGCACGAGGTAGCCACGACGAATCCTGCCCTGGATGAACTAGCCGTTGACAGGTCTGTATCTCATGACGGACCAGGCTGAGACTGAAACTGGCCCAGAGAATAACTTCATAACGATCGGAGGCTTATGGCTTCCTCAAAAGCGTCCATGAATCAATTGCGAGAGGTCAGGAGAGGACACCGAGGGTCCGCAATAAATGGTCGACATAACTGTCCGTGTCGAGGAATGTTCGCTCACACGCCCCATTCCAGACCAGCTTAACGACAAACGGCCGGACGGATTGAGTTACAACACCGGTTCGATTGATCCTACTCACGTAAGTCACGCTCCAGGTACATCCAGGTGCGATACGCCACCTGTAATCAACCCGATCAAAGAGACACCCGTGCAGGTGTGTTCGAGTCGACCATATAGAGATGACACCAACTTGGCCTCGCAATTTGGGCGTCGAGCAATGTCAGAAGCTGATAGTTTCTCAGTCATAACAAGAGCCTTGTCAAGTGCAGTCTAACCCCGGCTAATACAGCCTCTGTGAAGGCTAAACAACCCACGACTCGCCCGCTCTTCATGCAGCCAGACTAAACACCAACCCACAGGGTTATATTCAGAACGATCGAAAATCGCCGTTGCTTCACGATCACGTGGCCGTCAAACAAAAAAACAATGTCGAGTTCCTTCACACTGAGGACGCGAGTAGCTGATTATTAGCGTGGACTGGTCTCCTCAAAGCCCACACGTTGGTAGCAGGGTGACACGACCTAACCTCCGATAGGCAGGATGATTGACGTAAATGATCGTGAGCGGGGTGGGGTCAGTATGACGCAGGTCTCGCTACAAACACCCCCGACAAACACACAGTAATTAGGCACCCTGATTGCGGATGCTACTTCCCAAGGTGAAGGTCGCATTACAAGGCGGGCGAGCGTTACACCACCCTACAATCCCCGCCTCCTATCTGCCTTATAAGGCAACACAAACGGGAATCCCGTCAGGTGCACGAATGACAATGTTCACTAGGCCCGCCAGGTCTTCAAGTCTGTCCTACAGGTCTAGTACAACTCAATTGACGTTGGATCTCGACGCAGCACCATACGGATGCCAGCCACCTGAGGCGTAGCACATCTGTCGCCTGTATACGCAACAAGAGATAACGCTAATCCGCGGAGTTAGATGAAACAGCTTGTTCCATGCGCCGTACATAAGCACAGAATGGCAAAATGCAATTACGGCCAAGTATATGTAGGCCCTGGGGCACTGGGCGCCAGTTAGCAAGCGGCGTGAGTTGCGTCGGAGTCTCCAGTCATCGCATGTCACCGGGCCCGGCCGCGATTGGGGGACGACGTCATGTCGTGTTTAGTGACACTGGCCACCGGCGTGTCGCAAGGGGGCGCTGTCATGCTGCTCCACGTGCTCACCTACAAAAACACGGGTGACCTAGAGAGACTAGAACGTTACGTTTGAATTGAGGCCGGACGCTAGTTCTTATCGCATCGACTGTGTCTGTGATGTATGATGACGCGTCCACATGGAGCAGGTATAACAAATGATGATGGGTATATGACGAATGAATGGTCACTAGTAAACGGGGCTTCATTACAACACGTCCACCAGCTACAGGCCTTATAACGAGTGCCCTGACAGATCCCAGCACGCTTGGCGTGTCTAGAAACAAGTGGCCGGCAGAAGTGTGCGCACGCGCCAGGCTACAGGTGCTAATGGCAAAATACGGCAAGTGGGAGGTGGGGTGGGGGGGGGGGGGTCGTGTCTCGCGGTAGAGCATTGTTCTAACAATAACCTCATGAAGGAACCATATGTACCGCTAGAGAGCGACACTAGCCCCTCGCAGCTCTCATCTGACCCCACCAATAACTCCCCGTGTGTAAGTTATGGCTCACATCGGCCAGACATCTTTATGGAGAAGACAGTCTCGACTCGGCCACAGCATCCAGCATCAATAATAACAACACTGCAGTCCTGTCTAACGAGGCTGTACAACAAAGCGACCAAGCAGCCGACTGCCAGCCCACCGTGTCATCTGCCTCTTCCACTGCCTCATATTCGCACCATACGCGTTATTCGACGAATTGGTTTTTTCATTTTTTTTTTTTTTTTTTTTTTTTGCAGTGGTTTATGTCTAGAGGTGGAAGGGGAGAGTAAACATTTGCCGTGAGGGGTGCAGCAACAGGGGGCGAAGGACGGCCTGTGTGTGGGTTGGGGGGGGGGGGGGGGGGGTAGAGCCAGCCACACGGGACATGGAAGGACTTATATTGCATGAGGAAGGGACGAGGAAGTCGGGAGAGTTTTTTTATAAGACAGGCGGGGAGGTCGGGTGAAGTGAATGGCGGGTGAGTCATGAGAGATAGAGATAGAGAGAGAGAGAGAGAGAGAGACGGTGGCTGTTGTAGAGGCCCGCTATCTGGAAGGGCATCATATAGCATGGGGCTACCCCCCCCCCCCCCCCCACCACACACACACACACACACACACACACGACAACGAGAAAGACATCATATGTGCCTTTCCTAAAACCAAATTAGAAGCAGACCGTCGTAAGCTCCTTATTATAAAACATTGTCCCGTAGAATAAAATTGATCGTCTCTCGTGGAGAATACTTAGACACGAATAAAAGCACATCGATTGGGTAAAGAGCTGTCGTGACAAATGATACCGCGGGAAGGAAGTGATTTACGTAAAGCGTTTAGTCTTAATGGGACCGAGACGACAACACCACCTCACAGCCCCACAGAGCAGCCCAGAAAGACGGTCATCCAATTGCATTTGTGCTCATGTTGTCACTTAGTCGATTGCATTTACTTAACAGCATCATAAGCATTGGTCCGGGGGGGGGGGGGGGGGGTGGCACAAACCCCCACCCCCCCCGGCAAGTTATCCAACATCACTTGGTACGTAACGTGGTTTGTTCCTGTGTGTTAACTCCACCCCTGTCACTGAGTGTTAGCCTTAATGGTACCAGACGGGTTGGTTACATGGTCGCATTCAGATAGATGGGAAAGTTCTCCACCCTGACAGAAGGTCAATAAGGTCAATCTCTCGTATGGAGCAACGGTAGACTAAGAGAAACCCACATCGGGCTTGCATAACCTAAAGAATTCATTCGTGAGTGAAACTATCGCTCTCATAGCTTGTTTGACACAAACATATCTTTAGAACGTGAAGTAACCGTCACAACAGATCTACTTGGGGTGTTCGGGATCAAACGGAGGTCGCTAAAGGGGCATGTCTTGAAAACTACATACGTGTCAAACCATGAAACGAATAAGACGTCTTAATTAAAGGGTTCTCTAAACAGCTTAAGTGAGGTCATAAAGAGAGGTCAGACCGCGTCAACCGAAATGACAATTGAACAGTATTACACCCTCAAGGGCTCAACTGACGTCACACGGACGAACTCAGAGGAGGAAACTTGTCTGAACAGAAGTGAGTGGCGGCAACGAGAGATAATTTCATTAAAACATCGCATGGCTACAACGATTGGAACGCTCTAAAGAGGTCAAGTAGTGCGTCTCATATGAGGACAGGTGATGCTTTAACGCGCAGCGTATACCAGTTCACCGGTGCTTTAAGAACAGACAGGCGAGTAGGTACTAAGGATTAACGATGCTTGTTATAGAATCATTCCGCCCACTACATTTGTTGTCACGCGCATGCGCAATGAATGGTCAGTCCTGCACGTGCGCCTCCAAAAATGTCGACATACGTCTAAATTAACGTCAATTCCCAGCAGAGCCTCGCCACCGGACACCATCGAGCATACACGATGGAGCACTTCCAGAAACATGCCCGCCTGCATGAGGCTACAGACTGATCCAGCGGTATTCCCAGAATGCAATACGGCGACAAAACTATGACGTAACATAAACTCGAGACAACAACTACGAGGCAATTAATTATGTGACCGCCTGATCATGCTCACGGAGCTCATAAAGAATCGCCAATATTATCATATGTCAAGAGACGCCAGCTACTGCATGCGTACCAATGTGTGATTCATACATATACACACTGCACATCCGGTCGAGAGGCCCAGTGCCTGGATGTTGTAGTGTTACAGGAGTAACAGCAAAAATACGGCTTTCAAATGGTCACACGACTGCGCGCAAAAAATCTCCACTCCAGCCATTAACGACATTAAGTTCTCTGGAGACCGCGACCGACTTCACACACCCTATACCCCCTCCCCAAGTCTAGCGGGTCTTATTGGGGGGGATTTCGAGCTGTTTAAGTATTGCATGAGTGTTGGGAAATAGGGGGGGGGGGGTTATCTAATCACGGTTGACTAATGCAGCAGGTATTTCCAACTTGCAACAATGTCAGCCAAAGCCGGGCAACCAACCTACCCAGAAGCCCTGGGGAGGATGTTTTCAGTGGGTAGCAGGCGAGGTTGAACGTTGAGGGCTCCGCGGAAACACCGCTGGTAAGGAGGGACTCAATCGGACTTACACCGGCTATAGATTCAGATCGGGATGAGAGTAATCACTCACGGAGCTGTGAAGTGAATGATTTCATGGAAGGGGACGATGATGAAGGCGCTTTGTGTAATGTCCCTCACGAGATGTAAGCATGAGTAAGCCTAATTCCAGCAGCAGCAGCAGCATTGATGCTGTCGTCACCGCGGAGAGATTTGGCTCCTGCCATCAGATGACCTTCACCCACCCGAAGTAGATTGCTTACGCTCCCACTGCAAGGTTAGAACATACACAGGCACCAACCCCCCCTCGCCTCGTCATAATTGGTTTCTGCCACCCCTTCTGATACACTCCCTCGCCTTCTGATACACTCCCTCGCCTATAATCAAGCTATTTCCCGCTTTTCACATCAGCTTCATCGCCATAAGAAGCCCGACCCATAAAACACGCCAAGAAGACAAGGTCACTGACCTCCAGCAGCGCCCAGAGACCGCCGTCCAATTGACCATGTTTATAGCGGGGTCTTACATGACATGATTGGCCTCATAACGTCCAAGACCGCATCGCCATCATTCCCCATCTCATGGCTTGTCTCAGCAGCTATTGCCAGCTATACGCGTCTGCTAACACCGTTTACTCAAAGATCATATATATATATATATATATATATATATATATATATATATATATATATATATATATATATATATATATATATATATATATATATATATATATATATATATATATATGTATGTATGTATTGATCATGGTGTTAATCACATTGGCGAGCCTACAGCGCCTGTAATGAGGTCCATACATGAGGGCTGGAGGCTTCTCATCTCACCAGTAAGGGGTACAGCAACAGGAGTCTGGATTACATGATGATATGTAGAGTGGGCGCTGATGTGAGAGTTACATCAAGCCGGACACCGGCCACATATCATGGGGTGTGTGGGGTGGGGGGAGGGGTGTGGAGTTATGATGAGACGGTGAACTATGCGGCCAGCTCGGGTTTATAATGTTGGGCTGCACATCACACTCGTTCGGTGAACTCTCAGACCACAGCCGACCTCCGCAACTCAACAACACCCGCTCACAGGTACAGCTTCATTATCGCGATGTGACCAATAAACAGTTTATAATTAGCTGATAACATCCCGTACACCCCACAACCCCTTCACTGCCACACCGCCGCCGTAACACGCCACGTGTCTACCCTTCCCGCCCGCCACCAGAGGGCGCTGGCGAGTCGCGATCAATACGCCACCTAATGATCCACGCTGTTATACCAGTCCACACACACACAGCCCACATCAGTCAGACGACGTAACCCCCACAATTAACATCCAATACACCTTCTCGCTATCGCCACCAACGTGTGTCGCAGCCTCGAATCGTGATTAGCAAATCATTCAATATATAAAACACAGCCTTGTGAGGTGGAATGATTTATCTGGCTAATGTTTCCTGGCGAGATAAGATTTCCCTGGCGCTTACCGGCTTTTGTTGACTCGATCCAGACATGGCCTTATTCCCTTCAAGGACATTCTGAGTCTTATCCAACCCTGATAGAACTTCTCCAGCCTCGTTCTCGGGGCACTGACATTTACCAGGGATAACATTCTGAATTTCCGAAAAAGAGGAGAGAAAAATACACACCCATCCCTATATGGACTCTGTCGCCTCGTTTTGATGTAATTTAATTTGCACGCAACACATAAAATATATATGATGAAACTTTTAATTAGCTTTAGAAAAGAGTAATGTAGACCAGGATATGTTCTAAACCAACAAATCCGAATGAATTGGGTGAAAGGTGTAGTTTTGCAGGCGAGATGCGTAACGGTGACGTCACAGCATCGCCAGCGTCCCGGACCTACAACAGCAATCACAATCAACTCCCCAACCTGATATATTTGATGTTTACTCCAAGTACAACTCGGTAGCTAAATACGTGTAGACTTGTCATATTGCACCCGGAGTAAGCGAGATAATCCGGACCCGTCGTGCGCCAGACACGTTAGCAACTACCATTACAGGGAAGTGATCTATTTATCCGATGGTTTTCAGAAGTTGGGCAACTACAAAGACGAGCACAATTTACACCAGCACTCTTTGTGTATTGAGATACTCCGGGATGGATTGCGTAACTCAAACTAATCACACCAGATACCCGGATATCTTTTGAGTCGGCCAACAGCATCCCGATATATGTTTCGCATTAACACCACAATGTGAAGCTTTATTGAAAACAACAAAAGGCTGATGAGAACGCGAGAACACAAACATTCCATTTTCGCAATAACACAGCCGATAAATTGCGAACGGTCTTTGGTAAAACGTCCAGGAATGACAACGGATTTGCCAGAGAATGGGTCGGTATCAGGGAGTGTACCGGCTTACATTCTACACCACCCACGCGGCGGATGAACACGTCGTCGAGGGAGTTATTTAAATACCTTGTCAACCCGGGTCTCGCTGAATAGAAACAAATAATATCCTGACGCATCAGGGGATGGATGTGCGGGGTGGGGTGGGGTGGGTGGGGTGAGGGGAGTGTATGGGTGCTATTGATCTGTGTGCAGAAGGGAATGTGGGGTGGGGTAGCGTGAAAGGGCTGGGTTCCGTCTGTTGTACAAAAATACTAAGGCACACCAGGATGACATCGATGACGCTAATCACCAGGGTGACGTTAACTATCCTGACGCCAATCAACAGGGTGACGTTAATTATCATGACGCTAAACACCAGGTTGACGTTAACCATCGTGATGACGCTAATCACCAGGGTGACGTTCAGTCGTGATGACGCTGATCACCAGGCTGACGTTAACTATCATGACGCTAATCACCAGGGTGACGTTCAGTCGTGATGACGCTAATCACCAGGGTGGCCACAGATAACTCACCATTCTCGGTCTTCGGTCCGACTCGGGCAACCATAACAATTTATCATCCATACTTAGAGGTGTCGGTCGGAATTACATTGACAGACCAGGGCGTCCACGTGGAGAGATCTCAGTGTAAGAGGTCGTTGAGGGCTGAGGGTCGAGGCGGGGGTCCGTGGTGCCACTTGTTGAGTTCGCTCTATGAATATATACATAGGTAACAAATCCAGTCCCTACGTCACCTCGGTAGAGCTGGGGAATATGCGCTATTTATATCTCATCAAATTGTCTGGTTTTGTCTGTCATTCCTACGCGATAATTCCCTCAGATGAACAGACCTAATGCTCCCAGTGAGAGATGGTGAGAGTCACACGGTTGTGATGACGCAGACGCGATGTGGACGACGCGCCGCGATCCACCCACGGCCGTCCGCGTTGCAATGGACGCATCCAATCAAATCGCTGATATCCAAAGCACGTTAAGTTGCACTAAAACAACTTTTCCCGACGAAACGATTGCAGTTTACTACAAAACAGGGGGCGTTCTTCTCCACTTGAGTTTATTTGTCCGCTCCTAATCCGGTCTCCGCCCACTTCACCCTCCACCCATGAAGAGGACCAGGTAGCGCCCTCACAGACAAACCCTCATCAAACGCCCCAGCAACAGTCCACCACAAAACCCGAACTTAATCACAATACAAGGGCTTTTAAAAAGTCGCAGAACCTTGGAAAGCCCTAACTCTCGCAACTGCCAAGCGAGCTGTGGAATTTAGTTGAAATGAGGCAGTCTTAGTTTTACCATGGACCTCCTCCGACCTCGATTTTCGCTGACGTCGCTCCTTTTACACCCTCTTTGAACAGTTGAATGCCCCTCAGTTGGCAGCCAGAGAAAAGAGGTAGGTACCAGCCAATTCTCTATGTCAAGTATACAGTAATACAGAACAAGATACGCCGTTTGCAACAGAGCGAGCAGATAGCAGAGCATCAGGTACCTAGCCCCAAATCCCGACAGCTGAACCCTGCTTGGGCATAAACAGTTTGCCAAGGCAAGACACCCGCAGGGACACAACCTAAGCATCGAATCGGAACATGAGAAGACCTATTTAATCCCATCCTTACCAGTAACATAGACCCACACCAATTCAGCCATCCGTAATCTACTGCACTCTAGGAAATTGAGGAAGACTTTGGTATGAGATGCTAGATAGCTCTCGATGACCTGGCTGCTGCCGACATGGTGCCTGCTGGCCGGGCTTACGACTGGCGGACGTAACACATCACATCAACACGTCCGCTCCTGTATAACATGTTAGGGATCAGGTTCACGCACTCGATTCGGCTGGATCACAGACTTACAACACGGCTGGGACAGGAAGGTAACGCCAGCAATAGACTTGAACAGGGAGGTTACGCCACCAATAGATTGGGACAGGAAGGTAACGCCAGCTATAGACTGGGGCATGAAGGTAACGCCAGCAATAGACTGGAACAGGGAGGTTACGCCACCAATAGACTGGAACAGGGAGGTTACGCCACCAATAGACTGGGACAGGAATGTAACGCCAGCAATAGACTTGAACAGGGAGGTTACGCCACCAATAGATTGGGACAGGAAGGTAACGCCAGCTATAGACTGGGTTTGGAAGTTAACGCCAGCTATAGACTGGGGCAGGAAGGTAACGCCAGCAATAGACTGGAACAGGGAGGTTACGCCACCAATAGACTGGGACAGGAAGGTAACGCCAGCTATAGACTGGGTTTGGAAGGTAACGCCAGCTACAGACAGGGACAGGAAGGTAACGCCAGCTATAGACTAGGGCAGGAAGGTAACGCCAGCAATAGTCTGGAACAGGGAGGTAACGCTAGCAATAGTCTGGGGCAGGGAGGTAACGCCAGCAATAGTCTGGAGCAGGGAGGTAACGCCAGCAATAGTCTGGGGCAGGGAGGTAACGCCAGCAATAAACTGGGGCAGGTCGTAATACTGACAGTAGACTGGGGTAAAGAGGTAAAGCTGGCAGTGAACTAAGGTTGCCTCTCTACTGGACACCTAGTAACCACCATGCACCAGGGATAGAAGGGATGTCATCCGAATAAAAACAAATGGCGACCTGGAGGCCAAAGGAAAACCTACAAAGTTCAGGTTTTATATCGACAGAAACAGACGACATCCGTTATAGCAAGTTGCCGAGCGCGAAGAATGCGACGCGGGGGGTCTATAGAGGGGGAGACCCTGGATGTCATGGCGCACCTGATGGGGTACAAACTAATGCATCACTCACAGGGATATGAACAGATACAAGCCTGCGGAATGACATCAATTAGCAGCGCCAAGGCAAAACATATCCAGAGATCAGGAGAGCGCCATTTGAAGAATCTCGAGGTATGTAAGAAGGCGGGGGAAAACGCCATGAAACTCGGGGCGGTCTCGATAGAAGTGACGGAATTGCAAAAAAAAACAACAACCGCGCACTGGCGTGGCTCACCTAAGTGGGGTCGATATCTTGATTAAGTACATACCCAACGCATTGTTTACTTGACAAGGTAGCTACAAAGTGACTTGCCTAGTTAGTCCAGGTCTCGTTGAGAGAACAAAATGTATCAAACAATACTTGCTATATCGATCCACTATCGCTGAGGAATTCTAGTTTTCATAAACCTGATATCAACCAACATTTGCTATCTTTACGGATGACGCCTTTTATCGAGCAATCGATTAAATTGCAAAACGACTCGATAAGTCGAGTAAGTTGCCCTGGGAGGGCGGTAGTGAAGTGTATGAAAGCAACATGCGCAGACGGGGGCGGCGGGGAGAACGTTATGACGGTGCATTTATCATGGCGATCAAAAGCTGCTTCATCGCACGTACTTGGCACGTGCTCAGTACACATGCAACACGAAAATGCGACATATTTGCCTGATGAGCTCATTCTTCGTCTATATATCTCCAGTATATAAAATTAAGATGATGAAGAAGTATCCGGCTGAATGAAGCCAAATAATTGATTGCTTGTATGAAATGAACATCTTCATTGATTTCAAGCAGGTGCATGTAATGAACAGGAACACAATAAAGACCGTAGTGGGGGTTTAAGTCGGGCTGAATTCAAATCATATCACACATTCAGCCCTTACAAATTATCGATGCAAAAACAGTTTTATCAACTCTTGTACAACTCACCAGACATCACATAAAAACCACAGCAAGTCATAATCAAACGATAACAGGCCTTACCTGACAACCAGACATGAATGAACAGTAGTACAACTAAAAGGCGGCGAGCAACTGAAGAAGGAGAAGCGTGAGCAGGGACTTACGTTAGTAGTCAGCTGGCTGCTGAGAGTCGTCACCTTGTCGTGAGCGCTTTCCAACTCGCGGCGGAGCTTCCGGATCTGAGAGACAAGACGAGACTGCGTGAGAGTCTGTCAGGAGCGGGCGAGATGAGGGGGGGGGGGGGAGGTAGCAGATATACACAGATTGCCACTGTCACTTATAAGTATTTATGACTTAGAAATTAACCATCATGATGAATTTATTTGATTTATTAATAAATATGTAGTCATTTAGGTCACTTGTTAATGCTTTAAACATCTAGAGTTATCTATGAGAATGGTGTACAAGTAAACAGATAAGAACATTGGCAATGTGTGGCGAGGTGGAAGAGCAGCCGTGACAAGACGCACATGCACAAGACAAATCATAACGCCAGCAAATCATAATGGCTGCAAATCACAAACAAGTTCTCATAGCAGCATTCCAACGCAGCATTCCCAAACACACGCTATGCTCATGTTGTCCAATAAATCCAACTTCCTTCAAACGAGAACCCGCTAGCATTCAACACCAACCAGACCTTAGTACTCATAGCATCACAGCGGGAAAAAGACACCGCGTCAAATAATCCCCTCGAACGCTACATTTTTTCATCAAGTCACATCGACTTCCGTGTGTAACTCTGGAGACTGTTTTTAGTCCAGAACTCGTCATCTGGCTGTGGAAAACGAACGCTCGCGACCACAGGATCCGCGACCACAGGCACTCTACACTTAAAACGCCCTGCAGCCCAATCTCTTACACATAAGTTCGTTATATATTGGATACTAGGTTGGGGGGGGGGGGTTTTTAGACTCGAGTGCGCGATGATACCAAGACTAATGTGAGTTACTGGGGCGCAAGTTGCGAAACACGTCGGAGTTAGAAATGGAGTGGAAAACTCTCTACCTCCATAGCGTCTGTGTCAGACGGTGAGATGCTGGCGTCAGATACAACGGCAGGGTCCCGCATGGGAGCCAGGGTGAGGCTGCAGAAGCTCCGGGCAGATCCCTGCTTCCCCCGACCCGCGCTCAGCCGACCAGCACAAGCCATGGGCCTCACCACATCCGTCTTCCCAGCGCTCATATTAAGGTCAGGTACACTTATGTGACCTTGCTTTGACCTTGCATTATATAACAAGGTGAAGCTGTTGGTGTTGCTGGGTAAGGTGTCCCCATCTAGCGATCGTCGGTTGAGGTCGGCCAGAACGGGCGCGGTGTGGCGTGTGACTTTGAGCGTGGCCGCCCTGTCCATCGAGTACCAGTCCGTGTTGACTGCCGACTTGTTGCGTTGTGACGCAGCCATCTTGACGGAGTGGTGGTGACGGACTATAAACGACCAGCCTCTACAAGCATTGTTATTGTTGACTTCCTTAATCCCAATGACGATGTATTCCCCACCTGTGCGCTGTAGATGCGACCCTCGTACAACTCCGCTTAACTCACACTGCGTATATGCGATGGATAGAGCTGCGTGTCACGATGCTTATGGAACGACAATTCACTCCGTTAGAGTGCAGCCGCATCGGTAGCAGCGTTACAGTGCAACAAGGAAGAGATCGCAATCACGCCACTTGCTCCACTACATCTCGAACTCACAGCTCCACGACAATAGCTCCCTGCTGCTGTACAGAAGCAGACGGCGATGACATGACGCGCCTACCACAAGTGTCACCGCGGCTCACTCATCTCACAGTACGCCGTGTACAACTACAGCTTGCTGACAGCTCATAACGACAAAAATACACCCCAGAGCCTAGATAACGGAGTGGCCGAGCTGCGGTAGGAAGTCCGCACGCCACCTCAAAACGTGCGCCACATAACAATAGAGCCCCAGGGGAGGCGGTCGAGGCGCAACAACAGGAGACTACTGTAATATGTCAATTATTTCCATGTGATTTGCAGCTCAATGAGTCGTTGCGCGGCGTGTTGAGGCGCCGGGGTGTTCGTCACACAGGACGTCCATCAAACCATCCCCACATAGCGATCCTGCTCTACCGTTCTGTCGAAGAGGCCGACTTCGCCGAAGCTTGAGTTCCAATAGTTCAACCTGTCCAGCAGCCGACAGGCGGCGCTGTATCACGCTTCACACGCTATCATTTATATGGGACAAGTCTCCTTTTTATCCCAGTACACGCCCACTTTTAACAGGGTCAGAAATTGTCACAAAAAGCGCCCGTTATGATGAGATTGGAGTTTTTTTAATAGTCTTATCCACGCTCTTGTCGTCCGGGTATGAGAAAGCACATGGTCTTCACCAAATGGGACCCCAGTTAACTCGGCTCTATCGAGGGTTCTCTACTTCAGCTCGCCACTACACGGAGAGAAACGCGCGTACTGTACCAGTGACGTCAGCGCGAGGTCAGTGCGGTCACGGTGAACTCACGAGACATTGACTCCCGTACATCACGGCGCTCGTTTATCCAATGACATCTGGCGAGGTTTGTTTACGGACAACTCAGCGAGTCCGAAGAGGAGGGAGGCAAATGAGGGCGATGGAGGGCGCATTTGTTAACCAAGTTACAAACATCAGCGTCACGTACAAGGTCTGTATACAGACTTCTATAAACAGCCGCCACCAACCTATCTAGTAACTTATTTCCTCACAAAGAAACATATGTGGTGCCTCAACCCGCCACTTCCTCAATCTCATTTTTAAAACGCCCCCTTGAACGGGTACCACTGATTAAGACATATCAAGCAAGGGGGCGTATCAAGACACGACCTTGTCGAGGGCCGCCCTTTTCCACACCATTCTGCGCCAGCGAAGACGAACCTAAGCGATGTTAAGTGTTAGAAGTATCACAAACATCTCCCCTCTCATCTTGAGGACAGAACGCCGCGTCTGTAGGATTCTCCCTCAGTTGTCTAGAATTCATAGGGCACGGCGGTTACATTGAGCGTCGCATTGGGAGACGCAGCCCGCGTAGCTCATCCTCTACTAACGAGCGTTCAACTCTGACATTACCGCCGCATCATTTACCGCCCAACTGACCGCACAAACCAGCCTGATATCCCACTCACGGTGTCTCATGATTTAATCAAAATGTCACCCAAGGCGCCATCTACCGTGCGCCTCACGCACCTCGGATGTAATAACCCGCCTTCTCCCAGTCACGTGGGCGGTGACTAATGTCAGATGAGGGCAAATCCACAACCCCATTCCACTACTGTCCGGTCATCAAAATGCCTCATCGATATCGTCGCCAATTACTACTAATGGAAAGTTACCATCGATCTATAGCTGTTTTTACGGGATCGTGCCCCCATCTAATTCAGTTAGCCACCGAGTTCAATGCAACACGAACATAACACCCATCATAATGTATCTGCTTTGTCAGCGATACATTATGACGGCAATTCACGATTCAAACATTATGATGTATCATCAATAAGTCCTCGCAAACAAACGTAAACAGCTCGTAAAGTCGTAAACAGCTCATAAACCGAACGCCAACCCAACCAAAACAGCGACTAGCACAGAAACCATGCAACGTGATGAGCCACGACACAGGCACTCGAGTCTGAAAACGACCCTCGGCCCGCGTAACTGGAACACCGAACACGATCAAAACATGAGGCCAACTCACCTCGTGATTCTGTTTCTCCTCCGCCTGTAAAACAAGAGATTGACAAATGACTAGGAGATGATGAATGCTTGATGATTGAATACGATGAGGCGGACGTGGAGAGGAAGTGAGGTAGAGATGTAGGGAGGACTAACCGTGGAATAGACCGACGACGAACTGGACACCAGTGAGAGCTGAGATCCTCGCACTGTAAACAAACACACTCTTCATGTAGGCTACAAACAATGAATCTTCTAGGACATATTTTACAATCTATTCTGAAGAGTTAATTTGTGGACACCCAGTCAGACTTACGGTCATCTTTTGAGGCGGAGAGTTTGGTTAGAGGCAGGTAGACGTTGGCGTAGGGCGAACTGGAGGACTTGGATCCCAGGGAGGAGAGGGGGAAGGTGAAGCGGGAGGAACCGTGGCTGGGTGTGGGGGAGGAGGGGCTAGCTCCCGCCCCACCCCCGTTCAGCTGGTTGAAGGAGTTGGTCCTCGGTAAGGCGGCCTCCATGTGACATGTCGGACCCACTTGCTCGGACTTGCACGATTTGAAGCTGTCCGAGCGATGGAGGGCTGGCTGGTTGGACGCCCTCATGGCGTCACTGGCACGCTGACCCAGAGCTCGGGCCTGCTGAATCTGAGCCTGGATACTGTTCAGAGACTCCATACTCTCCGTCTCCGACAAGGCACACCTCATCCCGTTAGCGATCACGTTGGAGGAGGGTTTGATCCAGGGAGATCCGGTCGTGGGGCTGGAGATGCCACTCATGGGACGACTGGGGATGTAGTCGGAGGAGAGGTAGCTGTTAGCCGCGCCTACAGACACGTTAGCGTAGGGCGAGTCGCTGTTACGGCTGGAGGGACGTTCTAACTTGCTGAAGGTCGCATGAGGGTTAGAGATAATCATACTACTAGCCATACCCGGCTGGACATGGGGGTCACTCGTGTTGAGTTTATTCAGACTACTCCTGCTCCCAAACAGTCTGTCCTTCAGATTGCTCTCGGAAGTCTTCCTCCGGCCCAGGGTGCTAGCGCGGTAATCTCCATCGGGACTGCTGAGTGTCGACCCGCCACTGCCGGGACCGAGCGACTGCCCCCGGGCGGACATGAGCACACCCTTCTTCCGTTCAAGACTGCCACCACTGTCCGACATGGACTCGTGTCCACCTCGTGAATACGCGGACTGACCACCACCCACCATCTTCCCCATCGACATGGGTGTCCCTTTACTATAGTTACTGAGGCGCTCTCCCTTGATGGCCTCAGCCTCCGTCATCTTCCCACTTCCCCCGCTCTTGGTGGATGCGTTGGAGGCGCTGGACAGCGGTCTGTGGAAGCCGAAGGAGGACGTCAATGACCCCGCTGACCTCTGCCCTCGGCCGTTTTTACTCTGGAACATGGCTACCGAGTGGTCAGTGTTGCACTCAGAGTCTTTCTTGCCTCTGTGATCCGAGAGCTTTGTGGCTTCCGAATCCGACACGGATTCACCGAGATGGGGGTCTTCTACGGCTACTCCAGATGAGTTCCTGAGTGACCTTGAGCGAAGGTCAGTGATGGTTGCCTGGTTACTCTGGTTGCTTTTCTTCTTGATGAAGACGGCGCCGGGGAGGCTGCCCGGGTACGCCAAGCCCTTCACGTCACTTCGGTCCTTAGCACTCACAGGTAAACTCGCCCGATCCAAACTCCCTCTCTCAAACGGAGAGGGGCCTTGCAAGGAGGGTCTTCCAGGGTCCTCGGCACTTATACAGTACTTCTTCCAGTTTTCACCCAGTATATTATCCAGGCGGTCTTTGCTACCCCCCACGTTGCGTCCTATAGCAGTGTTGGTAGATTTAGGCGGGAGGATGCCCCTGGTAGCGGGCAGGCTGCGTGACGTTAGATTGCCCCCGGGTAGCTGTTGTGACAGAGGGTGACCATTTGGCGCCCTCTTGAGACTGGCGTACGGGTTGGTTTGGTCGGAGCCCGTGCCGCTGAGAGAAGAGCCACCCGTCAAGTTGGACAGATTCTCGTCTGTGCTGATCTCGTTGATCGTATCACTGATGTCCCCGCTGCTGATCGAGTCGCTGTCGTCAAAACTGAAACACACACACAGCCTTATCATAAACGTGACCTGCGTCAGCAGCTCGCGTCCGGGAACAGGTCACCACCGACATGTAATACAACAAGCATTTGGGCCAACTTCCGCCATTCTGAAAGGCAACTTAAAGTCTACTCTATTAATACCACAGCATAGAGGTATGGGTGCATTCGGAGAATCGTCAGAATGAAGCATGCAGCCTCCACATACACCCAGACACAACACGGAGGCAGGTTTTTGCCCAGTACATCCCTTCCCACCTCCATATACACATCACTTGCCACTACGTTTTTCCCCTAACAGCCAACAAGAGGAGATGACGTAAAGAAGCACCTGATGTTCAATTTCCGCATCCGCCGCCGACGGACGCGCTGCCGATTAGGCCGCAGTTTGGGCGTACTATCGGAACCGACCGCTTCCGCATTCGTCACCGCATCGGCCTTGCATCTGGCGTCCTCGGTCAACCCGGACTTGGGTCGAGTGGGGGACGGGGCTCTGTGGGTCAGGACCTGATGACGTGTCAATATGGCGGAGCAGGACACCGGACGGGCGATTCGAGATTTGCCCACCATGGAGGTGGGCAGCGGTCGGTTATTAGTCGCCATGACAACAGGTCGCTTCCGCAGGTATATCCCTTAGTTTCAGTTAGGAATACGATCTATTGATAATCCCAGTTCGTCAAGTGCAGATATCCTGACGATTTGTTCTAACATCCCGGCACGTTTATGACGGAGATTGAGGTGTCGACGCCCGCTATGCTAAGTGGAGGGTAAGATGGATGATAAAAACAGCCGGCTACTAGTGTATCAGGATGTCAACACGGAATCCGAACGAAGCTGCTGATGCTGCTGCCGCCGCGAGCAGGTATCGCGATGGACCAGTAGCTGCTATCTGTGTCAAGAGCTTCATCCTCTCATCAGGTGGAATGATACAGAACCTGCCAGGCGGAGGCGACCATAGGGTGCTGGCGGCCGCGCGTAGCTACAGGTAGGTTGTCCAGGTAATCAGGCCTATTGTGATGAGATGGGAGCCGCTGTGATAATGCGAGGTACGCCGTCAGTGAAACACACCAGCAGGTTAGGGTCTGGAAGTAGTCAGCTGCAGCAGCCGATGAGAACAGGTACCAATGAGGAGGATGAGGCTGCTATTGTAGGGTTGCTTGTACATCCCTGGCTTGTCTCAAGCGGCCGAGGAGAGAGATAACGGAGGTGGCTCAGGGGTTTATAATAAAAACGGTCTGCTCTTCTAACAGTAGAACTCATTAGAACGCGGTGAGTGGGCAAAACCAGAGGAGGCACTGCATTCCTGGCATCGATGGAGGAGAGTATTTGAAGGTGAGCGCTTGGCTTCTCCGTCTGTTGGCCATTAGGGCCAGCTGTAAAGAGGCAGCGTGGCGGGCCACGACAACTGAACGAGCTGCCCCGTCTAGTTGAGCATCCGGGAAGAGACTGGGGAGGCACAGCACACGCCGTGCTGTAATGGAGTTGTTTCGGCAGCCGTCTCTGAATGAGTTAAGTCGTATACACAGACACAAGAGTGTGTTTGCTGGGGGAGGGGAAGGGACTATTCTGCTGTCTGATGGCGGGGTAAGTGAGAAAGGGGGGGAGGGGGTGGGTGGGGTTGGTGACGAAGGCAGATAGAAGTGAGACACAGGTGTGTTGATTGGTAACATGACCTCAGCGCATCTCACCTGGTCTGATGACCACAATCGGTCGTACCACCTGTCGGACACAGCGTCAATCAACGACCGTTGAATATGTAGCTATGGGTGAACTACGAATGCGCAACTTCAGTTCTGACAGGCTGGAAGCCAAGCATATGGCACCATACGACTGCATCATACAGATATAAGCTAAAGCTTGGCAATGAACCACGCAGTTAGCAAAAGTGACGGTCACAAGATCCACACCAATATGTCCTTGGTGTCGCTGCGACCTCGGTGACGCTGCCTCCTCCGCGACGCTGCAACCACCGCGACGCTGCCTCCTACGCGGCGCCGACGCTGCAACCACCGCGGCGCCGACACCTTCGCGACGCTGCCTCCCATGGCCACTTTCTTTAAATATGTGATTGCAATAATCACCTTTTGTTTACATTCAACCCCCTGCGGGATCTGAATTTGGGACCTCAGAGTTCGCTATTTGATAAAGGTCGACGCTGTCTGATCTTTTCAAATTATTTCTGACATTTTCTGCCAAGCTCGAAGTCAAATTGGGTTGTTTTGGGGTTCGCATTCACAGTTCATGCGGGGTTCCATATGCATGCGAATCTTATCATTGGTAGATTCATCATGTCAGACATCACTGTTCCCAATTGGTTTGAGGTTTGCAAGTGAACATGTGGATGTCGGGCCGCGCGCAAGAGAGATAAGTGGGTCAGCATGCTGAGTCAGCGTGTCCGTGAAGTGAGAGCGGGTCTCCGCTGGGTGGCAATACTAGTACCAAGTTAGCAGGTGTTGAAAAGCGCAGGTGCGTATAGCCTATAGTGTAGGCATCAACAGCGTCCTCTTGGCGCCGGCGTCTACTATAAACCCCGTGGCACGTGGTGCGAGTAACTGAGCGCAGAGGCAAATGCCAAAGAACGTTATGATGATGACGGAAGACGTCTGGGTATCATAACGTGGTAAGACACGAGGAGTCCGTTATGATAATAGGAATTCAGGTCATTCTTAAATTAGTTCTTTGGGACGTCGAAATAGCTAGGTTTCAGGATGGAGCGGCTTGTGCGATGGATGCTTCCGGCGATTAAGGAACAGAAGCGCATCAACTTGGTTAACCACGCATTTGGGAAGACAAACGATGACATCATGCCTCTAAGGTGGAAAAACCCGCTACGGAAAAACAGTCGTAGATAATATTGGGTGATCTAAGTGGATGAAAGTCAGCGGCAAACGCCTCGGGAAGTCTTTCCTATCATGTCAGAGCGCCGGGTAGTAAGTTGACATAGCAATTGTAACCACACAACGGCGCCCTTCAAAGCCGGTGTCTAAAAATGTTGGCAGGCGGAGATACAAGTACCGTGCTCACGACTTTCAACAAAAATAGATGTCTGGACAAATCAAAATATAGTTTTACAAAAACTCCTCAGCGGATAGTGAAGCTCGTCACATGCGTACGCATTCCATTCAGATTATGACTTGCGATCTCAGCGGAGTCCCCAGCAACCATCATCGTCCGGCGCGCATCGAGCCGCTCACTGACAACGCGGATGAAATATGTCTCTCTCCAATCAATATATGCCTTATCAGTCTGACGCGGGAGAATATAGGTCACTCTACTCAGTCGGCTCCACATCAGTCAAAGTAACGTGAGAGAATATGTCTTAACAAGCCAAGCACTCATTTACAACGCAACACCACAAAAAATATTCAATCTTCAGGAATGCAGGAAGTGATTGAACGAATGTCTGACCGACCAGAGAGAACAAAAATAGATTAAGGACTTGAAACTGACAAAGTCGATTACCAACTCCCGTCTATCATCCAGAGGTTGTTCTTTTCTCACGGCTATATACTACGATGCCCATTTCAATCATGGCTAATTTATGGCACTGGGTGGAGCGACTGGGCGGTCGGTGAAGTGGGTCTGGTGGAATCTCATTAGTTTGCGAGCTATTGGTGTCGCGGTGTCGGGTGACGAGATCTCGGGCATCCAACCACCCGTGCAGACGCAGGAATGAGAGAGAAAGTCGCTTGCAGAGGAGATGATTTGTTCTACACGATAGTTTACCTCGTTCACATGAAAGATGATATTACAAGGACATACTAAAATTCGTACTATCACGCCAAGCAACACAGATGGCGCTACAAACAAGGGGCGCAGCATCATAACGTACCTCACATCTCTGTTAGCATAACGTACCTGATAGCCCTTCTGGTGAAACGGTCGACGGAAAGAAGTAGAAGGCTGACGAGGATGGGGAAAGACGAGGAGGAAAAGATCTGTAGCATCCATAGCAACCAGACCAGGAGTGCCACGGTCAGCTGCTCAGCTGCCATCTGCCGAGCATTATATGATGGCGGCTCAGCTGAGGTTTGTTTGACTGACGTTAGTTCACTTGACGTAATCATGGATGACGTAGCCTCGGTTTGTAGGATGCTGGTCGGCTTCCTTGATGGCACACGGTCTGCTAGGGTGGACGCACGCGAGCCGTTGCATCGCTCGCCGCTTCCAACATAGAATCCATTCAGCATTTGAAGGCGCGTCTTTAAACTCTCCTGTCGATGAGGGCATTTATCTCGGAGACGAAGATGAAGGTCGCACGGTTTACTCAGACCGTATACGTCATCATAGTCCGTCGACGCCGTGGAGCTGACGAGCGGACACTGAATGTGGGTCAGGTCATCAGAGCACGAAAGGTCACGGGAAACGGAGCCCATGCCGCCAAATGAAGCTCGACGAGAGTTCCACTCACTCCTCGCCAGACGACACCTGGTGTATTGCCGCGCTTTTTCTTGTCGTTTAGATAAATCATCAGCTCGAAATAATGGTGACATCATGACGTCCACGCCAAGGCGTCCAACATCCGTCATTTCAGCGCTCGTATCGTTGTCTCGAATGACATCACCGACCCGATCAGTCGGCCTAACTTCGATGACGCTGTCTAGGGAACAGGTGCTTCTGTTGAACCAGAGACTGTCCGTCTCTCCACCACAGCCCCGATCCGTCACACCGACCCAGTCCGACTCCTGACCGATTCCAACACCTGTCTTCTCCCAGCGGTCGTTAACAGGGGGGTCGGGCCTGAGTTCAGGGTTGTCGGTAGTTTTCTTGCAGCTGTCCTTAGGGTTCGTTACAATTCCCTGACAGCTGTCAGCAGTTTGTATATATACGGACCTAGCTACAGCTGGATCTAGCTTGCATTCGGGTCGAGTGTCGCGCTCGGTTGTTTCACGACGCTGATCTGTTAGATTATCCGGCGGCCCAGGTGTAGCTGTTGCATCCCCAGCTGCAGTCTTTGCAGCTGCTGTACAGCTCGGCTCTGTGTCTGTTGCACAGCTGGTTTCATCACTGCTCGCTCCGATATTCGCACTTGGCTTCTTGTGAGACTCGTGATGTGCTTCGCCTTGACTAAAAGACGATTGGAGGAGCAGATTGTTACTAGTTCGACCATCTGAGTCTCCGTACTGCTTTCCTCCCTTACAGCTAGATGTCTTATACAACAAGCACTTCCTCCCCACCGAGACACTTCGTTCTGCTGAGGGTCGGGGGACATCTGATGACGTCATCGCGTCCGACTTCTTCGACTTCCGTCCAAACCAGGAGATACTCGTGAAAGAGCGACGGATCCCTCCTCGCTTGCTGTCACCGCGCTCAAACATAGCTGTCTTCGACTCGAACCGCTCCATCCTATTCCTAACGCATACACTGATCAACCATTGGCTGCAATTCAACGAATTATATCGTCTCACTAAATCGACACCCACGAAATCCGTCTTCCGTACTTCATATCACACCAATAAAACCCTTCTCGCCTCCTGTTGTGAAGAAAACACCGCATCCAGTTTGAAAACGAGCATCCATATTCCATGCACTTAGCAGCGTTTGAATTTCACTCAACGGACCTCCTTTCAAACAAACCGTTGGTGATTTTTTTTTTGGCCGCGACATGTGCCCACTTGACTGTTGTTCTTGGCGGCAGGAGGTTGGTCTGTCCGTTCATTTATCCGGATCAGCGTTTGGAATCGGTGCCCCATGTGGTGACAGACGTCAGGTTGAGGTACGAAATACAGGCGTCAGCGTCAGCAGCCGCGGAATGCGAGGGGGCGCGATGTACTGATCGTAAACAATCAGCCACAGCGCTCTGCTTGTAAACGAACGCCATGTCGCTCGCACCGACCGGAACACAGCCCCCACGCGGCTGGTCGCATCACTAACAGCGCAAGTGGAACCAGATACGCTCCATTCGCTGATAACGACCCCGCTATATTCGATCACATCCACTGTAATATTTCACTTCGAGTCGGACTGAAGGATGAACGAACTGCCCCGATGAGTGAGTATGTCGGTTTCTGACACAGAGACAGACGCTGGTCGGCGGGAACTGAGCGTCTGATGCGGGGACGCACATCTCTCTCTCAACGAGAAATGAATCCGCAGATCGAAAACCCCGCAATATCTACAGCAAGTCACGAGATCAAAAAAGAGCCTGTGGGTATTTGTAAGGAATACTTGAGTAACAGCAGAGTACCGAGTAGGCGGCTTGCAGGCGGTAGGTCGACATGGCGTGTTAGGAGGCACTACTGGACGGTCTAATCGTGACGGGACCCACCCAACACGCATACCACGACGCTACAAGCAACCAGAGGTATCAAAAAAAGCCTCCCTCCTGGCATTTAGACTTCGATGGTAACCCTCTTCGTCCAGACAAGACGAACTCTTCTTCAAGTGTATCAGAGCTCGACTGCAACAGTATTGCACCGTAAGGAACGATGCCTCGACGACAGGGTATATCCTGGAGTATTGTGCAAGGCACTTCCAGGGCGAAAACAAACTCTAGTAATAGTCTGAAAAGTTTACTTTGAGAGCCAATTGTTTAGCTCCATGTGTAACCTTACTCTAAGTAACTTGGAGCTGGATATGAAGAGGTTGGCATGGAAGCTTACCACACACATACCTGTACGGGGCGCTGGGTCAGAAGACAATACCCTGTTTCCTACAACAATCAACAGATGACAGTTGGCCATTACCTGATTACAGCACCCGTGACGTCACGCATAGCGCAAGCGCCTTACGGCTACGTCATAACGTAACCTCAACCAACGAACAATGACGAGTCGCCGGAAGTCATGTCCCACATAACGCGGAAACAGAGAGCACCAGGGGAAGATGTAAAATCAACCCCGTGTTTCTCACTCCACACATTACCTGCCCTTTGATCCGACCCGCCATTGATCTTCGGAGATCAATTCACACAGTCGTCAGAGAGAGTTCGGTAGTCATCTCCACGAGGTGGGGAGCTGTTTCAGGTCAGACACTAACCAAGCTGAGAGAGGCATTTTAAACTAAATTAAGCTATCAAAGGGATTTGTCATCGCACAAGTGTTCTGCGAAACTGGACCACATAACGGGAGCGGAAGTGCGTGGTGCATGATGGGAATGCCATGAGAGCGTAGCTGGGCAAGGCTGGTGGAGAGGCGAGGTTAAGGGTTCACGCCCTATAGGTCAAGATGCTAAAGCAAGATGCAGCAGCAGCCCCAAAAAAATCCATCTTTAGATTGGCTGTACACAGAAGCTGCGTTAAAGAAAACAATATTCTAATGACGATGCACAGCAACAACTCACTACATATTGCTCACGAAGACACGGTCGTTACCATCCGCTCCTCCCTGAATGAAGACCCAAAAAATGACTCAACTGCTACTTAACAGAACTCGCTGCACTTGACATAAAAGCATTGCACTAACTTCACCCCGGAGACGCGCTGACCAGCCGCGCAGGCGCGTGCAGTTTTGCCCGTGTTATTCGTTTTCTCTCGAGAGCTGTGGTCGCGTTTTTTGTGTTTGGCGAATAACACAAACTACTGAGTTACGCTGATAGCAAGTCGTTAGGAGAAGTGTTTACGTCACAGGGCGGGGGAAATGCATTCCTTTTGACATCATCTCCCCGCATTCAGCGGCCACTAACAGCGCCACCAGATAAACACCGTCGACTAACTATCCAACCGATGACGAGATTATTGCTACAAGAGATCATACTGAATGAAGTTACATGGTTCACTAAGAAAGCCAAATCTGTCCTATGGGAGTGACATCGGTTAACAGCCAGTCATCAAATTAGTGATTTCAGAACCAATTTCTGGAAGATTTGCCGTGACGTCATCGACGGGAAACATCGGTTATTCTCGTCAAGAACCCAACACATCTCACATTCCCAACGGACGCCTGGTGTACATATCAGGATTCCTCATAACACACATACAAACAAATATATGCAAACAAATATATGCAAACAGAAATGTGTACATGATGAGATGCGAGATCGTTCGCGTGACAACCATCGTAATGACCCCAGCAGGGACGGGAATGAATGATGAACAGGTCCCCGAGATTCAGAGAAAGTGAGGGGAGAATTCCCGCTGTTGCAGCAGCCTTCTCCTTTACACGCAAACCAGGATGCAACGGCTTGTTTATCCATCAGTTGGCAAGCAGGTTTATTCCAGGAGGGAGGGTTCAATTGGGAAAAACATAGAAAACATGATGAAGGGACAGAAAAAGTGTAGCAGGATCGTATAAACCCACAATAATCTGTACATACGTAATCCATACCTTCCACACTGACAGCAGGTCAGAAACACGACTCTTATTGTTGACGATATCCAGGCGCAAGTGCGTTATCACAACAACAACAACAACAGCCAACGCGAGATATTCCCAGATATCCCAGCGTTTAAGATGGAGAGAGGTCTAGATGAAGACAGCGATGCGTCTCTGTCGGAAACACTCACAACACTGGAGCGTGACTCGATCCGGACTCGCTCCGTTCGTCGTCACCGAGTCTACCCGGCAGTGGCGGGTACGGAGGAAGGTTGAGAGGTCACGGAGCTAAGATAGCCGCTATCCTATACATCTCGATTGCCTCCTGGACGCAGTGACCTCGTCACTTACCGGTTTACCATCACTAACCACGGAGAGCCACACTATCTTCTCCGGGGGCCGTCTGGTCGAGCAATACAGCCAGACAAATGTTCGTCGAATGGCAACCACAAGTTCCCTGAAGGCGCTACAAAGTGGTTTATTGACAAAAGAAGTCCGGCGTGCGTGCGTTCACAGCGGCCAACGCTACCCTGATTCCATCTTATACATCCACATTGCATTACCAAAACGATCAGTTAGATGTTAGTGACAGAACCGTCTGTTGCTCTCTAATACAACTGTAGTATCCATCAACAGCCGGTCAATGATTGCTGTTTTCGCGCTGGGAATGAAACACCACAGCCCAACATCCATCTATGAAACCTTTATCTGCCGAAGCCAGCCTATTTCACCTACACTGGGACAAAAAGGGGAAGAAAAAAAAAACGCAGTTCGCTTCAACGGAAGAAGAATGAAAGCCGGTAGGTAATGTTTTTGTTGAAAGGGTGAGGTAGGGAAGTCCGCTCTGCGGAAGCAAACCACGCCAGCTGGGGAGGCATTCCATGCGACGCTATGATGACGAACAAGGATGTACACATTATGATCTTCATATAACGACTATCATAACGCCCTTTCCGGAAGTTGTCTCAATTGGTGCGGCGACTTCCACACCCTTCAGCACCGCGCACAGTTGTCTCTGCTCTCTTCAAAGTAGAACAGCACATCACCATGGTGACAGTAATGAAACCCCAGCCATACAGACCGCACCTCGAGGGTGTATTAATTCTTTATAAGACTCCTGGCCGAGACGCCTTGATCACCCGCAGGGACCAATCATACAGACAAAACGCCTGGACTGATCGCTGTCCACATTCAAACATCGTGGAAAACAGTAAAGGAGGAAACTGGGAGAATGATTGTCACGCCCCACTGGAGTCTCTATCACAGGCGCTCTCATCAAGCAATGACGTCACTTCCACGATAACAACAGATGTGATCATAACGTGAGGAAACACGAGGATGAGCTGCTGCAGACAACAGAAGACGGAGGCAGGGGAACGCGGAGACGGAGCAATACCGAGCAATTCATCTGTCAATATGTGAACAGCGAATAGATTGCCTTGAACAGCGGCTGTGGACGCGCCGTGTCACTGGCAGAATAAGACGAGGAATACAGTGGGTCGGACAAGTCCGAGTATAGAGCAATATCCTGAGGACGTATACCCCAATATAGGCCCGAGAGTGGGGAGGGGGGGTGTCACTAGGTGGAGGTGAATAGGAACCAGAAGCCGGGCCTGGTACTGTATGGGTCTGTCGGCGACCATAACACAACGCCACTCGAGTGGAATCAAACAACCTCATCTATCTACTGTAGTATGAAGAGCACTAGAGCAAGCAGTACACTGGTGGCTATCGATTGTTAATTAACCCGTTATGTTCGGTATAGAACCACCTACCTACCCCCAATGATAAGCCCTGCGTGAGCGCCGCGCATTCAACTGCTGACACGGCCCTTTCTGAGTCAGGTTATGGCCGACAGAGACACGCAGAACACAACACGAGCCGCAATCCTCCCATTACCTCGCTGTTTCGCCACACAAACATTGACTTGTTCAAATGATCGATTTCGACCTGATTGGGTCGGTAAGCACGACCTACTTACGTCATAGCGGCGCCATCTTCCTGAAGCCACGCCTCGAATTGTTGGTAGAGGTCACGTGAGTGTTGATATGACCTGTACTGCGACGTGACCTTGGGATAACCCCCCTGACCCATGACCAGGACGTTGGGAAGTCGTGGACCGCGGATATTAGGTGAAGTACGTGAACGCTGAAGAGACGAAGTGGTCAAGGGCCGATCCGATTTCTCGAGTCGGTCCGGATTGGCAGGAGGCACTTTATCCATTGTGGGAACCTTCTATGGCAAACACAGAGGACGTGCGAGATGAGGTCCCTGTGGACAGGTGGTCACGATAATCCCAACAGCGCACCAGAAAGGATGGCACGGCATGCAGACGGACTCTTATCCCGGCCAGGAAGCGTCCCACACGCGGGTTGATGGTGGATACAGAGACTGACAACTAAGGTACCAATGTCCACCTCATATACACCTCCATGGCGGGGCTGACCAGGCGCCATCCGATGACGAGCCAGCTAGACCAGCTCTATCACTCCCGTATAAAGCCCGGCCTCCAGTCTGGACGAGGGCTTTACAAGCTGCAGCTTGACAGGAGGAGAATCAATGTGGAAGCTGCCTCAGACTCCCTGCCCACCTCACCAGCCCTCATCACGCCACGACACAGAGGCCCACCTCATTACTAACCCAGCAAGCCGTGGCCTATAAGGAGACAACCCTTCCCCGCACTCGAGCTTCACTAACGCGCTTTCCATCTCAATAGCGGCTCTCACATAACAATGCGCTAAGGGAACGGTGCCACGTAGTACGCGTGTACTCGGGGAACGGTGCTACGTAACGCATGCACGCAGGGAACAATGATACGTATTACGTGCACTCACGGAACGGTGCTTTACGTAATATGTGTACTCATGGAAAACGGCGTCACCTAATGCGCGCACTCAAGGAAACGGCGTCACCTAATGCGTGCACTCAAGGAAACGGCGTCACCTAATGCGTGCACTCAAGGAAACGGCGTCACCTAATGCGCGCACTCAAGGAAACGGCGTCACCTAATACGTGCACTCAAGGAAACGGCGTCACCGTATGCGTGCACTCAAGGAAACGGCGTCACCTAATACGTGTACTCAAGGAAACGGCACTTCGGGAGACGCGAGTGCGATTTACAGCTCACTGGCCCAACTATGAGTGAGCCCTGTTCATGAAGCGGACCCGACGATCAATCATAACGGCAGACCCAACGCTAATCGAGTCAGACTGATCGTGGATTGGAATCCACATCGCAGGGCAGGTCCCTAGGGGGGTCGCAAGACGAAGAGGATCACGTCGGGTGAATTCCACACAGACTCGAATGAAGGAAGCGGAGGGATCCAGCTTGTTGAAGCAAAACAGGAAATGTGTGCGGGCGGAGTGGTAGAAGAGCTATCAGTCACATCGCGTTAGTCCAGCAGCGTAGTCAATGATATATACACCTCATGGGACGACCAACGCGGGCAGACGCGGTCTATCGAGTTGCGCAAAAGGCGTGGTTCCCGGCGCCATCCTCGTCAATCTCCCGCACAGTCGGCGATAAATTCACTCACCTCGGTCTTCCACAGCGGAATGACGACCAGAAGGCAATCACCGCGGTTCCTTTTCTTACCTGGCCAGGTGAGGCACTAATTGCTTAATGGCAGTCTACCACCCTGTTCAGGTGCGACAAGCTGTATCATGTAGGCCGCGTCTGTTGGCGCTGGGAAATGATTATCAAAAACATAACTGGCAACCTCTGACCTCAACACGTCGTGCGAGTAAAGGGCCCGTTAAGAGTCACTGCGTTCTTAACCAACACGTAAGTGCTGTTTATAAATAGAACCCTAAAAATTAAGCCCAGTTTGTGGACAAGTGACAAACTGGTAAAGATAGCGGCTGTCTTTATGGCGCTTATCGGGTCGTAAGCTAAAACGGTGAGATGGAAAGGGCCCGGTCTGGGCCCGGTGCTCGGAGACCGTCGACAGACTGTACAGGTGGGTATAACCATGAACCGCGGTATAACTTTACTGTCGGTGGTTAAAACTACAGTCCCAGCAGTGGATATGACCTCATTCCGATAAGCGGGGTCGACTAGAATGAGGATCTGATGAATGGAAGCAGGATTTTCTCCACCAATAGGTGGGTTTGTATGGGATGGTGTGGAAGATTAAACCGTTATGATGCATGCACATGTCATCTGAAATCCACGTTATGACCAAAAAAGCGATCATAATGTTAAAATATCCTCGGCTGCGGTAAGATGGAGAGAAGGCATAGTGCATCATAACAGACCACAAAACTACCAGTAATATGGTGCTCATGAAATATTGCATGATTTTCAGTCCAGTTGATGCATGCAGCGTGATACATTATATTCTGTGGGCGGAGGTTTAATGCTAACATGAAGTTACTGGGACAACACATGTGTAAATTTTACAGGTGTAGTCCACACAAATAAGATCATGCAAACTCATTGGTTCTATATATCAATTCATACCAGGTGTATTACTCATTAGAGATGAACAGGTAAGACAGGTATAAATGAACTCACCTGTCCTCGTCATTCATATCACTGCTCTTCTGCATGCACTCCTTCACCGCCAGCATCCCCTCACGGAACCGCTGCTGCATCTTCTTGGCATACTGTGACACGCCCCCCTCACTCATATAACCACTGTTCATGTCATCTGGGGTCGTTGACCTGAGGATGTCCCCGTCAGACATATAGCCCGCCTGCACATCAAAACCCTCCACGTCTGAGCCATAATCAGACTCAAGGACCGCGTTCGAACCGGTCAGTCCCGGCCGACGGAAGTTCTGATGGCTCGAATAGAGTTTAGAGGGATCGAGAAGAGGTCTGTTGACCCCCAACCTGCTGGAGGCACTAGCACTGTGGAATGAGGCACTCTGTGAGGCCAAGGAGGGCATGTGTATTGAGGGTCTGACCAGGGCAGAGTTGGTGCTCCTCAGGTAAGCATAGGGTGTGGACCTCATAATAGGCTGCATTGGTTTGATCTGGAAAGAGTCAGATTGGTCGGCCGGACCCAGAGTGGTCTCCTTGCCACCTCCTACACCCTGAGGGACCTCCTCCGTCCTCACCTCCGCCTCAAAAGTCGTCTCCACTTTACGGCAGCTCCTAACGGGCGATGGCGAATGCTGCTGCTGCTTCTGTTGCAGCATCTTTTGTTGCCGTAGTAATGTAATGTGGTCGAGAGCTGCAGGCGAGGACGGCACCGACTGCTTCCCAGAGGGATTACGATGCGCAGGACTCGGGCTCATATTGGCATCGCTGTCCCTGCCCGAGCCCAGCTCATCACAGCTGGACGGGTTGTAGATGACGCTGTCTGTAGACGAGGCGCTGTTGTTGCTGTTCGAGGTGCTATTCGAGCTCGAGACGTTGGAGTCGTCCCCGAGCCCGCTGGCAGTGGTCGAGTCACTGTTAAGGCTACTGCTACTGTACTCCCGACCCTCCGTCGACAGGTGCCCGGGTTTAGAGGCGCGTCCATCCGGCAGTGAGCGAAGAGGTGAGCCCTGGCGGGAGGAAGAGGACTGCTGTAGGTGATGCTGATGCTGCTGAGACTGAGAGATAGGTAACCTGCCCTGGGGACTGTGAGATCGGTTTGGCTGTTGAGGCGTTTGTAATGATTGGATCGTGGCGGGTTTCTTTAGCGATGACGTAGCTGTCTGAGTGTCACTATCCACCTTATTAGACGATGACTGGTGGTGGCTGGGTGAGCCCTCCTGATTGTTCCGTGGGGGGAGGGCCGGGAGAGAGCGATTCTGGGCCTGAGCTGTTAAGCCCATAGACATCATGGCTCGCGGTGTACCGGGCAGCATAGACACGAGCCCGGGCTGGTGTTGATGCTGCTGCTGTTGTTGCTGCTGCTGCTGACGATGATTCTGCTGGTTGTTGAGGCGACTACTGCCGCCACTGGCAGCTGCCATGGCCGCAGCTGTGGCAGCATTTGACGTGGATTTAAGGTTGGCATTCTTGTCCTGAATCTGAGAACTGGTGAGCCTCTCAGGAGAAATATCTGCTTGAGCAAAGTTTGTATTGTTCGTCTTCATCGACTTCGACATGCTGTGCGAGTGATCGGCAGAGACCTGCTTAGTCGACGCTGAACTCGGGTGAGGTTGTATAACAGTGTAGGACTTGTCCCCAGCCTGCATTGAAGGTTGCACAGCTCCTGTGGGCACGTTGGCATAAATAGGCACCTTAGGCTGTACACCGAACGAGGACCTGCCTGGCGCACTCTGAGACAGCTTGTTCTTACTGCTACTCCGACCGCTGGAGGATTTCTTAGGTATCGTCGTGGAGGGAGTGGCTGCAGGGATACCAGACTGGGCTGCCACTGTGCTGTTAGAGTGACCTTGCGACAGGGATCCTGGTACAGGGATCTGGGCAGGTAGAGCCTTGCTCGACTTGCCTGATGATGATGACTTTCCAGAAGAGAGTGTGGCTATTTTGGATGACTTGGTGGTCTCTGTAGATGACCCCGTTCTCCGGCCACTAGCACTGCCACTAGCACTGCCACTAGTGGCACTACTGACACTGGCAGTGGACGGTGTACGACTTGCTGTCGAGGAGCCAGAACTCGTCCTTTTGACGCTGACCTCGTCTCCGCGGGACAGAGAGTCTGTTGGAGTCACTCCACCCCCCTCCTTCTTAGAACTTTTACTGAGTGACTTTTTAGAAGAAGTTTTGAGAGGGGCTTTGGGGCTGCCCGGAGCAGGGATTCCTCCTGATGCGCCCTGGTCGACGGAGGCCAGCTTGGAGGCGGCGGCAGAAGACGGCCGTGATGAAGCATCTTTGGATTTGGAAGATGGGGCAGTTGCTGCAGCTGCCGAAGACTTGGAGGACGATGCTACCTTGCCGGATGCACCTTTGGCCTTGTCCCCCTTGTCTTTGGAGTGGAAGAGTTTAAATTTGTCCAACATAGAATTGTTTTTGTTGGTTCCGTTGGTTATCTGTGAAACCTGGGCGGCGCCTAGGGGCAGCCCTGTGACGGAGGACGATCGTGATGAGGTGCCACTCCGGGAGCTGCTGGCGCTCGATGAGGCACACGAGCTGGTGCTGGTCGAGTTGATGAGGCGACTACCGGCAGAGTGGCTCCGTGCGCCCGGGATACCGCTCAGACTCCGGCTGTTAGGTGTCGGGATCCCGGAAGCTGTGTTAGGGGAAGCTGAGCGGGAGATGGAGACCGGTTCCCGGAGCCCACTACCTCGGGCTGGACCTGGATACACAACAACATACGGATCAGGTGACGGCTTTATCCAACAAAAACTGATTTTTATTTCACATCACGGGCGTGCACAGTTGGCAAGTTTTGTTAACACCAACACGACCGCGGACACAAAGGAAGAGAACTCGTCTAGAATGTCAACAGCGTGCGCTCGCTGTACGCGGCGTCAGAAGAGGTATTGTATGCACGACTTCACAACCGGTACACGGGCCATTGGTCAGCAGACTCCACGTAGCCTTGCGGCGGACACAAACCAGCAACCCCCCCCCCCCCCCCCCCCCGTTCTCTCAACAACAGCCTTATCAGCACCTCACGGTGGTTATTCAGATCCGGGTCACGTGGCACAACGCTACCACCACGACTTTATTATATGCCCCCCCTATTGTCAGAGACACGGTAGCACTTGAAGTCGCCTGATGATGGGTCTCTGTAATGGGAGCTTTATCTCTGTATTACTGGTAATCACCGATAGTGACCGCCTCAGAATTGTACCTATCTCGTCAATGGAAGAGGAAGCGAGAAGGGCGTCTCGGGTCGAATGATGGCACGAATTAACTCGCTGACAAAGTCATATCCCTACCGGATTAAAACACGACCCTCTAGGTTCCAACAGGAGGTTTATTAGCTTCATCGCGAAGGTCAACTGCTGCACCACTGACCCCCTCGAGGAGGCATATGGATAATGCAGTGGGGTGTGTGAGATATGAGGGCGCGTGAGGGCCGCAGGGAGGTGCTCTATCTTCCCTGTACACCTCACGTCGTTGCATCACCAAGACGCACGCGCTGCCGTGCCGTACCTGCACCCGATGACCCCAGGTCACAGATGGCCGCTTTGTTCGCTTCCCTGATCACAAGTCCTATCAATAGTGTCATTCGATTCCCTTCCATGTACAGTTGGCACGGTAATGTCGTCTAGTCGCACGACAAAGAACCGATATAACAAGCGGATTAGCTCAGCCTGAAACGCTCGACAATGAAACAGAAAGATGGGCGTATGTTGGCCGGGCGTAGTGGGGGAAGGGCGTAAAGGGGAGGGGCATCGCCTTGTCAAACTACAAAACATCAACTCGCGTATGTTGACAACATTACTGCTGAAATCATCGATCAATCTACCCTATATTGCTGTCTTCACACAAAAAGATATTCGCACCTGGCACCGCCCCACATATTAACACCACCTGAGCGACACAAAACCAGCCGCGCTGTCTAACTACAGTAACAGCAAGTCTCATATATTGACATCGACAATTTCTCGGCCCTGTCAAAACACTATAATATATATGCAGGTTTCACCGACAGTTTATAACCTCGCCCCCTTGAGTCCAACTAAGAGTTATTAAGTTTACAACGTAGGCGACACAGAGCCTCTAGCGCTATAACTACATATGGACGCAATGCCATGTGAGGGAAGTTGGTTATAGTTGGTTGTCTTTGTTAGCGCTTCTCAGACTAAGATGCAGTCATACTCACCTGTAGCGAGTTACCTGAACAGGTCATGAATGGTAACTACATCGCCATAAATCATAACGTTCATGGCGGAAACCAAACAACCCGCCGTGGAATGATAAGGCGTCTGTTTTGACTGATAAGGTGTGCGAGTCAGGGTCATCAACAAGCCACTGGACGGCGACACCATGGCCAATAAAGTGAAGAGGTAGCACACTCCATCAGGCGAATACGGATTAGTCGCTAGGTGGCGCGTGTCCAAGTGGCGGAAACAATACTTCATTGTGGTTGAATTACTTGAACCGTGCGTCATTAAAAACGAGGGGGTAGACTCACTCCATCAAGTCAGTGCTCGTACGCCTGATCTCCACAGCTCAGAAGAACGAGCCGGGGGAGTAAGGCTAGCGGAGGGAATCACTGATACATTAACCACGGTATGCTGTCCAGAAACTGACGAGGAGAGAAAGATGAGTCAATCTCAGTGCCATGATCCCTCTTAATGATGGCCACAACATTCCAGCAGCAGCAACCAGGCTTCCCATCAAGTACAACACTCAAATGACCTTTCAACTCCGGAATGTTGCTTTGGGTTGTTTGTGCATCAAAGAGCGTGAGTCTCGCCAGGTGACCACGACTACCGCATCTTGATGACGCAATATCAATTGTGGTGTAAATTAAACCATTTGTGGCCTAACCATTATTACGACTGGTTCGTTTTGGAGATGATAGCTTGTTAGACTTACTGTCTTCAATAGGAACAAAACGGCATGTAGTTATCATTTTCTTTATCAGATACATATTGCCGTGACAACCGATTGATATGATACCAAGTACCTGAGCAAGATCGAATCTGCTGCACAGGTGAGGCAGTTAACTTACTTACTCCAGAACCTGAGCAGATTACTACCCAAAGACCTATAAGTCTGTACTCACCCTGGTGACATCATACAGACAGGTGGAATGGCGATAATTAACTCACCTGGTCGTCCATTCACCTGTATCTTACTTCCGGTCCCTTGTACACTCGCAAACTTGACTTCCCTTTGAGACATGATATCCTCCAGTCTCTCAAATACATATGAACCAAGCGACTAACTGTTGTATAATCGCAGTTGGTGACGTAACAAAGCTGGTCCCTATACTGCTCCACCTGGCGAGTAGAGAGGCCAGCTGGGATGAGCCTCCCGCTCAACTCGACCCAACTCATCTACATATACGGAGATGTGCAGTCAATACCGCTATCTTTGTTCGCCACTGCCCCGCGCACTCGTTGACTTGCCAACCTCCAAATTAAGTCAATTCGTCGAGTGGAAAGTAATGATGGCGGCACATGAAACTCGACGGCCACATCAGATTAGTTGATAAACAAATTAACTTGATCAGCAATGATGCGAGCTTGCTATCCGTCCAATTCATCAGGCGACCGAACTCAAAGCTGTCAGTAACCAGGAAAGCCAAAGCAGGACTGATAGACACTTGGATGCATACCTGTGCAGGTAAACAGATGATCAAGGACAAGAGGTGTTACGGTGGACAACAGAACGCATAGCTGTGGTTGGCTGGCCTGGTGGGCTGTAAATACCTGTACAATGACGAGACACCTTCACGAAGACACGTCTAATCAAGCCAGGTGAACGCTGAGATTTTGTCAAAGACGCGCTAACAAGGAGAGTACTTCACGCCAGGTGTGTGTACTGACTTATCGGGACGTGTAGAGGAACACACACAACCCGCTTCATGCGAGGATCACCTGTAATCAAGTTATCAACAGGCACCGTAGGCAGGTAAGTGAGATCCCAGCGAGGCCGTGATAACGAACATCACCTGTATCCAGTGGCAATGCGTTAGCGGAATAGAAGTGTGCGATTCGAAAGGGAAACTTATCCCGATAAACTCTGATCAACAACACGGTGACATCGCTGGACCAGGTAAAATGACGAAGCTCGTTGGGCGAACACGGGGACGTCAGGTCCTCACTACCTCACCTGCCCTTTGATCAGTTGCCTAAACACCTTTGAGGTTTTTTGATTCGATCACTGCTCTCTCGCACCCTCTTTTATATGTCTCTGCTATAAACTCCCCCAGGAGCCGAAAACCCGCCCACAGCCACCAAGAATGACATATATACGAGTCTATAAATCTTAGATTGGACAGTGATTTCAACTCTCAATAATGACTCGTGCACCGGGACCTTCAGACAGGAGGACTTGGACCAAATAAAGAAATAAATTCAAACCGCAATGCAACTCCGTGGCCGAGAATAAAGAGAAATATGGTCCATGTAATAGTTCTCCCGCGGCCAGGAAAAACTTCACACATACCGCTCCAACAACCTGGGGGACGCTCTGGGGCGGGTGGGGAAACCAGACGACTGACTCGTCCTCGTCTGAGTTCCCGCCTTTGATCCACTACTTCAAAGCATCTACCTGACAAAGCTTACCTGAGTAAATGTCGATGAAGGAATCTTGACACCGTATGTAGAACTTGAATGGAATATTCGCTCAGCGAAGACCGTATATAAATGTATATGTTGAATCCACTTAATATCGAATCACTTTTGAACTGAGAGATAAGTGACTCTGGTGACAGACCGTCTTCTGACAATGAGTGGAGCCTTTCAGAGTATAAGCATGTGTGTTAAAATATGACATCATTGCAATGACGCCGACTGCTGAGAATTCACCCGGCCAGATGACAGTTCCTGTCTGCTTAACAAATACATCCGGGTTAAGATAGGTCACGGGGAGGGTCAGCATTTTGATTGTCAACCGAGGAAGAAAGGAACGATGATGTAGTAGCTGTGTGCCAGCCAGGTGTGAATGACAGGAGGGATAGGCATGAGAACAAAAGAACGGGTCATCTCATGGTGAGACTTGGAGAATGTTGAGAGCTCCTACGGGTAGGGAGTCATCGCATGGACTGAAACAATGATATAGGAGATCACCAGGATACAGCGTACGTATAGCGACTGACAAGCCGACAACCGGACACACCAGCCATGTGTGATTATGGAGTCATGGTATGATCACGTGACGCGCGGCATTCATTACACTGCTACAGGCGCGTGTGGAATCTGCGTCTCAGAGAGGTATCATCAGCAGTCAGACTATGTCAGTTCGGAAGGAAGTGGGAACGCGCGCCCTGTCAGCGTCATAACATCTCTTTCACTCCGCATCATATGACCTAGGTCACGGTGTTAAGTCGCCCGCATGCCGCACGCATGCGCGTGGCATCACACCAGTTCGTCTGTGCTGCACGGGGAAGTGGGAGAACAGGTAGTGTCCTTACTGGCACTGTCTCCGTAACCGTGGTGACATAGACAGCGACAGAACATGGGTACTGTTTGCAAGAAATTACGAGTAGGTGCGATTCCTTACGTAATCCGGACTTTGATATATCCGCCATCCATATATGTATCATGTCCGACGAGACTTGACGGCCTGGTGACTCACCCGTGGTTCATACTGCCCACCGGTCACCCATGGTTCATACCGACCGCAATCGGCGGACAAAAGCAACATCAAGTCAGAAACGACCTTCTACATTAGAAAGTGACCTCCCACGACCACAGTGCACTCTCACAAGACCTTCACATGGACAAATACGCCCTCATTCCGCCTCATTTGCGGGGTGTTTGGGTAGGAGTAAGCATGTTGACCCATGTCTCGACCGATCGATCACACACACCCACCTGTTATTATGTAGGTCAACGTACAGTACTTCCTGATAGCTGCCCGCTCAAGTACCAACAACACAAGGTCACTGGCTCACCTACAGACTACACTCACAACAAACTCTATTTACATACAATACAACTCCACTCAGCTACATCCCCGCAGGAAGGTTAAAAGTCTGGTTTAATGCTTAAAGCAAAATATAACACTGCCTTGGTCTTTATTTTCAGACTCGGGGGGGGGGGATGTTTTTACTTCTAATGAGGGATTGCTATTCTAGTCATCCAACCAGACAGACGGTGACCTACTGCGCCGGAGGCAACGATTTGGTTTTATTTTACGCCCGCTCCATCATCAATCCCTCGCGAATGACCGCTAGGTGACCCGGAGCAATCATAACGCACCAACCGCGATAATGAACTTACCTTTATGGGATCTGCGAATGATGTAAGCCCTATCCAAACTACCCGCCATTAAATAGTCGTCCATCTTCTCTTTTCTGTTTCGCTCCTACTCCGACCAAGATAAAGTGCTGGCCACAAGACGCGCGTGAGAGCGATTTGGGTTTGTCATCACCTCGGCATCCCAGCTCACTACATCCATCAACGCATAAGTAAACCCGCAACAGTCAGCCGTGTTGTCAATGAAGGCTCTATAATGCCGTGCTATTCTCGTAGGAACTGTTTGTGGTTTGCGATACAGTTGGCTGGTAATGTGTGATTATAACCACGTGCTCCTAACGACTCGCCCAGTCTCGATGAATTTTTTGTCACAGAGCGATCTACAACAGCCCTATTATCGCCCCGCAGCAAGCAAGCAACCTGGCACTGAATAACCCCTGCCGCGAGTCTAGCTCTTCAAAACCGGGGACACATTCCTTTCCTGGCATCCGCGACGATACGTATAATCCATTCGTGTTTTATCGCAATATGGGGGCGAAAATGAAGGGTTTCGGGTTAGGCAACTCAGGGGAAGCCCAGTTCACAGACGGTTGTGTGCTCCACTCTCCGCGTACCCACCGAGGCCGACCACTGTTGGTTATTGCCGAATGACGTCACGGTTGGAATTGCCTATCCCAAAAGGTGTCGCGCTTGCCAAGTGACGTTACGTGGGCTTGATGGTATTGGACTGTATCCAGTAACACGCCATTCTACTGGCGATCTGTGGGCCGGCCAGTTGAGCTGTACAGCGTGGCATGGAAGCACAGGGAAAGGGAAAATGGGAAGGCGTTACGGATCACTGCACAGACCGCCCGTCTCAGGCCACAGAAACCCACACTAAAAGCCGCCAGCGTTCTCCATACACGATCGGCTTTAAGAACGCGTCGGCATGCTGACAGTTGGGCATGTGGAGATAAATCATATTGGCAAGGGAAGCGGGTCTCAACTGACTGTAACTGTTATCGCAGTGACCGACGAGACTAGGATTCCGCGGAGATAAAACCCCTCTGTGGTCGGGCGACATGAAGCTCAGCCACTCATTCGCCAGGTGGAGCGCAGGTCAACACAGACGGGTTATTGTTCGCCGAGTCAGCAGTTTTGGGAGTGTGTTTGTTTGGGTGAAGACGGCATAGTTGGGAATGTTTCTCGGCGACGTGCCTGGGGCGTGAGAACAGATCAGTACGCAAAGTAACTACTTCGTAATGGCCCAAAAAACCCTAACTCTTTTACAGTAGGGGTTTGTTTGGGTGTTAGTTCGTTCATCTTACGTAGCTGCGTTGACAGTGGTGGGACTCGCTGTCCGAATGACCGTCAATAAGACGCGCAGGGCCAATGCCACACCCCCTAAGCATCCTCAGCGCATGTTCTATGATCCTGTTCAGCGATGAATCGGAAATATTTGCGAGAACATGAATCGAGGAGTGTGTCACGAGCAAACGGGCCGATATCTGAGAAGCCTGCGTCTGAGAAGCTGGCGTAATGACGCGTGTGGTTAGCGACGCAGACGAACGCGTCTCTTACGTATGGAGGAGGAGGAGGCACCATGCGACGGCAGGAGGACCGGAGAGGGAGGAATTATGATTTCAGCCAGCTGAAATAAACGAGACGCGCGGAATGCCGAGTCGGGGTCATAACGTTTACATCGCGTTGTGTTTCAAAACTCTACAGGATCGATGGTTCAACTCAGATAACGGGATCAAGTCTAGCCGCGCACGACGGTAATATATATATATAATGTCAATAAGACGTCGTGCACGGCTAGATTATGTCGTGACAAACAAAGCCGCTCCATATTCCTTAATTAACATAACACAATACCGTTCAATATCGGCAGGAAGTCCCGGATGTGACCAAGTGCACAAATACACAGAAGAAATCACGTGACTGTAAGTGAGATACCAACCAGCGGAAGTAGACGCGTTCGAGCCGCGTCTCTGCGGTCGCTCGGATGAACCGTAGCTGCTTGGCTGCGTCGACGCGAGCTTGCTGGCAGTCGGCGAGAGTCGACTGAGTCCGGAGTGAGGGGCGGTTAGGTTGTTGTTGTTGCCGGCGGCTGTCACACTCGACGAGCTGCGAGCACCCGATTTAGACGGAAGTCTGAAGCAGAAAAATGAAAAATAATGATGTAACTCCTACATTACAGATAACATGAAAATAATAGCAATTCGATAAGTGAAACATTATGATGTTTCCATGTGTCCGTTATGATGCAATTTAGCACACATAAGTCTTTATCCCAACAGCAGCAATGTTAAATGGTTGACAGGACGTCACTTAATCATCGTCGGTGATATCATGCCGGCAATGGACGAGGATGACAATGAAGACGACGATGTTTAATGCCCGTCTGCCCCGCATGGCGGCGCTGCTCTGGGATCGGTTGCTATCAGTTCATACAGCAGACGTTCGTCGTAGTGTCTTGTTCAGAGCCAAAGAGCCAAAGTAGCTGTCAGACAAGAGGGTTCTATACACGACGTCCCATGACACAATCTTAGATTGCTCCTACCAATAAAATGGATCATATAATTGTCTGGAGGGTTTTTTGCATCTGTGTTTCGCTTTCAAACGACCTCAATACCCAGAGATAGTAAACCCGATACATAGCAGTGTATCTTACGGCGCCGGGGTGGTATCGGGTACCTCGAGGGAACAAACCCGGGTTTAATCAGAAAGAGACCACTGCTGCTCGGCTTGTCGCGTGTGTGGAATAGACAATGGGGCTGATACTAAAGCGTAAAGCCAGGCGGAGTACGACACATGCAAAGGGATTCCGGGTTAGATGAAGACGATTTACAGTGGTTTAATGGAGGCACGTGGACTGGCGGGTGAGCGCCAGTCAGGGACATGGTAGATGCCAGGCCACAGCCACTTCGGCACTCGAGTCTTAAAAAGTCCAATCTTTCTAGTAGGTAATATGCGTAGACTCTCGGGATATGTCCTGGGAGGAGCGACCACAGGCGAGCTTCATGCCGTCAGCACCCTCACGTCGACTGCACCGGGGTGATGGGGGGAGTGGAGGGGAAGGGGGGTGATGACGCCGATGCAGATCAACTTCATGGATGACGATCAGGCCAAATGATGACGTCGACCCCCGCGAATTGTAGCGACTACGTGATGTTGTGATGGCAGGCGGATCACGTAACGTGGAGATCCAATGAGTCCCAGCCACACCTGCCCTCACAGCCCTGAGGCAACTCCCCTCAATAACCACCTCCAACTTGCTGTCACCTCTAACCAGATAATGCATTGTGAGGAGCCTCATTTCCACCCACGTCGGCCAGATGCTCCTGCCGCACAGAGTAAATGTGTTCGCGTACCTACCCACAATGTCTAGGTCAGTAACAGTGGCCAGGAGCGCCGAGGAAGGCGTCGGTGGTCTGTCCGCTAAGTCCCTCCAATAACCTCACATAGGCTGCCAATCAAGTCACCAATTTCTGTGGGATGACGAATGTATCTTCCTGGTCGAAGTCGACGTCGCTTTTCACAGCGGTTGCCTATGTCTGATCCAATCCAATTACATGAAGTAGACAGTGATATTCCCAGCTCCGGTCTTGTGGTCATCTGACCAGCTGACCAGAGAGCAGTCATAGGTGAAGGGAAAATGGATGTTACTGCAAAAAGCCTCACGAGCCAATTTCGACCGTACCGGGGCTCGTTGGGGGCGGAGCCGTCGAGCTCAGCAACCAATCAGTACCGCGGTTAATCCAGTGGCTTCCGGTCCGACCCAGTGACCTTTTTCAATCTTTTCCTCTCCTAATTAAGACGGATAACCCAACAGACTTGGAGAAGAACCCTTTATCAGAAAACTCACAATCTCACTTTAAGGCCTAAAACTCAGACTATATTTACTACTAAGAACTTATTAAATATGCAAAGCTAAGAGCCAGAGGAAACTATAAAACCTTGCAACATTTTGACAAAAGAGGATGTTCTTACTTACACTGTCTCCCAAGAAAGATCGTACATACGATATCAGTGACTTCACGGCGTAGACAATGCGCTATAAGGAACAACCGTATCACACTACGAGTTTTAAAACTCACCACATCCGGTTTGGAGCATTAACGAAATTAAGAGAACCCGTCAAGAACTTCCTTAGGACAATGTAGATTCACTGACGATAGATCGCGAAACGTCACCAGATGTCAATCACTCGGTTTCGCAAAACACGTTAGTCAAATTAACGGCGCAATTCGTAACATTATCGAGGGATAAACGTCAGGGGTGATGTCACAAGGCGGTCAGTATGTCACACCACGGGCCGTCATATCAGGAGGGGGAAATGTCAGAGGATGATGAGCTAATCACGGGGATGCTGGAGGAGCCCGGTTGCCAAGGGTTACGGCGGATAGACGACTAGACTGTTACAGACCCTATCAGTTGTCAAGGTGTTCCGGAAATGTACAGATCGTCAATCGCGTAGTGATAACGTCATTCGCCCCGTCGACATCGCTACAGGCGATATGTTTACGCAATAACTTGGCAACCCGACCGAATTCGCAGACAGCTTTGTTCATAATTAACCATCCAAGCCCCAAGGCTTGAAGCTGCCAGCCGAGCTTCGTTTCATCCGGGCGATAATTGATGTTTAATTGGCGGCTATCAAATAGCCCTGAATGTGGGATTCAATCTGACATCCCGCTAGCCGAGATAATGACATGTGGTCGCATGGCCAGGATTGACATTTGAGCATCTCACCATAATAACGGCGAGTTTTCCCAGCCTCCGCAGCTCTGTGATCAACACCATCCCCAGTGATTACATATCATTAACGAATCACACGCATGCGCATGAATGACGTCCTTTTTCAATGAAGCAGACGACCGGATTTCCTGGCCGGTCGAGTTGGTGCACCCACCGCCCAGCGGAACACCATGCAAACAGATCGGGCCAATTCTATATAATAACAGTTTGTGAACATAATGAGGTAGGATCATAATGATATACCTCAAGCACCTATGTGTCTAATACACGGAGTTGGTTATCAGGTTATGGCGTCTGACGTCACAAGCGAGTTACCTTTATCCTCTCCCTTCATTAGTTCAAATAAAGAGGTCAAGTTCACAGGAAATAAAGAACAGAAAACACGATTGGTGAACAAAGAAGGAACTATCCGAGACAGACAGCGTCCTAACACAACTAACGCGGTGAACAAAGAACGTCCATTAGCAGATGACCACGTTGTCGCTGTTGGGCGGGGGTGAGGTGACGGTCGTCGGTAGAGCGGCCCCCGTGAGGCCAGGCGCCGGCGAATAACACAGCAGGTGACGTAAACGCCATCTGGATCCACCACCACCACCACGCGTTACGCTCGGGCAAGCGACTTCATCTCACGCGTAACACTAGGCAACGTGTGAGGGCGAGAGAACGCTAAGCCGTTTAGAAGCCTCTTAATGAGTCTAAACCCAATGACGATTGGGAGGCGGCCACTCGGCAGGGGGCGCTGTCATAGACCCCCTCACTGTCATCATCACCAAAAGCATCAGTTAACGGGGAGCCAGCATCAGCAGCCGCTGTCGCTGCAAGGTTCAAAGCAAGGGTAGAAAAAGAGAGAGAGAGTAAGCAAGAAAGAAAGAAAGAAAGAGAGAGAGAGAGAGAGAGAGAGAGAGAGAGAGAGAGAGAGAGAGAGAGAGAGAGAGGAGATATAGAGAGAGGGGAGAGAGAGAGAGGGCGAAAGAGCGAAAGAGAGAGAGACAGACATAGAGTGCGAGACAGGGTGTGCGGTGACGAAGCACGGGGACAGACAGGTAACTGAGTCCGGTAGACAGCTGGACGTCTGCGAGACAACAGGACGTCTGTGAGACAGCTGGACGGACGTCTGCGAGTCGGTGCCCTCTGTGCGCGGGGTAATTGGACGACACCTGATGAAGCCTCACCCTGACTCCGTAAGGTGTTCCTCAAATGGAAAGCAATCCGGGAAGATGAGGGAAGTAACCCTGGCGACGTCTGGCGGCTGTCTTCGGTCAATAAGACTAACTCATGAGGATTTATAATGTCCACACGGGGCAGACTTATAAAGCCGGGTTAACGAGCGAGACCCATCTCCCCGACAAAGTACCTGGCAATGACCCCCTCTCCCGTCGACAAAAACCCAGACATTCGCATAAACACAGCGCTGATCCCCTACGACCCCTCACCAAACACACCGCGTCAGTGCTTCGCCCAACGACGCCTCAGAACACACCGCGTCATGATCGCTGTATAACACAGCGCCAGTGATCCACCCTACGACCCCTCACCAAACACACCGCGTCAGTGATTCGCCCAACGACGCCTCACCAAACACACCGCGTCAGTGATCCGCCCAACGACGCCTCACCAAACACACCGCGTCAGTGATCCGCCCAACGACGCCTCACCAAACACACCGCGTCAGTGATCCGCCCAACGACGCCTCACCAAACACACCGCGTCAGTGATTCGCCCAACGACGCCTCACCAAACACACCGCGTCAGTGATCCGCCCAACGACGCCTCACCAATCATTCAGCGATGTGAATGTTCTGTGACACAAACATATTGTGCTGTAATCTATCAAGCTCATGTGACTAGAAAGGTTCATTTCTTTCGTCCGCGTATTACCAGCTAGCAACTTCACACGTGAATAAAAGCTAAATGTTAAATGCAAAATACTATCTTTGTTTCCTGGGCTGAGCCGCATGTCAACGTGTATCTATCTGCACACCGCATCAGTGTTCCACCTAACAACGCCTCACCAACACCACGCGTTAGTGTTTGTCATAATTTAACCAAATATCAGATAAACCTACTGAGGTTGCTTCGTAACAGAAACAGAACAAACGGATTCTAGGGAAATCTCCTCGTTACTCGAACCACATCAGCAGGTCCGTCAAGCGAACCACATCAGCAGGTCCGACAAGCGAACCACATCAGCAGCGAACCACATCAGCAGGTCCGTCAAGCGAACCACATCAGCAGGTCCGTCAAGCGAACCACATCGGCAGGTCCGTCAAGCGAACCCCAACTGCTTCCCAGAACGATACATGACGTCACGGTAGACGACCTATACAAAGCAGGCCAGGACATCGAAAGCCGTGAGTTAGGATACAGACAGAGACCTGGTAACCTGGCAATCACACCTAGCGTGTTTAGGTCGTGTGTACTGCTAATGTAGACACTGAGACGGACGTAACCTGTCCGTGGAACACGACACGGAAGTAATGGGCACGGCCTCCAAACACAGCGCACGTAACCCACTACCTACCCAGAAACCTCGACATAATGATTCTATTTTAAGCATATCGTATTTTGGCAAATGGAGATGGGGAATTGTGCATAACGACTAGTCAGTAATTGGGTGTAAAAATAGGACACGAAACTGACAACGTATGGAACCTTAGCAGGGACACTGCACGCGAAGCGGCTGATACAGCGGTCATTCGCAGCGACACGTCTTGGGGACGCGTAGGGTTATTCAGCCATATACAACAACGTAGCTGACAACGACGCGCGAGCTTGCCTGACGAACGCGACGCGTCGACCAAGCGCTCCGTGACTGCCTCGCCATTCATATAACCCACTTTGGATGGATGGTTTATCAGGTAGCACGCGCGTTGTGCGTATCTTTATAACTTCCCACAAGGACCCACGAAAACACATGAAGGTTTGCGACAAGGCTGGTCGTTAGGTGGCGTCTTGCGTGTTGGTTGGGCATTGGCGCGCCCTTCCTGTTCGTTGGCCAGGCTGGGAAACGAGCACCCTGTATCGCCAGCGCTGACGGGCAACCTTGAACAACACACCGCCACTTGGTACTCGCATCACGCAGCGGTCTACGAGCAGAAATAAAAAGCCCCTGAATAAATCACTTAGTAAAGGCGAGGAATCGCCTGGTGCTGGGGTGACACGCGTATGCTGTGCATGTACGAGGTCGACTGCGATAATACCTGCATTTAGTGACGGAGATATCGTCCACGAGAACAAAAAGTTAATTCCATCGCATGCCCGCTTCCATATTTGATCCAGCGAGCTATACCTGCTTTGTCGTCCAGGAGGGAGCGTCCTCGGTAGTCGAGCGCTTGCTGGTGGCGGGAATTGACCCCTATATCTCACTGCGACCCTCCACTTCGCCCTAGGAGGGTTACATGCGGCGAAACCAGACACCCTCTGACAAGCGGCTATGACGTCAAACGTATGTAATCACCAAGCGTCAACACAGACTTACCACAAACGACGTCATATTGAGTTAGTCTGCGCCGGCGAGGCGTACATCGACCTGGCTCGACCGTTTCATTTAGTTATTCCCGATTGCGCTTCGGTTCACGCTGTAGGTGCAGGCATGTCGCTCACACAGGAGATATGTTCAGATCACTGTGTAAACAATATTACCGCAACTCAAATCCCCCTTTTAGGTAACTCGTTGTTCTCAGAGTTTCACTGACAAAAACATGTCTAGAACAGACCATGAGAGACACACGCCTTGAATGTCGTTATGTTGAGAAGGCCGCGGAGTGGTCGAGAGGCGCCTCTATCGGCCACAGATATCCGAACCAAGCGGTGTAGGAGATGCGATTACGGTTGGTTTCAATGTCCGGGTTACAGCGACTGAGCACGTCACGATATCCAGGCTTGACATTTACGTGTTTATAAAAGCTTTGCGCTCCCCGCACAACTAAACGCCTAAAGAGGAAGCCTTCCAATGCGATCCAACTGAGTACTTAATCTGACTCCTCATTAATCACCAGAAAGAGACTATACGTTGATGCGAGGACGTTCACCTGTTGGATGTATCCGTGCCCTGTCAGCCTGTGTCACATCGGCTGCCAGTTAATGTCAAACGTGAGTGCACTCCGATTCGCCTGAAGCCTCCATGCGTGACAGGCAGCTGCCCCGGGCACCGACACCCAGCAGCGAGATCTCACGTGGCTTCATTCAACCGTGAGGCATCCAGCCATAGTTGAACAAAGAGAGCTGATTATACAACAGTGTTAACGCAACAGGAGGATGGCATCCTTTAAGGGATGCTGATCTGCTCTGTCTTCAGCATCCCTCTACGTCTCCAGCATCCTGCTGATGCTGCTGCTGCTGCTACTGCGGAGACCCTCACGCCGTATGACCAATCACAGGCCTTGTGGGGTGCTGTGGGGCGCGAATTCCTCGTCTGTATCTCGGCTGCTGCAGCTGAGGATGCCGGAGGAACGGGCACTCGGTGGTCGTTAGGCAGATATGCTATTGAACGGCCACCTGAATGGCCTTGATCAGCCGTACCTGCGACCTTGATCGCTGTCAGCGGGGGGCGCAGGGTGCTGGTTGGGTGGGTTGGGGGGGTTGGGTGGGTTGGGGAGATAAAGCTACAGGGTGTAGGTGACACACGTTCCGTATGATTCACAATTCCTTATCAGACAAGAGAATTGTTGACAGGAGACCATGCACAGTGCATGTCATCGTCATGCACAAAAGATGCGTTAATATGCGTAAACATCACACTCTTTCCCATCTCAAGTCGTCCAAGTCAGAAAGTCGCAGGTTCGAGACCCACTGCCTGAATAATGGCACGTCAATTATAATTGATTTGTCATCATGCCCTCATCCACTCAGTCGGCACACGCGCTAACCATTATAGTAGGCACCCATTAACAACACAGCTTCAGACAGGAAGTTGAAGGGCACTGGCGACACCTACAGGTATGTATAAAGAACCAAGAGAGCGCTCGGAAACACGGCATCGAGAGGCGAGCTCTATCGAAACACAACCGTTTGTTGATGTGACGTACGAGGAATTGACTCATCCCAACCTCAGCTGCTGAATCATTGACAAGCAGGCTCACCCAATGTGTCAGCCCACCCATGAATACGGCATCACACCCCCCCCCCCCCCCCCCCCCCCCCCCCCCTCAACGCGGCTTATCGTTGACATTTCTGGACCCAGCCGTTCAATGTAAAGTGCACGAGGGATAAAACAGCTGGTTAGAAAAACACAACATGTCGATGCTCTGTCGAAGGATTCCAATCCGACCCACTTTACCTCCTTACCCCTCTTCCCACCCTCCAATAACACACCCCCACCCCCCCCCCCCCACCAAACATGACTCATCAAGACCACTTGTAAGTAGAGCTGACCGGGGCATCAGCCAGATGCAACCCACCTTGCCGGCCCCACGCCGTAGCTTCTATTTCCCGTTACCATAACAACAGCATCACTCTCACAAGACTTCAACTCTGACCCTAAAAGATCGCCTGCGTTTCCTTGTGACCTGTCGGATACGTCCGCGTCAGATTCAATGCGTGCCCCGACTGATTGCGACGAACTACAATACTTTATGGGGCAACAATAAGACGCAGGGTCGGCTGGTAATGATGCGTTTCAACCGACAGGCTCTGAATGTATGGGGAGCACAGCATCCGAGAGACCCTATATAGCAGCCGCAGCAACCGCGCGCTGAGTCACCAGCATCGATCCAACATGCACGCACAGTCAGAGCTGCCGCGCGGCCTCCGCTGATGACGCGTCGTGAACGATGCGATGCAATCGCGAATACTTGCCATTCAGGGTTCATAAAGGGGTTGTCCTATAAGCAGGGGGCAGGGTTTAGCAATAACAGGTATTGCGATCTAGGGTTTAGGCGCGTCATGACTCATGCTGTCTTACCAAACACACAGCGTGCAGGAGCGGAGGGCTTTTAATTAAGACACCAATATTGTTGATTACAGATGGGTGTAAAAAAAAAAAAAAAAATATTGAAGCAACATCAATAATGGCCGTTTTTCAGCCAAATGTTGGGCAGCAAGTTTGATAGGCGCTCGATACAGCAGGACGCGGGTAGAGGGATCTCAAGGAGACAAACCAACGTTGCAATACCAACATCACTGGAAGGTCAAGTTCAAAGAAACTATACACATCATGTCAAGGTAAGCTCTTCCCAATCACAAAATGGATATCTGGTTTCACCATCGCTGCTACCTGCCGACTTCTCGCTCTGCTGAGATACCTTTCCCGCATCACTTAAGTGAATATGTGGTACAGCAGCAGCAGGTGGCATAAGATTCCGTTACTTGGCAACTACTGAACGTCCCGTCACGTCCACCAATATACACATAAACATGTCTGTTATTCCAGAATAAATATAAAAATACCCCAAAAGTTGACGTCATACGAGCGCACTCTATATTACAGCCAAACTGATTCAACCAAAGCGGCTGTCTCCCAGTTACAAGTGAACTTGTGTAGTGTTGTATGAACCGCTTGGGAAGAAGAGTCTCAATCGATGCCGTGGGAACTAGAATACAAAGGCAGCCATCTTGTAGAATCCGTCAAGTGCCTCCGTTTGCCGGGGGGCAATGAAACTGACAACCATTTTAATCAATGTTAATTCAAAAAGTCCAAAAAATACCGTTATCAAGAAAAGCAACTTGTACAGAGGCAAAACTGGTCAGACATTCAGGTAGAAATAAAAAAAACACGACCAATACTTGTCGCTAGAGGGGGTATCCGGTGACGAACAGGAGCTCAGGTGATGACAACATAGCAATCATTCAAACGTTAAATCGACAATTAACCGACTTCCGGGGGTGACTCATCGAATGACGATCCCACTGGGAAGAGTTCGGGTCGGGATACGTCGCGCGTCATGACAAGCTGCTGATTGAGTTAACATACATGCTGCATAATTAGAGTCATTTGTTGGCATCCAAATAATGATAGATTTGTGGATGATAGACACAAAATGTTGGCAAACAGCCAACTGTGGTAGTTTTTTCCCTGACCACAGGCGTTCAGTGCCAGGTGTACAGGTTACGAGGGCCGAGCCGATTCCAAGCCAGATAGCGGCACGGTGCCCGGAATCCTGCTCGGTGTTCGGAATCCTGCTCGGTGTTCGGAATCCTGCTCGGTGTTCGGAATCCTACTCGGTGTTCGGATTCTTGGCACCGGGAATCGAGCGCATATTTTCCTAACACCTTTATGGCAGCAGCGGGTCCCACAGCCCCAGGCTGCCTGGCAGTTGTCGAGGGTTGGCTGGAGAGGAGTGGTCATGAAAGTGTAATAATATGCGATGTGGACACAGGTAGTCATTGCTGCTGGGTGTCTAGTGCTATGAATGACAGCTTGTGTGCTCTATAGCTATCAGTATCACAGCTAGCGCCAGGCGTGGACATGGCGTTAGGTGATGGAGGTTTTGTGCGGTAGTGATTGCCGTTTTGAGATGACCCTTGTGGTAGACCAGTTGAGATTCATTTCTCATAGAATCATTTGTTCATTGCAGGTACAGAAACAATACTTCTTCACATGGACAGCAACAACATAATGTGCACGGGCGGGGACAAAGCACCAACGCAATGGTTACATTACAAATGATGTTTTCACGTGTTATTTTTCATCACAAATGATGCATTTATCCATTATTGTATCACAAATGATGCATTTATCCGTGACTATATCACAAATGATACATTTATCCGTCATGAATATATCACAAATGATGCATTTATCCATGATTATATCACAAATATGATTATATCACAAATGATGCATTTATCCACGATTACATGACGTCAGCTAGCGAGTCCCTCACCTGGAGTGCATGTCAGAGTTGCCATTGGCGTTGAGGTTGGTGGTGCCTCGCACACCACGTGACGCGGGGACGCTGCTGGGGGTGGTGGCGCCACTGAGACCGGAGACAGACGACGATGACGTCCTGTTGTTGTGATTCTGTGTGTTCGTCTGTGACTTTTGCTGCTGTTTGAAGCGAGAGAGTGAGAAGAAGAGCCCCAAGATAGCCTTCAGGTTGCCTTCACGGACATCTGCACCAAACAACCACACCTACACATGTATATCAGCGCTCTGTGGTTGAGTGAATAAATTGCACGCTCTCTAGCTATAAGAGTGATGTGTCCACGTTGGCTTGAATCACCCACTGAGCTGTCCACTCCGTGAAACACTGGGCATAGAGTGACCGCCTCAGATCTGGCCTTAATAACACTTTCTAGGACCTCCTCGAACACCACCGAACGAATTCCGTTAACTATGTCTGACTACTATCCGACGTGATTTGTTTTAAATGCCTACAGCAAATCCACACCTGGTCTCTGGAGCACTCACTAGGTCTCGTCCGCTCACCTGGTGAGTCAGACGCTGGTCTGTTACAGTACTGAGAATACGAGTACATTCACCTCTAACCCCCCCCCCCCCCCAACCCCCCCGGCACACGTTCCAACCCACTTCACATTCCACTATTTCTCCACTTTCAATCAAACCTCTATTCTCTCATCAACTCACACCTCTAGACGGGGAACCCTTAGGAACTCCTCCAAAAGTTGCATGCATTTTTTTATAGAAGCATGTTGCTCTGCGAGACACATTTAGTAGGTACTAGCGGCTTGGGGACAGGGGGGGGGGTGTGGCGGTGGAAAGGTGGGAGGTCGTCGTCACCCATCTGAAGGTTCTCAGTAGCCAGTCAATCAGGACACACTTCAAAGCAAGCACATCTCTCCCGATTACGGCCAGGTAAGTACCAGGTAAACACGAGGCTGTTTCAGCAGCAGCATAACACGTCATTTATTTACATCATGGGAGGAACAGGTCTGGATTGTCGTCCTGAACGTAGGTAAACAGGTCAAGATAATCTCTCCGTAATGGCTATGTTTAACGACAGTGACCAAAAAGAACGTTCGTCAGATCAGAGAGCAGTTTGTACTGACCAGAGACGCTTGACAGGAAGCGTCCGTAGACATACGGTGTGATGTTGAACACGAGCTAGTTATGGGCGTGCCTGTCGCGGGCAGTGGGCACGCAGTCCGGGAAATCAGGGTGGATGGCCAACGCCACAGGCACTCGAGTCGCAACCACCTCCTCTCAGGGCTCTTATATATAGACTTATATAAGCCTCCAGAGCGGGGGTGGGGCGTAATAAGAGTCAGGTAAGATGCAAAACACTTGTTACCTCAGGTGGCGTGCATGCATATTTAATACGTGGGTGTGATGATCAAAGCATTCCGAAACAACTTACCTTTGGCGCTGAGACCGTCGACATTCACCCCGAGTCCGGCCAGGAAGGTGAGAGAAGCGCTGATATTCTCCACCTAAAACACACATAGCTTGATTAACACCTGAATGAGAAAAAGTTACTCAGGTGAGAAATCAGCCACTGACAATAAACTTAACTGACAGATACTCAAAACTCAAGAGAGCCACACACATCACGCACTAACATCACCAAAGAGTCGCACACATCAAGCATTAACATCACCAGAGAGCCACTCGCATCAAGCATTAACAAGCATTAACATCACCAGAGAGCCACTCGCATCAAGCTTTAACATCACCACAGAGCCACACACATCACGCACTAACATCACCAGAGAGACACACACATCACGCACTAACATCACCAGAGAGCCACTCACTTCAAGCATTAACATCACCAGAGAGCCACACACATCAAGCATTAACATCACCACAGAGCCACACACATCAAACATACCGGCTAATATATTTAGTTGTTCGCTGTGAAGTGAGATGTAACACAAACGGCGGGGTAGCCCTACAAGACGTCTGCGTGGACGTCTTACCGTTTCTCGAAACAACGCAACGCGAATATTTTTAGATCGATTCAGACAACTACCAACACCAAACATACACAAGTGATGGAGTTATAGAATGCAATGATGTTTTACGGACGATTTTATCCCTTTTCGGCGGGGGATTTCATCCATGGTAATTATTTATAGTTTGATCAATTTGGGAAGCGGTAAAAAGTCAGAAACACAGCAACATGATTGTTTACAAGTTCAAGACCACATGCACTGCGCATGCACAGAAAGACGACGACTCATGCTAAGCCTGGGGGGGGGGGGGGGGGGGGCTTAAGTGTAAGGATATAGTATACATGTGCCGCACGAAGGGGGTGGTTTTTTCGACATCTCGACTTTTACGACGGGTTAGACATTCGCATAATACCTTGTACGATGGAGTATACTTTTTCTCATTCTCAACGAGTACAACGGGTACAGGTTTTCGAGGTCCCGCGGCACACCCCTATCCGAGTTAGGGTAAGTGCCCCCCACTTGGGATGCTATGGCAATGCGGGAAATCGCGAGAATTAATAGTTTCCAAAATGGCAGACTTCGTATCGCGATTTGTTCGGAAACGAACTATCGATGGCATTTACTGAAGAATAGTGTCGAGTGGTGGTAAGTTTTTTGGAGCGAAAGGTCTATTTTTTGTAAAGGCTCTTGATATATGTTATTTTCTAGGTGCGAAATATAGCCCTTCGCGAGATATAGTCCAAACGAGATATCGCCGACTGTGTTTGACTAACTCTTCGTAACGGTATAAATTCATTTTACCGTTACACCGGAGCTAACGGCGGGGCAGACACTCGGGGAAAACACCTGCGTCGGACATTCGGGTCCCTGATCCGATATTCATACCCACCTGTCCACCCGCTCTTATCAATTCGCTTTGATCATGAATCGTCCGCAGCAGAAACGGTCGACAAATAAGGTGATACGCATTCAGAGGGGATGTCTCGCGGTGCACGGCTACAGAGGCTGGCATTTACTAACCAGTGTTGGAAAGAAGCAATAATTGATGTCTGTCAATGTAGACAACATCTGTAAGGACCATTGTAAATCTTCATATGTGAATGATTTGGAACTAAATACAATCCTTTTTCGTCAACTACAGCAGCTAAATTGAGGTGTTGGGGTTTTTATCATTTACAGACGAGGAAGTGACACAATCAACTCCAGCCACCATCGCTTTTCTTCTTACCTCATCTCATTACGGGCGCCATTACCGACACCTGCCCTAACCTTCCAGAATTCTAATCCCCGGATGTACAAAACATCTCAGTGCTGCCCCCACCCCCCCCCCACCCCCTCACCGCCCCTCACATTACATCAACACTCCTAGCATAAAAAATAGTTGGCACGCATAATGCAAAACTTGAGTATGTTACGGAAACACAGGTGTGTTAACGAGGAACAGCAGCTGGCAGGTGAGATCCCAATCAAGCGTCTGATGCGACCAGGTGAGAGGTTGACGCTATACCTCTCAGGAAAGCGGACACTCATCACAATCTAAATATACAAACGTGCCATCCACATGAAGAATTGGAGATGCAGAAAAGAGGCAACATTTTTTGAGAGGAACATCGATGAAGTCGTGTTTTATACAACTTCTCCCAACGTACACGGCACAATTCTTGACATCGACTTGATGACGTCACTTCACGCGTTAATTAGCTCTCAATACGTATGAAAGTTTAAGAGAAACGGGTCGGGTTCTGAGGACGATGTCGTCTCGCCGGGGAAGCACGGAGTTTCACACTCTATGATGAAAGAAACCCCCCAATTTCAACTCCTCCAGGTCGGGGTTCCAGGAAAATAATGCCACGAATGTCAACAGCGTGGCTTCGCTCTTGTCCGCATTGAATTGCATTTGCCCAAGGATTTCAATTTCACCATTCGTCACTTCACTCACTTCCCATGATGCACCATTGTTGCCCATATGACCAGAGAGAAACTATCCGCTCTTACTCTCTGTACAATAAGGCGGGGTAAAGTGGACGGGGTGGGGGTGGGCGTTAAGAATTGGTGCGGGGGTTGAAGGAAGCAAGTGATGAGAGAATAGTATGTGACATGTTTAAACCGGGCGGGCTGAGGGGTGATAACTACAAGCTGACACTCGCGCTGAGATCGACGCCACATCCGCGGCTGGAGTCAGTGGGGTGGTTAATTTGGAAGATAAAGGTTCATCTCATATTGATCAGCGGGTCAAGGGTGAATTCATCAGACTCTTGACCCGTTGCCGTGTGTGACGTAACGCTGTTGAGACAAGGCCGGTGACTGGCTCCCCCAGTAATGACGTAACTCAGTCTAGCAGACCTGTTCATTCAATATTCATCGTCCCGTCTACAGATCCGGGCACGAGGCATAACCGCACGTTTATTCCCGACAGTCATGACATTAATCTGGGAGGATTCGATAAGCACTCGACACAAGCTCTTAAACACCTAAAGCATCGTCCGTCCAGTACAAGCATCGCTTTCATTGCTCCTTTGATGTAGCGGCTCGTGTTGCCCTGAGTACAGAGTAGCTAGTCGACGCTCAAGGCAACAACAACAGATCGTTCAATCTCGATCTGACAGGGTGTGTACACTGCTACAGATGACATGGAGGTCAATCGCAGTGCAAATATGTCTGACCTTGAGTTGACCTAGAATGATGGAGAGGGCGAGGCAGTGCAGAGAAAATCCAATTTATCATCTCGTTATTTTGTCGTTAAAGACGTCATAACATCAGATGAGGAGGAGGGTCAGTTGCTAGGAGACGGATTGGTGACGACGGGGGTTGGGTGAGGGAAATGACGCGCATCGAACGTTACGTCGTCAGCAGCAGCGTCACAGTTACCGTCACAACACGCGACCAAGCGGCTTCTATAAATATATATAATATATATATATATATATATATATATATATATATATATATATATATATATATATATATATATATATATATATATATACATACATACATGTGTGTATTTATATATATATATATATACATACATGTGTGTATTTATATATATATATATATATATATATATATATATATATATATCTATATATATATATATATATATGTGTGTGTGTGTGTGTGTGTGTGTGTGGGGGTATTTATATATTCATATATATATATATATTTTATATATATATACATATATATATATATATAAATATATCTCTCTCTCTCTATATATATATAATATATATATATATATATATATATATATATATATATATATATATATATATATATATATATATATATATATATATATATATATATATATATATATATATACATACATACATAAAGGTAAAGGTAGAGCAACGCGTCCTTCGTGTGCTATGGATGCAGAGGGCCACATAATTTGGCCATTCCGTATTCCATATAACTGAGCGGTTTCGGCCGGGAAAGAAAGAGAGTGATGTGTCGTAGCTGGAAAATCAATTCCAGCGTGCACTGCAGCATGGATGCGTACGCTATTGTGCGCGACGCGTGCACCGCACGCTGTGTATATCGCGCGTCCATCAACAAGGTGGATATTACCATTACTGGACGGAAGCGGCGAGACGGAATGACGTCACAAAGTCGTCCGTCACCAGGAAGGCTAATTTGAAGCAAAGGTGACATACCGGCGGGGAAGCCATTAGCGGCATTAATTGAAAGCCATAATCAGCATTAATTAACCACCATAAGGGGTGTAATCATCAGGAACTCTGGCTAGGGGCGCGCACTCCGTCACAGCGTCAGTAATGACGTCACACACGTAAAGGGAGATGCAACTCCCGACAATGAGGGCGTTACCCTTTTCCCACACGACAGGTGCTCATTAACAGAAGAGCTCACCTTACCGACAGCAAGCCGTGATGTAAACAGGTAATGGCGGCGGCTGCTTCCCTAGAGATAGCGGCTCCTGACCGTACACCGTCGTAACCTTATACCTTCAAATGTCAAGACTTGTGTTTCATCAACAACCATGCTCAGGTAATCTCACTATACCCCCTACTAAGTAACACTTCGCGCCCCGTCCCTTATCCACCCCGCCCTGAACCACAGACCACCACCTCCCCCTCCCCCTCCCGCCAGTCATTCGGCGGGATGACACATCTTCAGCGCTCCTAGGACTAAACTCACCTTGACATTAAGATGGCGATAATATACATCAATAACATACCTGTTCTTTGTCTCCATACACAACGATATACGGTAATCCACGCTGTGTCAAGGTGAGGTCAACAAATGAAGTATATATCAGAGATGTAATCCGAATCAAACACCTGTGTGAATCCCAGTCTCCTCTCGTCAGGTATTACAGGTGATAAATAATCAGCCAGAGACAGGCGTGTATCAGTCTGGACACTAACAGCCGACAACACACGCAGCCATCTAGTCATACACCGTGCTATTGTCCAGCAGCTCCCACTGACCAGCTGACCGATCAGATCGTATCTTATAGATAGCAACCAGGCACACTTCAAACAGTGCGCGCCTCACATGCACGGTTTGGCATGCACAGATCGTGTGCGGCAGGAAGCCAACAACAGCGGACGCGCGGGCGAGTCCATCCTGTAACGCATGGTAGGAGGGCCAGGTAGGCCAGAAGGCGTACTTAGCAACGCGTCTTCTGCAAGCTCACCGACTCGCCGACGTAACGCGGATATATCTCAACACCGATCACACTTAATAAAATTCAAAGCATCACCCCCATGCTTTAATTAAAATGCGCAAATGCGGACTTCATTCACACGGAAAGAAAAACATGCCCAGACAATACCTACCATTTGAGACGTCCCTTTCGGTTTCGAGTTGATACCCACCACCTTCTCATTGGCTGCAATCAGACGACACACCAGACGAAATTAAAACCAATTCCAGTCACAACAGGATGTTTATAAGGTAAACAAGTGATCTAATTAGGGCGCCAGCCTTGTGGCTGGGGAAGTTCATGACGCAGGCACTCGAGTCTTAAAACGCCCCTCGTCCTTTGCAGCGTAAGTGTATCAGTGTTATGGTACGGCAGGCATTTTAAGACTCGAGTGCCTGTGAGATGACGTGATGAATAAATAGACGCATATGGAAGTATGGGCTGATGGACACTTAAAGGACCTCATTCAGACCGTGTTGTAATAAGTGGACCTCATTACTCGTGGTATAATGAGTGGACCTCATTATTCGTGGTGTAATGAGAGGACCTCATTATTCGTAGTGTAATGAGTGGACCTCTCTACTGGTGGTGTAATGAGTGGACCTCATTGCCCGTGGTGTAATGAGTGGACCTCTTTACTGGTGGTGTAATGAGTGGAACTCATTACTCTTGGTGTAATGAGTGGACCTCGTGACTCCACGTTCGTACTGACTCTAGGTAGTTTTCACGACATCAGCTAAGCGGCGCGGCACAGGCACGTTATCCGTTATGATGGAAACCAGCACTGGTCAGATTATTAACCCCCTCAAGGACAGATGATCCTACGGGCGGCATGAATTTACTGCTGAGAAATCCGCATCTTGGTGCCATTGATACTTGTAACAATAAACCAAGTATTGTGGCTTTTAGTGTTGACTATGTACACCCCCCCCCCCCCCCCATCCCCCTACCCACTCTGAGCTTCAATGGTTGACCATCACACATCCCTATGAAAGAGGGAATTATGACCACCTCCACCTGGCTGGATTCACGACGGGGCAAGGTCGGTATAGACCTCTACGAGTACTGCAACAAGAGGCCCGGGGGCTAGGAGGAGATGGATGACGGGTCAGTTGTGGTTTGTTGTAAGTAGTGAGTGGAGGGATTGGATGGGACAGGCTGTCAGGGCTAAAGAGGGGCTGGTTAACAAGGAGGTGGCTAGTAGTCGGCTTTGTCCTTGAGTGAGGCGGCGTTGAATGTCTCCCTACTTAACTCGCAATCCTTCCCTGTCCTTCACACAATCCCTACCTAAGGCTCATCTGTGACCTCCAACCCCCCCCCCCCCCCCCCCCCCCACACTCACGACAGCTGCTGACATCTGCCTGATATCAAGAGGAACTGTCCATCTGTCATCTCGCTCGACGGACGTTTATCCAGAGGGCGAGTGATATTGAGCAGAAACCTGCGACAGGAGACCGACTCATATAGGAGAGTCATCTTAAACAAACCGTCTAACCGAACTCATCCAGGAGAGTTATAACGCCTAATAAATCGTCCAGTACCCATAAGTGACATATCTGTTATTATTGTTATGGTGTACTATTGACTCTTAGAGCTGTTTCCTAGACAGCAACAGCATCAAGCGCCGATCTCGGTTAAAACTCGCCCATCTTCTCGTCTCAGAGCAACAGGCGCTACACAACCCTCCCATCTCCCCTCAGCAGACCGACGTGGGTTGGGGGTTACCAACACGCCTCAGTTACCCGCACGTCAACTTACGAAATCGCACAACTATATTTGTCTGAAGAAGGAAAGGTCCAGCGGGAAACGGAGACAGCATTGGTGATGATACGGGCGGGGAAAGAGTTGGGGGGGGGGGGGGGGGGGGGGGGGGGGGGGGGGGAGGTAAACGAAGGGGTGGTCGGAATAGCTACAGACGAGGGTAGCGGACATTACGTGCTGGTCACGTGACTCAAAGGTTGTAGCAATCGTGTCTGATCGGAAAATATTTATTTAGTGTGCAATCCTTCGTTAATGAAGGCCGTGTTTGAAACACATCAGGCATTACCAATTCGACCACTGTGTTCCCTGGCGTGAGAGGGTATAGGGTTTAACGGCACACCATCACGTATGTGTTATATGGCGCCGCGTTCCCTGGCAGCGTCAGGGGACATACCTTAATATATTGGTTCATAATTAAGTGATTTGGCTATGAGATGATGAGACTCGGCCAGTGGTCAGTGTCCATGTCGATTCCACATCTCTCACTGGAACACGGAAGCTATGATTTGGTTACAAAGCGTGATCATATTACGCCAGACTATATCAAATCTACAGTCGCAAATCTATACATATTGCTCCATAAATAACTCAGCATTTGAAAACCCCAAGAGACGGCACTGGTGGCGTTATCTGCGTTCAGTGGCGCCACACCAGGAATCGATTCCCCGCCGATGCACTTCAGCCTCTTGTTATATAACACCAGTCGATTGCCAATAGCACTTTTTTCAACCAGATAGCTTTGTTAGGCGCAGCTTATAAGACTGTCTCGAACAATATCTCGTCTCCGAGGCTCGTATCGACGACTCGATGAGAACCGGGTTCTTGGCGCCAGTGGTTCATCGTGATTTGCATGTTGGGTTCGCGGGGGGTAAATAACCGCCTGCATTGGTGACCTCCAGCGAATGAGGGCTGCGTTACGGAGGCAACAAGAGCATCGTTATTTCTCCTGTAATGACCATCACCTCGAGACCCCTTACTGAATGGTCACTTGATGATGTTTTAGGCTTCATAACGGAAATGATCATAAGGGATTTATTTCGAAATACGCAGAAGCATTACAGTTTGTCAGCGGCCGGCTTCCAGTCAGTGTAATATTGCGGGGTGGGGTGGGGTGGGTGATCGTAGGGGTGGAGGAGAAGTGAGGAGGGGGGGGGGGGGGGGGGGGGGGCTGAGGGTGGCATCGCGGGGCTCGCCGTCGGTAATGGGTACCCTGGGATGGGTGGTTTGAAGTATGTGATGAACTAGCATTCCGATGCACGCTTCTTCCACGAGAGAGGAATGCCGCAATATTAGCCAAGTGCAAACCAGGGCTGCTGAAGCTGAGTGGGACAAGGAGGAGGAAACGAGAGGACGCGATGATGGATGCCAGCCAGGGAGGCGGGGTGGAGGAAATCGATAGAGGTTTTTTTGTAATGTGAAGGTTCCAATAAGCCGCGTGATAGCTGAGCATGAAGGCAGATTTCTGGTACCGCGAAGAGAGGAGACTCTTATATGATAGCCCCATCGACCCCGACGACACAACATGGGCATCATAGCTGTCCTGAGAAAGCGGAACGGCTTGACTGCTCGATAAACTCCACAGCGACAGATAGCGCTTCAATACATATGTCGTGAGAGGGTATTTATTGTCTGAGGCATAACATTATGTCGCTAGATCGTTAGACAACTAAATGCTCCCAGTTTGGTTTGGAGGATGATTTATCCACGAAGCTAAGATATGTAGCGATAGTTTCGAGCTCCACTCGTTTATAATAACAGAGACCCCCAGCAGAGAACAGAAAAAGGACAAATAGACGGGGCACTTCCGGTGTGCGAAGGGGTCGCGAAACCACCAGGATCAAATAAACAAATAAAGTGCACTTTAACCGATAAAGTCGTTAACGATTGTTAATCTGTCACCTCCTCTCAGAATACAAGCTGGAACAACTAACGTTGTCATGACAACAGCGGCGAGCATGCAAAACATTAACTGAAAGTCAACATTTGCGAACGTTTTGCAGTAAAAAGGATGAAAACTCATGAAGCGCTATATAATGATGAATGTTAATGTTTGACCGAATATGTAAAAACATTTCATTTCCTCTTAAACACATTGAGCTTTAGCCGCCATTAGGGAACGTTATGATGACTGTTACTCACTGACTGCCTCGATGACCTGGGCCAGAAGGACGCCATCGGCCACGTCTGTTTGGAGGTCCGTTATGAAACGCTTGTGGCGCGCTTTCTCCAGATAGTGATTGGCCCAGTCCGTATAGATCTGTAATCATAACGCAACATGATAAGAAACAACACACGCGGACTTGTTGTTGGATCAAACGCAAGGAACACAGAGAAGCATGTCAAGGAGGCTGTAAATAGATATTCATAACGCAATTTGAACCGCAGAACAGGCGGATGTATATCAGTGCCAATAGCTCTATGGAAAGAACTTTAAAATGACGACCAGCTTCAACATCACATGCGCTGTTTCTACATCATGACCTTTATCATCATCATGACCTCTATCATCATCATGACCTCTATCATCATCATGACCTCTATCCTCATCATCATGACCTTTATCATCATCATGACCTCTATCATCATCATGACCTATATCATCATCATGCCCTCTATCCTCATCACCATGACCTTTATCATCATCATGACCTCTATCATCATCGTGATCTTCACCAAACTGCCAGAAATTGTTAATACGGGTCATTTGTACCCACGGGGTCCGACTATGTCAACCTTCAGAGTGCTGTGTACTCCTCACATCTGCCTGAGAGGGGGGAGGCGCGTGCAGGATTTGTATCTATATATATATATATATATATAGAGAATATATATATATATATATATATATATATATATATATATATATATATATATATATATCTATATATATATATATATATATATAGAGATATATATAGATATATATATATATATAGATATATAGTATATATATCTATATATATATATCTCTCTCTATAATATATATATATATATATATATATATATATATATATATATATATATATATATATATATATACATACATATACCGAACACAATATTTAGTTGCGCGCAGCTACATATCACCAATACAATTGTTGTCAGCCAGTGGCAGGGCAACTATTGACATATAACCATATTTGCCGTGGCTGTCAATCATAAGGTCTTCCGTGGCCATCTGTGTAAATATTTGTAAACACAGACCAGCAGAGCGCCTGTGATGGAGACAAGTCTCGCTACAAGGCACGAGAGTCGCGGGCCTGGATCGGTAATGCGCCATTAATAATTCAAACAATGTAACAAAACTTATTCTCATGAAGTGAACAGAGATGGGTTAGTAATGGTTGTTTTTACACCTGGCAGCAACGTAAGCAGCCCAGGGGCACAAAATACAACAGAGCGAGTAAACTAGGGCATGAGGTGTTACGCTATGACGCGATGAAAGAGGCGTGAAAGGGCGCCTCTGGCGGGTGAGGACCCCGCGGGGCCCTGTGTTTACGTATGGCAGCTTCTATGACGTAAGGGATGAGTGTAAACGGAAGACAGCGCCCTCTTACGCTCCGATGACTAATCTGAGAAATACTGGAGCGCCAATAAAGCGGTCACGTCTAGAGTGGATGTTAACTAGGTGAGACATAAGTACGGCGGGTACACCAACAAACACACCTGGTTATGATCAATGAGTGAAGTTAAAGGCACCGACAACAAGTCGACTGGCGGTCCTCGTGTTTGTCTATGAACCTTGATAAATGTACTGTGAAAGCCATCCACGCAAGCTCCCATCACACCACCCAGACTCCATCCAAGCTCCCATCACACCACCCAGACTCCATCCAAGCTCCCATCACACCACCCAGACGCCATCCAAGCTCCCATCACACCACCCAGACTCCATCCAAGCTCCCACCACACCACCCATACTCCATCCAAGCTCCCATCACACCACCCAGAATCCATCCAAGCTCCCACCACACCACCCAGACTCCATCCAAGCTCCCATCGCACCACCCAGACTCCATCCAAGCTCCCATCGCACCACCCAGACTCCATCCAAGCTCCCATCACACCACCCAGAATCCATCCAAGCTCCCACCACACCACCCAGACTCCATCCAAGCTCCCATCGCATCACGCAGGCTCCATCCAAGCTCCCATCACACCACCCAGACTCCATCCAAGCTCCCATCACACCACTCAGACTCTCTCCGCATCCCCCGAAGTCCCATCATCACTCATCCAGTCTCCCTGGCTACAGCGACGTGTTTTCCTCGGCACTCATACGTTTCCTTCAGGAGAGTGTCACGTCTGCAGGTCCTCGTGTTTATAACATCCCACGAGGGGCTACTTCCCGCTGGGGCATGTTCAGCAGGCGTGTGACAGCAGGATAACGAGAGGCACTCGTGTTAATCGCGCTCGCTTTAAGTCTCCACAAAGCTGACCAAATAAGGGAGATGACGCCTGGAGGAGGGTTCTCTCTGGTGCCAGGTACCGAGAAGGGGGTTGTGGGAGGGAGAGTAGTGAGGGCATGGGGGGGAAGGGTGGTAGCAGGGGATCAATGCATGGCATAGGGCGGCGGACAATATATATATACCCTTATATAACAAACACGATCGAACGTAGAGCGAGTTGCCATTAGTGCGAGGTCGTAGTAGCCTAGCTCAAGTATACTTATAAGTAATTAAACAACGGGCAAGCGAGGTATGGCGCTATGTCCCCTTTCCCCACACCACACCCCACCCGACACTTCCTCTTCTGATGGAGTCTGAATTCCAACAGGGAACAGCGTCAGGAGGTGGCCGTGATGGTGTACATCAGGCGACTGGTGTCACGTCCAATGCCCGAGCTGACAGCCCACTGGCAGTAGCGTAAGATACTGCGTGCATAGATTCACAATGGTCATGAAATAATCAACTATGCTAATACATCTGCATTGGCGAAGAATAGACAGGAACCCGCCAAGAATGGACCACACATCACAGGAAAAGGTGGCGGGGCGTAGGATGAGCAGGTGGGAGTTGTGGGGGGGGGGGGGGGGGTGCTATCTTGTCTAGAGGCGCATCAGGTCGACGAGAGATAAAGAGTTGTTAATTAGCGCCGTCAGCGAGCTGGCGCTCAAGACATCACTCATCAGGGGGAGAGACTCGGTAGCAGTTCCTTATGCGACGCGAATTTAGTCATATATTGCTTTTTGTCCAATACGTCATTGCATTCTGTCCAACCAACTCGTTGCATCCAGTACAACTGGTCATTGGCATTCTGTACAACAGGTCATAGCATCATGTACAACAGGTCATTCCATTCTGTACAACAGGTCATAGCATCCTGTACAACAAGTCATAGCATCCTGTTTACAGGTCGTTGCATCCTGTGTAATAAGTTAATGCACCCAGTCCAATGACGTTACATACTGTCCAATAAGGTCAATGAATCCTATCCAATACGTCATCTCCCCCAAAAATAGATGTAAGGGCAGGTGTTTCAACAAGCTCACCTTAACTTTGAATCGCTCGTTAATAATTCCATGGAAATCGCCCACGTGGTGAAGAAGCGGATGCCAAACCTTGTATCCAAACATGGTGACATTCAGTGCGGACACTTCAACACCACATCAGCTCGCCGGTTAACTGAGATACGTGAGGAGCCTTTAGCGTGACGCTCAGATACTCTACAAGACAACTCGCAGTGGCCGGCCCGGAGATCCCTCCAAAGCTAACTTGATAATGAGATCATCGCCACCCGAACACACCAGACATTCCAAGTTTTCTACAAGTCAAACAGTCGAATCGGGGTTTTGTGGTGAGCTGTTGACACAATCGATGCGTAAGCAATCACAGACACGTGTCTGTGACAAGTTGCTTTAGTCCTGGTACAATTTCGGGGTGTTTTCCAAAGATAGTCTCATTGTTACAAGCTGGCCTCTGACAGGCAGATAAGGGTTGGGTTGGCTGCGGAGGAGGGTGGGAGGGTTGTGATGATCTCAACACGGCTGCTAGTGAGACACGGGAATCGATCAATGTGGTGGTGATTCAGAGTGAACACCGGCACGTGACGTCACGGGAGTGAGTGTAGTAGGGTAGCACGTGGTCACGGGTGGGAGGGATCTGGAGGGAATGGGAGGAAGAGACGAAGGGAGAAGGGGAGAGGGAGTGGGAGAGACGAAGGATGACTGGGTCCATGAGAGAGATGGGTGACTGGGTCAATGAGAGAGATGGGTAACTGGGTCAATGAGAGAGATGGGTGACTGGGTCAATGAGAGAGATGGGTGAAGAGATGGGTGACTGGGTCCATGAGAGAGATGGGTGACTGGGTCAATGAGAGAGATGGGTGACTGGGTCAATGAGAGAGATGGGTGACTGGGTCCATGAGAGAGATGGGTGACTGGGTCCATGAGAGAGATGGGTGACTGGGTCAATGAGAGAGATGGGTGACTGGGTCAATGGGAGAGATGGGTGACTGGGTCAATGAGAGAGATGGGTGACTGGGTCAATGAGAGAGATGGGTGGGGGACAATGAGGGATGGGTGACCATGAAATGAGAGATGGGTAACTGGGTCCATGAAGAGATGGGTGACTGGGTCAATGAGAGAGATGGGTGACTGGGTCCATGAGAGAGATGGGTGACTGGGTCCATGAGAGAGATGGGTGACTGGGTCCATGAGAGAGATGGGTGACTGGGTCCATGAAAGAGATGGGTTACTGGGTCCATGAGAGATGGGTGACTGGGTCAATGAGAGATGGGTAACTGGGTCAATGAGAGAGATGGGTGACTGGGTCTATGAGAGAGATGGGTGACTGGGTCCATGAGAGAGATGGGTGACTGGGTCCATGAGAGAGATGGGTGACTGGGTCAATGAGAGAGATGGGTGACTGGGTCAATGAGAGAGATGGGTGACTGGGTCCATGAGAGAGATGGGTGACTGGGTCCATGAGAGAGATGGGGTGAGAGAGATGGGTGACTGGGTCCATGAGAGAGATGGGTGACTGGGTCAATGAGAGAGGGTGACTGGGTCAATGAGAGAGATGGGTGACTGGGTCCATGAGAGAGATGGGTGACTGGGTCAATGAGAGAGAGATGGGTGACTGGGTCCATGGGTCAATGAGAGAGATGGGATGGGTGACTGGGTCCATGAGAGAGATGGGGTGACTAGGTCAATGAGAGAGATGGGTGACTGGGTCCATGAGAGATGGGTGACTGACTGGGTCAATGAGAGAGATGGGTGCCTGGGTCAATGAGAGAGATGGGTGACTGGGTCCATGAGAGAGATGGGTGACTAGGTCAATGGGAGAGATGGGTGACTGGGTCCATGAGAGATGGGTGACTGGGTCAATGAGAGAGATGGGTGACTGGGTCAATGAGAGAGATGGGTGACTGGGTCCATGAGAGAGATGGGTGACTAGGTCAATGGGAGAGATGGGTGACTGGGTCCATGAGAGATGGGTGACTGGGTCAATGAGAGATGGGTGACTGGGTCAATGAGAGAGATGGGTGACAATTGATCCAATGACTATGATGGTGAACACGATGACGATAATGTTGATGATCGTGACGATGATGATAATAAAACAGAATTTAATGAAAAAGTTGACAGCAGTAATGAGGTGTCAATATGGTGACATTGATTAGGTGTCAATATGGTGACATTGATGAGGTGTCAATATGGTGACATTGATGAGGTGTCAATATGGTGACATTGATGAGGTGTCAATATGATGACAGTAATGCGGTGTCAATATGGTGGCAGTAATGCGGTGTCAATATGGTGACATGGATGAGGTCCCATAATCAAAACGACGACGCCGATGACGGAAAGGACGAGTTAGGGAATGTTGCATTGTTTGCCATTTGCGCCATTATGTTCCTTCCTTTTTCCTTATCGCCGGCGTCAAGGTGAAGCGCCTTTACGGTCGCGGCGGCAAGCGCTACTGAAGGATGTCCTTTATTCCCGACAACACCTTGTTTAATCAGTTGCCTTTTGTCCGCTAACAGCCCAGCCGTCACTCCGTATCAATCTCACCACCGTAATGCACCAACGGCCTTGATATCTATTTCCCCAGCATTCACTCACGGCGTATCTCCTACGCTTCAATGCCAGCCATGTTCTGGGCTAATAATATTGCTGAAGACTTTACAGAGAAATATGCCTCGGGTTAAATGATTTTATGTCTGGGGAAATTAAGAGATATTTATAACTGATACCTTGATCTTGAAATAATGATTTGATTGGCTGTTGTGATGTGATATGATATGATGGATAGCTAACAGCAGAAACATGATGATGTGCGGTGTTGCCTTGGCGCATATAGTGCTACGATCATAAGGCGACGGCCCATTCTCTGCTATCACGTTTGTAAATGAATGCTTAGCTGAGTAAATAGCTTATCGCCTACATCACAGTTTCCCTATTCCTTGTGTCCAACGAACAGGAGTTTCGTTCGCGATCGAACATTATGATACCAGTATTTAAAGGGGATGTCTACCGTTATGATAACGTTGCAGAAGCGCGCAGTTCATTGTGCTCAAGGCTGGGTGACATTTAGCATCCTACGAATATCTACGTGATGACGTCATCATGCTACATATTCGACGAACGATCGCATATTGCAGGAAAAAATACAATACCTGCTGTTAAATGATATGAAAAACAAAGAATTATGTGGCTCATATTTTAATTAAAGGTGCATTTTTCGGCGATTTTGTGAAAGGTTATTGCTTCCATTTTTGTGTAGTTGCAAAGATGACAATCCTTTCATGTTTGTTGGAACACCGAAGCATCGATGATTAAGCGCATTGAAACATCCTCCGAACTCAGTTTACAAAAATATCCAAATGAATAGCAATCTGAACAAGAAACTACGCATGCGCAACTCTCTAATGTTCGGTGTTATCGCTCAAACTCCGCTCGTTCTCAGCTTCAGATGTACTACAGCGTCTACCGTGTGCCAATTATGAGTTAGAATTCACGTCCCGTCAAAAATACGAAATCGAACTTTTCAAAGGTAATAAATCCAGCTGGGGTCACCGATTTGACTCGGTTTTCGGATAGCATTACTAAACGTAGTAGGGAATCGCTCATTGAATATTTGTTCAAAACATAATTTCGAATATGTTCTGCGAAATGCATGTTTAACGTATTGTGTTATAACGATGTCGTTTGTCAGAAGCCAAGAGTCGACTGGTGGTCGATACCGGGCCGATACAGACGACACAAGGACGGGGCGTCATCTGCTGGAATTCATCATTTAATCAGAAACAGAAAGACGCAAACTTACCGCTCAACGATCCTTAAAGTAAAACAGAGGCAGTCGACAAGCATCGTGGAAATAGGCATCAAAATGATGAATTTATAGCAAACAACATATTGATATTAGCGCAAATTCATAATGCAACTTCTAATATGTTTTACCTCATTTTAGTCTCTCGCTATGTAGTATTAAAATGATACTCAACTGGGAATGTGTATAATACCACATTTATCGATATATCCCAGGTTGTCACGTGGGAATTAACTGCCGATAGTTATTTGACATATCACCATGACGAGACTAGAACTACCTGTAATGACACGGGAGTTAACCCCGATAAATGATCACCTGTCGTTAACCGCAACACAAACAACGAGGTGGTCAAAGTAATAAAACACGCAATAAAAATCCAATTTCAATTATCCTAGAAATTGGAAAATATCATTGCACAAAGTGTCTATGAGGCGCAACTAATCCTTGTTAGTGGCGAGAGAGCGTTAACATGGGGTGTGGGGTTACGTCAACCACCCGGTTGGCCAGACAATACGGCTCTCCGTTCTGTGTCGTCTGGGGAGGGCTGAATCATCGAAGTTAAGCGATTGGGGGAGGAATCATAGTGCATACGGAGCCAGCAGGTCCCTAGGGGGCGCTGTGTGTCTGATGGTATTGACAGACCAGAATAGGGCTAAGGGTGGGTTAAATGTATGAACATGCTGCACGGAGTGGTAAGAAGGAAGAGACGGAGACATAGAGGTGCAAATGAGGAAGAGTCCGAGGAAGAGAGGGTGTAAATGAGGAAGAGACCGAGACAGAGAGGGTGTAAATGAGGAAGCGACCGAGACAGAGAGGGTGTAAATGAGGAAGCGACCGAGACAGAGAGGGTGTAAATGAGGAAGCGACCGAGACATAGAGGGTGCAAATGAGGAAGAGTCCGAGGAAGAGAGGGTGCAAATGAGGAAGAGACTGAGAAAGAGAGGGTGCAAATGAGGAAGAGACCGAGGAAGAGAGGGTGCAAATGAGGAAGCGTCCGAGGAAGAGAGGGTGCAAATGAGGAAGAGACCGAGGAAGAGAGGGTGCAAATGAGGAAGAGACCGAGGAAGAGAGGTGCAAATGAGGAAGAGAGGTGCAAATGAGGAAGAGACCGAGGAAGTGAGAAGAGAGGTGCAAATGAGGAAGAGACCGAGGAAGAGAGGGTGCAAATGAGGAAGAGAGGTGCACCGAGGAAGAGAGGTGCAAGTGAGGAAGAGACCGAGAAAGAGGGTAAAGTGTGATACAGTGAATGGAAAGGGAATCGGAGATCGAGATTGAGAGATAAAAAGAGTGAGAGAAAGGACACGATTTATGAAGGTGAACTATCACGCAAACTCGACAACAGCTTGCCTGAACTAACCCCTACGACGGCTTACATGCCAAACCCTGATCACTGATTGGCTGTCATTATTTAACCCTGGCCACCGATTGGCTGACATAATTAAACCATGATCGCTAACTAAACCCTGGCGCTGATCAGAAGTTATAACTAAGCCTGGTGGCGGATGGGATTACGAAATTAAACCCTTGTCGCTGATTGGCCGACATATCTAAACCCTTGCCGCTGATATGAATCCATTATTAAACCCTTGCCTCTGATTGGTTTCTATGACTTAACCATGGCTGCTGATTGGACGCCATTATCAAAATCTGGCTGTTGATTGGCTGCATTACTAAAGCTATAGCCTCTGATAGGCTGTTATCGCTCATTCAACGCCAACACTTGACGCGAAAGTTTAATTCAGGCCAGGCGCACCTAAATTGTACGATCATCAAGTCAACATCACCAACATTTCCTAATTAGTCAATATCTAACAACTATTTCTTACGGAAGTTCGTGTGGGTTTCTCTGGAGGTATTGACGTTACGTAAACGCGCAGACGAGTAAATCGCGGTCGTCAGCTGATGAATACGAAAACAGCACCCAGCTTAAGACAAAGCACTTGAAACCCAAAACAGCTTCATTTCACAGTGCCAGGACCATCCGAGCCGTCCACTAGCACTTGCTGTGCGATGCGAGAGAACGCGAGAGCTAGCGAGATAACGCGAGAGCTCGCTCGTTCAGTAGCCATCCCTCATCACGCGTAGAGATGCAGGAACGAACCTGGACGCAGTAAGTCTTCGTTAGCGACGTCGAGCTGGAAATAACTTGAACCTTTCCAGGTGAAGTCTCTTGAGAGTTAAAAGAGAACGCTGAGGGAAATGAATCAATTCACTCGACCTGTTTTCTGAGAATGTGTTTTTCCTCTGTTTTCCACTGTTCAATTGGTAAAATGAATCGATTAGAATTACGCTCTTCGTGTAGAGGCGACAAAACCATCGAAGGGAGGAGATTTCACAGGCAATGCAACTATCAATTCACCTCTGAAAAGAAAAACATCAAATTGGTGGGGTTTTTTTTCAACAAAACAGTGAACTGGTCGAGCGTCCTAGCGACACTCAATCTTAAACCGCATCCAAAGCGGGGATAAAGCCGTGGGGAATTCGCCAACTCCACGCATCACACAGCATCCGATACTGCAGGCAGTCTGACGTGTTTACCCCAGTCAGCGTGGATGAGTGATTTTCTCCATCCTCACCTCGCGTTGTATTAGGATCCCGGCGCGGCGTTACGCGCGTCCGCACCGGGGATTCACGTCCCGTCCCGTACTTTATCACGTGGGGCGAATGCGTATTTCAGAGACTGACAGCAGATTGAAGGAATACATCTGCGCTACATGGGGTGCTACAGGGATACCTGTTGCTTCTGATTCGCTTACCGTAACGAGCTCGTTGGTGGTGTTGGGGTGGGGTGGGGGGGAGGGCGCAGTTTGGCAACGGGATAGGGTCAGGGCGCACGGGGTGGAGGAAACTCCCGGATATCTAGATGACCTCTGGTCTCTTGTTAGAGATGATAAAAAAGCGTATGTCTGGTCTCATGTGGGAGATGACATTGCGCACGTCTGGTCTCATGTGGGAGATAACACTGCGCACGTCTGGTCTCATGTGGGAGATAACACTGCGCACGTCTGGTCTCATGTGGGAGATAACACTGCGCACGTCTGGTCTCATGTGGGAGATAACACTGCGCACGTCTGGTCTCATGTGGGAGATAACACTGCGCACGTCTGGTCTCATGTGGGAGATGACACTGCGCACGTCTGGTCTCATGTGGGAGATGACACTGCGCACGTCTGGTCTCATGTGGGAGATAACACTGCGCACGTCTGGTCTCATGTGGGAGATGACACTGCGCACGTCTGGTCTCATGTGGGAGATAACACTGCGCACGTCTGGTCTCATGTGGGAGATAACACTGCGCACGTCTGGTCTCATGTGGGAGATAACACACGTGTCTGGTCTCATGTGGGTCTGCGCACGTCTGGTCTCATGTGGGAGATGACACTGCGCACGTCTGGTCTCATGTGGGAGATAACACTGCGCACGTCTGGTCTCATGTGGGAGATAACACTGCGCACGGCTGGTCTCATGTGGGGGATAACACTGCGCACGTCTGGTCTCATGTGGGAGATAACACAGCGCACGTCTGATCTCATGTGGGAGATAACACTGCGCATGGCTGGTCTCATGTGGGAGATAACACAGCGCACGTCTGGTCTCATGTGGGAGATAACACTGCGTACGTCTGGTCTCATGTGGGAGATAACACTGCGCTGGCTGGTCTCATGTGGGAGATAACACAGCGCACGTCTGGTCTCATGTGGGAGATAACACAGCGCACGTCTGATCTCATGTGGGAGATAACACTGCACACGGCTAGTTTCTTGTTGGAGATAACACAGTGTACGTCTGGTCATGTTTTGAGGTGAACTGTTACAGACTGTTAGACCACCATGGATTGTAATTTGTATTTTTCCAACATACATGACCATATCGCTTCAGTTAGCGCCATCTGCCGGGTGACTTGATCCAGATGTCCAGCCTCGGGTTCACGGTCAAGATCGCCGCGAATGACCTTAGATCAGTCAAGGTCACTGGTCATCGTGTGGGCTGCATGCGTCTGATTAACATACAGGTAAAGGTATACAGGTAAGCACAGGTGTGCTGACAGCTCGCGGTAGAGCCAATCAGTAAATCACCTTCTGCTCAAGCAGCAAGAGCATACGTTGACGGGCTAATGTCAGCAAGATGCATGGCACTGCGTTAGACCTCAATGGACCTCAATGGACCTCCATCCCATTCAAGACGTACCTCCATCTCACATTGCCTGTCGCCTGTGAGATAAACCAGAGGTAAATCGAATGCGTCAAGATGACTGCATATTCTAGCAAATACGATCAGGTTTTGTCAGGCCATGACTTGTATCCCAGACTGTGGTGAGCGCTCCTGAAATAGCCCCAGCCTCCGACAACTCCACCCACACCACTGGGAGATAGGCCCCGATCTTACAACAACACGGCCCACTCAAATCACTGGAAACCTTCCTGGGAGCTCTTCTAATTTACAAACAGCAAAATGCATCAAGTGCCCACAGGCATGCTCGGTTGCCCCCAAGGCATCTTCACTTCTAGGACTTCAGCATATTATTTGCCGCGGTAGTTGCACCTGAGCTCAGGTATGTTGCCTCAATATTGGCAGGATACGTCAGCGTAAAGAATGAAGGTTGCGCGTGTTGAGACTAGCCTAATGACAGAATTTGCGTCCCAGAACACCTGTGTCACAAACAGTGTCACAGACCACTGCGTCCCAGACCACCTGTGTCACAAATCATCAGTGTCACAGACCACCTATGCCACCTGTGCCTCAGACCACCTGTGCCTCAGACCATCTGTGTCTCAGACCATCTGTGTCGCAGTCACAGATGGGTCTGAAACTACCTGGTTCCCAATCCACCAGGGTCATCGGCACACGCACGCACCAACCCACGCACACGCACACACACCCACCATTGATACAGTTTGACTTGATCACCAAAGACCAGGGAAGCTTGGTGCTTTGAGACTCGAGTGCCAGTGACTGTCAGCATGCACAATAGAATGTCATTTATACGCTGATTGCCATCACGTTAACTGTCAGCCTGGACCCGTTTAATGCCGCATCATTCACAATTTCAATGAGAACAGTCACGGAGTAATGAGCTGATAGGACGTCGTTTTCAGTCAAAAACACACATGCGTGGCTGGGGGCGGGAGGGGTGGGGGGACTGGAGGAGGGAGACAAACAAAAACCGAACCTCATCGCTCATAACATACATCATGTCAAACTATGTGGGCAGCCTGAGGTGTAGAGTCGATCCGTGATGTCGGTACGTTCGTACACGAGGCGGATTCAGACAGCGGGGAATCTGCCTACTTATGAATATAACCCCACAAAAAACACATAACATTTCAGCTGTGGGATCTGACGCAGCGTGGATCCAGACTAGGTATTGACTTATGAAGTTATGTGCATAATATATCGACCTCAAACATACAGCTTCAGCTCTATCCTGATAGCTGCGCCAAGATGCGCCATGATGCGCATCCGATGTTTCCGCGAGTATCCATGGTCATTGTACCCATCGACTTACCATGCAATCCTCAATCAATCTGCAGTTTGCCCAGCAGAAGCGAGACATCTTTCGCCAGACAGGTCACAGAGCTGCTCTCTGCCATCAAAAGCTTCAAAAACCTGCCCCCAAGTTGATTCTCACTCCATGATTAATGCAGAATACCTCGTGAGGCACGGGATCGAGTACCTCGTGAGGCACGGGATCGAGTTCCCCGTCAGCCGCGGAGCGCGCCATGAGTAATGGCATCATAACAGATACATGACAATTTAAGTAAACCAAATGGTCGGATATCTCAGCGTGCCGGATCAGGTGGGAGGGGCGTTGATTGGTGGGGGGAGGGGCGTTGATTGGGGAGGGGCGGGGCCTATGGTTGAGGATGGAAGGATGATGATCGAGGTGTGAAGAACGTGACATATTTGTCCCGGATGCCATGAACGCGTAGCGACATGCTTACAGTCAGTGGGAGGGTAAGATAACCGAAATAATAAACTGGCAGCGCAGCTCTGTCTCCTTGATCATCACCCAAACGAATTGCGATTTGGCAAATGACTGAACAAAACCACAATTCCTGGCACCTCTAACCACAACAACGCCCCCCCACATACACACACTCATTCACACAAGTACACGGCTCAGAATGAAGCCGTTGTCTTTCGTTCTATGAGTCAGAAGACGCGCTTCACAACCTGGCGACGCACACGACAGCTGGTGGCCACAGGTTATGTAAAACGATGACACAGCACGAAGGGTGCAGGAGGGGAGAGGGGGCGGTGTGAACGAAACTTGCGATCTCGTCAGAGCGCACTCACCCTCTTCGTCTTCGTGTAGGGATCCACGACCTCATGGAAGTCCCCGTCATCCTCGCCTGGATCTCGATCCTTGTCGTTTATGAGATCAAAGGCGTCCTGCCCTAGGGCAGCTGCTGCCTCCTCCCTGACGCCATCCTTACGAACCCTCATCGTGTCCTCAACAATGTGATAACTTCACAGCAAATCCATAGCAGCAGATGTTATAGCCTAACTAGACACTTTGTGATCTCACGGTTATAACTGGGAGTGTTGTCACTGCATTGAACGCATGGTCTCAGATCCGATGCCGAGGCTACCAGAAATACGGCTTACGTCTTCGCCAGTGACGTCAACCACACTACGTCCAGTCCAGGGAGGCGTAGTAACGTCAGATCACTCGTAAAAGACGGACAACAACAACAATAATCCAAGTGTTTACAATCTCAGTTGTTTTCATCCGCTCGTGTATATAATCGAGCTGTGATCTGTCGGTGTCTGTGCTAGGAGTGGCCCAAGGAAGCTGTAAACGCTGCTGATGGCGCCGGAGAAATCGCCGCTATAGCGGGTTTATAGCCGTTACCCTAGCTCCCTGGCTATACCAAGCTAACACGCTACCTGCGTCCTGTCTGAGTTGCTGCTGCTGCTGCTGCTGCTGGTACAGCATCTCTGGTCGCTATAGCACCCTGGCCACAGTTCTAGGGCCAGCCAAATGATTCATCCCCGCTCCCTGCCAGTACCGCTATAAGAGATACACGTTTGTCTGCCAATGCTAGCCACTCCGCCGCAAACCCTGAAATACTGGCCAGCGATATGGAACCAGTTTGTGAGCGTCGGGAGGTGCCGTAACAGCTGAAAACTTGGAGAGGGGTGCCGTGTGCGAGCTGGGTGTTGAGAGGCGTTAGCTGCATACACCATACACACAGAGCCGCGCTAAGCTGGGCGAGTTTTTCTGATCTTCCTCGCAATAAGATAGCTCGGGTTGATCCCTGAATGATCGGATCCTGATCGTACTCAGCGGGATGTAAACTTGGCCTGATCATACGGCCGATCGAGGGCGGGGTCCTGGGGGGTATATCATGACAGCTTGTTTAGACGGAAATACAAAACGCCAGACGGGGAATGAGAAGTGATGAGGTCTCCACCTGGAATTAGCTGCCTCATAGCCTCACAGCGCATCTGACACGCTGTGTCTTATCTAAAGAGTCAATAGGCGTCATCCGGAACTGATATGATTCCCCTACTTCTTAACACTGACGCGCGAGCCTAACGCTGGCCTAAGCGGGCGTCGTCGTTTACGGTTCGTTTGCAATAACATTCGCAGCTTGCCAGTACACGGCCAAACGCGCGCGTGCGTTAACGCCTCGTGATGCGCCTGTGACGTCACCCGACAGGCCACAACGTAACAAGCAGACTCTGGTAAACGTCACCCAGACAAGACAATACATAGCAAGCTGACTTCGATCACCCCATTCCCCTAAAGTCGGCTCTCTGTAAATTCAGGCTCGTGAAAAGCGTCACATTTCCACCATAATGTATGACGCATTAAGGTGATATATTTGTTAAACAGCTCATGATCATTTAAGTCGGGTCAAGATGACCAAGTTATTCTTCTCCTGTGAGATGTGTACACTTTGCACCATAGCTGCCAAGGCCGAGTGTAAGGGCATGCATGAAGGAGACTCAACTCCACCGTGGCTCGGGTATCTATGGTGGATAACCTTCCTGTAAGCTTCCTGCGTCCAAGAAGCTTCCTGTGTCCAAGCAGCTTCCTGCGTCAAAGCAGCTTCCTGCGTCCAAGCAGCTTCCTGCGTCCTAGCACCTTCCTGTGTCCAAGCAGCTTCCTGTGTCCTAGCAGCTTCCTGCGTCCAAGCACCTTCCTGCGTCCAAGCAGCTTCCTGTGTCCTAGCAGCTTCCTGCGTCCAAGCAGCTTCCTGTGTCCAAGCACCTTCCTGCGTCCAAGCAGCTTCCTGTGTCCAAGCAGCTTCCTGCGTCCAAGCAGCTTCCTGCGTCCAAGCAACTTCCTGTGTCCTAGCACCTTCCTGTGTCCTAGCAGCTTCCTGTGTCCTAGCAGCTTCCTGTGTCCTAACAGCTTCCTGTGTCCTAGTAGCGTTCTACGCACCACCTATGTCCTGTTCCATCAGCGTCCTATGATCCGGCAGCGTCCTACGTCCCACAAGCATCATTCAACACAGATGTACTGCGTCACTGCAGCGTTCTATACCACAGCAGTGTACTACGTCACTGCAGCGTTCTATACCACAGCAGTGTACTACGTCACAGCAGTGTTCCAAGTGACAGCAGTGTTCCACGTCACATCAATGTCATGTGTCTTAGGGGCGAGACATCAGACGTCCTTGACAGAAAGACGCAGCTTAAATCGGAGTTGGAGCGAACCGAAAAACATGGCCGTGCGCCCTGTAGTGAACAGGTGTTAAGTTATGGCGCTTTATATTCTTGAGAGGTAGCTTGCTATAAACCTCTCCGACAAACACCTGTCTGTTACCTGTCTATTCAGGCCCTCAACTTGTCAAGTACGAACCCTACTGGAATAACATTCTCAGCCAAACCTAGTTTTTCTGATTGCATTTAAAGATGTCAGTCGGTGTATTTACATTTTTTAGCACTCCAATTAGAGAGGGATATGGTGTCTCAGATGCGACCATGAGTAAACAACTGTGTGCATCATAACGGCATCATGTCATCACGCAACGCTATGACGGCCCAGATCGTTATGACAGAGCGGCATGCATCACATGCGACTCAACGCCCCTAATTTCCCCATCGTCATCAATAATCGCTAAACAAGATGCTTACAGCTTAAAGAGAAAGGATTCCTTGAATGTCAATAAATAAACCAGAACTAACGAATGACAGAAGGAAAGATGATGCAGAGTGTATAACCGATAATTCCTTCCTCCAAGATGACAGTCAACTTGACTAACAGGCAGCATTTATATAGTTTTAACATCCCAGACGTACGACACACGAGCAATAAGTTTTTACCTTATTGAAATGATCGGTGGCCGAACTCATCTTGTTACAAACAGAAGTTAGTTCCGTGTGGAGAGGTAATTAAATCTAGTATTCCACGAGAATATTCATTGAAAAATACTACAATGGTAAACACCTTCCAAATCTCGACAACCGCGGTGCTGACGTACAAACGTATGTTAACGTTGTACTTGGTGTAGCGTTAAGAAACAGGGAACCCAACGAGGTATGTCTACGGCAACACCTGCCGAGCTCACCTGTCTACAGCACCACAGGTAAACCAATCAAAACTGGACGCCCCTGAAGCGAAAGAACATTATTTGACCCCAGATAAGTTCAAATGGCGCCAGATAAAATGGGAAAGTCAGTTTTTGAAGTATCATATACATGTTGCCCTTCAGAGGCAGTGACGTCAGTGAAATAGACAAACAACGGAATATGAAAACAACAGAGAACGGGGCCCATGACGCGGCCATACCTGGTTGATTGATCTCAGGTCACGCGGACAGTCGACGAGGCGATGTACATCTTGGTCAACTACAGCAGATCCCATCTCGACGAGGAGGAAAGTGATCCACAACTAGTGAAGTGATCCACCGCTATCTGATGAAATGATCCACCACTGATGAACTGATGTGCCACTATCTGATGAAATGATACACCACTGATGAACAGATCTGCCACTATCAGATGAAGAGATACACTGCTGATAAACAGATATGCCACTATACGATGAAGCAATCCACCGCTGATAAACAGATATGCAACTATACGATGAAGCAATCCACCACTGATGAACAGATAAGCCACTATCTGATAAAGCAATCCGCCACTGATGAACAGATCTTTCACTATCTGACGAAGTGATCCGCCACTGATGACGTTATCCGCCACTGTTACTCGGATGAAGTCATACCACTTACGTAAGAGATAATTGCGCACTTTAAGATAAATTGGTCAGACACTAAATATGATGAGGCCTTGCCAACAGCGACCGAGTCCTCCGCCGGGTTAATGCTGGAGCGGCACTGCGTCAAGGTCCGCCGCCCGTGTGAGTTGACCGCCTCGTCGTAGGACAGGTGACCTAACGCATGGATCTCTACGCGCCGACTCAGAAGGTCACGAGAGGGTCACGGGTTCATTCATCCATACCAGCCCTCAGGTGATTTCATCTTGATTTATGGGCCAGCCAGGTGGGCCACTTAATCACGTAAATGAGCCACCATTAGCTTTGGACAAATTTCTTCTGTGACAGCATCAAAGCTGTTATCTCGGAGGGGAAAAAAGGACGTCGGACCACCTCATTGGTCAAGTACTTAACATATATCAAGTCTAGTATGCACTTACCATATATCAGGTCTAGTATTTGACTACATTGAACGTCTGCACTGGAATACAACCGCTCGATAAGAGTCTGCGAAGTGACGCGTCGCGGCGTAGGGGGATTTAAGGGTCTTTTCACTAATTCGTCTGTCGCAAGAACCTGGAGGCGCTTGGTGCAACAAAGGCAAGCAGCGACACCTGGGGAGTATGCATGGTTGTACTAGCTGAGACGTGCTGATATGAGTCGGTGACCATGAGGTGGTTAACAACAGACAAGGTCAAGGTCAGCGAACCTCATTTCGACATGACACATTCCAGCTGCGGAATCGAGACAGCTGTCCCCGCTGCGGCCGACGTCTGGTGGTCTGTGGAGTTATCAGCACTCGATTATATGCACACAGCAAACAAACCGCAAGCGTTTATCCTCACACCACACAGATACAGCGTCCTTGCAGTCGAGCAGGCGAAGGGGAGCTGGCGATCGTTAACAGTGTTAATTTACTTCTACTTGAGTCTGTCATCAGGAAAATGCTTGTTGCTTAACAAAGCCTTGGAAATTCTCCTCGGTCGAATGTCAATATGGTGTCATAACGGTGCATCCACAGAGCGATCGATGCGTTATGATCACAACTTTTGTTTTATCTCACGCGTTATGACAGACAGCCGACATTAAACCAGCCAATTGAGTCCGTCTACCGTACCATAATGGAAAGCTTACCACGAGAGAAAACACAAAATATATAACTTCTAGATGGCCAGTTTTAATAAGAAACTATTAAAATGGCACAGTTAGGTACAGCAGTTCTCCCACCGTGGAGACAACCGAGAAACAACGAGATCGAGTCTCCCAGACAACCACATCCAGCTGCAGCAGCTCTGTGACCATCTCCTTCACACCCGTTGGTATGTCTGCTTTATAAGGAAACAAATGGCGGTCGCCTCCTGAAAACAATCGTAATCCCTTCCGATTACTCTATCCTGTATACGGTAAAACTTGAATCATGACAGCCGTGTTACCAGACGACTGTACGCGGAGTGTGTTAGGTTGACAGACGATTGTACGCGGTGTGTGTTAGATTGACAGACGACTGTACGCGGAGTGTGTTAGGTTGACAGACGATTGTACGCGGTGTGTGTTAGGTTGACAGATGGCCAGGTGAGAGCCAGGTGATGAGCAGGTGGCCAGGTGGGAGACAAGAGGTGAGAGACAGGGATTGATTGCATCATGTCTTATGTTGCTTCCTATCAGGAACAGGTCGCCCCTACCCCACTCCCGACCCTCATCTGATCAGGGCATCATCACACCTGTTAAAGAAGTAATAACGCCGTTAATGAAGTATCAATTCCCACGCCGCTTATATCATCCAAGGTTACTCATGAAACGTTTACTAGGCAGACGCGAATGAAAGCGTTATATTCATGTAATGTCTATGTAAGGTCGTTAGGTAGATGTAGAGCTACTTGGACTTAGTAGAGGATTGTATAACGGACAATGATCCAGTCCAGTCCTGTTGTCATATATTGTCTTCATCCTGACACCGCAGGGTCCCCTTAAGTGTATTTGCATGTTAGCTTATTCGGCCTTCCATACAGAATGAGTCTGTCCGGGGCTCGCTAACTCACACCTAGATTCCTGGTGTAGGGATCAGAGGCACCTCTATGTGCCTCATTTCGTGATGACGAGGCTGACATCTGTGACGAGGCTGACGTCGCATCGACGACGATGAAGCTGACGTCGACGACGACGCTGAGCTATGACGCGCAATGCGGAACAACAAGGGGACAATTACTCGTCATATTTCACTACACCCTCCCAGTCCAGTGTGAATGACGTCGGCGGATTCTAAGGGCAGTACGTTCCGTCATGGCCTGAAAACTGATGCTTTCCTTCAAGCCGCCCCACCAACTGATATCTCATCGGACGAGGATAAAGTCACGGCACATTGAATCCACATTGCTCGGCTTTTCAAACAGACAAAAACAAACTAGGTGTCGCTGGCAAATACACACCCTTTACGTTGCAACCAGGCAAGAAACAAGCTGGCCGCCTGCTCACCATCTTATCATGGAGTTCGTCCATTTGGTTTAACCTAACCCCATAAATATTGCAATTTTACCCCGGCTCTACCCACCTACACAAGCGCGCGCATGCGCACACACACTAAAAGACCTGACAAACACACACAATCACTTACATACATGTACCGAACGCTGAAAACGGTCAGTTAAAAGATTCACCAACAGAGACACTAGTGTCTTATTTCTGATGCCAGTACAGTCTTCAGCTATGTGACCGTCATAAAACTCACATGAGAAGACGGAAGCGATATCTACGTCCCCCGAGTGTCTTTGTCTTACATAATGAATGAGTATAGCATGTGTAGGATGCAGTACGCAGGCTGCTTCTTTTACTTTCCTCACCACAACACTTCCTGTCTGATGAAGCCACCACTTCTACCGCTCATGAATATTCATGAGCGACATGCCACGTTTGTACGTTTTGTATGAACAACCCCAAACTGATGTGCCCTCCGACAAGACAATAGAGGGTTTAGGGGAGAGGGCCAACAGATAGAGCGTCCACGTCGTCATTGACTGACCGGTGGATGGGTGGGAGGGGGGGGGGGGGGGTGTCAGGGTGAGATCAGACTAACCGATGATATTAACTTACAGATTTGTGGCAGATGATGAGAAGGCAATAGACAGGGGACAGATACTTGACTGACATGAGACAGACACCGGACAGACATGAAACAGACACCGGACAGACATGAAACATACACCGGACAGACATGAAATAGACATAAACTGGACAGATATGGAACAGACACTAGAGACATGAGACAGACATGAGACAGACAATGGACAGATATGGAACAGACACTAGACAGACATGAGGTCCCATATTGACAGAAATGACAGGTCTTTGATCTAAATCATAACAGAACGTCCCCTATTGACCTACAAGGACAACATCAGCCTGACTACAGCCTGATGTTACCCTCCCGGCCGGCGATAATGAATGACGAGTCATGTATGACGCCCTGCACGTGATAATACCGCCACTCTATTGCCCCGGTTAGCTGGTACATACCTGCAACCACACAGCAGAAGACACGGTGAGTATACAGATGGTGGGAAGGTTGCCTAATATGGTAGGTACTGATATTATTGAAGGTATGACGTCTAATGCGGTACACAGGAGATCAAACATGGAGAGACAAAAAGAGGAGGAAAATGGGGCTCAAATGTTTGTTTGTCGTTGATTAGTGGATAATGAACGAACCACATACTCTCTTCACATCCCCACTTTACACTCACACACACTACATACACCCGCTCTACACACACCCGCTCTACACCCACCCGCTCTACACACACCCACTCTACATATACCCACTCTACATACACCCACTCTACACACACACGCTCTACACACACCCACTCTACATACACCCGTTCTACACACACCCGCTCTACATACACCCACTCTACATACATCCACTCTACATACACCCGCTCTACATACACCCACTCTACACACACCCACTGTACATACACCCGCTCTACGCACACCCACTCTACATACACCCGCTCTACACACATCCACTCTACATACACCCGCTACACACACCCACTCTACATACACCCACTCTACACACACCCGCTCGACACACACCCGCTCTACATACACCCACTCTACACACACCAACTCTAAACACACCCGCTCTACACACACCAACTCTACACACACCCACTACACACACCAAATCTGCACACCCACTCTACAACGACCAACTCTACACACACACCAACTTAACATATACCCACTCTCTACACACACCCATTCTACAATAACCCACTCTACACACACCAACACTATACACACACACTCCATCAGGCTCACAATGCATCGCGTCTATTCCTATATGCATGCTTGTTAAGAACGACCCATAATTCCTAGCGCCTGGTGCAACAAAAACTACCATCCACAATATGCTCCCAATATAACAGGGAGATTAGCTCTCACAAGAGATCCCCGCACGCGTCCAACAGTACATTTATCGAGAGTATGTTATGTTATCGCAAAAAGCTTTTTCTCGAGCTCTGATTGGCTGAGCGGAGGGTGTCGTGCGTGGGGGGGCGTAGATATCGCATGGTCACGTGGATGATATGAGGAAACACTCAAGCGCTCCGCGTCCTTGTGTTTTTCCCCATATCACCCACGTGATAGACCCGTAAGTAACACATATTACGCTCATGTAGCATATGACTCCGGGCTGTGGTGTTCCGTAAACACGACATGGCACTCGGTAAACAAACCCAAACAGGGATACTCGTCCCATAAATAATGACTAGTCGTCTTGGCTACGTTATGACTCAGCTTGGTGGAGCGTCAATAATCATGAAATAGTGCAACTCCGACATGAAGTGGGAGGCAGCGTTTATGTCGGGGCGGCTGTCACTGGGACTCTACATCTCATTTGCTGCCTAGATAGCGGTCAATGTCAGACTGACCTCAACCCATTAACTGGACATGGTCAGTAGCGACCTGCAGCGACCAGGTTGACAGCGGTATATTGACAACTTCCTCTTAATGTGTCTGCAGAAGTAATGGGCGAGGTGAAAGGAAACGCCGTGTTCAGCTGCTGTAGGGAACGCCGTGGTCAGCTGCTGTAGGGAACGCCGTGGTCAGCTGCTGTATAGGAAGTGCTAAGAATGATGGATCCAATTTACCGAAGCGAATTGCACGTAATGATTGATAACGGGGACATATAGAGCTTACAGCCGTCTGATGATAAACAGAACAGTTCTATGACATCAACAGAGTATAGCTTCTATCCCTAATTTGATAAAAGTAGAGCGTTGAGTGACCAAGAGGTCAACACTGGATAGGGCCCCAACAACGCCATGTACACTTGCTGTGAGTTGTGTCATGGTGACCAGTTCCTATACAGCCATGTTACACCCTCATGGTGGCCACCCTACACCCTCATGGTGGCAACCCTACACCCTCATGGAGGACACCACAAGGAGTTGGGTTGAGCTTCAACAGGCATCCTGCTGACCCGAGCCGCCAGGTGGCGCGGAGATTGGGACAGTGAACGACCACCTAGGTCCGGGGCGCTTAATGAAGCAGCCATTGTGACGCGCCAATATAAAACACATAGAGCGCCACACCACACAGGGACTGTGGCCGTAAACTTACATATGGCAACATATTGCTAGCTTTCACAGGGAGCCACAAACAGGAGGAAAGAGATTTCCGTCGGGTGTCAAGGGAACCGTCACCAGCGATGACTTACTGCAGCTCAGAAGCTGATGCTGACGCCAGCGTAGAACAGTCTCCGTGAAAACACTACAACATACGGGTTATTCTACGTATATGGACGGTGCCTCCATTCATCAGAGCGTCCCATGGAGGTTCAGCTTACAGCATAACTAAGTCATTCACGATAGGGTCAGCCTGGAATAGCGGGTCGATGCTCAGCACGCTTTAATCTACGCCGTGTTTGCTGTGTGACATGGGTGTGGTAAGGTGCGTCGAAGTGTTCACCAGAATAAGCTGTATATTCCTTATAGTAATAATGACACCCAGATTCCTCAGCTTGTATCACGCGTCATCATATCAGAATGAGAGAATTCCACCCCAACACACGTCTATACCATGTTTAGCCGCGGTATTCGACCTTTGGTGAAGCTGTCATCCGAATGGTTCATTTATATGAGTACCAGTAAAAGCTGTGCTCTCATTGGATGACATGGACACGAGTTAAACCAGCTGTGTCCTGATTGGATAAATTAACCGCGCGAAATGTCTGAACGTTACGTCTGCGACGGCCAACCATACCATATCGTCCATCACCAACGTTTTCATCAAGCCAATGGGAAAGATTTCATTCAGTATTGAGAGCGCTGGGTTATGATTGTTTTAAGGTTGAATTCATTGGATGTTATTCCACCGCTAATCTATGAAACAATCCGTCAACAAAACACGGCAGCGTTTTAACCCCAAACAATGGACACCCATCGCGAGATTGGGCGTGCCAAATGATGTATCATTTATCGCGCATCAAGGCATGCGTTCCAAGGAGCGGCGCGGTGAATGACGCGCAGTTTTAGCACGGATCACAATAGACGCCTCACTTACGCAGTCATACTTAAACGGAGGCACACAATGGTCGGGAGGACCTCATGAAATGAGGGTGACACCGCTATGAGGGCGATGAGGTTGAATACAGGCCCAGTCTACGGCCCATGTTAGTCTATCGTGACAGCACCATATATGGTCTGTTATACCGGGCCTGATAAGTGAATTCACAAGAGAAGTCAACTCAATGTGTCATTCACAGAGACACGGACTGCCACGCTGGCTGCAACCTCCGTAATGAGAGTGGAGCGGAGAAGGTGCAAACATAAATTGTCAATATGCGAATAATGAAGAAAATAGAGGTTAACGTGAGATTAACGACGCCACTCCCCGACTTGTATCTGAGATCGCCTGTATGACGAGGTTCACGTGAGATTAACGAAGCCAATCCCCGACTTGTATCTGAGATCGTCTGTATGACGAGGTTCACGTGAGATTAACGAAGCCAACCTCAAACTTGTATCTGAGATCGTCTGTATGACGAGGTCTACGTGGTCGAGGACGATGCTCACATCAACATGGAGCTGAAACGCAGGGGTCACGACCTGCTCATGACGCGCCAGTATCCCCCCCACAACCCCAAACAGAGAATCACCTAATCTATCACAGGGTGCCAATAGGTACCAAGGTTTCTGAACAGCCGCTTTATATTTCTCCCTAGCACCAACAAGTTTAGAATAGCGCTGAGGAAGATGCTGATGATGCTGTGATCATAGCGAAGCTGGTGAGGGATAAACTCACATGACAAAGATGGAGGCAAATTATATGTCTTGACTATGTGGCAGCAAGTTTCTTGCTATAGTAATAGCCATGGCACACAAAATGAGGTCACGACCTTCACTGATGAGGAAGACTGTATCTAACACACGGAAAGGTGATAAGGTTGAAGCAATCACAGTTCGCCCTCAAAGCTGACCTCGTCAGGTCAGCGCGTCATGATTTGAGGCTGTCCATAAAATCCAAGGCCGGCTACAGCTCCATCTTGGAGTAATTGATGCTATGCGAGCGAGGTCACTGGTCCGGCCCAGCACCAGGTACAGAGATGATGGGCTGTGTTTAATCTCCGTCTCATCAATGACACGCCACAAGCGGCTTTACTCATCAAACAAACAGGTGAACACGTCACCGTTATTCACAGCATGCAGATTAATGATGATGTTTTTCGGAATGCAAATTAGTGCTTGCAGGAGCTCTCATGATCATGTTATGTTCCATGGACAACACTAATGTGCATCAAACAAGAGGCTGCTATAAGGATGAAAGATGCAGCTGGCTCGTATGAGCCACATGATGTCCAGAGATGGCCTCTGAAAGCGCCAACTACACGAAGCACGAGCCACACGCTACAACTTAATTAAACATCTGTTTCTGGGATACACACGGCCACCTTAATACCGCAGAGTTACCATTTGTCACCAAGGTATTAAACAAAGGGCCAAGGGGCAGACAACGTACAATCCCATCGACCGCATGTCCGACCCAGAATATTGATGGCATCACGCTATGAAATGCAATGAAACAATGTTAATTGACTCCATGAGAAATAAGTCACATCAACAAAGAGTGGTCTGCTGGTCGAACAGAAGCAACAACATGGCTTCTTCAAATAACACACCGGAGTTAAGAGACCATACTTTTAGTTGGCTATATTTAGCTACAATTATGACAACATGTAGATTCTCTCTTCTTCCAATCTTGCTTCTCCAATATTGAACTCCAAACGATACCCAGCGATAGATACGACCATTACCACAGCGCCATACGCTTAGAGATGACTGTGACGTCAATATTTAGATCAGATGTCACGATCAGGTAGCTATTAAAGTCCACGAGTCAAACGAGAAGGTCAGGCTTGGTGTGAAGATGCTCCCTGCTGTATATTTGCTGTGGTTGGCCACCCTGAATAACCAACACAGCTTCTGCAAACAGTAACTGGTCGAGAACATCCCTATTTGCCTCAACATTCCCAAGCTCCCCATTCAATCAGGGAGACAGATGTAATGGGTAAACCAGCCTGAAGCCTCAATAAGGTTCTGTGAAACATATCCTACGCCATACAAGGCCATACATGTCGTGTCAAGCAAGGCAGCACGCCGCATACCGAGCCAAGCAGCACTAGAGATTGCAAGCAAGGCAAAACCGGCCACATCAAAGCAAGCTTAGTTTTGTTTACGTCAGCAGTCCATGTTGACAAAACGTGCATCCACGCCTGCCACATATTGTGGTTAACGTTGAATAGAGACTGGCTCGTCCCCGGCCACCCATCAAAGGGGACGACGGAGCTCCCATTGAGAGGCAACATGCGCTTTGGCAAGAAGTGTATTGCCGAGGTTTTGCCAACTCTGCAGCAGAAGACAACCTGGAGGCTGGCGATTCAAATGATTATTTACGGCGAGCGTTTGACATCTTTAGCGGGTGGATGTGGTCACGTGTCATGTGATATCCCGTGATCACGTCAGGCCATACATCGTGGGTTAGGGGTCAACTGTAATTATGTAATTACGTGAGGCAATTAGCGGAGATAGGGAAAGCGTGTTAGTGAGCATGAGGTGGCATCACTCATTGTGTATATCTACCACGGCGTAATGGAATTGCCTCTTTCTCAAGGATTCGATATTCTAGGCATGTTGGCTATGATTCGGTATGCGAGGCAAAACTTCAAAGAACTTCAACCCGAATTCGGTAAGAGCTTACTGTGATGTACAGGCAGTGTTCATGAAGCAGCCTGCTTGTTCGTCACCTTACATGTTGCTGCAGTTGATACACTTCCTGTGTCATGTCCTCTTATCTCGATCCAACCCTTTTTGCTGAAAGAGATACTTGATACTTCAATTTACTGATCCTTAAAATATTCCACCTCGTCGCATTGAATCTCTCCACATACAAAGGACGCCAATCATAGCTGCTTGTCATGTTATTAACTTGCCACAACGCGTAAGATACGTGGTCTGTATATGGAACAAATATAAAAAAAAACATATAACAGTGATTGGACGCTATCAGTAATCCATTGAGCAGGTCCATGGTAAAACTATGACGTCACAGAGCCAGCCATCATAAGGGACAGACATTGGCTGCAGGTGGCTGGCGGAGCGCGGATGATGGATAGCTGTTTCTGATGTACCTCGATGGATCAACGTGTAGTGGTGGTCAGGAATAAATCTGACTGTGCTAGTATGGTCATTGTATGCTCCTGCGTTTTATCGCGCCAACACAGTAATGTTACCCCACGCAGAGAGCTGATGCTCTATCAGGCAGACATTGTGTTTTACTGAACGTTAGTACATATCGCCAGCTAGATTGCTGTCCTGTGAAGGCTGGGTTTTGATAACGACTCAGGACGGGGCTATAAGTGCTGCTTGTTTCATGAGAAGGATATTGAATTGAATGTTATGATCAAATCACATGACAAATACCGTGACAAATTATATGTGTTGACCATGTGGCAGCTGTTTGCCCTCCGATAAGAAGTGGGTGGCAGCGTTTATGTAGGGCCGGCTGTCACTGGGATTCTGCATCTCATTTGCTGCCTGGATAGGGGTCAATGTCAGACCGACCTCAACCCATTAACTGGACATGGTCACTAGCGACCTGCGGCGACCAGGATGACAGCGGTATATTGACCATTTCCTCTTAATGTGTCCTAATGCAGAAGTGATGGGCGCAGTGAAAGGAAACGCCGTGGTCAGCTGCTATATAGGAACCGCGGACATTTATAACAGGTTGCAATGATGGATCCGATTTAATGAAACGAATTCCAGGTACTGATTCATACTGGCGCCATATAGAGCTTACAGCCGTCCGCTGATAAACATCACAGTTCTGCTACATCAACAGCGCATGGCTCGTATCCTTGGTTTGATTAAAGTAGAGCGTTGAGTGACCAAGGTGTCAACAGAGGGTAGAGCCCCAACGACGCCATGCAGACTTGCCGTGTGTTGTGTCATGGTGACTAGTATGGGTACAACCACCCTACACCCTCATGGAGGCCACCCTACACCCTCATGGTGGTTACCCTATACCCTCATGGTGGCCACCCTACACCCTCATGGTGGCACCCTACACCCTCATGGTGGCCACCCTACACCCTCATGGTGGCCACCCTAAACCCTCATGGTGGCCACCACAAGGAAATGGGTTGAGCTTCAACAGACATCCTGCTGACCCGAGCCGCCAGGTGGCGCGGAGATTGGGACGTCAACGACCACCTAGGTCCGGGGCGCTTAATGAAGCAGCCATGGTGACGCGCCTATATAAAACACATAGAGCGCCACACCACACAGGGACTGTGCCTGTCCACTTACATTTGGCAACATATTGGTGGCTTTCACAGGGAGCCACAAATAGGAGTAACGAGATTCACGTCTGGTGTCAAGGGAACCGTCACCAGCGAAAACCTACAGCAGCTCAGAGGCTGATGCTGACGCCAGCGTAGATCAGTCTCCATGAAAACACTACAACATACGGGTTATTCTACGTACATGGACGGTGCCTCCATTCATCAGAGCGTCCCACAGAGGTTCAGCTTACAGCATAATAGGGTCAGCCTGGAATAGCGGGTCGATGCTCAGCACGCTTTAATCTACGCCGTGTTTGCTGTGTGACATGGGTGTTGTAAGGTGCGTTGAAGTGTTCACCAGAATAAGCTGTAAATTCCTTATAGTCATATTGACACCCAGATTCCTCAGCTTGTATCACACGTCATCATATCAGAAAGAGAGAATTCCACCCCAACACACGTCTATACCATGTTTAGCCGCGGCATTCGACCTTTGGTGAAGCTGTCATCCGAATGGTTCATTTATTTGAGTACCAGTAAAAGCTGTGCTCTCATTGGATGACATGGACACGAGTTAAACCAGCTGTGTCATGATTGGATGAAATAATAGCGCGAAATGTCTGAACGCTAACCATACCACATTGTCCATCACCAACGTTTTCATCAAGCCAATGGGAAAGATTTCATTCAGTATTGAGAGCGCTGGGTTACGATTGTTTTAAGGTTGAATTCATTGGATGTTATTCCACCGCTAATCTATGAAACAATCCGTCAACAAAACACGGCAGCGTTTTAACCCCAAACAATGGACACCCATCGCGAGATTGGGCGTGCCAAATGATGTATCATTTATCGCGCATCAAGGCATGGGTTCCAAGGAGCGGCGCGGCGAATGACGCGCAGTTTTAGCACGGATCACAATAGACGCCTCACTTACACAGTCATACTAAAACGAAGGCACACAATGGCCGGTAGGACCTCATGAAATGAGGGTGACGCCGCTATGAGGGCGATGAGGTTGAATACAGGCCCAGTCTACGGCCCATGTTAGTCTATCCTGACAGCACCATACATGGTCTGTTATACCGGGCCTGATAAGTGAATTCACAAGAGAAGTCAACTCAAGTGTCATTCACAGAGACACGGACTGCCACGCTGGCTGCAACCTCCGTAATGAGAGTGGGGCGTTGAAGGGGCAAACATGAATTGTCAATAAGCGAATAATGAAGAAAATAGAAGTTCACGTGAGATTAACGAAGCCACTCTCCGACTTGTATCTGAGATCACCTGTATGACGAGGTTCACGTGAGATTAACGAAGCCAATCTCAAACTTGTATCTGAGATCGTCTGTATGACGAGGTCTACGTGGTCGAGGACGATGCTCACATCAACATGGAGCGGAAACGCAGGGGTCACGACCTGCTCATGACGCGCCAGTATCCCCCCCACAACCCCAAACAGAGAATCACCTAATCATTCACTTATATATATATCACTGGGTGCCAATAGGTACCAAGGTTTCCGAACAACCTCCCGAGCACCAACATGTTTAGAATAGCGCTGAGGATGACGCTGATGATACTGTGACCATATCGAAGCTGGTGAGAGATAAACTCACATGACAAAGATGGAGGCAAATTATATGTCTTGACTATGTGGCAGCAAGTTTCTTGTCTTGCTATCGTGATAGCCATTGCACACAAAATGAGGTCACGACCCTCACTGATGAGGACGACTGTATCTAACACACAGGAGGGAGATAAGGTTGAAGCAAACACAGTTCACCCTCAAAGCTGACCTCGTCAGGTCAGCGCTTCAAGATTTGAGGCTGTCCATAAAATCCAAGGCCTTCTACAGCTCCATCTTGGAGTAATTGATGCTATGCGAGCGAGGTCACTGGTCCGGCCCAGCACCAGGTACAGAGATGATGGGCTGTGTTTAATCTCCGTCTCATCAATGACACACCACAAGCGGCTTTACTCGTCAAACAAACCGGTGAACACGTCACCGTTATTCGCAGCATGTAGATTAATGATGATGTTTTTCGGAATGCAAATTAGTGCTTGCAGGAGCTCTCATGATCATGTTATGTTCCATGGACAACACTAATGTGCATCAAACAAGAGGCTGCTATAAGGATGAGAGATACAGCTGACTCGTATGAACCACATGATGTCCAGAGATGGCCTCTGAAAGTGCCAACTACACGAAGCGCGAGCCACACGCTACAATTTAATTAAACACCTGTTTGTGGGATACACACGGCCACCTTAACACCGCAGAGTTACCATTTGTCACCAAGGTATTAAACAAAGGGCCAAGGGGCAGACAACGTACTATCTCACCGACCGCATGTCCGACCAGAATATTGATGGCATCACGCTATGAAATGCAATGAAACAATGTTAATTGACTCCATGAGAATTAAGTCACATCAACAAAGAGTGGTCTGCTGGTCGAACAGAAGCAACAACAGGGCTTCTTCAAATAACACACAGGAGTTAAGAGACCCAACGTTTAGTTGGTTAATTTAGCTATAATTATGACAATATGTAGATTCTCTCTTCTTCCAATCATGCTTCTCCAATATTGAACTCCAAACGATACCCAGCGATAGATACGACCATTACCACAGCGCCATACGCTTACAGATGACTGTGACGTCAATATTTAGATCAGATGTCACGATCAGGTAGCTATTAACGTCCACGAGTCAAACGAGAAGGTCAGGCTTGGTGTGAAGATGCTCCCTGCTGTATATTTGCTGTGGTTGGCCACCCTGAATAACCACCACAGCTATTGCAAACAGTAACTGGTCGAGAACATCCCTATTTGCCTCAACATTCCCAAGCTCCTCATTCAATCAGGGAGACAGATGTGATGGGAAAACCACTCTGAAGCCTCAATAAGGTTCTGTGAAACATATCCTACGCCATACAAGGCCATATATGTCGTGTCAAGCAAGGCAGCACGCCGCATACCGAGCCAAGCAGCACTAGAGATTGCAAGCCAGGCAAAACCTGCCACATCAAAGCAAGCTTAGTTTTGTTTACGTCAGAAGTCCATTCTGACCAAACGTGCATCCACGCCTGCCACATATTGTGGTTAACGTTGAATAGAGACTGGCTCGTCCCCGGCCACCCATCAAAGGGGACGGCGGAGCTCCCATAGAGAGGCAACATGCGCTTTGGCAAGAAGTGTATTGCCGAGGTTTTGCCAACTCTGCAGCAGAAGACAACCTGGAGGCTGGCGATTCAAATGATTATTTACGGCGAGCGTTTGACATCTTTAGCGAGTGGATGTGGTCACGTGTCACGTGATATCCCGTGATCACGTCAGGCCATACATCGTGGGTTAGGGGTCATCTGTAATTACGTGAGACAATGAGCGGAGATAGGGGAAGCGTGTTAGTGAGCATGCGGTGGCATCATTGTTTGTCATTAGAATGTCATCCTACACAACAGCGCCAGCAGAGTATACATCTATCGTACGTTAGATATAGCCGAGGGGGTATTGATTTAATAACTGAATTGAATATTCTGAGAGAACAGGGGGCCAGAGCTTGACAGGGGGCCCACTTAGGACGGTGGGTCCATATAGGAATGGGGGCCTTAGAATGACAGGGGCCTTTTTAGGACAAGGCCCCATGGAGGACCAGTTTCCGGAGCAGGACAGGGGGCCTATGGAGGACTGCGGGCCTTGTCCGCATGTTGACCCAGTTCTCAAATCCTCATTTACAGCTCAAGCCCAGTAATCATCGATGCGTCATCCCGTCTGGACGTCTCTCCCGCATAGACATCTAATTCGATATCCATCTCATGAAATAGGACGCACTTATAGCCTCGTTCTGAGCCGTTATCAAGACCCAGCCCTCACAGGACAGCAATCTAGCTGGTGATATGTACTAACGTTCAGTAAAACACAATGTCTCCCTGATAGAGCATCAGCTCTCTGCGTGGGGTAACATTACTGTTTTGGCTTGATAAAACGCAGGAGCTTACAATGAGCATACTATCACAGTCCGATTTATTCCTGACCACCACTACACGTTGATCGATCGAGGTACATCAGAAACAGCTATCCATCATCCGCGCTCTGCCAGCCACCTGCAGCCAATGTCTGCACCTTATGATGGCTGGCTCTGTGACGTCATAGTTTTACCATGGACCTGCTTAATGGATTACTGATAGCGTCCAATTCACTGTTATATGTTTTGTGAGGGGTTTTCAATACACAGACCACGTATCTAACGCGTTGAGGCAAGTTAATAACACGACAAGCAGCTATGATTGGCGTCCTTTGTATGTGGAGAGATTCAATGCGACGAGGTGGAATGTTTTAAGGAAAAGTTAATTGAAGTATCAAGTATCTGTTTCTGCAAAAAGGGTTGGACCGAGATAACAGGACATGACACAGGGAGAGTATCAACTGCAGCAACATGTAAGGTGACGAAATAGGAGGCTGCTTCATGAACACTGCCTGTACATCACAGTAAGCTTTTATCGAATTCGGGGTGAAGTACTTTGACGTTTTGCCTCGAATACCGTGTCACACACATGCCTTGATTAAAGAATGCTTGGGAAGGAGGCAATTCCATTACACAGATTTGGATATATACCATCTGAGTTGTATAATACACCCAGGAAGCTACCCGGTCAGTCGCCACGAGAGTGAGGTGAGCCTGCTTATTGAATGCAGTATGAGGGACATCCGGCGACGGGGTCGACAAATTGCTGGTCAAGCGACGTGAAGGTCAAGCGAGGTGAGTGACAGACCAGCCTGGATCGGCATCCACAGTCACGTATTAGAGGCTGTATAGGCTGATCGGCTTTATCTCGACCCTGATTTCAGACACTGAGGACTCCAGCATGATGTTACCCCCGGCGTCACCATCAACGGGTGACTTGTTCTATCATGCGTCAGTCTCATCCAAACCATATCCCTCTATCCAGGTAAAGGGAAGTGGACATGGGGGCGGTTTGAAATGCGACCACAGAGAGGTATACTGCAGTGAAATAAGAAGAAAGACCTTATATGTGGAGTTTTTCAATGAAGCGAATGTTTATTTTGAGGTCCAGTGAGGAAAATAATTACCTATTATTGTGAGGTCTAATGAGGAGAATGACTTCTTTCTTGGAGGTCCAGTGAGGGGAATGACCGGCAACTTACGGCGTACCCTTCATGGAGTAGACGCCAACGGCGAACCCAGGTGAGGGAGGTGACTGCAAAATGGAGGTGTCATTGGGGGTTATGACTTTTTATTGACTAAGTCCATTGGATAGCAAGGCGGTCAATTTTGTTGTAAAACCCTGTCGGGAGACCGCGATGCGCGGATCACACGGGTTGGTTACATAACCACAGATGCGCGCTCTATCAATGAGGAGAACAACTTGACTCGTATCTACAGGTCCAGAACAGGCCGGCCTTGCTATGAGGGGAAGCAATTGTGATAAAACTGAATGATAAATGATCTTCACTCTGCTGTACAACTTTCCATTTAAGCGACTGTGACCATAAGTTATGCATTTAGTTGTTTGTGTGCACCGAGAAACCCCCTACACACCTCCACTTCCAGCGGGCAAGCCCGGCGTCACCCTTCATGACCAATGTAGACGCCGCTGTGTTGTTTTTTTAACGGCGAACCCAGGTATCACTGAGTAGTACTTGACTCGTAGAAGAGGGTATGAGTCAGTCGGTTTCCTGAGTGGGGTGGACTAAGGCTTACAGGTGCAGAACAAGGCCGGCCTTGCTCCACTCCTGGTAGGCCACGCCAGTCAGATTAACTGGGAAGCCAAACTCCCAAGATGCGTTTGCAGGAGACGCAGGGTTGCCTTCTCAGTGAGAGGCCGTCATTTGCGCGTGATTAATTACTGACGTTGCGCTAATTTCATTGCGCCTGCAAACGAAGCCAAAACGGCCTACGTTTCTAGTCGTTATTATACTAACATCCATGTTGAACGGAATATCAGCGGATGTTCAAATGGAGCCTTCTCGCCTTGTGATAATCGTCCGCGATATGTGTCAGGCGTCCACAGTGGGACTATTAACGTGCGATGGAGGGTCGTTATCATGAGGGCAAGGTCGAAAGAGGGCACACTTCGTCTCCCCGGACGTACAATAGCGACACCAAGCGACCATCACCGGTATTCGCCGTCAACGCCAAGAGGCGCGCTGAATTTCGACAAACCTACTTTAAAAGTACACTAGTCAAACAGACCTTCATTCATAGAGACCGAATCTTCTAGTCGGTCTGACTGAAGTTTTGTGAAAAAAAACAGTGACTAATAGATTAGTGAATATTGACCACTCTGGGGACTAGGTAGAAATTTAAGTGGGACCGGTGGACAGTCAGATGAGTGGTCAAGTTGACTAGATTAATACAGCGTGTATAATGGCACAAGGGCACTAATTCCGTCTGTAACATTTAACACATCACGCGCATGCGTGTTAATTGAGGAGACGCATGGTCGAGCAGCGCGCAAATGGTGCTGTTCGCGCATATACTCGTATTGGACGCGAAGTGAGCTTGCAAAATATGTTCATGCTAAACAAGAAAAGGACATTTAAAGACTGGCATCCGGCCTTAAGCGACCATGGATTCTGATTGATGAACGCACCACATGTTGCAGCCTCAGTCAGCCTCTTAATGAATAGGTACATGTTTCTGTTGACCGTATTAGCTGGCCCTGAGATATCACCTCTGGAAGCAAAGAGATTGATTGCGAATGAGCCAATGAAGATCGTTATCAGCAATGTGACGTCACATCTCAAGCAGCCCTATATCACAATCAAGGGTTTGTTGGTTATGAAGTTAAAACACTTGATGGTAGCCAAGGAGCCATTAACCTAGTTAATGGGTGGAGGTCAGCCTGACATTGACCACTATGCAGGCAGCAAATGAGATGCAGAATCCCAGTGACAGCCGCCCCTACATTAACGCTGCCTCCCACTTCTTATTGGAGGGCAAACTAGCTGCCACATGGTCAACACATATACTTTGTCACGGTATTTGTCTTGTGATTTTATCTCTTGATCATAACATTCATTCATTATCCATCCCTTGGAACAAGCCGCACTTATAGCCCCGTCCTGAGTCGTTATCAAGACCCAGCCCTCACAGGACAGCAATCTAGCTGGCGATATGTACTAACGTTCAGGAAAACACAATGTCTGCCTGACAGAGCATCAGCTCTCTGCATGGGGTAACATTACTGTGTTGGCGCGATAAAACGCAGGAGCTTACAATGAGCACACTAGCACAGTCAGATTTATTCCTGACCACCACTACATGTTGATCGATCGAGGTACATCAGAAGCAGCTATCCATCATCCGCGCTCCGCCAGCCACCTGCAGCCAATGTCTGCACCTTATGATGGCTGGCTCTGTGACGTCATAGTTTTACCATGGACCTGCTAAATGGATTACTGATAGCGTCCAATCACTGTTATATGTTTTGTGGTTTTTTTCAATACACAGACCACGTATCTAACGCGTTGAGGCAAGTTGATAACATGACAAGCAGCTATGATTGGCGTCCTTTGTATGTGGAGAGATTCAATGCGACGAGGTGGAATGTTTTAAGGATCAGTAAATTGAAGTATCAAGTATCTGTTTCTGCAAAAAGGGTTGGACCGAGATAACAGGAAATGACACAGGAAGTGTATCAACTGCAGCAACATGTAAGGTGACGAAAAAGGAGGCTGCTTCATGAACACTGCCTGTACATCACAGTAAGCTTTTACCGAATTCGGGGTGAAGTTCTTTGACGTTTTGCCTCGTATACCGTGTCACACACATGCCTTGATTAAAGAATGCTTGGGAAGGAGGCAATTCCATTACACAGATTTGGATATATACCATCTGAGTTGTATAATACACCCAGGAAGCTACCCGGTCAGTCGCCACGAGAGTGAGGTGAGCCTGCTTATTGAATGCAGTATGAGGGACATCCGGCGACGGGGTCGACAAATTGCTGGTCAAGCGACGTAAGTGATAGACTGTCCTGGATCGGCATCCACAGTCACGTATTAGAGGCTGTATGGGCTTATCGGCTTCATCTCGACCCAGATCTCAGACACTGAGGACCACTTGACTCCAGCATGATGTTCCCCCTCGCGTCACCATCAACGGGTGACTTGTTCCATCATGAGTCAGTCTCATGCAAACCACATGAGATTATATTGATGTTTGAACCAAAACCAGGTGAACCAGTAAATAAGAAGAGAAGACCTCATATGTGGAGTTTTTCAATGACTGGAATGTTTATTTGGTGGTCCAGTGAGGGGAAGGATTACCTATAGGGAGGTCTAATGAGGAGAATGACTTCTTTCTTGGAGGTCCAATGAGGGGAATGATTACCTATAGGGAGGTCTAATGAGGAGAATGACTTCTTTCTTGGAGGTCCAGTGAGGGGAATGATTACCTATAGGGAGGTCTAATGAGGAGAATGACTTCTTTCTTGGAGGTCCAGTGAGGGGAATGATTACCTATAGGGAGGTCTAATGAGGAGAATGACTTCTTTCTTGGAGGTCCAGTGAGGGGAATGATTACTATAGGGAGGTCTAGGGGAGGAATGAGGGGAATGATTACCTATAGGGAGGTCTAATGAGAGGTCCTAATGGGGAATGATTACCTATAGGGAGGTCTAATGAGGAGAATGACTTCTTTCTTGGAGGTCCAGTGAGGGGAATGATTACCTATAGGGAGGTCTAATGAGGAGAATGACTTCTTTCTTGGAGGTCCAGTGAGGGGAATGATTACCTATAGGGAGGTCTAATGAGGAGAATGAGAGGGGAATGATTACTTAATGAGGAGAATGACTTCTTTCTTGGAGGTCCAATGAGGGGAATGATTACCTATAGGGAGGTCTAATGAGGAGAATGACTTCTTTCTTGGAGGTCCAGTGAGGGGAATGATTACCTATAGGGAGGTCTAATGAGGAGAATGACTTCTTTCTTGGAGGTCCAGTGAGGGGAATGATTACCTATAGGGAGGTCTAATGAGGAGAATGACTTCTTTCTTGGAGGTCCAGTGAGGGGAATGATTACCTATAGGGAGGTCTAATGAGGAGAATGACTTCTTTCTTGGAGGTCCAATGAGGGGAATGATTACCTAAAGGGAGGTCTAATGAGGAGAATGACTTCTTTCTTGGAGGTCCAATAGGGGAATGAGGAGGTCTAATGAGGAGAATGACTTCTTTCTTGGAGGTCCAGTGAGGGGAATGATTACCTATAGGGAGGTCTAATGAGGAGAATGACTTCTTTCTTGGAGGTCCAATGAGGGGAATGATTACCTATAGGGAGGTCTAATGAGGAGAATGACTTCTTTCTTGGAGGTCCAGTGAGGGGAATGATTACCTATAGGGAGGTCTAATGAGGAGAATGACTTCTTTCTTGGAGGTCCAATGAGGGGAATGATTACCTATAGGGAGGTCTAATGAGGAGAATGACTTCTTTCTTGGAGGTCCAATGAGGGAATGATTACCTATAGGGAGGTCTACTGAGGAGAATGACCTCTTTCTTGGAGGTCCAATGAGGGGAATGATTACCTATAGGGAGGTCTAATGAGGAGAATGACTTCTTTCTTGGAGGTCCAGTGAGGGGAATGATTACCTATAGGGAGGTCTAATGAGGAGAATGACTTCTTTCTTGGAGGTCCAGTGAGGGGAATGATTACCTATAGGGAGGTCTAATGAGGAGAATGACTTCTTTTCTTTGGAGGTCCAGTGAGGGGAATGATTACCTATAGGGAGGTCTAATGAGGAGAATGACTTCTTTCTTGGAGGTCCAGTGAGGGGAATGATTACCTATAGGGAGGTCTAATGAGGAGAATGACTTCTTTCTTGGAGGTCCAGTGAGGGGAATGATTACCTATAGGGAGGTCTAATGAGGAGAATGACTTCTTTCTTGGAGGTCCAGTGAGGGGAATGATTGCCTATAGGGAGGTCTAATGAGGAGAATGACCTCTTTCTTGGAGGTCCAATGAGGGGAATGTTTACCTATAGGGAGGTATAATGAGGAGAATGACTTCTTTCTTGGAGGTCCAGTGAGGGGAATGATTACCTATAGGGAGGTCTAATGAGGAGAATTACTTCTTTCTTGGAGATCCAGTGAGGGAGATTGATGGGAATGACTGCTTTTGTGGAGGTATAATGAGGAGACGGACTTCTTTCTTTGAGGTCCAGTGAGGGAGATGACTGCTTATGTGGAAGTCTAGTGAGGGACATGCCTTTTTATTGGAGGTAGTGTTGATTACGCAAATGGTTGTACTAGTCACACTGTGTTAAAACTGAATGGTTAATGTTCTTCACTCTGCTGTACAGCTATACATTTAAGCGACTGCGACCATAAGTTATGCATTTAGTTGGGCTAACAGGTGCAGAACAAGGCCGGCCTCGCTCTACTCCTGGTAGGCCATGCCAGTCAGATTAAAGAAGCTGTTCAGCCCCATAGCGGGCACTGAGGGATCATTTTGTTAATACATAACTACGTTTAACGCAGACATAAATAATGGCATCTTTTAATTTGTGCCACAAAGTTTACTTGATCGAAAATCATGTTGATAAATTTTCAACATTATAATTTGACTGGAAATATTCATGATGTACTGTGTAAATCTGTTTGATTTAGTTGTGTCGTTCCATCGATAACGGTGCCTCCCTAAAACCATGAACCACGCGAAAGTTAGCTGTAAATCATTACGCGCCACATAACTACCTCGCTCTCAATGTGTATACCTCCGCTTTGGTAACAAAATGTAGATTTCATCAAATCTTCACACATTTAAGTTGTGGGCATCACTGCGCACAAATTAGACCGACAAGCAGGAAGGGTAATTTCCGGCATCATATATGGCGACAGCCGAAGCAAGGATCTATTTTCTGAGACGGCAGCGCCGCGTAGCGACTGAAAGTCATAAAACTTAAAACTTTTGGTTTCCAAGGTGCGGTTGCCAAGTAGCTTGCAAGGCAACCTCGTTCCAAATATGGGTTGAACAGTCTCTTTAACTGGGAAGCCAAACTCCCAAGATGCGTTTGCAGGAGACGCAGGGTTGCCTTCTCAGTGAGAGGCCGTCATTTGCGCGTGATTAATTACTGACGTTGCGCTAATTTCATTGCGCCTGCAAACGAAGCCAACACGGCCTGTGTTCTAGTCGTTATTATACTACATCCATGTTGAACGGAATATCAGCGGATGTTCAAATGGAGCCTTCTCGCCTTGTGATAATCGTCCGCGATATGTGCGAGGCGTCCACAGTGGGACTATTAACGTGCGATGGAGGGTCGTTATCAAAGCGGGCAAGGTCGAAGAGGGCACACAATTCGTCTCCATGGACGACAATAGCGACACCAAGCGACCATCACCGGTATTCGCCGTCAACACCACGAGGCGCGCTGCATTCACTGAAAACAAATCTACTGAAAAAAAAAATAACCCAAGGCCATTGTGAAGTGTATGCCACGGTATAACTGACCGCTAATTAAACGTGGGATTGTGGTTAATACAGCGTGTATAATGGCACAGGGGCACTAATTCCGTCTGTAACATTTAACACATCACGCGCATGCGTGTTAATTGCTATGGTCGAGCAGCGCGCGAAATGGTGCTGTTCGCGCATATGCTCGTATTGGACGCGAAGCTGAGCTTGCAAAATATGTTCATTGCTAAACAAGAAAAGGACATTTAAAGACTGGCATCCGGCCTTAAAAAGGATTCTGATTGATGAACGCACCACATGTTGCAGCCTCAGTCAGCATGTTAATGAATAGGTACATGTTTCTGTTGACCGTATTATATGGCCCTGAGATATCACCTCTCGAAGCAAAGAGATTGATTGCGAATGAGCCAATGAAGATCGTTATCAGCAATATGACATCACATCTCAAGCAGCCCTATATCACAATCAAGGGTTTGTTGGTTATGAAGTAAAACACTTGATGGTAGCCAAACGACCAATATAGGCAGTTCTTACTAAGATGTGAACGCAGCTTGGATCGGTAATCTACTGCTTTAGCACAGCAGTATAAACCGAGAAATATACGACAATCCACTTACATTAGCTACTCTGTCGTGATTTACAATATATACGTCCTGAGAGGAAAACCACATTAGGCGGTCTATTAAGCATCCCCATTTGCTCGAGTAGAGTGCATAATTCTAAGTTGAGTTCTGCGCCAGATCTCGCGTCATCTGACGAGACTTGGGAGCCAGCCTGTATTTGTATCCGCCATCTCACCCACCGCACGCTTCTGTACGCACACATCATGGCGCTATCGCCAGGGGGAGACACATGTCTGTGAGCAACAATACCATACAAATCACCGACTGATAATGACCGGGTCTTTTTCTCTCGGGTTGAGTGCCTGTGGGTAGGTATTCACAGCTGTGTATTGTAAAACGGGTGGCAGACGATGATTATACATCTTACCCAGGAGAAACTACACTAGTCGAGGAGGAGGGACACGAGGTCGTAGGAGCCACCAGGTAAACACATCCTTAATCGATAACCACGCGGATCCAAAGGAAACGATATGGTGCGGATCCTCGTCCTGATCTGTAATCAGCCGAGGATCACACCGTCTTAACCGAGCAACATACGACGAGTCAGGGATGTTGACGAATGCAATACCTAGATACCAAGCTCACCCCCAACCCTCCACCCCTCTGATCCTCCAACCTCACACCCAGATCACCCCCAACCCTCCACCCCTCTGATCCTCCAACCTCACACCCAGCTCACCCCCAACCCTCCACCCCTCTGATCCTCCAACCTCACACCCAGCTCACCCCCAAACCCTCCACCCCTCTCACCCTACAACCTCACACCCAGCTCACCCCCCCAGCTCACCCTCCACCCCTCTCACCCTCAACCCTACACCCAGCTCACCCCCCAACCCTCCACCCCTCTCAACCTCACAACCTCACATCCCTCTCACCTCCAACCCTCCACCCCTCTCACCATCCAATCTCACACCCAGCTCACCCCCAACCCTCCACCCCTCTCACCCTACAACCTCACACCCAGCTCACCCCCAACTCTCCACCCCTCTCACCCTACAACCTCACACCCAGCTCACCCCCAACCCTCCACCCCTCTCACCCTACAACCTCACATCCCTCTCACCTCCAACCCTCCACCCCGCTCACCCACCAACCTCACACCCAGCTCACCCCACAACCCTCAACCCCTCTCACCCTCCAGCCTCACACCCCGCCATCCCTCCAGACCTCACGACGAGAGCTTCGTGCCTTGTTAACGCACCAGTTCCTATCTTCATTTTAGACCAGTGTCTTTGATCCTCTGTATTGGCGACGAAGGGATGTGTGTGTATTGAGCGCTGAATGAGGAGGACTGAGCTTCAGAGATGGACCAGGTGGTTTGAGGTAAACCCAAACTCACTCAGCAGCTGGGAGCAACATGAATATTCATGAGGTGCTGTTAGAGTGAGGGTTTTTATTGGTTGCAACTCTGACTTGCCCTTCCACGTCTGAGACTAGCGCTGTGACCAGCGGTTACACACGGCTATACTGGACACCAGCTTCTACCTACAACAGGTCACACGCACGAACCAACTGCGCCACAAACATACACGTACCTCACGACAAGTCACTAGCTCATGGTGCCCAGAACAAACTCAGCACATCTAAATCCTGAGCTCATGGTGCCCAGAACAAACTCAGCACATCTAAATCCTGAGCTCATGGTGCCCAGAACAAACTCAGCACATCTAAATCCTGAGCTCATGATGCCCAGAACAAACACAGCACATCTAAATCCTGAGCTCATGATGCCCAGAACAAACACAGCTCATCTAAATCCTGAGCTCATGGTGCCCAGAACAAACTCAGCACATCTAAATCCTGAGCTCATGATGCCCAGAACAAACTCAGCACATCTAAATCCTGAGCTCATGGTGCCCAGAACAAAATCAGCACATCTAAATCCTGATCATGGTGCCCACCCAACTCAGCTCATCGAGAATTACATCTAAATCCCTCATGATGCCCAGAACAAACTCATCATCTAAATCCTGAGCTCACCCAGATCATTATCTCAAATCCCTCATGGCTGAATCAATGCTCTCTACAGATCATGGTGCCCAGAACAAACTCAGCACATCTAAATCCCTCAGCTGAAGAACAAACACAGCTACAGATCATGATGCTCAGAACAAACACAGCAGCATGAATCATGATAAACATCCTTCATCTAATCCACCCAGAACAAACACAGCTCATCTAAATCCATCATCATCTCTCATGATGCCCAGCTGAATCAATGCTACAGATCATCTAAATCCTCTCCCACCCAGCCACGAAGTCAATGCTACGAGATCATTATCTCACCCCAGCTGAATCAATGCTACATAGAAGCAATGCTACAGATCATTATCTCACCCCAGCTTCGGAGAATTATCTAACCCCAGCTGAATCAATGCTACAGATCATTATCTCACCCCAGCTGAATCAATGCTACAGATCATTATCTCACCCCAGCTGAATCAATGCTACAGATCATTATCTCACCCCAGCTGAATCAATGCTACAGATCATTATCTCACCCCAGCTGAATCAATGCTACAGATCATTATCTCACCCCAGCTGAATCAATGCTACAGATCATTATCTCACCCCAGCTGAATCAATGCTACAGATCATAATCTCACCCCAGCTGCTTATAACAGAAAGCTGTAATATCATCAAGAAGGAAGTTGCCATTTTATGTCTCCTGAAGACATAACCAACCTCCACAACCACATCACATATAGTGGCTCACATCATTGGCTGATCGCCTGTACAGGATGGCGTTTACATCTATGCTGCCGGATACCGCTCTCAACTTTCGTCAATTCCCCAGAACTATCTGTTTACCACATACATGAAAGTATAGTTGAAATGGTCGCTGCATATAATACGTCGAGTGAGAGAGGCGTGACCGGGAGGTGAGGCCCGGTACGTCCTGTGAGGCCGTCCATCACGTCCGTAATGTAGGGTGCTACAGGGAGTGATATACCGGGTAAATAGCGTCCCCTTAGGCTATGTTAAGGAGGATGCACAACTCCATTAGCCCAGATGGCGCTCATTTCGATAAAAGGTCTTAATTGTTAGGTAAAACCCCAGTAGAGCGGGAGAGATACCGGTGTTTTTACGGGATGCATGGCCATAATGGAGACTTCGATATGAATGCTTGTCCCCCACAGCAAATGGTACCCAGTGCACTGCGTGGAGTCGTTCACGGGGTGGTAATGGAATGGATGTGACCTCTGGTGCATCTCCCGGCCATGATAGATCGGTAGACAGGCGTAAGGTGTCGTGGACTGGGTGAGGTGGTGTGGCCTGGGTGAGGTGTGAGGTGGCGTGGATTGGGTGAGGTGAGGTGTGAGGTGGCGTGGATTGGGTGAGGTGGCGTGTCCTGGGTGAGGTGTGAGGTGGCGTGGATGGGGTGAGGTGTGAGGTGGCGTGGATTGGGTTAGTGTGAGGTGGCGTGGATTGGGTGAGGTGTGAGGTGGCGTGGATTGGGTGGGGTGTGAGGTGGCGTGGATTGGGTGAGGTGTGAGGTGGCGTGGATTGGGTTAGTGTGAGGTGGCGTGGATTGGGTGAGGTGTGAGGTGGCGTGGACTGGGTGAGGTGTGAGGTGGCGTGGCCTGGGTGAGGTGTGAGGTGGCGTGGACTGGGTGAGGTGTGAGGTGGCGTGGATTGGGTTAGTGTGAGGTGGCGTGGCCTGGGTGAGGTGTGAGGTGGCGTGGACTGGGTGAGGTGTGAGGTGGCGTGGCCTGGGTGAGGTGTGAGGTGGCGTGGGTTGGGTTAGTGTGAGGAGGCGTGGCCTGGGTGAGGTGTGAGGTGGCGTGGATTGGGTGAGGTGGCGTGGACTGGGTGAGGTGGCGTGGACTGGGTGAGGTGTGAGGTGGCGTGGATTGGGTTAGTGTGAGAAGGCGTGGCCTGGGTGAGGTGTGAGGTGGCGTGGATTGGGTGAGGAGTGAGGTGGCGTGGATTGGGTGAGGTGGCGTGGACTGGGTGATGTGGCGAGGACTGGGTGAGGTGGCGTGGACTGGGTGATGTGGCGAGGACTGGGTGAGGTGGCGTGGACTGGGTGAGGTGGCGTGGACTGGGTGGGTGTGAGGTGGCGTGGATGGGGTGAGGTGTGAGGAGGCGTGGCCTGGTGGAGGTGTGAGGTGGCGTGGATGGGGTGGTGGGAGTGAGGTGGCGTGGATTGGGTGAGGTGGCGTGGACTGGGTGATGTGGCGAGGACTGGGTGAGGTGGCGTGGACTGGGTGAGGTGGCGTGGACTGGGTGAGGTGTGAGGTGGCGTGGATTGGGTTAGTGTGAGGAGGCGTGGCCTGGGTGAGGTGTGAGGTGGCGTGGCCTGGGTGAGGTGTGAGGTGGCGTGGATTGGGTGAGGTGGCGTGGACTGGGTGAGGTGGCGAGGACTGGGTGAGGTGGCGTGGACTTATTGAGATTATGAGACTCACTGGCCGTGGGGAGATGGATCTCACATGACGAATATTGAAACATCTATCCCTGCGCTTGTCGCCTTCTCAGAGGTGTAAGACAGGAGGTATATGTATCATTCAACATATGCTATAAATAACAGCTCAACATTTACACCAGACAGACTAATGCGCCAAGAATTGTGAGCCTTTATCGCGGTGGCGTGGACCGCTCCCAGCCGCTCCCTGGCCGTGGGGAGAGGATTTCAGACACGAGTGGGGATATTACAAACATGACGATATAGAAACCCCGCCCTCAGAGGTGTACAGGAGGTATATGTATCCACATATGCTCAAATCACAGCTCAACATTACACCAGACAGACTAATGCGCCAAGAATTGTGAGCCTTTATCGCGAGGCAACCGCCGCTCCCAGCCGCTCCCCCCCCCCCCATACAGAGCCACGTCAGCGGCGCACCAATAACCTCCTCCTGCTGGTGACCATTAGACAGCGGGGTTTTTGTGCGGGTGTCAACCGGGTCTGGAGACCGGGTAGGCTGCGAGAGGACGAGGCAATGACGGCTGGTACCTGCCCACGCTGATGGATTAGAATGAATGGAACAAACCCTTATTGTAGATGAAACAGCTGCCGTTAGTATAAATATTCATGAGATATGTGGCGGAGGACGGAGCATGGGTCATCTCGGGGCCGGCCAGCACTGCGCTGCATACAAGGTATATGTATGGCTTGTATGCATACAGTGCGCACACAGTGAGCGCCAGAGATCCATCATCGCCATCATGTGAAATCATAACTGTGGGGGGCTGGCGACAAGTTGCAGATGAATGACTCCTTATTGTGCGAGACTCAATAATCCACTTCACGCTCAGCATTTACATGCGCACCACGCTTAGTATCCACATGCACACCACGCATCACACTTAGTATCCACATGCACACCACGCATCACGCTTGTTATCTACATGCACACCACGCATCACGCTTAGTATCCACATGCACACCCCGCATCACGCTTGTTATCCACATGCACACCACGCATCACGCTTAGAATCCACATGCACACCACGCATCACGCTTAGTATCCAAATGCACACCACGCATCACGCTTGTTATCCACATGCACACCACGCATCACGCTTAGAATCCACACACACCACGCATCACGCTTAGTATCTACATGCACACCACGCATCACGCTTAGTATCCACATGCGTACCACGCATCACGCTTAGTATCCACTTGCATCCCTGTTTGAATGACCCATTGACAGACGATGGCGTCTTAATACCACTTGGGGAAAATGGACAGCCCACCAGGAGTCATTTTGATGCAAATGCAATGATTAATGAAATCAGCGTCGGTCAAGACACCTCGACAGCTGTACATACCGCCCAGAAGCACTCGACATATCACTGCAACAGCTTATACATACCTGCACACAGAGACACACAGCAGGGGTCAAAGATATATATATATATATATATATATATATATATATATATATATATATATATATATATATATATATATATATATATATATATATATATATATATATATATATATATATATATATATATATATATATATATATATATATATATATGTATATATAGATCGATACAAATAAATACATTATATCTAACCCTGCCAGACCATATAGAATTGACAATAACAAACGGCGTTCTGCATCAAAATATACATATATCCCCTGAGTATTATAACTCAGATGTTCTCACAATAGCAATCAGTTTATTAAATAAAAGTCATTTGTCATCCGTTTGTTACCAGCTGTGTATTCTACTGAACTGAGTGTTGGATCAGCTTCCGGGCTGCTGGAAGCCACCAGTGGCGGCCTGTAGATGGCGCTACCTTGGAGTCACTAACGCCCCATCACGACCAAGTTAATATGGATTGACGGGGCACCGCCAAGAGAATTACTATCTGGGGTAGATTACTAAAACGATCATATCATATCGTTCGTCCGTTGAGATTTCAATCACTTCTTCAAAACAAACCGCTGAACCTACAAATAGACATATTCTGAGAGGGCGAGGCGATGGGGTAATGGGAAGGGAGTGGGTGAGGGTGTAGCGCTCGGTGAGCTGGAGGGTATATGGTCAACAGAATGCTGCAATTGTCAAGTTATTCACGACCTGTTCTCTGCGCTCCGTGAGCGGTATGTCCACCACGTCTGCCGACAACCTGCTGGCCACAGCACCGACAAGCCAATACAAGCTCACCAGCGCAAGAACAACTGCGTGATAAGCTGATAAGGCACTCATTGACGCTACCTCACCCCACCATGTGTGTCAGGCCCGAGTCAATCATTTAAGATTCGCACACCGATTTATTTATCGACACATATTTGAAGATTTATACATACTGTCACCAGGTACCACATCATTCGTCGCCGCTGTTTCAATAATACATCACCGTAAGTGTCCTGACTACTAACAAAAGACGAATCGTGCAGGTAAATATCAGGTGACACAATGACTCCCACCGAAAATACCATGACCATATCATTTTTGTACGAGGCGATGACATCGTTCTGTGACATTGTCTAGCGACATCGCCATTGACATCACTTTGTGACACTGTCTAGCGACATCGCTCAGTGACATCACTCTGTGACATTGTCTAGCGACACTTCATCGCTCAGTGACATCACTCTGTGACACTGTCTAGCGACATCGCTCAGTGACATCACTCTGTGACATTGTCTAGCGACATTGCCTCTTGACATTGCATTATGCCATACTTGTGTTATGTCAACGTGTCACACAGATGGAAAAAAATACCTTCATATTTACAGATAGAGTAATGTCCGCAAACTTAGTCCTCTGAATGAATCATGTACAAACATCCAGTCGGCATCAGAGTATGGACGCAATAATCCAGGCAGATGCATTAGCGGTAATGCACCTTACACGGAGGGTGCCGTGAGTGGTACGTGTGGGGTGCCATTAGCCATCTCCAACTAGTGTTGGTCAGGACCAAGTAGGGCGGGTATGTTGTCATTAATTACGACTCTTTGCGACCTACATAGAGGGATGTTGTGTACACGTGACAATACAAGAACAAGTGTAGGATGGATAATGCAGGAAGTGCTTTCGCGCAGGTGCCGATCTATCTTTACTAGAAGTGACGTGGATGTGAGACGCAGACGAGACGCAGTGAAGTGGAGGAGAGACGCAGACGAGACGCAGTGATGTGGATGTGAAACGCACACAAGACGCAGTGACGTGAAGGAGAGACGCAGATGAGACGCAGTGACGTGGATGTGAAACGCAGACGAGACGCAGTGACGTGGAGGAGAGACGCAGACGAGACGCAGTGACGTGGATGCGAGACGCAGACGAGACGCAGTGAAGTGGAGGAGAGACGCAGACGAGACGCAGTGACGTGGATGTGAGATGCCGGCGAGACGCAGTGACGTGGATGTGAGAAGCGGGCGAGACGCAGTGACGTGGATGTGAGAAGCGGGCGAGACACAGTGACGTGGATGTGAGAGGCGGGCGAGACGCAGTGACGTGGATGTGAGAAGCGGGCGAGACGCAGTGACGTGGATGTGAGAAGCGGGCGAGACGCAGTGACGTGGGGGAGAGAAGCGGGCGACAGAGCATATAACTCATCAAACCACATCACACATCAGAGCACATCACCTGTCAGACACCACTACCAAATCTGACAACACCATTTATCAAACCACATCGTCCATCAAACCGCATCGTCAATAAAACCACATCGTCCATCAAACCACATCGTCAATCAAACCACATCGTCTATCAAACCACATCGCCCATCAAACCACATCGTCAATAAAACCACATCGTCCATCAAACCACATCGTCAATCAAACCACATCGTCTATCAAACCAGATCGTCCATCAAACCACATCGCCCATCAAACCACATCGTCCATCAAACCACATCGTCTATCAAACCACATCACCAATCAAACCCCATCCCCATCAAAGCACAACGTCCATCCCACAGCTTAGTAAATGTGACCAGATACCGTCCAGTCTGGGTGTGTAGTACGGGGGGGGGGGGGGGGGGGAGGGGATGGGGATGGTGGGGAGAGGGGGTGAGTTATAGCTGTGATTAGAGGCGAGCTGATCGGCTCCCATATGAGGAATATATCACAGCGCCACCTCGTGGGAACCTTCCTTATCACACACAGCGAACATCCATCAAGATGCACAAAGGCTGCACCAAACTCACGGACCTACAACAGGCTGCACCAAACTCACGGACCTACAACAGGCTGCACCAAAACTCACGGACCTACAACAGGCTGCACCAAACTCACGGACCTACACAAGGGCAGGCTACACCAAACTCACGGACCTACACAAGGGCAGGCTACACCAAACTCACGGACCTACACAAGGGCAGGCTACACCAAACTCACGGACCTACACAAGGGCAGGCTACACCAAACTCACGGACCTACACAAGGGCAGGTTACACCAAACTCACGGACCTACACAAGGGCAGGCTACACCAAACTCACGGACCTACACAAGGGCAGGCTACACCAAACTCACGGACCTACACAAGGGCAGGCTACACCAAACTCAAGGACCTACACAAGGGCAGGTTACACCAAACTCACGGACCTACACAAGGGCAGGCTACACCAAACTCAAGGACCTACACAAGGGCAGGCTACACCAAACTCACGGACCTACAAAAACATAGACAACACCCACGCCATGAACATCTATTGTTAACTTGTAACGAATATGCATCGAGTGTTTCAACAAAACAGATACCAAGCAGATCGGAAAATATCAAACCGCCAATCCCAGAATATCAGAACACAAACCTAGAATATCAGAACACAAACCTAGAATATCAGAACACAAACCTAGAATATCAGAACACAAACCTAGAATATCAGAACACCAACCCGCAATATCAGAACACCAACCTAGAATATCAAAACACCAACCCGCAATATCAGAACACCAACCCAGATTATCAGAACACCAACCCAGATTATCAGAACACCAACCCAGAATATCAGAACACCAACACGTATCATGAGCGAACATCGCCATTAAATATATATTCACCGCTAAATTCCATTCTAGTGATTGCGACCTCAAGTCGGAGGGGATGAATCACAACTGGTTCAGGGGTACACCATTGCTTACGGTCTAGGTCTCGTGCATATGAACGAGATCCACCCTTTGCCCTGTGTTCATGGGATCAGCACCGGTCAGTATCCCTGTCACTCTATCTACCATGTTCACTGATGGTCACCCCGATAAATGCTTACCAACGAATCCCGCCTACCCATGTTTCAATCTAGTTGCCGAAATAACTCGTTTGTACAATGCAAAAACCTCACGTAGATGCGTTCCACTCGCCCTCACTCACACGCACACACGCACACGCACACTCACACACACACACACACACACACACACACACACACACACACACACACACACACACACACACACACACACACACACATTCAGCGGTTCCTTCTCATTGACACGCGATTCCTATACTCGTGTAATAAACTATGCCCGCTGCCCATCCACAATAAGGCAACACGATTCATTCTGCCCCATCAACAGAGCAGCATCCGCCACCAGCATCCGCAGCCAATTGTCTCCGGTTGATGATGCTGCTGGAAGGACCCGGACCAAACAACAACGACTATTCATCATCACGGCATCTCAAGCAATACCTGGTCATTAATATGGATGGCGATTCCCCCATAACAATGCAAGGTAGCGGCCATTTCCGATTGTCTTCTTGACGTTATCCTTCCAGGTTGGTAGAGCAGGCGTCATTAGTCGTCATGAATATTGATGAGGTGCATTATGATTGGGAAGCAGCACCCGAATAAGAACGGGTAATGAAGACATGTGGGATAAGAGTGACGTCATGGTGGTACCCGTGGGAACAGAAAGCAACAGACGACGGATGAGGTTGGTGACAGGTGGGGAGTTACGGCCGGGTTCATGAGGTCATGCGGAGGAAGGCTTCCGCTAATGAGGCGACGGCCCTCGTCCACGCCCACCCCGCTCACAGAGCATCGCGAGCACGGTCCATCCCGTAATTAGTGTCATCCTCATCTGATGAAGGCGACATGATGAAGCCGTCTGACCACTGGTCACAGATGACGTCATGGAGGCATTGTGACTGATACACCCCAGGTGTGACCCCTGGTCGTGACCTCTGGTCGTGACCTCTGGTCGTGACCCCTGGTCGTGACTCCTGGTCGTGACCCCCTTATTTAGCACCGCGACGCAGTATGTGTAACAAATGGACCTGACTATAATAACAGGAGGCAGACAAGCAGATGGGTCCATATTTGTCCATCTTTCATAAAAGTCACACGGTGACATGATGAACAAACTGTCACTAAGCTTGGCTGGTCAGTTTCTCTCAAAACCTTGCTTCACCTTAGCAACAGGACCGTACATCACGAGCCAGCCTGACCTTCATCTACGACTGACCGCCCAGAACGCCGGAGTCCCTCTAGCATCCATCCCAACAGGGGACACCTCAACAGGATTCATCCATCCTTGGTCACTCCAATTCAAGTCCACAGAGCTTCCGAGAGCGATTAACCACAGATCATAACCTCCGTCGCGACTTGAGGCAATTATGAAATGCACGGCCCCGACAAGCCCCAGATCGTTGTCTGCCTCTACCCCCACCCCGTCAGTAGGATCCTCTCCTGATCGCCCTACAGGCTCGGTCAGTATATGGGATGACTCCACAGTGATCGTGTGTTGAGTTCAAGCGGAATGTAAAAAGCTCGCCATTAATCAGAGGCGCCTGTTCGCCTGCAATAGCCACAGAGGGTTATTGAGACTGCATGAAGCCGTGGCGAGGAAGGGATGATTTCCACTCAAGTTCACACGATAGCAGCCCGGCTTTAATCGCCTGCTTGGCTAACATGAAAGCCTATAGAGGGCGCCACTGAAGCGCGCGTATACACAGCTTTAACGATCACGTGAGCTCCATTTCTTAACGCGACTTATCACCAACTAGATTGTGTAGGGTTAAGCCATCAACCAATGTGCGTCGACGCAGTTTAACGTCGACGACGTACGCGCGTGAATGATAGCATCTCAAAACATGCATCGCAGAGCATAGAAGAAGACAAAATTCTCCGACAGCAAGGGATTGCAAATATGTACGAAAGACCCTTAAATAAAGCCGAATGAAGCGGTAGTGAATTAATAACTCTCACGAACACACACACTGTCAACGGACCCGCTTTGATCACGGGGAGATGCAGCGACTGACAGGCCGTCACCAAACGTTACCAGGCAACCAGGAGCGGTGGTGAGGATGCTGCTCACCTTGACGCGTCACTGAGACCCCTATTTTGGGTTGCATATGCGCGCGCAGCCATGACACAGGGGACGTGAAAGCAGGGATAGATTTCATGACGCTGTACGGAGCATCCGTCAGACAGAAATGACGTGATATGATGACGTTGTATAGCACAGACAGACGTAGTATGATAACATGACGCTGTATGGAGCGTATGTCAAGTGTATAATGCCGAATACGTCACATCTAGTCCTCGTGTATACATCCAGAAGCATCCATTTCACATCCATACACAGACAGCTCACCAGCGGCCGGTGTTATGAGCCAGAACCTTCTGAGTCACCGTATCTTTGAATGTCTCCATTTATTACAGAAGGACCCTATAAAACAGCGCACCTCCCTGGAGGAGAATGCGGGCAATGCAACCATGTCTGGGGCTGTACCGCGGATGAGGAAGAGCCGGTATATGTAGGGAACATCGGTACTAGCATTTGTGAAAAAGGACGATTTCAATATTCATGAGATTTCTGCCATTACGGAAGAGGCTTCATGGAACCAAGCAGCAACACATTTTGTAGATAAACTTAAGAGTCTATGTTTGTTTTATGGTCATACGGACAGCAAAACTTCATCAAACTAAGAGATGTAAGCGTTTATTGGCCCTGAATTCGAATGTGTTATTCATGGGTTTTGTGATGACGTCAGCTGATCAGCGGTGATCACGTGACGATATACAGAAAGGTAATTGGATCTCGGATGAGAGGCACCGTAAATACGGCCTTGACATTGTGTCGTAGGGCGAACCAGACTATACTTCAAGGTTAGGACATTAACTTGTAAGACGTGTAAGCTGCCGAGTTAGCGACTGAAGTCATTCCCCTATAACCCTGGTATTAGTCGCCTGGCAGCCATCACACTATTACCATTACCAGGATATTGCCTACAAACAAAATCATGACCTACTACAGAACTTGATCGTGTTTTTTTTTCCTGGAATGATCCAAAACCAATAGACAGTAACTTGTTGTGTGAGATGCAGTGTGTGAGAATGTGATAGCATCTCCCAGGGCCGGGCTGCTGAGGCAGGACCCAGCCTCATTCATCCCCCATGCTCTAGCCTGGCTCTTCTCTCATTATAGGCGCAGGCATGTAAGAGCTAGTTAGCTTGACCAATTTGGGTTTTACGCCCTGTCCAGTCGTTTGAATAGCTCCATGGTGTTCACGGGGGTGGGGTGGGGGGTGGAGGGGAGCAGCCATTAAGGCGCGTAATGATGAAGTCGAAGGGAGGCTGTCATATTCCCTATGTAGCTGTTGCATCAGCTGTGTCGTGGTTCATCCATAACTTGAATCACTACATATATTAGTGGTTACTGTGGCTATTAGCCTTATTAATGACGAGCAGTATCCACGCCGCCTGTCTGTCAGGACGCTGGTGTCATTCAGAGCTGGTTGAACCATCAAGAGAACGCCTCAGTTGGGTGTCAAGACTTATCCAGTCGTCAGTAACAAACGCGTAGTGAGATGGGGAGAGGGAGGGGGAGTGGGGGGAGGGGGGCGGGTGTCGGATGTATGACAAAGACTGAACTAGTGATACCAACCCCCAAGCGACCCACACGCACAATGACTCAGCCCCGCCGAGCAAACCCAACCTGCATTCATTCTCATGGACCCCAAAAAAGCGAGCCAGGGTCGCGCCAAGCGAGCCGTGAATCAGCCCGGATGACACGACGTTAATGGAAGCGAGGCGGAGCACGTCTTCATCCAGTTACCGCTAGGTGGCACCAGGCATCGCGTGGGGTACCGTCAACATCCGGCAGCCGGGGCATCTAATACAACGCATTCTATCCATGATATTTGTATCAACATGACACATAGTGTGAAATTACCAGATATTCTCAACTCAGAAATACGCATAATTGGTGGAAAATGAATCTTTAAAGTTGAATTAAAGCAGACATGTGGCTTTACAGTAGCAAGATGCTCAGCTATACACCGAATGTTTCAAACAGAAGCCACGATGCCAATCCAACACTCCTATATTCAGCTCAACTTGGAGGTACATACCACCAGCAATACATGCCGTCATATACCACACGTCACCTGACAGGGTGAACAACGCCCGCCAATCAACAGCTGGGGTTCAACGCCCAAACTCCACACACACCTCATCACACGGCCGCCTGGAATGACAGTTAATGTATTATTTACATCTGGGGGGGATTATCCTGATCTAACGATGGCGAGATAGAGTGAGTGAACTCTACACTTGTTATCATTAGTTCATTAGTTCACCAACGGCTCCATCACTTCATCACCTCACCAACGGTTGCATCACTTCATCAGTTTACCTGCGGCTCCATCACTTCATCACCTCACCAACGGTTGCATCACTTCATCAGTTTACCTGCGGCTCCATCACTTCATCACCTCACCAGCGGCTCCATCACTTCATCACCTCACCAACGGCTCCATCACTTCATCACCTCACCAGCGGCTCCATCACTTCATCACCTCACCAGCGGCTCCATCACTTCATCACCTCACCAGCGGCTCCATCACTTCATCACCTCACCAGCGGCTCCATCACTTCATCACCTCACCAACGGCTCCATCACTTCATCACCTCACCAACGGCTCCATCACTTCATCACCTCACCAGCGGCTCCATCACTTCATCACCTCACCAACGGCTCCATCACTTCATCACCTCACCAGCGGCTCCATCACTTCATCACCTCACCAGTGGCTCCATCACTTCATCACCTCACCAGCGGCTCCATCACTTCATCACTTCAGTAAAGCATGCAGAGCATGTCAGCTTACTTAACGTGTTTACCTGACAAAGACCAACAGCAACACAGACACGCTATCGACTTCTGTCAATAATGGCACACCTGGAATATTGGAATTAACCTGACAAAGGTAACATTGACATAAGCAACCTTACTTTACATTTTGCCATGCACTAGGTTATTGACTGGGACGTTGTTCAATTAAAAAAAAAACCACTAGCGCTTATATTGATAAAGTCTGCCATTAAGCATTGGGATGGGTGTATGATGAATACGTTCGGTGTGCGCTGAGGTATTCTAGCTATACGTTAGTAAGTGTATTTACTCGGCGTATTGCATGACTAATTGACGAGGAAGGACGCATTAGCCACGCATCCACGGATGGTACGTCGGACAGCTAACATTCACTTAATAGAAGGCTTACATTAAACATGAAGTAAGATAATGCTTCATTTCTGATCTAAATAAAGAATTCTATTCTATTAGTGTAAGCTGCGTTTTGCATGCGGTATTCAACCACCCGGATCAATAGGAATTCTCACTGAAGCCCAAACGCTCCTAATAACTCACAGTCTGTATACAGACTGTCTGAGGTTCAGAGTAGTTCGACGGGTGCAATAAAGGTCGCGTGGTGCATCCAGGTTAAAATGGTGCAATACCGCTTTGTTCATCAGAGGGTGACGGGGAAGTCGTGGTCTGTATCAGTGGGTGACGGGGAAGTCGTGGTCTGTATCAGAGGGTGACGGGGAAGTCGTGGTCTATATCAGTGGGTGACGGGGAAGTCGTGGTCTGTATCAGCGGGTGACGGGGAAATCGTGGTCTGTATCAGCGGGTGACGGGGGGTCGTGGTCTGTATCAGCGGATGACGGGGAAGTCGTGGTCTGTATCAGCGGGTGCGGGATGTCATATTCCTGGGTTGAATATGTAGTGTTTCATCTTGGCTGGGCGTCTTTATTGTTATCTGTTTTATTGCCATCGTTGTATGTGTTCTATGTCACATCCCGTCTTTCTGACCATCGTTGTACCTTTGATGTTTCCTTAATTGTAATTGACCCATCTGGACATGCGTAGTCGCCTGTGCGCATTTGACGTTTATAACATCCGGTCAGTTGGGATTACCCATCGTAAAAATGCTGAGGCGGGTGTGCCACAATCAGCCGAGATGGACCCTACTCCTCGCATCCTCTGATTGGATGTATGTTATTTAATATATATGTATCGATATGTGATTGGCTGGAGGACCAGCAAAGTATTGTGGTACGGTTGAGGTGCGAGGCAGTCGAGGCACGAAGAGAGAGAGAGGGAGAGAGAGATATTGGAAATAAAGAGACTTGTTTACTCAAAAACGGACTTGTACTATTTACCCCCAATCGTAGTACATAACAGGGTGACGGGGAGGTCGTGGTCTGAATCAGCGGGTGACAGGGAGGTCGTGGTCTGTATCAGCGGGTGACGGGGAAGTCGTGGTCTGTATCGACGGGTGACGGGGAGGTCGTGGTCTGTATCGGCCGGTGACGGGGAGGTCGTGGTCTGTATCGGCGGGTGACGGAGAGGTCGTGGTCTGTATGGGCGGGTGACGGGGAGGTCGTGGTCTGTGTCGGCGGGTGACGGAGAGGTCGTGGTCTGTATCAGCGGGTGACAGGAACACGGCGCCCCCATTATGACTCGGCCCCAAATCGCACCAGCCGTTGCTTCATTACTTAACATTTTGCTCACGTTCTGGCAGGGTTGTAATAATTTTTCTAGCAATTTTTCGCCCTACATGTCCCCCTGTGTAACTCATGAATGAGGAGAGAACAACGTTTTATCGGGCTGCAGCAGAACACTAATTAGGGCACCAATAGATCGGCTTTAGTGCCGCATGAATTGGGCCTAAAAACGACAATCCCTAGCATGAGATGCAATCACGGGCGGGCGTAAATCTGCCATGACGTCACTCCATCGAAATAGTCATATCATTGGCCAGAAAACGCAGCATAATGCGGTGGCGAGGACGTTGGCAACTCTCTCTCCAAATCGGCGGTTATATATAGATATACAGTATTCCCTTCCTGGAATGAGACATACTGTCTATATTCAGATGGCAATCCCAATCTTACAAGCAGCTCGTTAAAAGATCGGTAGCCACGACACGCGCGGGTTACAGAGAGGCTCTCTTGACCTCCCTGCGCGGGAGATGCCGACCCCCCCCCCCCCCCACCACCTCCCCACCCCCACGCGGACAGGTGCCCACCGAGCCACACAACCCGCAATCAATGCATGCGGCCAGAGTGACCTTACGAGGTGAATTCGCCGCAGCAACAAACGGAGAACCCCATATTGCGCCAGCACAAGGCCTGCTTCTGCATGGCACGCCGCTAGCAGGGAGCGTGCGTTATTGACAGCGTGCGTTATTGACAGACGTCTCTAAATGTTCTGCAACTTATTTAGTGCGTGAGTATAAGGTTTAACGGCACACCAACACTACTGTGTAATATGGCGCCTCGAACGGTCGGGATAAACATGAAGAGATCATATTGACCTGATTGAGCAGCCACCTTGTAAGATAAACGGAAAAAGAAGAAGTAAAAACACGCGGGTGATGATCAAAAAGATAAAAATACAAATGATTATGCTAGGGGAAGTCACTACCAGCCAGACCAGGCCATTCCAGCCTCTAGTCTGGGTGAAATCCGGGCCTAAATGGCGTAATGCGGATATGGACCGATCTCCTAGCGCATCGGCTTCTGCGCAGGCTAGGATTCGCCTCTGCACCACATAGATCGCTTTGGGGCAAATTCGGGCCATTACGCGAGGAAATATTGATACGAATTATCGACTCTTAAATGTTACATAAATACTTTCTGCTGTGTTCGATTAGAAGAATTATATATATTTTGTTATAAAATACTTTTCTGTAGCTCCAAAATAAGGCATGTATCGGAAAAATAGTTTTTCATGTCTGTCAAGCGTTTATAAAAATGGTGGCAGTCAGATGTGAAAACGGATTTGTTATCGAAAATCGACTGAAAAAAGTAATAGAGAGTTAGAAGCCGGGATTGGAAATGACAGACAAGCAGCGAGAGTGTTTGGATAAGTTGTTCTTGGGAAACGACGTTGTTACTAATCTACCAACGGGGATTGGGAAGAGCCTGATATACCATTTGCTCCCAGATTTGCTGCCCCCCCCCCCCCCCCCCCCCCCCCCCCCCCCCCCACACACACAGGATGGGAGTTCACATGTTTAATGGAAAAAATAAAAAGACACACAACCAAGAAAGAAAGCTGATGTTAAATTAGAATATGCCAAAATTGAATACTTGTGACTGCAGGGCCTTGGTTATATAACCTAAATAACTGCAGCGTATAAAGCAAAGAAGGTTCATAATCAAAGACATCAAAATGCCCGTCAAAATGCTGCCTTTGTGGGCAGAAAACACAGCTTTATTTCCCACAGAAGGGCTTGCATCCGAGCTTCCCCGATAAGCTCCATTCATATTGACCATTCCTGTTTGTTTATGTTTGACGCGCGCTGCTTGTTATCGCCCGGTCATAGGTCAAAACCGGGTCAAATTGCATGCGCTCCGTTAACTATTGCAGAGATGTTATGTTAGCGTAGTGTCAAACACGTCTGCCCCGGACCCACAGGGGGATACAGTGGACCTATTGTACCCCGCGACCCTCAGGGGGATAGGAACTGATGAAGACTACATACACAGGCTTGGAAGGAAGGTTCAATTGTGGGTGAAACGTAAAGGGTTTACGGCATAGTGCCGCTGACATCACAGTAATCACCCTACACTAGTCTCGCATAGGAAGGTCATAGGGCACTTCGACCAGATATGATGGCGTGTGCAGTGTTTAGTGTGTATTTGATGGAGTGTGCTATAAATTCAGGATATTTTTTGGGATTATGCAGTATATAGGGTAGATGTTATGGAGTATGCAGTATTTAGAGTAGATCTTATTAAGTATGCATTGTTTAGGGTAGATTTCATGGAGTATGCAGTATTTAGGATAGATTTTATGGAGTATGAAGTTTTAGAGTAGATTTTATGGAGTATGCACTATTTAGGATAGATTGTATGGAGTATGCAGTATCTAGGGTAGATTTCATAGGTATGTAGTATATAGGGTAGATTTTATGGAGTATGCAGTACTTAGGGTATATTTTATGGAGTATGCTGTATTTAGGGTAGATTTCACAGAGTTTGCAGTATTTTTAGCGTAGATTTCATCGAGTTTGTCGGTAAAGGGCTTGAATCGCGTGGGGCCCCATCGACAGCCATTATACTCGTCGACATGCAACAACCATCCTAGGCTAGAATCTTGAAGTTTATGCCCCTAAGACCACGGAAAAGGAACACAGCTCTGTCAGGTCATTCTAGACGATTCCAAAGTGGCTGTGATTAAAACGTGTAGTAGAGGCCCATGCAATCACTGCTCGCTAATACAGCGTCCGATACAGCTGTACCCAGCCTGATGCTCTTATGGCATGCCAATCGAGAGAGAGGGGCAGTCGGGAAATACTAACTGCTGAGACAGCCTGATGGTATCATGCGGTCGGATCTGTTCATTACTTCTCTGCTAGCAGATGCAGCTCGCTGGCATTATACAGCTCAGTGGCACGACAAAGCTATACATCCATTTAATACATCCTAATCCGTAGCTTGTGAATCGAGTGATTAAAATGAGGTTAGCTAAAGAAAATGAATCCCATGCATCGAATCACCTGTTGATTGCTTATCTGTTCGTGTCTGTATCGCCAGGTAATGATTGATGTATGCTAACGTCGCGTGTTAAGGCGCAGTACCTTAAGCCTTCCTGTTGAGACATATTACTTAGCAATCACGTGACTGGTGTGCCCCATTCTCAAGCCCTGACACTCCTAAAAGGGAGTGATGCTACTTCACCAGACAAAATATCAGTTAATATACACCTCATTCACACATGATGATAAGGACTCTATGCGCATGCGTGCAGCAAGGAGCACATTGCAACTGGGGGTGGGGCAGGGCTCCGTTGTTACTAAGATATACCATGGTAACAGAGGCAACCCTTTCTATAGCAGAACGAACGTCCATGCGGTCATCTATCGCTCTGTTAGACACATCCTGCCGGACCCATTCGTCTGAAACAATGCACCTCATCTGTCTCCCAGAAGCTGCAGCGCCCCCACGTGACCAGTAAGACTTGGGTTTCGCATGCTACAGGGCGAGAGAGTTGTACACCAGAGATAAAGTGAATTGAAAGCAATAAATAATCTGTACAAAGACACCCGCTGTGTAGTGTAGGTGAGAAGAGGCACCCACTCCGAGTCAAACGAACGCCTCGTACAATCAGAACATTCAGCACTGGTGATTGTATGTTTATAACAAAAAGCATGACCTTTGGCGTCTTCGAGAAATATATGCTGCCGGACAAAATTGCCGCTGTTTGTTTTCTTATAAATCTCTCTCTATTCCCATCGATGTATGCACACCACGCGATGACAGTCAGGGATACACTAATACACGTTGCCAGTCTGGGAGATAACACCACATGATGTCAGTCAGGGAGAGACAACACCACATGATGTCAGTCAGGGAGACAACACCACATGATGTCAATCTGGGAGACAACACCACATGAGGTCAGTCAGGGAGACAACACCACATGATGTCAGTCAGGGAGATAATACATGATGTCAGTCTGGGAGACAACTCTATATAAGATTACTCGCTCGGTTGGATCAGCCCCTCTTGAATCACCGCCCGCCCCCACCCCCACCCAGCCCTTAACCCACCCCCCCCCCCACCCCCCCCCCCCGGGCCACATAACGCAGCCCGGCAGTGAACAATTTGCGGGTATTCAAGCATAACACCACGCGTTATACGACGTGCCAGCGGGGAATCTCAAATAAAACAGAACCTACTTACGCCAATAATCGACAATATGGCGCAGGAAATAACTACCGCCCAGATATAACGCGATGGTAAAACATTCGCACCGAAAGCGACAAGTTTTACTCCACATCGTGACAGAATGACACACGGTGATTGATGGATGACACAACAGGATAATGCCACCTCGCCAAGCCTATTGTAGCCAGTGCAGTGACGTCACTGCTTTAATCATTGCGATGCATAGCCTGTGGCCACGACGCAGTGCTTCTAAAATAACATACACCCTTTTGACAAACTACGAAGTGGCTTTAAATCAGGTGGAATGCTGAGAGAACAGTAGTGGAGAACAGCCCGAGACGGATGAATCAGACAGACGGGCGGGGTCAGACGTAGAGAAAGGTCAAGGTCATTACATACCCAAACTTGAACCTCACTTGCAAGCATCGTTAGACCAGCAAATACGTACCTGCACACAAAAAAAAACAGAGTTATATTCATGTGAGGAAATTTTCAGAACTGCACAAAAGACATTGGTAATCACATAGATGGAAGTCGCACTGGTAAATATTTCAAAAGCAGGAATAATAAATTCACATTCAAACTGAATATTCATGCATATGTCATGATGTGCAATCGTCGTTAAACTAAAACTCGATCCCCCATTACAGTGGTGTTACAAAGGCATCACTCATGTACTGCAGACTGGTGCATAAAGCGTAAAAACAGCAGCGTGTATCGTCAGAACAATATATTAAGTTCATCAGATTAATCATGTGTAAATATGTATATGGTAATGTGTTGTTGTGAATCCTTTCTCTCCACTGCTGCAAACCTCGCACCCCTCCGACTGCATGTTATCAATAAAGCCAACACAATTGATAAGCCGAAAACTGTAATAGACAGGAAATGAATGAGGCACTTGGCGGTGAAGCCAAATGTACAACTCTTAACTATGGCAGCCGAACATCAGTAGATGTGGTGATCATATACAGTACTGTACATGGGGTCAGATGACGTCATCAACGACCTGAGGCTGAGGCAGCATTTACAAGACCACAAGAGGAAATGGTAACCTAATAAAAGCATCCTCCACGTACCCTGCCCTCCTGACCCTACAGCACTAGCCCTAACACTGCCCTCAAACAGCCATCCAACATACCCTCATATTTGGTGCTGCGGTTGGCTAGAGCAAACGTCTACGAAATAACGTCCTGCTACACACCAGAGCCGCTACCATGACAAAGCCATTGACATGACACAAACGTCCTTAAGATGAAGCTATTATTCGCGACACAAGCCTTAAGAATAGATGTTTGCATGTTGCATAACAGGGCAGTTACATACATGCATGTAGCTTGAGGTATTCTGCCGCTTTGCAATCATAACAGGCACACACTTTCAGGTACAATTTGCAAAAAAACATCAGTACACAATATCTCTACTGCCAGAATGAACCATTATCGTCATATCCATCGTGGCATATCGTAAGATAGATCATAGATTGTGTTTGCGTGTGGTTTTGGACATCCATTGCAGCTCCATATCACGCCAGAAGACACCGATACACAGGTTACTAGCCATTTTAAGTGGCGATGTGATTTATAAATGAAGCATTACAACGTCATATCCGCCCACGAAGAGATCATTCATAAGATGCACGGGCTATAAATTAGTGGAATAGACATTGAATAAGAATAACAGATTGAACGGCCGAACCGGGGGTTCGTACGATGAATAAATTATTGATTAGCTAAACAGGTTATGGATTACATGCACTGGTGATTACATGCATAGTCGTATGTCTGTCTGAAGCAGTAATACCGAATATTAATCACGAAATGGTTGATTAGATCATTTGCATAAATCTATATATGCAGTCCACACGGACTCGTGCCAGGCAGGCGGATTTGAATTGATACAGCAAGTAGCCACTAGTATCTGTGTACAGCAGATATAACCATATTACAGCAACCAGGGCTGCTTATGGTAATGGCTGCAATTGATGAATGGTCACAGGCAACACAAAGTTGCTCAGCAAACAGATCAACACAGGCGGTGTATGGAGACATAACTGCACAATTAGCAGCATGTGGAACGGATAGTGTCCAGACGTACAGGGCACGGGACAGCCATCACAGAGGGGGAAGGGTATGACGTAGAGGTGAAGGGTTAAAATCTGCATTACTTCTTGAGGTCGCCCCAAATTCTAGTTCGCCACGAACAGACAATAGAGGCTTACGACCGCAATGAAGACGTCACATTTATCTCCCACAAGAAGAATGTTTGTCGCTGGCAGAATCACATCACTACTCCATGTAGCTTTGTGCTCGCCTCACCGCTCCACACACCAGGGACAATGTACGTTACATGATGCATGCTCACTCTGAGACTGCTTAATGATCACCATCGCCTCATAAACACCAGCACACAATGCCATGCTACACACAGCAACTCCATATCAGTCAGGCAGCATGCAGACCATCATACCTGTCACGTGACCACATCTCGGCCGCCCCCCAGGGAGCGATTGACGTGAACGTGAGTTGTCGTAGTAAGATAAGATTGGATCATTGAGGAGGAATAGAGAGTCTCGCGAGATGTAAGCAATCGACGAGCGGCACGACAATAGCTCATGTTTCAATTTGTGGGAAGCCGACATCATCGCTTATATCTGGGACCCTTGAAACAACAGACCGCGAATGCACGGCCCATCAGCGTCCCAATGACTAATTGACAAGACTGGCCCCAGCAGGTAGCAGATGTTGACCGTTCTGAGTGACCACCAGCAGCCATGCCAACAAGCACCTGCTTCATATGTCTGTTACGAGACTTGCAAGAGGCAGTTGTTGCATTGTGACTGCATACCTGATCAGGTAGATTCCAATAACAGTCATTTGTGGCTCGTGAAGATTGGTCACCTCACCACAGGTTGTATGGCTGACTAATACTACCAGTCTTGTGATGTATGCAGCACTCCACGCCAGGAAATGACCACGAGAATATCTCACCAAGCACAGACAGCACATCACCAGTACGACTGATACTCCAATAAGGGTGGAACCAAAGTCGACTGATACTCCAATAAGGATGGAACCAACGTCGACTGATACTCCGATAAGGTGGAACCAACGTCGACTGATACTCCAATAAGGTGGAACCAATGTCGACTGATACTCCAATAAGGATGGAACCAACGTCGACTGATACTCCAATAAGGTGGAACCAATGTCGACTGATACTCCAATAAGGATGGAACCAACGTCGACTGATACTCCATTAAGGTGGAACCAACGTCGACTGATACTCCAATAAGGGTGGAACCAACGTCGACTATACCCATAAGGTGGAACCAACGTCGGATCAAGGCTACCCATACCAACTGATACTCCACTCACCATCCGCATGGACTGATACTCCACTCACTGCTACCCACATCAACTAATACTCCACTCACCGCTACCCACACCAGCTGATAATCCACTCACCGCTACCTACATCGACTAATCAGCCATACCTAAATCAGGTTGCATTCCATGATAAAGTATGACTTCACAGGATGCTGTACCTCAGCCTCCCTCTGTACCTCAGCCTCCCGCTGTACCTCAGCCTACCGCTGTACCTCGCCCTCCCGCTGTACCTCAGCCTACCGCTGTACCTATGCCTCCCGCTGTATCTCAGCCTCCCGTTGTACCTAAGCCTCCCTCTGTATCACAGCCTCCCGATTGAGATGTCTTACCAGCGTGTCCGGTTGGTGAGCACCCTTCACTCAGCGTGACACACGGGTTCTGTGCTATTCTTCTCCACCAGTCCCGGAGACAACGTCAGACAACGGACAAGCAATCTATTTAGAACAACCCCTTCTTTTATAATGCGTCCTCTATACACAGGCTGAGATTAAAAGATACTTGTTGCCATAAAACATGGCTCGCTTCCCGTGGTTACGTAGGCCTGCTTTGTTGGTGAACATTGCTGCTATATTGCCCATTGTACCATATATGGAAACCAACTGGTCTATAAAGTATATCTTACCATTAACATGATTCTTTCATGAAATGTAATAAGAGGAACGGGGTGGAGTCTAGCTGACCGACCTGTAGTGGTGACTGTGTGTTAGATTCATATATTGCTTGAAGTCTCACAGTGAGTCTGTTTTTATATCGGGCCGCATATCAGATAGACCGCGGTTTAACTTAAGCCTACCCTTGCAGACAAACAATGATAACTCATTACAATCGCACTGCAACCATAGCGAATGCAACAGCCACCAGGGGGCGTCAGTGTGTATCAACAGATCAGACAGCTGCCGACCGTTCTAACAATAAAGGTTTGTATCAGTTCTCGATAGCATGATATGGCGGCAGCATATGTAGCGAGCGGCGACGATAAAGTCAGCGCGTCATACTGACGTATTCCTGCATTGTTGTTCACCCTGAACAATATATTCACATTCTCTGCGTGGGTAGCATGGAATACAGTCGATCACCCTTGACATTTCCCCAGAACGCCATGGCTGGCAGCGAGAAGCAGGTGCTTGCTGTCTTATAAGGAAGCTCAGCTGACGGCATTCCTCCCCCATGCTAAGTAAGTAGCCGGCGTCGAGGCAATGGATGTGCATGGAAGATAGATAGACCGCTGATCACGAGCGACCAGGTCCCCTGAAATGCACCCCCCCCCCCCCCCCCCCCTCCTGCCCAATAGGTGGTGGTTAAATAATTGTCATCAGCAATGATCCCGGCCACAGCTTGATCATTTCAAAATTGGGTGTAGCTGCGTCCTTGGTGGCTAAATTGCATTGCGTTGGATGGGATTGGGGTGCCTCGAACCTACCACTCACCCCTCACTACCAGCACCCTATGACGGCTTGATGGACCCGTTGTGACTTATATAAAACGTTCTCATTACAGAGACGGTAGGAAGAGCGGAACAGGCTCCTGATGAATACCAAGGACGGGCACAATCTACCCTTCTGCAACGATACGGTAGGTAGCAATGGTACGGTAGGTAGCAATGGTACGGTAGGTAGCAATGGTACGGTATGTAGCAAAGATACAATATTAAGCAAAGATACGACCAACGAAACGTTCTTCTGCTAGGGATGAGTGAAAACCCCAAACTTGATGACGTTATGGTATTGCGTTGGCCGCCAGGTGGGGTTCGCAACCGGTGTGAACATCCAAGTGGACTAAGATACTGAAGGACCTCACCACCACAATCCTCCTCGTCCACCACCGCTTCTACGGTAAAGTGCCGCTAGACTCCATCATATCATTTGAAATCGAGGCGGATGAATTCTGCTGACATGTCGGCCAATTAACGTCGCTGCTTGAGCAGAAGATTGAAAACGCCATTAGCGAAGTCTTCCATAGCATGCACGTCAGTCATATATTAATCACCCAGCGCTAAATTTTGAACGCCTCGTAAATACTGTCACTGTGAAAAGTTGTATGAATGCGGTTGGTTGGGATGTTTTCAACAAAAAGCAAACCACACGATTTCTCCTCGCCATGCTAATGAGATAGCAAGACATTTGTCGTGAACTCGCTCATTGGAGAATCCCGCAGCAGAGAAGGAAAAAAACAAAAGAGCAAAAGTTACGTAGGATGTGTGGTTGTTGGTACGTGCCTGGCGGCCCACGGCAAGTGGTTCCTGGCAATGATAAAAAAGATGGCGCCAAAATGTATTGATAGTCGGTCAGTGGTTAGGGAAATGAACAAACCGGTCGTTTTCTCGCGCGCATTTGTATTGAAGTAACTTGTGGGTATTTTGTGAGGCTGGGCTCCGATGGTATAGAGTGTCAGGGACAAATGCACGTCGATCGTTGAATCATTCATGTAGGGTCTCTAATGCGATCATCTGTATGACCTACATACGGCAGACTTTCGCGGTTAAAGGCACCAACCAGTGACGTTTACGGTGATGTATAAAGCGGAGGTAAGCTGCGCATGCGCGGTCGTCATCCGTACGAGACGTATGACCACTAAGATGACAAGAATAGGAAGGCGGTATAAGACGATCCTGCTAAGAGCTGTGGTCTTGACGTGTGAGGGGGTGGGGGGGGGGGGGCAGCAGCATTTAACCTGCTCGTCTTTATTGACTCATCTGCTGACGTCATGAATAATGTATAAACTGGATGATACACAATGAATGAACCCGACGGATCCTTGAACGACCGGGCTCTGCGCGTCCAGCAGGTGGTATGATGATGTGTAGACCATAAAGTTGCGGGTTCGCATCCCCTCGTCGTCGAGATGGCCAGCCCCGTCATTATTCGGGTATTTGATTTAGGTGTCGTTATAAGAAAGAAACACATGAAGTGTTCCGATCACACATCGGGATCCAATACACGATTCCGTTGTGGCCTGTTCTATCTTGAGGCGTCTTCTAGAAAAACGCGGGCAGCTTGGAGTCAGATGGGCAGAGCGGAAAGCGGCCGACCCTATCAGTTGCTGGCAGAAGTGCACTCAATTCATAGGCAACAAGGGAACTGATAAGGACGCCGTAGTGGACTCGAAGACGAACCGTGTTTACAAGCTGCAATATAGCGATATAAATGGCCGTATTGGTCGGGGTGAAGTGGCCAGAGACCAGGAGGAATGGGTCACGTGAGTCGTGGGAGGAAGCAATGCTACGCTGTCTATATGGTGACGTCACCAGAGGATTGAGGCAGTGCTGTGTTTGGGGAAGGTTGCATGATGACAAAACAAAGTGACGTCCACGTCCATCTTAATGACGACTTTGTTCATAATAATCATGACTTGGTTCATAATAATCATGACTTGGTTCATAATGATCATGACTTGGTTCATAATAATCATGACTTGGTTCATAATAATCATGACTTGGTTCATAATGATCATGACTTGGTTCATAATGATCATGACTTGGTTCATAATGATCATGACTCGGTTCATAATGATCATGACTTGTGTCAAGAAATAATCATGATGTTTCATTGGTTTTACATGGTGCATGAGATTTCGAATCTTAACTCAGGGGTCAAGGTCAAGCAAGGGTGATATTTAGTTAATAAGGAGTCATCAACATCAGGAGGTCGTGTGAAAAAAGAAAATGCTAGCTTGCATTATAGGAAAACAAACAAATGAATTATTCTTCGATGGGTTTACCACGAGATAATTCTTTCTGTAATAACTTAGGTGTCAGAGGTCATGCAGTTCAGATTTTTAGACTGCAACAGTGCAAGGAGCCATCAACATTAGAGGGGTCCATGTGTAATTTAAGGTGGCTAGCTTGCTTAATAAGCTGATCACACGTAACAAGCTGATCACACGTCACAGGCTGATCACACGTCAGAAGCTGATCACACGTCACAGACTGATCACATGTCACAGACTGATCACACATCACAAGCTGATCATACGTCACAAGCTGATCACACGTCACAGGCTAATCACACGTCACAGGCTGATCACACGTCACAAGCTGATCACACGTCACAGACTGATCACACGTCACAAGCTCATTACACGTCACTAAGTGATTACACGTCACAGGCTGATCACACGTAACAAGCTGATTACACGTCACTAACTGATCACACGTCACAGGCTGATCACACGTCACAGTCGCTAAAGCAATTGAGCGGAATATCCACAAGCGAAAAGATTATTTCCTGCAGGTGAACACAACAACATGGAAATAAACCGAGAAAGCTGAACCCGTATCCGGGCACCGAGCTGAAAAACGCGCATCAATCGATGACGTTATCACCACGCAAAACTTCCACGAGAGTCAGAGAAGCTAATATCGACGAGGTCTCGCGCCCTGCTTTCATGATCTCTGCCCGGCCAGCACTCAATGAAAGGCATCTGAATCCGCGGTTGGGACCTAAACAAGCTTCCCCAGGTCCAGGGCTGGTAGATGAGCATGGAGGTCCAGTAAGAAACAGCCGTCACCAGCTTGATGAGCAGTCATTGCTCATGATCAAAGTCGGGAGCAGAGATACAGAGGACTAAAATCATGAAAGGGAAACTGGGTTTTAGGCCACTTTTAACAGCACTGAAATACATGACGGTCCATTAATATAGCATCCATAGGCATGCATGCATCATTGTTGATTTACCGTATTGCATTCATAAAATCAAATCATTTCCATTTATAACCGGCACCATTAGCTATAAACAATGGCGCTGTATCAGTCAACTAGAACAATCATTATCACACACAATGGCTCAGGCGACCTAGTCTTTGGCAACTCTAAAAATGTATCAGAGATAACGTTTTTTGTGCTATGAAGTGAGACATTGCAACACCGTACAACGTCAGAAGCAATCAAAACAAGCTGATATTCATTCAGTTGGAAATGAGAATTTAATAATTAACTATCAAGTCGTACAGTGGTGTTGCGAATAAAAACACCAGGCTATACAATGTTAGCAAAGAGCGCATAGCTACGCTCAGAAGACTCGCACCTCCTCCCGACAAAATATATGCATATACCACCTGTGCAAAGCGAGCTGCTTGTCATAGCGTCAATCTTAAAATCACTTGGTATTTTCTGATCAATTCGCAATCAGAAGACTCTATATCTTCAACATAAGCCACAAGGCGCAGATCCCCAGGACGTTGGATCAACTGTCACGCGTGCTTTTGTTGATCTTATGGTAGCGCCACCTCACGACGGATGTGCTATTGACTGCTATCAACATACTGCATTGCTAGCCGGAGTGAACCCTATTAGTGTAGCTATAAGCATTTTGATGTTAGTGCGAATTGAGAATAATTTTCAGGACGTATTTTACCAACGAGAAATGCACGTGAAGTGTGAAGTAAGTTTTCGTACAAATCTGGACCCATTATTAACCAGTTAAGGCATCTATCAGCCAATAATGACATAGATGATGAACCAATAAAGACATAGATGATGAACCAATAAAGACATAGATGATGAACCAATCATGACATAGATGATGAACCAATAATGACATAGATGATGAACCAATAAACACATAGATGATGATGAACCAATAATGACATAGATGATGAACCAATAAAGGCATAGATGATGAACCAATCATGACATAGATGATGAACCAATAATGACATAGATGATGAACCAATAAACACATAGATGATGATGAACCAATAATGACATAGATGATGAACCAATAAAGACATAGATGATGAACCAATAATGGCATAGATGATGAACCAATAATGTCATAGATGATGAACCAATAAACACATAGATGATGAACCAATAATGGCATAGATGATGAACCAATAATGACATAGATGATGAACCAATAAACACATAGATGATGATGAACCAATAATGACATAGATGATGAACCAATAATGGCATAGATGATGAACCAATAATGTCATAGATGATGAACCAATAAAGACATAGATGATGAACCAATAATGGCATAGATGATGAACCAATAATGTCATAGATGATGAACCAATAAAGACATAGATGATGAACCAATCATGACATAGATGATGAACCAATAATGACATAGATGATGAACCAATAAACACATAGATGATGATGAACCAATAATGACATAGATGATGAACCAATAAAGACATAGATGATGAAATAATGGCATGATGAACCAATAATGGCATAGATGATGAACCAATAATGACATAGATGATGAACCAATAAACACATAGATGATGAACCAATAATGGCATAGATGATGAACCAATAAAGACATAGATGATGAACCAATAATGGCATAGATGATGAACCAATATTGACATAGATGATTAACCAATAAACACATAGATGATGAACCAATAATGACATAGATGATGAACCAATAATGGCATAGATGATGAACCAATATTGACATAGATGATTAACCAATAAACACATAGATGATGAACCAATAATGACATAGATGATGAACCAATAATGACATAGATGATGAACCAATAAACACATAGATGATGATGAACCAATAATGACATAGATGATGAACCAATAAAGACATAGATGATGAACCAATAATGGCATAGATGATGAACCAATAAGATGATGTGAACCATAGACATAGATGATGAACCAATAAACACATAGATGATGAACAATAATGGCATAGATGATGAACCATAATGACATAGATGATGAACCAATAAACACATAGATGATGATGAACCAATAATGACATAGATGATGAACCAATAATGGCATAGATGATGAACCAATAATGTCATAGATGATGAACCAATAAAGACATAGATGATGAACCAATAATGGCATAGATGATGAACCAATAATGTCATAGATGATGAACCAATAAAGACATAGATGATGAACCAATAATGACATAGATGATGAACCAATAATGACATAGATGATGAACCAATAAACACATAGATGATGATGAACCAATAATGACATAGATGATGAACCAATAAAGACATAGATGATGAACCAATAATGGCATAGATGATGAACCAATAATGTCATAGATGATGAACCAATAAACACATAGATGATGAACCAATAATGGCATAGATGATGAACCAATAAAGACATAGATGATGAACCAATAATGGCATAGATGATGAACCAATATTGACATAGATGATTAACCAATAAACACATAGATGATGAACCAATAATGACATAGATGATGAACCAATAATGGCATAGATGATGAACCAATAATGACATAGATGATGAACACAATGAACTGAAACTGACCAAGATGAATGGGCCATCAATAAGAGGGACGGGTTATTAACCTATTAACCATATAAACATATTATGCATCATTCTCCCACAAGAAGAATGTTTGTCGCTGGCAGAATCACATCACTACTCCATGTAGCTTTGTGCTCGCCTCACCGCTCCACACACCAGGGACAATGTACGTTACATGATGCATGCTCACTCTGAGACTGCTTAATGATCACCATCGCCTCATAAACACCAGCACACAATGCCATGCTACACACAGCAACTCCATATCAGTCAGGCAGCATGCAGACCATCATACCTGTCACGTGACCACATCTCGGCCGCCCCCCAGGGAGCGATTGACGTGAACGTGAGTTGTCGTAGTAAGATAAGATTGGATCATTGAGGAGGAATAGAGAGTCTCGCGAGATGTAAGCAATCGACGAGCGGCACGACAATAGCTCATGTTTCAATTTGTGGGAAGCCGACATCATCGCTTATATCTGGGACCCTTGAAACAACAGACCGCGAATGCACGGCCCATCAGCGTCCCAATGACTAATTGACAAGACTGGCCCCAGCAGGTAGCAGATGTTGACCGTTCTGAGTGACCACCAGCAGCCATGCCAACAAGCACCTGCTTCATATGTCTGTTACGAGACTTGCAAGAGGCAGTTGTTGCATTGTGACTGCATACCTGATCAGGTAGATTCCAATAACAGTCATTTGTGGCTCGTGAAGATTGGTCACCTCACCACAGGTTGTATGGCTGACTAATACTACCAGTCTTGTGATGTATGCAGCACTCCACGCCAGGAAATGACCACGAGAATATCTCACCAAGCACAGACAGCACATCACCAGTACGACTGATACTCCAATAAGGGTGGAACCAACGTCGACTGATACTCCAATAAGGATGGAACCAACGTCGACTGATACTCCGATAAGGTGGAACCAACGTCGACTGATACTCCAATAAGGTGGAACCAATGTCGACTGATACTCCAATAAGGATGGAACCAACGTCGACTGATACTCCAATAAGGTGGAACCAATGTCGACTGATACTCCAATAAGGATGGAACCAACGTCGACTGATACTCCATTAAGGTGGAACCAACGTCGACTGATACTCCAATAAGGGTGGAACCAACGTCGACTGATACTCCAATAAGGTGGAACCAACGTCGGATCAAGGCTACCCATACCAACTGATACTCCACTCACCGCCATCCGCATGGACTGATACTCCACTCACTGCTACCCACATCAACTAATACTCCACTCACCGCTACCCACACCAGCTGATAATCCACTCACCGCTACCTACATCGACTAATCAGCCATACCTAAATCAGGTTGCATTCCATGATAAAGTATGACTTCACAGGATGCTGTACCTCAGCCTCCCTCTGTACCTCAGCCTCCCGCTGTACCTCAGCCTACCGCTGTACCTCGCCCTCCCGCTGTACCTCAGCCTACCGCTGTACCTATGCCTCCCGCTGTATCTCAGCCTTCTTCTGTACCTCAGCCTCCCGCTGTATCTCAGCCTCCCGATTGAGACGTCTTACTTTGCCCGAGTGTCCGGTTGGTGAGCACCCTTCACTCAGCGTGACACACGGGTTCTGTGCTATTCTTCTCCACCAGTCCCGGAGACAACGTCAGACAACGGACAAGCAATCTATTTAGAACAACCCCTTCTTTTATAATGCGTCCTCTATACACAGGCTGAGATTAAAAGATACTTGTTGCCATAAAACATGGCTCGCTTCCCGTGGTTACGTAGGCCTGCTTTGTTGGTGAACATTGCTGCTATATTGCCCATTGTACCATATATGGAAACCAACTGGTCTATAAAGTATATCTTGCCATTAACATGATTCTTTCATGAAATGTAATAAGAGGAACGGGGTGGAGTCTAGCTGACCGACCTGTAGTGGTGACTGTGTGTTAGATTCATATATTGCTTGAAGTCTCACAGTGAGTCTGTTTTTATATCGGGCCGCATATCAGATAGACCGCGGTTTAACTTAAGCCTACCCTTGCAGACAAACAATGATAACTCATTACAATCGCACAGCAACCATAGCGAATGCAACAGCCACCAGGGGGCGTCAGTGTGTATCAACAGATCAGACAGCTGCCGACCGTTCTAACAATAAAGGTTTGTATCAGTTCTCGATAGCATGATATGGCGGCAGCATATGTAGCGAGCTGCGACGATAAAGTCAGCGCGTCATACTGACGTATTCCTGCATTGTTGTTCACCCTGAACAATATATTCACATTCTCTGCGTGGGTAGCATGGAATACAGTCGATCACCCTTGACATTTCCCCAGAACGCCATGGCTGGCAGCGAGAAGCAGGTGCTTGCTGTCTTATAAGGAAGCTCAGCTGACGGCATTCCTCCCCCATGCTAAGTAAGTAGCCGGCGTCGAGGCAATGGATGTGCATGGAAGATAGACCGCTGATCACGAGCGACCAGGTCCCCTGAAATGCACCCCCCCCCCGCCCTCCTGCCCAATAGGTGGTGGTTAAATAATTGTCATCAGCAATGATCCCGGCCACAGCTTGATCATTTCAAAATTGGGTGTAGCTGCGTCCTTGGTGGCTAAATTGCATTGCGTTGGATGGGATTGGGGTGCCTCGAACCTACCACTCACCCCTCACTACCAGCACCCTATGACGGCTTGATGGACCCGTTGTGACTTATATAAACGTTCTCATTACAGAGACGGTAGGAAGAGCGGAATAGGCTCCTGATGAATACCAAGGACGGGCACAATCTACCCTTCTGCAACGATACGGTAGGTAGCAATGGTACGGTAGGTAGCAATGGTACGGTAGGTAGCAATGGTACGGTATGTAGCAAAGATACAATATTAAGCAAAGATACGACCAACGAAACGTTCTTCTGCTAGGGATGAGTGAAAACCCCAAACTTGATGACGTTATGGTATTGCGTTGGCCGCCAGGTGGGGTTCGCAACCGGTGTGAACATCCAAGTGGACTAAGATACTGAAGGACCTCACCACCACAATCCTCCTCGTCCACCACCGCTTCTACGGTAAAGTGCCGCTAGACTCCATCATATCATTTGAAATCGAGGCGGATGAATTCTGCTGACATGTCGGCCAATTAACGTCGCTGCTTGAGCAGAAGATTGAAAACGCCATTAGCGAAGTCTTCCATAGCATGCACGTCAGTCATATATTAATCACCCAGCGCTAAATTTTGAACGCCTCGTAAATACTGTCACTGTGAAAAGTTGTATGAATGCGGTTGGTTGCGATGTTTTCAACAAAAAGCAAACCACACGATTTCTCCTCGCCATGCTAATGAGATAGCAAGACATTTGTCGTGAACTCGCTCATTGGAGAATCCCGCAGCAGAGAAGGAAAAAAAACAAAAGAGCAAAAGTTACGTAGGATGTGTGGTTGTTGGTACGTGCCTGGCGGCCCACGGCAAGTGGTTCCTGGCAATGATAAAAAAAGATGGCGCCAAAATGTATTGATAGTCGGTCAGTGGTTAGGGAAATGAACAAACCGGTCGTTTTCTCGCGCGCATTTGTATTGAAGTAACTTGTGGGTATTTTGTGAGGCTGGGCTCCGATGGTATAGAGTGTCAGGGACAAATGCACGTCGATCGTTGAATCATTCATGTAGGGTCTCTAATGCGATCATCTGTATGACCTACATACGGCAGACTTTCGCGGTTAAAGGCACCAACCAGTGACGTTTACGGTGATGTATAAAGCGGAGGTAAGCTGCGCACGCGCGGTCGTCATCCGTACGAGACGTATGACCACTAAGATGACAAGAATAGGAAGGCGGTATAAGACGATCCTGCTAAGAGCTGTGGTCTTGACGTGTGAGGGGGTGGGGGGGGGGGCAGCAGCATTTAACCTGCTCGTCTTTATTGACTCATCTGCTGACGTCATGAATAATGTATAAACTGGATGATACACAATGAATGAACCCGACGGATCCTTGAACGACCGGGCTCTGCGCGTCCAGCAGGTGGTATGATGATGTGTAGACCATAAAGTTGCGGGTTCGCATCCCCTCGTCGTCGAGATGGCCAGCCCCGTCATTATTCGGGTATTTGATTTAGGTGTCGTTATAAGAAAGAAACACATGAAGTGTTCCGATCACACATCGGGATCCAATACACGATTCCGTTGTGGCCTGTTCTATCTTGAGGCGTCTTCTAGAAAAACGCGGGCAGCTTGGAGTCAGATGGGCAGAGCGGAAAGCGGCCGACCCTATCAGTTGCTGGCAGAAGTGCACTCAATTCATAGGCAACAAGGGAACTGATAAGGACGCCGTAGTGGACTCGAAGACGAACCGTGTTTACAAGCTGCAATATAGCGATATAAATGGCCGTATTGGTCGGGGTGAAGTGGCCAGAGACCAGGAGGAATGGGTCACGTGAGTCGTGGGAGGAAGCAATGCTACGCTGTCTATATGGTGACGTCACCAGAGGATTGAGGCAGTGCTGTGTTTGGGGAAGGTTGCATGATGACAAAACAAAGTGACGTCCACGTCCATCTTAATGACGACTTTGTTCATAATAATCATGACTTGGTTCATAATAATCATGACTTGGTTCATAATAATTATGACTTGGTTCATAATGATCATGACTTGGTTCATAATGATCATGACTTGTGTCAAGAAATAATCATGATGTTTCATTGGTTTTACATGGTGCATGAGATTTCGAATCTTAACTCAGGGGTCAAGGTCAAGCAAGGGTGATATTTAGTTAATAAGGAGTCATCAACATCAGGAGGTCGTGTGAAAAAAGAAAATGCTAGCTTGCATTATAGGAAAACAAACAAATGAATTATTCTTCGATGGGTTTACCACGAGATAATTCTTTCTGTAATAACTTAGGTGTCAGAGGTCATGCAGTTCAGATTTTTAGACTGCAACAGTGCAAGGAGCCATCAACATTAGAGGGGTCCATGTGTAATTTAAGGTGGCTAGCTTGCTTAATAAGCTGATCACACGTAACAAGCTGATCACACGTCACAGGCTGATCACACGTCAGAAGCTGATCACACGTCACAGACTGATCACATGTCACAGACTGATCACACATCACAAGCTGATCATACGTCACAAGCTGATCACACGTCACAGGCTAATCACACGTCACAGGCTGATCACACGTCACAAGCTGATCACACGTCACAGACTGATCACACGTCACAAGCTCATTACACGTCACTAAGTGATTACACGTCACAGGCTGATCACACGTAACAAGCTGATTACACGTCACTAACTGATCACACGTCACAGGCTGATCACACGTCACAGTCGCTAAAGCAATTGAGCGGAATATCCACAAGCGAAAAGATTATTTCCTGCAGGTGAACACAACAACATGGAAATAAACCGAGAAAGCTGAACCCGTATCCGGGCACCGAGCTGAAAAACGCGCATCAATCGATGACGTTATCACCACGCAAAACTTCCACGAGAGTCAGAGAAGCTAATATCGACGAGGTCTCGCGCCCTGCTTTCATGATCTCTGCCCGGCCAGCACTCAATGAAAGGCATCTGAATCCGCGGTTGGGACCTAAACAAGCTTCCCCAGGTCCAGGGCTGGTAGATGAGCATGGAGGTCCAGTAAGAAACAGCCGTCACCAGCTTGATGCGCAGTCATTGCTCATGATCAAAGTCGGGAGCAGAGATACAGAGGACTAAAATCATGAAAGGGAAACTGGGTTTTAGGCCACTTTTAACAGCACTGAAATACATGACGGTCCATTAATATAGCATCCATAGGCATGCATGCATCATTGTTGATTTACCGTATTGCATTCATAAAATCAAATCATTTCCATTTATAACCTGCACCATTAGCTATAAACAATGGCGCTGTATCAGTCAACTAGAACAATCATTATCACACACAATGGCTCAGGCGACCTAGTCTTTGGCAACTCTAAAAATGTATCAGAGATAACGTTTTTTGTGCTATGAAGTGAGACATTGCAACACCGTACAACGTCAGAAGCAATCAAAACAAGCTGATATTCATTCAGTTGGAAATGAGAATTTAATAATTAACTATCAAGTCGTACAGTGGTGTTGCGAATAAAAACACCAGGCTATACAATGTTAGCAAAGAGCGCATAGCTACGCTCAGAAGACTCGCACCTCCTCCCGACAAAATATATGCATATACCACCTGTGCAAAGCGAGCTGCTTGTCATAGCGTCAATCTTAAAATCACTTGGTATTTTCTGATCAATTCGCAATCAGAAGACTCTATATCTTCAACATAAGCCACAAGGCGCAGATCCCCAGGACGTTGGATCAACTGTCACGCGTGCTTTTGTTGATCTTATGGTAGCGCCACCTCACGACGGATGTGCTATTGACTGCTATCAACATACTGCATTGCTAGCCGGAGTGAACCCTATTAGTGTAGCTATAAGCATTTTGATGTTAGTGCGAATTGAGAATAATTTTCAGGACGTATTTTACCAACGAGAAATGCACGTGAAGTGTGAAGTAAGTTTTCGTACAAATCTGGACCCATTATTAACCAGTTAAGGCATAAGGCATCTATCAGCCAATGACATAGATGATGAACCATGACATAGATGATGAACCAATAAAGACATAGATGATGAACCAATAAAGACATAGATGATGAACCAATCATGACATAGATGATGAACCATATGACATGACATATAATGACATAGATGATGAACCAATAAACATAGATGATGATGAACCAATAATGACATAGATGATGAACCAATAAAGGCATAGATGATGAAACAATAATGACAAGATGATGACATAAAGACATAGATGATGAACCAATAAGATGATGACATAGATGATGATGAACCAATAAACACATAGATGATGAACAATAATGACATAGATGATGAACCAATAAAGACATAGATGATGAACCAATAATGGCATAGATGATGAACCAATAATGTCATAGATGATGAACCAATAAACACATAGATGATGAACCAATAATGACATAGATGATGAACCAATAAAGACATAGATGATGAACCAATAATGGCATAGATGATGAACCAATAATGACATAGATGATGAACCAATAAACACATAGATGATGACATAGATGATGATGATGAACCAATAATGACATAGATGATGAACCAATAAAGACATAGATGATGAACCAATAATGGCATGGCATAGATGATGAACCAATAATGTCATAGATGATGAACCATATAGATGATGAACCAATAATGGCATAACCAATAAAGACATAGATGATGAACCAATAATAGATGATGAACCAATAATGGCATAGATGATGAACCAATAAACACATAGATGATGAACCAAAACACATGGAATGAACCAATAAACACATAGATGATGAAACCAATAATGGCATAGATGATGAACCAATAACCAATAATGGCATAGACCAATAATGACATAGATGATTAACCAATAAACACATAGATGATGAACCAATAATGATGAACCATATTGACATATGATGAACCAATAATAGATGATGAACCAATGACATAGATGATGATGACCAATAATGACATAGATGATGAACCAATAATGATGAACCAATAATGGCATAGATGATGAACCAATAATGACATAGATGATGAACACAATGAACTGAAACTGACCAAGATGAATGGGCCATCAATAAGAGGGACGGGTTATTAACCTATTAACCATATGAACATATTATGCATCATTCTCCCACAAGATGAATGTTTGTCGCTGGCAGAATCACATCACTACTCCATGTAGCTTTGTGCTCGCCTCACCGCTCCACACACCAGGGACAATGTACGTTACATGATGCATGCTCACTCTGAGACTGCTTAATGATCACCATCGCCTCATAAACACCAGCACACAATGCCATGCTACACACAGCAACTCCATATCAGTCAGGCAGCATGCAGACCATCATACCTGTCACGTGACCACATCTCGGCCGCCCCCCAGGGAGCGATTGACGTGAACGTGAGTTGTCGTTGTAAGATAAGATTGGATCATTGAGGAGGAATAGAGAGTCTCGCGAGATGTAAGCAATCGACGAGACAGACCAGGGCGACAATAGCTCATGTTCCCTTCGTGAGTTGAAGCAGTATGTTAAACAAGTGGAGCCCAGAGGGAAGAAGACATCAGGGAGAAAAACACGACAACACATCCACCTAAGACGCTGGAAACAACAGTTTAATTGTATCAGGGTACATCAGTGTTCCATCACAAAGTGATAAGAACTGTTGCAATAGCAAGCACACTTGGCACAATTTCTGGCCCATTTAGAGTGAGAATAAGAGCGAGACATTGAAAGAGGCTGTTGTTGCATTGTGACTGCATACCTGATCAGGTAGATTCCAATAACAGTCATTTGTGGCTCGTGAAGATTGGTCACCTCACCACATGTTGTATGACTGACTAAAACTACCAGTCTTGTGATGTGTGCAGCACTCCTCGCCAGGAGATGACCACGAGAATACCTCACCAGGCACAGACAGCACATCACCAGTACAACTGATACTCCAATAAGGGTGGCACCCACACAACTGGATACACCTCTCAACGGCACCTACATTATATAGCATCGCCTGGTGCAGTATGGCCACCCATGGCGTCTTGTTGTACCTCAGCCTCCCGCTGATCCACAACCTCCCGCTGTATCTCAGCATACTGATGTACCTCGCCCTCCGGCTGTATCTCAGCCTCCCGCTGTACCTCAGCCTCCCGCTGTACCTCAGCCTCCCGCTGTACCTCAGCCTACTGCTGTACCTCAGCCTCCCGCTGTACCTCAGCCTACTGATGTACCTCGCCCTCCCGCTGTACCTCAGCCTACTGCTGTACCTCAGCCTCCCGCTGTACCTCAGCCTCCCGCTGTACCTCAGCCTACTGCTGTACCTCAGCCTCCTGCTGTACCTCAGCCTACTGCTGTACCTCAGCCTACTGCTGTATCTCAGCCTCCCGCTGAACCTCAGCCTACTGCTGTACCTCAGCCTCCCGCTGTACCTCAGCCTACTGCTGTACCTCAGCCTCCCGCTGTACCTCAGCCTCCCGCTGTACCTCAGCCTACTGCTGTACCTCAGCCTGCTGCCTCCCGCTGAACCTCAGCCTACTGCTGTACCTCAGCCTCCCGCTGTACCTCAGCCTCCCGCTGTACCTCAGCCTACTGCTGTACCTCAGCCTCCCGCTGTACCTCAGCCTACTGCTGTATCTCAGCCTCATGCTGAACCTCAGCCTACTGCTGTACCTCAGCCTCCCGCTGTACCTCAGCCTCCCGCTGTACCTCAGCCTACTGCTGTACCTCAGCCTCCTGCTGTACCTCAGCCTACTGCTGTACCTCAGCCTACTGCTGTATCTCAGCCTCATGCTGAACCTCAGCCTACTGCTGTACCTCAGCCTCCCGCTGTACCTCAACCTACTGCTGTACCTCAGCCTCCCGCTGTACCGCAGCCTACTGCTGTACCTCAGCCTTCTTCTGTACCTCAGCCTCCCGCTGTATCTCAGCCTCCCGATTGAGACGTCTTACTTTGCCCGAGTGTCCGGTTGGTGAGCACCCTTCACTCAGCGTGACATATAAGACGGATTGACGGGTCCTGTGTTATTCTTCTCCACCAGTCCCGGAGACGACCCCAGACAAAGAACAAGCAATCTATTTAGAACAACCCCTTCTTTTATAATGCGTCCTCTATACACAGGCTGAGTTTGAAAGAAACTTGTTGCCATAAAACATGGCTCGCTTCCCGTGGGTACGTAGGCCTGCTTTGTTGGTGAACATTGCTGCTATATTGCCCATTGTACCATATATAGAAACCAACCCTTATTCAGGGAAGACATATTGCAGTCGTGATTGGAGTTTGTCAGGGGTCATTGAAGGTCGACAATGTAATTGAAATGACGAGGTGGTCAAGTCGTGTCAGGTGACGGGGTGGTCAAGTCGTGTCAGGTGACGGGGTGGTCAAGTCGTGTCACGTGACGGGTGCGCCATGGATGCTAGTAATTGTTACAGGTGATTTGTCAGGAGCAGCCGTGGATCTTTTAAAATAAACCATGTCCATCTCAGAAGACATGGCATGACTACATTTTCAACTCAACCTTCTTCCAACCGCAACGATACCATCGGGGCTCAAACAACGTCGACTTGTAGACAAACAATGGTAACTCGTCATTACTACACCACAGTGAACGCCACCAGAGGGCGTCCGCGTGTATCAACACATCGGACAGCCACCGACCGCTCTACAACAGCAAGGGTTGTATCCTCGTTCACGATAACATAATATGGCAGCCGAATCTATAGCGAGTACCCACGTAAATGCCGGCCCGTCATACTGAGGTGTCATCACGCTGAGGTTTACCCCGAACAATTCAACAGAGTAGGCTGCACGGAATACGATATGTTACCGTCGACATCTCGCAAGAAAGAACGCCATGGCTGGCGGCGAGAAGCAGGTGCTTGCTGTCTGCTCCGCTCGGCTTATAGGGGTGTCGACGTTACAACAACGCTAGACTCATTTGATATCCAGGCGAATGAATAATGCTGATATGGCGACCAGCACACGTCACGACATCTAACTGTGGATCTGAAATACTATTACCGAAGATGTATGAGGCTTACATGCCAGCAACACAATAATCAACGATTCTTAAATAGTTGCCATACGTTTCAAATAATTCAGGGAACGTGCAATCTAAATCTAAAATCAAACTACCCTGTATCTAACCAGCAGTCGTCACGAATAACACCGTAAAACGCTGCCAGGGATCAGTCAGTAGATTGGTGTGCTCTTACATGGAAAGCAAACAACCAGAGTCTTCACCGCCATGCTAATGAGATAGCAAGACGTTAGGAGCTCACTGGTGATATCTGGAGCAGGGAAGGAAAAAAGAACAGCTTCTGTTGGTAGATACCCGCCAGGCGTGCAAAGGCAAGTGGCTTCATGCTGTGATAAAAAACGGAACGCTCTATTTATAGACCGCCAGGGGTTAGGGAAATCAACAGCCTAGCCCTACATTCTCGCGCGCATTTGTAATTCAGAAACACGTGGGTATTTCGTGGGGATGGGCTCGACGTTGATAAGATTTTCAAGGACGATGGTCGCTGATTCATTCATGTAGGGTCTCTAATGCGACCATCTGTATGACCTACATACGGCAGACATGCGCGGTTAAAGGCACCAACCAGTGACGTTGATGGCGATGTATGAAGTGGAGGTATGCTGCGCACGCGCGGTCGTAATTCGCGTGGGATGTACGATCTGTTGACGACAAGAAAGCGGAGGAGGCGCTTGTAAATGCTGTCAACGGCTTTGATCTCTAGGTGGATGGAGGGATCATTAGTTAATCACCATTTCCATCGTCAATAATGAATACATTGAAACAACATAATTTTACAATAAGGGAATTCATTTTTTTCCGCGTCCATCATACAGGCCGAGAAGCCCAACGAACAACATTGGTGGTATATACCAAGATGCGAATGCAGCTTGGTTCTTATAGATCTGGGTGTGAGGTTACCAGGTTACGGGTTCGAATCCCCTCTTTTTCGAAATGGCTAGGGAGACCCTTCATCACTGAACTCTGTGACACGAGTGTCGATATCGGTAAGAAACACATGGAGCGTGCCGACCCCGACCTTGACATTGGTGTTTGCATTTTCATCTTACAGAAACACTATCCTGGGTGTCAAGAGGGCAGGCCAGGGAGCGTACAGAAGCCGAGAACCAGGGTTTACAGGGTGGGGGGCTTGCATGCCCTCGCCGCTATCAGTTGCTGGCAGAAGCACACTTAGCTTGAAGGCAGCAAGGGAACTGATAAGGACGCCGTAGTGGACTCGGAGACGAACCATGTTTACAAGCTGCAATATAGCGATATAAATGGACGTATTGGTCGGGGTGAAGTGGCCAGAGACCAGGAGGAATGGGTCACGTGAGTCGTGGGAGGAAGCAATACTACGCTGTCGATATGGTGACGTCACCAGAGGATGTAGGCGGTGTCGTAGAGGAGGCAGGCGGTGTTGTAGAGGATGCAGGCGGTATTGTAGAGGATGCAGGCGGTATTGTAGAGGATGCAGGCGGTGATGTAGAGGATGCAGGCGGTGTTGTAGAGGATGCAGGCGGTGTTGTAGAGGATACAGGCAGTATTGTAGAGGATGCAGGCGGTGTGGTAGAGGATGCAGGCGGTATTGTAAAGGATGCAGGCGGTGTTGTACAGGATGCGGGCGGTGTTGTAGAGGATGCGGCGGTGCTGTAGAGGATGCAGGCGGTGTTGTAGAGGATACAGGTAGTATTGTAGAGGATGCAGGTGGTGTTGTAGAGGATGCAGGCGGTGTTGTAGAGGATGCGGGCGGTGTTGTAGAGGATGCGGGCGGTGTTGTAGAGGATGCAGGCGGTGTTGTAGAGGATGCGGGCGGTGTTGTAGAGGATGCAGGCGGTGTTGTAGAGGATACAGGTAGTATTGTAGAGGATGCAGGTGGTGTTGTAGAGGATGCAGGCGGTGTTGTAGAGGATGCGGGTGGTGTTGTAGAGGATGCGGGCAGTGTTGTAGAGGATGCAGGCGGTGTTGTAGAGGATACAGGTAGTATTGTAGAGGATGCAGGTGGTGTTGTAGAGGATGCAGGCGGTGTTGTAGAGGATGCGGGCAGTGTTGTAGAGGATGCAGGCGGTGTTGTAGAGGATACAGGTATTATTGTAGAGGATGCAGGTGGTGTTGTAGAGGATACAGGCGGTGTTGTAGAGGATGCAGGCGGTTTTTTTTAGAGGATGCGGGCGGTGTTGTAGAGGATGCAGGCGGTGTTGTAGAGGATGCAGGCGGTGTTGTAGAGGATGCGGGCGGTGTTGTAGAGGATGCGGGCGGTGTTGTAGAGGATACAGGGGGTGTTGTAGAGGATGCGGGCGGTGTTGTAGAGGATGCGGGCAGTGTTGTAGAGGATGCAGGCGGTGTTGTAGAGGATACAGGGGGTGTTGTAGAGGATGCAGGCGGTGTTGTAGAGGATGCGGGCGGTGTTGTAGAGGATGCGGGCGGTGTTGTAGAGGATACAGGGGGTGTTGTAGAGGATGCATGCGTGGGGTGAGTGTGGGAGGTGAGTATAAAAACGACTGACGACAACAATGGTGGTGACTTAAATGATGATGATGATGATGTTGAGGATGATGATGTTGAGGATGATGATGTTGAGGATGATGATGTTGAGGATGATGATGATGATGACGATGGTGGTGAAGCTAGCATTAATGGTGACAAAGTTGATGAAGATGACAAGGTGTTGCCTACGGTGTTGATGATGACGATCCCGACGATCTGAGCGATAGCGATGAAGATGATGATAATGGGGAATAAATGATAAGAGGAAGTCATGAGAATGCCAACGATATGGGCCAATCAACAGCGCCACGCTGATCTCAAATACTTCCAGCGCTGAGCGGAATATCCGCAAGCGAAACAACTTATAATATCTTGCAGGTGAACAAAACACCATGGAAATAAAATAGAAAAAAAAACTGAACCCACATCCGGGTATCGCACTGAAAACCGCGCATCAATCGATGACGTCATCACCACGCAAAACTTCAAAGAGAGTCAGAGAATCTAAATGGACGAGGTCTCGCGCCCTGCTTTCATGATCTCTGCCCCGGGCAGCACTCAATGAAAGGCACTTGAACCCGCGCTTGAGACCTAAACAAGCTTCCTCAGGTCCAGGGTTGTAAGGTGAGAATAGAGGTCTTGTAAGCAGCAGTCGTCACTAGATCGATGAGCATTGCTCCTAATCAAAGTCGGGAACAACATTGTTTTTTAAGCTAATTTAAAGAACGTGATATTGCCACGTTGATGGCTGAGGATGATTGTGATGCGTGCGCAACTTAGGTGTCATTGCTATGGTCTTATCAATTCACGATCTTGACGAAGCCACGGGTATAGAATTCAAAACATGGACCTATCTCAATGCAAGCCAGCTTCATTAGGACTTGGTGTAGGATAGAATCAACGCAAGCAGAAGCATTTATTTGGAAGCCTTATCCCGGATCTCTTCGCCCGTTATGTGGATCCCAGCGCATGCGCGATCTGGATCCCAGCGCTATTAACGCGGATCCGAGATCATGTGACTTGAATCCCCACGAATTACCCCGGCATCTGAGTACTATAATGACTCTGAATCCGAGGAGAACGGGCGATTACCCAGAAGGCACTGACATGCACCTACACAGCGCTATTAGCGACACGGGGCGATGTTTGACTGGTACCCACACAGCGTTAGTAGTGACACGGGTCGATGATTGACTGGTACCCACACAGCGTTAGTGGTGACACGGGGCGATGTTTGACTGGTACCCACACAGCGTTAGTGGTGACACGGGGCGATGTTTGACTGGTACCCACACAGCGTTAGTTGTGACACGGGTCGATGATTGACTGGTACCCACACAGCGTTAGTAGTGACACGGGTCGATGGTTGACTGGTACCTACACAGCGCTAGTAGTGACACGGGTCGCTGTTTGACTGGTACCCACACAGCGTTAGTAGTGACACGGGGCGCTGTTTGACTGGTACGCACACAGCATTAGTAGTGACACGGGGCGCTGTTTGACTGGTAAACACACAGCGTTAGTAGTGACACGGGTCGCTGTTTGACTGGTACACACACATCGATAGTAGTGACACGGGTCGCTGTTTGACTGGTACACACACAGCGTTAGTAGTGACACGGGTCGCTGTTTGACTGGTACACACACAGCGTTAGTAGTGACACGGGGCGCTGTTTGACTGGTACGCACACGGCGCTAGTAGTGACACGGGTCGATGATTGACTGGTACCCACACTGCGCTAGTAGTGACACGGGGCGATGTTTAACTGGTACCCACACGGTGCTAGTTTCCTAAATCATTGATTTGTTGCCACAGGATTAGTTCGACAGTTCACACGTACAACAGCTCACACGTACAACACGTACAACAGCTCACACGTACAACCGCTCACACGTACAACAGCTCACACGCCCGACAGTTCACACGTACAACAGCTCACACGCCCGACAGTTCACACGTACAACAGCTCACACGTACCACAGCTCACACGCACAACAGCTCACACGTACAACCGCTCACACGTACAACAGCTCACGCGTACAACACGTACAACAGCTCACACGTACAACCGCTCACACGTACAACAGCTCACACGCCCGACAGTTCACACGTACAACAGCTCACACGTACCACAGCTCACATGTACGACGGGTTCCACCCCAAGTCAGAGTCATGGCTTCGTCGCGCTTTAACCGGAAACTGGCACCAGAATGAGGCTGCGCATTATTGATTGGTTATCAGAGCCACGCTGAACCAATCAACTGAAAGTAGGCATCGACGGGATCGACGGGGTTGTGATCACGTGATCGCTGACTAACACACCTGCTGAGTTGGCAAGAAGTAAAGTAAGTTAACAGGTTAATGGCATACGTCGCACAACAGTAGAGGTTCCCATGGGGTAAACTAACAGTAACACGCATGTAGACCCGCTCCCTGACGATGTCCACAAAAGTGTATATCACTCCTTGCAGCTGTTTAGGGTCCACGGCTGCTCAACAAGTGAAACCAATACACCGAGCCTGATGCTTCAGTGCGCTCGCTTTAGGGTACAGATCACAGACATAAAGAGAAGGTCATCAAGTCGTGGGTAAAAGAGAGCTAATTCCGAAATGAAAACAATTCCCGTGACGTCCATTGTGGTGTGTGTAGCTCAGACAACAAATACCCGCCCCGCCATGTGTCATGTTATGACAGAATACAAGGGTGATCTGTTAGCAACACACAATTGTTCCCCTTCGCAAACACTCATCAAGATGAAAAAACGCGATCTGGCTGTCTTCGGATGGAATAGGATTCACTTCGGAGCACATGTCGCTCGCGACAAGTCGTTTGTCAATGTCAAATAAGGCATTAGTGGGTATACAATTCGAAAAGTGTCAATCTATGAAAGATTACGCCGTCTTTGTAATATCAGAAAATGTATTTTAGTATCAGTTTATCCAAGTGTAACTTAAAAACCTGGTGGGATACGGTCACCAATCAAGCGACAGAGGGAACGCAACACGTGTATCCCACCGGGTTACCACTCATAGTCTGAGGATCAGTCAGGTATACGAACATACAGGTTCTCGTGGAACTGTGGGGATACACGGCCGGAGAGGTCCTACCTCCCCGTGTACGTCATCCAGACGGCCACGTGGTCGGTATACCTGGTGATGTACGTCACCCAGACGGCCACGTGGTCGGTATACCTGGTGATGTACGTCACCCAGACGGCCACGTGGTCGGTATACCTGGTGATGTACGTCATGCAGACGGCCACGTGGTCGGTATACCTGGTGATGTACGTCACTTGATGTACGTCACCCAGACGGCCACGTGGTCGGTATACCTGGTGATGTACGTCATGCAGACGGCCACGTGATGCTGTACATCTATACGAGCATTCGTGGCTAAGATCCGACCCAGCCCCCCCCCCCCCCCCCCCCCCCACTCCTACACACACACACCATCACCCCCTCGACTTCGATCCTATAAGCGTCCATATGGACATCGAACTATGCGAGATAAGTCTGCCATACCGGACAACAGGCGCGGTCCACGGGTAAGACGCACAGCAGCAGATTCTATATGAACAGTCAGTTATGTAAAAAAACAACAGGGCAGTAATATTGATGAAGAGGTGAAAGCATTCCCAGATATAGGTTCGCCTAGACTCCTTGTTTGTCAAGGAAGTGGCAAGTTTTACCGCTGTTAACAGACATACAGCGTCCGGAAACTTTATAAAACTGCTTCCTTCTCCATTGCTGAACAAGGGACCATAGAAACAGCGAGCTCCATTAGGACTATGCTACTGCAGCCAGTCGTTATGGCCAAACAATATTTGTATCCGCGAAAACGCCGTGGGGGTATGTTAGCTTTGAGAGTGGAAGTTCTTTATATGTTCAAAAGAGATCAGTTATTCAATGAATGAATGTTTTGAACTGGATGTTGTAAGGTGTTGAGTGGATAATGATAGGCTTAAGTGAAGGGAAAATAAAGGAAACTTGAAACTGTTGTTGTTATAAGCGAGTGCTGACGTGTATATGTGTGGGTGTATTGATATGGGTTGTGGCTGTTAGTGTGATGTGTTTATGTGTGGGTGTATTGATGTGGGTTGGAGTGGCTGAGAGGGGTCGGAAGATTCTTGCCATCGTCTTTGAGTACAATAATGAATGACTCTCTGTATTGGCAACACATGTTGGTGACATACAGGGAAACAAGACGTCATGGTGTGGCCGATGAATGCATGCTTGCATTACAGGTAAATATTCATTTCCCGTGTGTACGTGTATAGGTGTAAATGGTAATTACCTTGATATGGCCTGAGAGCGCAAACGCGTTGTCTTTGCTGACATCAGCAGCAGCAGCAGCAGCCGTGGAGGAGGTTTTAGTAGCATCCCTATCAGTATCTGACGAGGCGTCTTTACTGGATGCGATGTTAGAGCCTCCATCGCTGAGGCAGTCGTCATCTGTGGTGCCCTCCGCGATACCCTCATCGACACTATCCATCATACTGTGCCTCTTTCCCTCATCCCCATCTTTCCTCTCAATAATCGACGTGATAGATCCTTGATCCGAGGCGGGAGATCCGTGATCTGGATCCTTCACCAGGCTATCCACAACACTACTAAGGATACAGGAATCGGGGGAGTTACTGAGATCCGATCCCACATTCTCTTTGCAGGATACGATAAGTTTGGAAGTTGAGATGGAGGTGTTATTTGTAGGGACGACGTCGTCGCCTTCCTCCTCGTCGTGCGAGGTCATATCACTTTGATCATCTGTTGTCAGATCCTCACGATCTGGCGAGGCACAGTTGGGATAATCCGAATCACTTTGATCACTGAAGACGGGGGCGGGGGTGCGTGATAGGCTGCTGACGATTGACGACTCCATGTCGCTGTGACCGCTATCAGGGGTCACCGCCAAGCCACTGTCGTAAACACCTTTGAATAAGGACAGCTTGAGCTCACCGCTTTCAACGGCAGACTTACCTACGGAGGCATGCACGCTATCGTTAATTGCAACTCGCTGTTGGGGTTCTAACGAGGCTTTCTTGGCCCGACTGCTGCCGGGAATCGGTAGGGATCTGGTGTGGTGGGAGGGGGTGGGGGCGGAGGAGAGAGGGGTTGCGGAGGCTGGGAGTTTGTTGCCCGCTACAGCTCCATGTTTATTCCTCGCACCTGGCACACACAAGGTTTTCGATCCCGAAAGAGGTCTGACTAATAACGAGCGTGCATCGCCCAGATCCCTAATTCCCGAAAGCTTCAGCTTCGATCCCATAGAAAGAGGGCTGCCTTTTTGCGCGGGTCCTTGGGGCATGAAAGACGTATAGCCCCGCTGGTGAGAAGAGACCGCCGACTTGGAAGCCCCAACCTTAATGCTATTTGGAGTAGAACTATCTTTGGCTGTATCAGTACGGATGGAATGAGACATACTCTCCTCGAGGTGAGACCCTTTGGGGGATGCTACACGCATATTGCGACTTGATGCTTCCCTAGCCTTCGCTGAACCCCTATTGCCTACATTCCTCTCATCAGGGGGCAGCACTGACGTGCATCCAGTAGGACTAAAATCCCGAGTTTTCTCGGCCCCGGACGTCCGTGGTGGAGGGGCCGGACCTGTGCTAGCGACCCGAGAAGTCGGGGTGGAGGAAGGCTTGGTTGTACTGCTGCCATAACGGGCGATCTTCGACATGGTGTAAGATGAAAGACAATACCAATACGTGAGGAGAATAGCTGTAGGGTTGTTACATCATGACGAAAATACACTCGGTTGCTACAGCTGTGTGGACTCCCAGCTCATAATTGGTTTGCAGCAAAACACGAGATGACTGATCTTACCGAACAGTAGAGCTCCGTCTGTAAGTGTTCTCGTTGGAAGAACTGGTCATCAAGGAAAGACGGGATGATGCAATGAAAGGCTTTCTAACATGTGCAGAGGCGGTGGAAATACACTCAGGAACAAAAAGTTTACGACTTCTTGAACTAGTTCACCTAGAAAAAGCTTGAGATGAGCTCAATCATTATTCCAACCAGGTGCGCCAGGTGTGTCTTTGATCATGTACGGCGCAGGTAAGGCAGGCAGGTGAACTGTTGACTTGCCTCACTACCTGTGATCATTCGCCACGAGGTGGAGCCAACATACAGCCACGCTGCTGGTCTGCTGTTAATAGCAAAATAAGTACATCCCACACAAACACTGAAGGTATACACACACCTTTCTGTACCTGAGCTCGAGTAGGTGATTAGCAGCCGTGTATTGATGTACACCTGTTGAGCGTTGTTGGATGGTCGTCGTCAGGTGTGAGGTTGTTTAACAAGGGCAGGTAGGGCTTCCTGTGATGTAGGCGCCCTCTGTCGGCGCGCGCCACACCCAGGTCAGTATCAATGACATATTGATGTCAGTAGCCCTGGGGTCAGCGAGGTCAAGTGACGTACCGCCGACTTGTAAAGTATCCATAAGGTACATGTTTATAAGGCCATTAGTCAATAGGGGCACACCGCGAGAGGTCAGGAGGCAGACTAATTAGTTGCGCGCATGTATAACGGCTATGGCAGTAACTAGTGTGTCATGACAGCGGTAGATGACGGGTCTTCCTGTGGGGAGGTCACAACGTCATGCCTGATTCACATGGTCTGGACGCGCGTCATCCTGGGCGAAACACGGCGATGCCTGCTCCCATCATCATGGTAAACACCGTCGATTGTCATTCAGTGACCGCACGTCCTCCTGTCATTCAGTCCCGTCACTCACCAGACCCCATTAGGGAGTGAAGCGTACACACATGGCCAAGGTACCATGCTGACCAGGCCACAATACGTCGAATCGTCCATACTCACAGTATCCCATCGTCCGCAGTACTCAACTGACCCGTCTGGACCCCCTCAGCCCCTCCCCGGGAGCCGGCTGCGGAAGGAGAGCGGACGGCCCGAATTGAGACGCCGCTAATGAAGGATAGTCTCCGTGCGGAAGCGGGCGTTTTGCATCCGGGATCCCACCCGTAATTTCCAGTGTTGTATTGACTGTATCCCTCCCCGTCAGTAGTACGTTTAGCTGCCACCAGGCGGCGTACCCGGCGAGTACCACAGCTCACACACTAAATATGTCAACATCATAAATCCAACCTTCGTCTCAATTCCACAAATCGGGGTGCTATTGGAACATGACGTAATCCGCCAGTCAGATGACTATTAAGAATCGTTTGACGTACCTCTCCCGCGAGAACCGTATACCTGCTGATACACCCACGGCTTACGCGAGGCTTTATTCCTCAACACACATTAAAACGCCCCGACAAGGCGTTAACACGCCGTGATCCGTTGATGACACACACACATTAGCAAAAACTCTCCAAAAAAACTCACTCCGAGGCTCCCTTCACCTCGTACCCTCTCGTCTCACTTGTACCACACTCCCGTCACCTCGTTCGCAGACCTCACCAATTCTCGCCCAATGATCCCCGTCAGGGTTTTCAGGTAAACAATTTTTGCGCAGTTATCCGAAGCTCGTAAAAATATCCGCCGTTGTTAGCGCATCCTTGCGAGTTAAGCAACGGACTAGGCCAGTGTATCCTTTACATGCGATGCTCGTTCTGGGTACTTGACACATATATACACCTCACATCAGACGGCTATATAGCTCACTACTTCACCAGCTGTAGAGCCACTCGGGTTGGCTCTGTAGAGTCGGTCTACAGTGGCACCGATTACTGATCACCGCAGCACCTCGCCTGGCTCTGCTCACAACGGCCGTCTTCCCAGCTACACTCCATCTCGTTTGACCGTATGAGGGCGCGTGGAGGGTCATACAGAGAACCTCTAGTGAAGCCACTCTCGCTGATTACGCCTCGTTGTCTGAGGGCATATCTAGGCAGAATATCAACACATATCCAACATGGCCTAACCCTACTAGTCGCCGCATCAGGTGAGTAATAAGTCGCATGCAAGACTTCGACGCGGCGCTTGTCAGAAACAACCCCTCCAATCCATTCCGTGTAAAACCTTGATTGAGAGAGGGCAGAGTAGGCTGGAATTGACTGACACCGCCTGGTGACAATATCTCTGCTTCAGTGAGCACACATCCAGTGACAGACTGCTGTGGTAAAGGCAGCCGCCCCCGACTGACCATCGCTCATATCCACCATCCAAAAAAGGTTCATCAGCAATTTTTTCACAAAAAGATTTGATCACCTCTTTAGGAAGCTGTTATTCATTGTTTGGGTGATTTGATGAGGGTCATTGTGCTAGGGCGGGTGTCGCGAATGAGAAGAGGGTCTCTGCTCCTCAACGTCAGGCTTAAGTCAACACATACTTCTGTTCACGAGGCTTACGTCAGCTCCTGAACATGTACGCGAGGCTTACGTCAGCTCCTGAACATGTACGCGAGGCTTACGTCAGTTCAAACTCCAGTACACGAGGCTTACGTCAGCACCTGAACATGTACACGAGGCTTACGTCACCTCCTACTCCTGTTCACGAGGCTTACGTCACCTCCCACTCCTGTAAACAAGGCTTACGTCGGCTCCTACTCCTGTACGTGAGGCTTACGTCGCCTCCGCAGCGCGCAAGGAAATACAGCGGTAGCGAGTCAAGTATATCGCGGATAAGACGAGGTGCTGATCAAAGGAAACTATATCCATTACACCAGCACTTTATACAGGCAACCATCCAGCGCACACTGGTAGGACGAGAGCTAGGGAAACGCCTTTGGTGGCAGCCAGCCTGACAATAACCTGCCCTGGTCAGGTCAAGTGGGCCTCAAGCATCACACAGCAAGCAGTCTCCCTACCGGCTGTTACTAGTCACCACCAAACCGTCATCAGAGGGCGCGGAACCCTAAAACAACCTCCATTCTGACGCAGGACCTCTTTCCCTCACAGCACTAATCACATTTACACGAGGGAACCTCTTTTTCCCAGCCGTCTCCGATTTCTTCTGTCAATCCACAGCTGGCGGAGTTGCCTTCGTGAGTGTGGCCGGGCGCGCTGATCAACAGTTAGTCGGCGGCGTCTGTTACGCTGACCTGAGGCGTTGTCGACGTGGCTAAGAGCGAGGTGAGGACACCTTGCGTTGACGGGGACCCGCACACTTCCCAATTCAACCTGCCATGTGCAGGGAGAGGAGGGCGAATAGGGGTAGGTTTTGCGCCACCCGCATGCTGTAATCCCTCCGTGAATGAGGCGCCAGCAGCATCAGCAGCAGCAGCGGCATCAACCAGCAGGGGTTGTGACGGGCCCTGCCTCCCTCTTGTTGCTGTGTCATCACCGCCAAGCACGTGGCCGAGGCAGAGCTAAGGGGCAAGGTCCAACCTACCAACCCTTATAGGGCATACGGCGTGTTGGGGTAGCTGGCAAGCTGCTGAGGCTGGAGCGAGCTCGGAATGATGAGCAGATGAGGGAGTCACTGGAGGTGAGGAGACTCGAAGGTCGAACGGAGAGAATGACGAACCGACGAGGAGGTCGGGTAGGGGTGGGCGATGAAGGGTCCGGTGCGGGGGCGGGGTTGGTGATAACCCGGTGCTGGGGCGGGGTGGGTGATAAACAGACCCGATGCTGGGGCGGGGTGGGGGAGAATTGCATGGTTTGGCGCATAACTGTAGTTAAAGTGGCATTGAACTGATGGAATGGGATTTTTGATTGGGGTGGAGGACCCTGCCGCTACCTGCAATTCCGTGGATGGTAAGCGAGCTTGCTGGACAATACCGGCCAAGTGGAGGTTAACGAGGATTAGCCGATCACTCGCCAGAAAGGGCCGAGTCCATCGCCGGAGCCAAGTGGGGACTCACTCAGTGCGAAAATTTGGTAAAACCCCATCGCCCTGGCTGTCTGTACCACCAGTCTATTGCGTTACCGACAATGGCGGCAGGCGGCAGGCGAACCCAGAGAGCTCGTTCACACGGTTAAGTTGGCGAATTCATTTGAGGTCGGAAGGGTTAGATGTGGCGAGGAGAATCGCATTTGCCGCCCAGAACACTGAGCAGCCGTCTGGTCGTGCAAGCATGACTCAGACTTAATGCGATTTTCGTTCTTAATGGGATCTGGTGGTCACAAAACGTGCGTGCGCAGGATAGTTGATATCCGGCTTGATCCCGGCTAGTGAGCACGTGAAAGCGCGTCATAATGACGTCCGTCATCAGGGCTAATGGTGGTAGGCTCTGGGTGTGACGGCACCTGGTGGAGGGAGGCGGTGAGGAGGCCAGACGTGAGCTTTGGATGTGACGGCACCTGATGGAGGGAGGCGGTGAGGAGGCCAGACGGGAGCTTTGGGTGTGATGGCACCTGGTGGAGGGAGGCGGTGAGGAGGCCAGACGGGAGCTTTGGGTGTGATGGCACCTGGTGGAGGTAGGCGATGAGGAGGCCAGACGCGAGCTTTGGGTGTGATGGCACCTGGTGGAGGGAGGCGGTGAGGAGGCCAGACGTGAGCTTTGGGTGTGATGGCACCTGGTGGAGGGAGGCGGTGAGGAGGCCAGACGTGAGCTTTGGGTGTGATGGCACCTGGTGGAGGGAGGCGGTGAGGAGGCCAGACGTGAGGTGGAGGGAGGCGATGAGGAGGCCAGACGTGAGCTTTGGGTGTGATGGCACCTGGTGGAGGGAGAGGAGGCCAGACGTGAGCTTTGGGTGTGATGGCACCTGGTGGAGGGAGGCGGCGAGGAGGCCAGACGTGAGCTGGGTGTGATGGCACCTGGTGGAGGGAGGCGGTGAGGATGCCAGACGTGAGCTTTGGGTGTGATGGCACCTGGTGGAGGGAGGCGGTGAGGAGGCCAGACGTGAGCTTTGGATGTGATGGCACCTGGTGGAGGGAGGCGGTGAGGAGGCCAGACGTGAGCTTTGGATGTGATGGCACCTGGTGGAGGGAGGCGGTGAGGATGCCAGACGTGAGCTTTGGGTGTGACGGCACCTGGTGGAGGGAGGCGGTGAGGAGGCCAGACGTGAGCTTGAAACCCTCGTCCACCAAGTGCATGCGGTAGTGAGGGGACGTGAAGGTCAGCACTGAGCAAGACTCGGTTCACGCCGTTATACACAATGGTTCAACTGGTTCACTAGAGGTACAGGGGTACGTGTAGGATACAGTGGTACGTGTGAGTTGTAGTGGTACGTGTTAGTGTCAGTGGTACGTGTGAGTTTTAGAGGTACATGTGATTTGCAGAGGTACGTGTGAGTTTTAGAGGTACATGTGAGTTGCAGAGGTACGTGTGAGTTTAATAGGTAAATGTGAGTTTTATAGGTAAGTATGAGTTTTAGAGGTACATGTGATTTGCAGAGGTACGTGTGAGTTGCAGAGGTACGTGTGAGTTTAAGAGGTGAATGTGAGTTTTAGAGGTACGTATGAGTTTTAGAGGTACGTATGAGTTTTAGAGGTACGCGTGAGTTCCAGAGGTACGTGTGGGTTTTAGATGTACGTGTGAGTTTTAGAGGTACGTGTGGGTTTCAGATGTACGCGTGAGTTTAAGAGGTACGTGTGAGTGCCAGTGGTACGTGTGAGTTTTAGTGGTACGTGTGAGTTTTAGAGGTACGTGTGAGTTTTAGTGGTACGTGTGAGTTTTAGAGGTACGTGTGAGTTTTAGAGGTACGTGTGAGTTGCAGAGGTACGTGTGATTGTGGGTGTGCCTGTTGTTGGTACGTGTGAGTGGGAATGTAGGTGGTAGAGACAAGTCGGTGTGAACTGAATGCGCCCCCGCCATTCCCTGCAAAGAAACACGGCCACCTCCGGCCGGTGGATCCAATTAACTAGGCTGTATGGTACTACCATCTAGTACCACACAAAGCGTCATACACATATGTTATCTCTTCCACTGTGCCTCCTGGCTCCTCAACCGGCGTCAATATGTCCTTGCCTTCTGGCTCCTCAACCGGCGTCAATATGTCCCTGCCTTCTGGCTCCCCAACCGGCGTCAGTGTGTCACTGCCTTCAGACTTAACAGCGTAGAACTCGGGTGGTGAGTACGGCTAGAGGAGGGCGCTGCTCGGGCTGCCGAGTCACGTCTGTCTAATGCGACGTGAGGCAATGTCGCTATAAAGAGTCTCCCTCTAAATGGTCCGTATGAAACAAACGTGACCAGAACTTAGACGAAGCAAGCCGACGGGAGTGGTTATACAGCCACTTAGCGACGAGATCTGAGGGCAGCTCAAAAGAAGGCAATTGCCCAGGTGAAGCTCAGGCGTGGGTGGTGGTTGAATCACAGACAGGAATAAGGCGTGAGTTATCATGACAAACATACATACATTACAACTACCCGTGTAAACCCTGTCCACACATATATACCCTAGAATAATTAACGCCTTTGCAATCACGTGGAGGTTGAAGGCGTATGGGGAGGCTGGGAGGATTGTGCTGGGATAGGGGGGACGATGAGGATGAAGGAAGGATGATGAGGGGGGGGGGGGGTAGGAAGGACGATGAGGGGGTAGAGAGGACGATGAGGGGGTAGGTAGGGTGATACTTTGTTTAGTCTGTAATCTGTGCAGGACAATCAAATCATTGTGGAATATAGATTGGTAGCAATTAGCTGACGTCACATTGCCGTCTGAACTTCTCTAGTTTATGTGGGATATTGGTAACAATAGGGTGAACTATAGCGAGCATAAAACACGATAGAGTAAGCAACTCCGTACTCCACATACAGAAATGTTTATCCAAAAGAAAACTCATTAACTTCCACATCAAAGACTCTAACGGCGGCCGTAAATCAGAGAATGGGATGAGATCAGGTAAGGCTGTACAGGTGAGGAGGGCTGCTGGCGAGCGTGGGTAGGTAGCCCAACTCCCCAGCCTCCATCCCTCGCCCTGTATCCATCTCTCTTTGTCTTAATCACCGACTTCATAACAAGCTGTTTATCAATCCACACAACAACCTGTCAATGGTCGGCTTCTACCCGACCTCATATTTAGACACATCCATTGAGCTTCTTCCTTCCATGTCGCCCGCTTCCCTACACGGTCGGCTGTGATGGCCGCTCGGTAACGCTCAAGCCGAGCACGTTATCGCTTACTTGAACGGTTACTGGAGTTGTGTAGAACTCCCCACGGTCCCCAGGCGTCACTCGCCGCTGAAGCACGCACTCCTATAGCCAGATAGGCTAACTGAGTCAGTGGCAATATATACGCGTTATTGCACTGAAATGACGAGTCTGCTAATGGCTCAATTCGATTACATAGCTCACTAAAAGCATGGAATATACGGCAGTGGTGAAAATTACTTTGATGTCAGAGAGATTTATCTTCCTGTAAGCGAAGACCTGCCCCCGAGGGAGCGGAGAACTGCCCCCGAGGGAGCGGAGAGCCTCCCGCGAGGGAGCGGAGAGCTGCCCCCGAGGGAACGGAGAGCTGCCCGCTGCCCCCGAGGGAGCGGAGAGCTGCCCCCGGGGGAGCGGAGAGCTGCTCCCGAGGGAGCGGAGAGCTGCCCGCGAGGGAGCGGACAGCTGCCCGCTGCCCCCGAGGGAGCGGAGAGCTGCCCGCTGCCCCCGAGGGAGCGGAGAGCTGCCCCCGAGGGAGCGGAGAGCTGCCCCCGAGGGAGCGGAGAGCTGCCCCCGGGGGTTTGGTCAGTTGTTGGCCTCTTTATAAACGATGTAAAAGAGAGCCCTTTGAGTCCTATCTATAATCCCTAGCGGCGATATACATCCCGACTGGGAATACATCTCATAAGACTACATCAATTGGTCGCAATATGTAATGACCCTTCAGCACGTTAATGTCAGATGATATAAAGCTATCATTTCAAGACAATGCTTAAAGGATAATGCGTTTCGAGACTTGTTATCGCTCAAGGGGAACAGAAGCAATTTGACATAAAAGAAACGGCGATCAAGATTTCACGCTTAGCCTATTCATAATCTACCAATAGGCTGACGTCACACAAATCCACCCGCACCCGTCGCTAATAAGGCGCATGGTGTGGCCGAGGAGTAAGCAATTTGCTAAAAGAAACGCGATTAGCGCATCCTCACCACTTAGCCTATCCCCCCACACTCCCACCCCATCAGGTCACCAATAGAATATGACGTCACACAAAATCACGCCGTCGCTAATAAGGCGCATGGTGTGGCCGAGGAGTAGGTAATAGCTAACAAGCATTAGTGCTATGACTTCACAACTTCCCCCCCCCCCCACACTCCCACACCCATACAGGTCACCATTGCGGAATCTGTAGCTTTCAACGCCGTTATTTCTGCAAACTGAGACGAATGGGACTGAACAATGTCACCCACGGTGCAACCATCTATTTTAGTGCCTGTAGTGAACAATGTCACCCACGGACCCCATCAACGCGAATGCAGTGACTTCAAAAAGCTGCGTCATCCGCTGGTAGTATACAGCCATGTCACCCACGGACCCCAGTGAACAATGTCACCCACGGACCCCATCCAGCCATGTCACCACGGACCCCATGAACAATCACCCCACGGACCCTAACCAACAATGTCACCCGCGGACCCTAACCAGCCATGTCACCCACGGACTCCAGTGAACAATGTCACCCACGCACGGAAACCAGCCATGTCACCCACGGACCCTAGTGAACAATGTCACCCACGGACCCCAGTGAACAATGTCACCCACGGACCCTAAGTAACCATGTCACCCACGGACCCCAGTCAATCATGTCACCCGCGGACCCTAACCAGCCATGTCACCCACGGACTCAAGTGAACAGTGTCACCCACGGACCCCAGTCAATCATGTCACCCACGGACCCTAACCAGCCATGTCACCCACGGACCCCAGTCAATCAATGTCACCCACGGACCCCAGTCAGCCATGTCACCCACGGACCCTAACCAGCCATGTCACCCACGGACCCCAGTCAATCATGTCACCCACGGACCCTAACCAGCCATGTCACCCACGGACCCCAGTGATCCATCTTTCTTAGGGAGATGGGTTTTTGTACAGCACCGACTGAACAACATGAACGTGCCGCTATCAACGCACTGTCCCTCGTAATCTACACATTACCCTTGTCGCTCCCAGAATGACGTGAGGTCACTTAACGCAAAACGTTTGTCCAAGAATAACGGCTTATTACGAGTACAGTAGCGCGTAAACAGCACTGACAGTGTACTCCGTGCCATGGGCGCTCGGCTCCCTAGTCTAGCTTCCGAGCGGTGAGCATCGTCATAGGTCGCAATGAACCCTGCGCAGCCCAATCTGAGGATCCTAACTGTGAGTGCTCGGAAGGCAGTGTCATAGGTAGCGCCGGACAGACCTGGTCAGGCAAGGAACATCGCCTAATTTAAACACACCGCCGACAAACAACAACGCCAATACATCTGGAGATGACCTTGGCCGTTATCATCCACGTCGTCACGGGCAACAGAGGGTTAATCCTCCCCGTGTATAGGTCATGCTGCTCTTCACAAGGTCACCATGAAGCCTTATCCAGTTACTGAGCGCAGGTCAATACGGATGAGCAGTAGGTCAGTACGGATGAACAGTAGGTCAGTACGGATGAGCAGTAGGTCAGTACGGATGAGCAGTAGGTCAGTACGGATGAGCAGTAGGTCAGTACGGATGAGCAGTAGGTCCCAAGTTGTCGATCAACATTCGGGATAGAACCAGTGAACCAGGTGGGATATGGTGAACACGGGAAGGCGCTAGAACCAGTGAACCAGCTGGGATATGGTGAACACGGGAAGGCGCTAGAACCAGTGAACCAGGTGGGATATGGCGAACACGGGAAGGCGCTAGAACCAGTGAACCAGGTGGGATATGGTGAACACAGGAAGGCGCTAGAACCAGTGAACCAGGTGGGATATGGCGAACACGGGAAGGCGCTAGAACCAGTGAACCAGGTGGGATATGGTGAACCCAGGAAGGCGCTAGAACCAGTGAACCAGGTGGGATATGGTGAACACAGGAAGGCGCTAGAACCAGTGAACCAGGTGGGATATGGCGAACACGGGAAGGCGCTAGAACCAGCGAACCAGGTGGGATATGGTGAACACAGGAAGGCGCTAGAACCAGTGAACCAGGTGGGATATGGCGAACACGGGATGGTGCTAGAACCAGTGAACCAGGTGGGATATGGCGAACACGGGAAGGCGCTAGAACCAGTGAACCAGGTGGGATATGGTGAACACAGGAAGGCGCTAGAACCAGTGAACCAGGTGGGATATGGTGAACACAGGAAGGCGCTAGAACCAGTGAACCAGGTGGGACATGGTGAACACGGGATGGCGCAGACAGCGACAGTCGATGGGAGATGTGTTGGGTGCTGGCGTTATTGGGATACCGTTACCAAGGCCATACCTTTCAGCAGTTCAGCTTATTCCCCAAATCGGCGTAACTAACACGTTCCGTCGATACACTTGACCACTTCAGCGACTTCAAGTCCACCTCCGAATCCGGCAAGTTGACGGGTGTATTCCTAATCAATAGCTGTATTACAGCTGACGGCTGTAAGAGTGAGGGTCGATTCAACCCTTCACAGTGAATGAGGATGAGCAGTTGATGACTGATTGGTGAGGCCGCGACCAGATGATGACTGATTGGTGAGGCCGCGACAGGTGATGACTGATTGGTGAGGCCGCGACAAGGTGATGACTGATTGGTGAGGCCGCGACAAGGTGATGAGGCCGCGACAAGGTGATTGATGATGAGGCCGCGACAAGGTGATGACTGATTGGTGAGGCCGCGACAAGGTGATGATTGATTGTTGAGGCAATCATCAGGTGATGACTGATTGGTGAGGCCATCATCAAGTGATGACTGATTGGTGAGGCCGTCATCAGGTGATGACTGATTGGTGAGGCAATCATCAGGTGATGACTGATTGGTGAGGCCGTCATCAGGTGATGACTGATTTGTGAGGCTCATCAGGTGATGACTGATTGTTGAGGCAATCATCAGGTGATGACTGATTGGTAAGGCCGTCATCAGGTGATGACTGATTGGTGAGGCTGTCATCAGGTGATGACTGATTGATTGATGCAGTTTCAGTTGATTGTTGGTAAGTATTGTGCATGTCAGCGGCGGCCAGGCGATGTAAAGGTGTAAGTATCCTGGCGTAGGACATACAGGTATGGATTTATCCTGGCGTAGGACATACAGGTATGGATTTATCCTGGCGTAAGACATACAGATATGGGTTTATCCTGGCGTAGGACATACAGGTATGGATTTATCCTGGCGTAAGACATACAGGTAAGGGTTTATCCTGGGCAGCAGCGTGGCGCAGCTAGAATATGTGTATATTAAATATGAATTTTTTGGGGTGCCAAATTCAATTTTTGATTTGTTTCCGTTTGTGTCGAGGTGCTTAAATGACTCGGATGTAAATATTGGGAACACAAAATCATCGATGATTAATCGATTATCGTGCATTGGTTACAGAAATATGCAAATGAGCTGCCAACCGAATTTTCATAATTTTTTTATGAAATGCACCTTAAATTTTCCTTCGCTAGGAACTGTGCTAGGCTTAATGCAATTTATATGATCGGTTGGGAAGAATTTACAGGATCGTAAATCTGTACCTTATGATTGCAACGGGACCTCCCAGCACAATGGGTACGGACGCAGTCATAAACTTGTCGATATACGGCAAGAATCGGTGGTTTTATCGATGAGCGGCACGGGATCGAGACATCGATACGCACCATCCATCCCAGCATTACCACCGGTCGACGAGCGCCTTCCTCCAGACACAAGACGCTAACTCAACCCAATCAATTCTTCTGCTCGGCTTCTGTGTCTGCGCCGTTAGTTTTCAATCAAACCCCACGAATTGAGGTATTGTGGCTGTGTGTGACGTGGACCGCTCAGTGGAGGCGGGCAACAAGGCGGTCGGGCGCTGTTTTATGGACTATGTCATGGGAATATGAAGCTATCATCTGGCGAGATGTCCCGTCCGCTACGGGCGCAGGAGGTATTTATCTCTGGTATCAGACTCAAGCACAGCTGATGTTATATGTCAAACGCCCAATTACCACGTGGTTCTCCCGAGAGAACATGCAATCAGAGCGACTGAATGGGAATCACGTTATCTCTCTAAACACACATACATAGCTACGTACTCCCTTATACACACACACTCGCAAACACTCGCACACACACACACACACACACATATATATATATATATATATATATATATATATATATATATATATATATATATATATATATATATATATATATATATATATATATATATATATATATATATATATATATATATTTATATATACATATGCATATTTCCTTTATTTACAATTAATGTTATAAGCAGCATCCATCAATTCATTCTTACAGCATAACCTGACGATTCCTAACAATATGATCTCTCCTGAATCTAAGACAAGCAGAGCATGAGGAAGGAAGTCACGATTCTGCGGACACAAGAAGCCGTCAGCTGACGACGCGAATTCTGAGGGACCACTCATGCTCGTTAACGAGACCCGTTACATACAGGGTTCGTCTTGACGCGGCGTCACTCAGACACGCTGCATACCACAGGGAGATACAAAACTTCCACTCGCATTATCCTGCGAAATAAATCCGCGGTTTTGACCTGAATCCCACGCCATAACATACAGCATATGGATCATTAAGCTTATAGACCAAATGAGTTTCTCTGCTATTCACCTTGGTGCCACCTGGTAACTGTCATGGCCGCAGGAACCAAGGCGCAGACAGGAGTAGTAAGCCGATCGCTAGTTTGTTCTGCACGCTGCCACGATCATAACGTACAGCTACAAACCATGACATACGCCTGCGTCACACCGCCTACGTCATCCCACCTACGTCACCCCGACAACGTCATCCCGCCTATGACACTCCGCCTACGTCATCCCGCCAACGTCGCCCCGCCTATGTCATATAACCTACGTCACCCGGCGTCCGCCACACCGTAATGCCTTCAGGCTATCGGCTGCGTGGAAGCCAAGCATTAAATACGCCGAAACGAGACACCAGTAAGTCGAATATCGCTCATCGCAAATCGCTAACAACGTCTTGTGTAAGGGTCTGTAGACCAGGTGTTCTCGTGTCGAAGAAGATTAAATACTCTTATTTCGCGAGTAACATATCGGCCGGTACGGAATCTGACCCCAAAAACAGATGCAGCCGTCACGAAACCATCACAGCAAGACACGCAGTAATACTAATGTCACAGCCCCCTTAACAACCAACAATGACACAATGGCAAACAATGACTGAATGACAAACAATGACACAATGACAAACAATGACACAAAGGCAAACAATGACGCAGTGGCAAACAATGGCACAATGGCAAACAATGACACAATGGCAAATCGAGTTCAGTCTGATTGGATAATAACTGGTGCTCATCACACAGGAGAAAGGGACCAGTTAGACCCCCACCCCCCCCCCCCCAGCTCCCAGATTGGACGCTGGTGTTTAATGTCCAAGTGGATCACAATATGTATATGATCTTTCCTTGTATAGGCATCAAAAGTCAATCGTTTATGGACGGATTGGATAATGAGAGACTTTTCCACTTGTTTGACAACATAAATATCCTCCTTTATCGATTGCTTCCGACAACACATCATTGGGCCATTCGGTAAAGCTAAATACCATTCCTCATCGAGTTACGATGGCGCCAATGTTATTTCATTTTCATAATTTCACAACATCAAAGCGCCATGGTTGGTGATATTGACATGACAGGTGCGCCAACCTGTCTCCTGGATTTACCTGCGTTGTGTGGCGGGGAATACATGACATATGGCTTTATTCATACAATCCATTAAGGGGTCTCCTTGAGACACACCTCCAAACCTACAGTGGCTGTGAAATAGGAAAGCCCGCGATAGGCGATTGTTGTCAGAACGCCTTTATCAGTGGATCAGTGTTGAGGACGCGAGGTCTGGTTATCGGGGAAACTCTTACATCCCCGTCTCCGTGTGGAGATGCTACAGAGGCTGAAGACGGCCCAGGTGATGGACAGGGTCATGAACCATGATGGTCAACAGAACATGTCTATCAGACAAATACATTGCGTTAACTTATTGCTAAACAGACAGTCATATTACCAATATAATACACCCTTCTCTCACTGAGGATGTGGCGGTGATGGGGCGGGTTCCGGCTGCATAAAGTGGTCACGTGATGAAGAGAGTTCATTGAGACATAGATATCCTCCCACTGGTGCCCAGGCAACGCCCCCGATTCATCGGCATCAACATCAGCAGCCTGCGCAGACACCTCAGTCTCCGAACATCAACATCAGCAGCCGGCGCAGACACCTCAGTCTCCGTACATCAACATCAGCAGCCTGCGCAGACACCTCAGTCTCCGTACATCAACATCAGCAGCCTGCGCAGACACCTCAGTCTCCGAACAAGACATCAGCAGCCTGCGCAGACACCTCAGTCTCCGTACATCAACATCAGCAGCCTGCGCAGACACCTCAGTCTCCGTACATCAACATCAGCAGCCTGCACAGACACCTCAGTCTCCGAACAAGACATCAGCAGCCTGCGCAGAGACCTCAGTCTCCGTACATCAACATCAGCAGCCTGCGCAGACAACTCAGTCTCCGTACATCAACATCAGCAGCCTGCGCTGACACCTCAGTCTCCGTACATCAACATCAGCAGCCTGCGCAGACACCTCAGTCTCCGTACAAGACATCAGCAGCCTGCGTAGACACCTCAGTCTCCGTACAAGACATCAGCAGTACCAACACCATAACGACATCTCAGAGGTTTTACAGATTCAGCTTCAGGGTAAATTCAACAATATATGATGGGGAATATTATCAGTAATGGTTCCGCGCCGATACACTGAGCTGATTAAAGCTGCAGAGGGGCATAATTTATCAGAAAATGACATGGTGTCTGTTGCCTTTAAACGAATGATATTTACACGAGGATGAAGCCAGGGTGGCAGCATTGTAACGATAGGACGCAGTCACCATAGGCGTCCTCAAGCTAACACAGTCACCATAAGCGTCCTAAAGCTAACACAGTCACCATAGGCGTCATCAAGCTAACACAGTCACCATAGGCATCCTCAAGATTACACAGTCACCATAGGCGTCCTCAAGCTAACACAGTCACCATAGGCGTCCTAAAGCTAACGCAGTCACCATAGGCATCATAAAGCTAACACAGTCACCATAGGCATCCTCAAGCTAACACAGTCACCATAGGCGTCCTCAAGCTAACACAGTCACCATAGGCATCCTAAAGCTAACACAGTCACCATAGGCGTCCTCAAGCTAACCCAGTCACCATAGGCTCCTCAAGCTAACACAGTCACCATAGGCGTCCTAAAGCTAACACAGTCACCATAGGCGTCCTCAAGCTAACACAGTCACCATAGGCGTCCTCCTAACAAGATCCTCACAACACAGTCACCATAGGCGTCCTCAAGCTAACGCAGTCACCATAGGCGATCACACAGTCACCATAGGCGTCCTAAAGCTAACACAGTCACCATAGGCGTCCTCAAGCTAACTCCGTAAACAAATATTACTGCATCCATTAGAAACTTATCATAACCTTAAAAATTTCAGGTAATAGCGCGCAATTCAAGTTTTAACCAATGTTTGGATAAGATATTTTTGTTTGGTGCCTGAGGCCAGGAGTGATATACTATTGGCATGTTGCCAGATGACAAGGTCATTGTATCTGTCGGTTCGAGAAACAACTAGAGACCCAGCCATTCACCGCGCTGTTACAAATCTGCACGCGAAATGAACCATATCGCCAAATGCGAAAACAAACACTTCCACGAGGGCGTCATTTATTCCCAGATTCCTCCTGTGTTTTCTCAAACACCTGTTATCATTTACACCGGTTTTAAGAGAACATGAAAACACGAGGAGAAGATAAATGACCCGTTAGAACAAAGGGACAGATATCATTAATCTTCCCCAGATACGACCACTATGAGAGGCATTGTATGCATAAGGTTCAACATCACAACAGCGGATGGGGGGGGGGGGGGGGGGTGGGGGGGATACTAATTGTCTTGTTTTAATACTGAAATAAACCACTACATTATTGAACTGATTGAATCGATTAATGTGTCCAAATTTTGAGTCTGTTATATATTCCCATTCAAGCTTATTTCTGAGAGATTTAGAACATGATTTAGAACATGGATTCTGCGATTGGTGATAAGAACGCGATCAGCTGATTGGAGGATGAACGCGATCAGCTGATTGAGGGATGAAAGCAGCAGATTGGAGGATGAATGGGATCAGCTGATTGGAGGATGAATGGGATCAGCTGATTGGAGGATGAATGCGTCAGCTGATTGGAGGATGAATGGGATCAGCTGATTGGAGGATGAATGCGATCAGCTGATTGGAGGATGAATGCGATCAGCTGATTGAGGGATGAATGCGATCAGCTGATTGGAGGATGGATGCGATGATGCTGGCGCCGTGCGATAAGAGCAGGCTGACCCCTGTGTGACCCCTGTGTCGGTCATCACCAGGTAATCAGTTCAGGAAGCTAGCCGTGACAACACAGACAGGTGAGCTCCAGCGATGTACCAGGTGTAGTAATTGTCATAATTTGCTGCCTACTCCAACGGATAGTTCTGAGTGATTGGGGATATATCCTGAACAAGTATAACACGAGCCGAGACGGGTCAAAGCGCCAAGGTTCTCATGACGTCATAAACATGGTGCCTTCGCAGGCGACATATGTAGTCAGACCCCCTCTGACTCGACGGTCCGCAGAATAGGGCTTATATACCAAGTGTTGATTGGAAGAAGTGCTGTGACTTAGGCCTGTAGCTATATTCTAATCACATCCTGGCATGTGGTTACCGGTGAGTCAGTACCAGTTGTATGTCATTAACCTGCTAATGAAAAACACACCTGTCTCGGCATTAAGCAGGTGCGTGGAACAGTGGAGGTGGGCGGGGGAGTTGTTCCTACCAACGGAAGATGCACCTTTAGTCGTGGAACATACCCATGTTCGAAATCAATGATTAACCCACTTGAACAATGACTGTTTTAATATTCAGAATGGTTGGAATTTATAACAGACTCAAAATTTGGACACATTAATCGATTCAATCAGTTCAATAATGTAGTGGTTTATTCAGCATTAGCCTCCATCACTAGAGGTCATCCACTAATGGTCAAGGTCATCCACAAAAGGTCATCCACCAGAAGTAAACTATCAGAGGTCGGCCACCAGAGGTCATATACCAGAGGCTTTTCCCACCGAAGGTCAAACAGTGAGCCGTTGAACTTCCATGGTATGTTTCCTCCCATTAGGATCTTAAGTTCGCTTGCCCATCCCATGGCTTTAGTGTGTGTGATCGAACTCGGTTGTTGGATAGCGTTTGTTTGTTCCTTCCTCCATCTCACATGACCTCTACACGGAGATCGTTCGAGGGAGGATTGTCATGAATATGTTTTGTTGGGAGGCCGGGTGAGGCGAGAGGCTCCTAGCTAAACAGATCACTTTATTAAACCAAAGAGCGTATAGCTACGCTAAGAGGGTTCACTCTGACTAGCTGTGCGGTGATCATGAAAATGAGTGAAGCACACGAACGTCATCAGGTGGCGCCACCACGAAATCAACAAAAGTGCAAGAGACTGTTCCGCGCCCCTGAATTAGTCAGATATTTCCACGTGAGTGAACCTCTTAGCGTAGCTATCAGCTCTTTGTTTAAACCACGATGATGGTGGCATCGCCTGGGGGGTAAGTTGTACGTGTGACGGGTCAGTGTGGAGGGGGTGGGAGGCGGTGGAGGAGATGGGGGAGGGGGAAGCGGGTTGGAGGAGATGGGGGAGGGGGTGGGGGCGGTTTAGGGGATGGGGGAGGGGTAAGCGGTAGGGAATGGCACTGTGGCGCTGGAATATCATAAAACGACGCACTCCGTTAGCTAAGATGCGCTTTACACGAAGCAGTAGTCAACGCCAGTCTCACTGAGTCCTACATCCCACAACCTTAGTCCTTTTGGCGGGTAGACAAGATTATTACCAACTTGACGACATAACCAGAATTCTGGCATGTCTTTATCTGATAAACCATCTGAAGGGCGATGCTGAGATCGTGTGTGTGTGTGTGTGTGTGTGTGTGTGTGTGTGTGTGTGTAAGTCTACAAGAAGGTCAAGGACTCGTTTTTCATAAAGCCAGACATTAGTTTGATGCCTCAGATGTGTCGCGCAGAGGCCGGGTTTCCGGGGCGACGCCCGGCACTTGTTGCCATGGAATGTACATACTTGTGGTTGCCATGGATAGGTTGTCTGTGTGGATGATGGGCTGTATGACAAATGGAGCATCCATGCCTCGTCTGCTTAATGCGATGAGAAGCAGCCAGAGCGCGGGGTTGGAGGTGTGGCGATCGGGGGCTGGGGGGCTCAGCGGTGCTATATTATCACATATAACATAAATCGTGGCACAAGCCGTAAAACCTAGAATGTATGGATCGTGTTGTATTGTCGTAAAATATTGATAATGGGATTAGTTTTAAGAGGCCGGTTCACCAGGTTGCAAAGCATCAGGTGAGCAACGTTATGACAACGTTTTGCAGTGGTAATATACAATCATAACGTGGAAACGAGTATCATAATGTTCAACTTGCTGAAAAAGAGGACAAGCCAAAGATGACAGAACTGACAGCTGGGAATTGAAAGATCTAACTTAGGCAACTGGGAATTCAGTCACAAAAAAGCAATGAATAAAGAAGATTTCATACACTCGAGTGGACGTAGTCAAGGTCCCCTAGCCCTTTGACTGCGGGCCCTGTTTACATGTTAATGATATTTAAAACTCGCTCGAGAAGCGTAGCGGAACCCCTGGAGTCTGGGACGCAGACTAAAGTGGTCGAGTCAAAGCGGTCAATATGAGATTCGCTGATATACGTCAACCGAGCCGTGGATTGCGGATGCGCTATGATGACGATCACCTCTCATAATTTGATGACAGTTTTCATATGTTATTAAAGGGACTCCTCTAAAAAGCTGCGATTTATTGCTGGTGAAAGTTTAAGGTACACACTGGACAGCAAACCAGGCACCATGATGGTTACTGCGTCTCAACGCGCAAATAATAACCTGTGGACGATTTGATTTGAAGCAGACCTCTGGAAGATTTGATTTGAAGCAGACCTCTGGAAGATTTGATTTGAGGTAAATTTACTGCGCTACTCACCTGTGGCTGTCACACCTCAGGTTTTATCTTAATGAATGCGTACGTACCTGTTCACACAGAACATATCACATACAGCAATCAGATGGAACAGGTGACAAAAACATCATCCATGAAAAAGTCTTTTACAAATATACGCTTCACCTTTTTAAAAACAGTTGTTTTGCAAAACATGATTTTCCACCAAGGCATGCGCCCGTTTCTGTTCGATACACTGTCATCGTTCAAATTCAGAAAACTGTCTTCGTTCAGAGAGTTCCTATATCCCGCCAGGGGGAGCCGCCTGGCGTCCGATGAGAGCCCACCCAGCGCGGCTTTAGCGAACATACGACTTCCTACCGGGATTCGCGATAACGTCATGTTCTCTCGAAAATCAGCGAAGAATCGATCTAATTGTCCAGGTTGCTGCTTGAATAGATATAAAGTCGCTCTTTAAGTTTGTGTGAATTTAAGACCCGGATTTAGCGCGGTTTGAAGATGAAAGTCAAGGCTTCTCCACCAAGTACCGCGTCATAGGACCGCTCCATAGATCAGTCACTAAAAGTACATTCACTTTTGAACATATATATCCTGTTGAAGACGAGATGAATTGCAGAGAAACCTATGAAGTAGGCGTACGATGTCCATCATGAGAAACTTCGCTGAATGAATATAATTCTCTACTTAGTCGGCATCCGTATAAATCACTTGGTTCACCAACAATACAAAACCACCGAATTTTACAATTAAAATATGTGAATTCCACAACAATGATTCGCGGCGGCGTGACGCGCGTCGTTACGTCGCGTGACCGGTCTGGTGATAGTACTAGAATGAGGATCTATAGTGGAGCAGGTTTCACTAACGAGCCAGAATTAGTCATCTCCGCTCGCAATATTTACCAAGTCTGCAATATTTTTTTTATCTCAGACATTTTTTTTAATAACTGTAATGTGGGGGTAGGAGGGATGGGGGTTGTGGATGCATGTATGCGTGGAGGGGAGGGGTTGAGGGAAAGTGGTGGCGAGGGGGTGGGTGGGGTAATCGCATAATTTGCCGCTACCCTTCCTGGCAAAAGTCATAAAAACCCACAAGTTATCCTAGCCGCGACCGGCGGATTCCCTGATACGTGATATCTTATCAGGGAGAGTTCGACTCGGCCATGTTTGACAAGTGTCACTCATCAGCAGCCCGGACCAGCATCTCCGGTGAGTATTCCCCCTGGGGAGGGGTGTGCGGGATGGGGGCATGAGCACTGAGTAAACTCACCAGCTCAGCATCAGCATCAGCAGACTAACTCATCACTCACTCTCCTACATCCCCCTAATTCACCCAGCTCTAGGGCGTTGACATGTTCGCTGTCCTGTTGACCGATATTGGGTTCAAACAGTTGGTCTTTGCCAGCTCTGGGCGTCGCGGGGACCACGTTATTCATTCGATGGCTTTTATGCGGTGGGCAATTAGCCGCGTGTGTCAGCGTGGCCTCAGCCACAGGCACTCAAGTCAATTCAACGAGCGCGTTCGGTAGTTTTCGGTTTCGCTTGGCTCGTTAGATATATATGTATTATATACACATGTCACTGTCGCTCGGGGGTATTGACGCGAGTGCCCCCCCCCAACCCCCCCCCCCCCGGCCTGGGAGCGCACGCCACCTAGTGCTTCATCCTATCTTACATGTTTGAGTGAGCCCAGGTTTTAGTTAACTACACTCATGCCCAGAACGGGTTAGTGTGAACAGTTGACAAGCTTGCTTTACCTTCATTTGACATTAATGGATGCGTTTTGCAGGGATTTTGTGCAATTTGAGCGATTTCGTACGATTCTGAAATAGTATCTGTTTTTGTTTAGCTGTTTAATTCACTTTACCTTTCTTCTTGCTGGGAACAGCGCATCATAGATAATGTATCAATCTCGGCGACTTGAAAACGGCCTTCACACTTTTTTTTACAAATATTCGCACACGACTGCTAACGGGTGGAGCAAGTAGGCGAGCACTATTCTATCATCTCTTGGTTCGATTGCTCAAATATCGCCGTTTTCAGCGTCTGCCAATTGCCATATTGGGTTCATCAACCACGTCCCGTCCAAAATTATCATCGGAAGTTTTAAAAATTAGCAACGAACACTTTCAAACGCCATGAAAACATCCGGAGTCATCGACTTTATATATATTTGTTGCCCCAAAATAGACGGGAATAAGTCCGTGAGACTGAATGATATTAATGTTTGATATATTGCAACTTTTCATTACATGATGGAGAGAACGTAGCGATTGAAAACGGATCTCTAATTGGTCTCGCGCAATATCTATCACGTGGAGTGCCATGAGGTGACGTGAACTCGCTGGTTCACGGCTGCCTCATATGTGTTCACAAGCTGAGGAGCATAGTGACGTCACACTGATCCGCTCTAATCGTCATAACGAACGATCCCGCATATCGGGCATATAATCATAACGTTTCATGCGCAAGATTTTTCACTATATCGGATGATAACCCGTGTGATGGCGATTGAAGTAGCTTATTGGTCGTTGTTTTTGTATCAGCTGACGTCACAAGAAAATTTAACCAGACATCATCTAACATCCGCCAGATGGAGCCAGCCATTCATATGATAGCACACCGGTTAAAGTCACCAACAGTGCATCATCAAGTTCAACCCGCGCTAATTACTAGCCCTACATGACGTCTACATAATGAAATGGTACGTCCGCGCATGGCCAGGTAATTACAAGTGAGTGTATCATATCATTACAAGTGGGTCATTGATCTGTGACCGCTGGTGGGGAGATTAGGGTTGGGTGTGGTGTGCGGGCGGGGGGGGGGGGGGGGGTGGGTGTGCGGGGGGGGATCCTACGCGGCTGATTAGTGACCAAGCAACACGGACACTCGTGGCGACACCGCGTCTTGTGTCAACCCGCCGCCATTGATCACCTGATCCTGATTCCAGCTGTCAGATGCGTGGATCAAGCGCCCGGATCCAGCGCTGACAGACGCCGGACTTGCCTCTGGATGACGCGACTCATGCCCCACAGCCGTCCGTCCACACGCCGCGACGGCGCCGTACAGACCATCTCGCCATGGAGGAGAGGGGACGCAGACGTGACGTCACAGGGCGTCCCGCGCGCCGGACCAGAGCCACGTGGGGTCCTGGAGACAGTTGGAAGCTAAACGCGACCAGGCTTCGTCACCAGCCGCGGTGAAGGGGTCAATGGTTATGATGCTAATAGAATACCATGAATGACCGCTGGTACATCGTGGGTGTGTTCAGAGTGGACGGCCACCAGTCAGCCTGTACGGTGATAGGAATAGGAGGCAGGAGCCAAGATTTGCCAACCCAACGACAGAAATGTGGGGTCAGCTATAACGAAACCAAGGAGTAATAATTCATAGATACCTAGAGTAGCAGGTCGATACAAGAATGCACCATCCCTCCTTGGACAATGTACTGAAAATAATAATTGGAAGACGAATTTACCGTCCTATATAGTAACCGCGAAATAGTTCAACCAAGGAGAAAGTTTGAACCCGAATCCTTACGTCTATGACCGTCCTTCTATGTTCAAATACATATGCTTTATACAAGGTACAAATAGAACTAATATACATATATAAGATACTTTCTTAACCAAAAAAACAGGTAGTTATCATGATCTCATAGTCAGTAGTGTAGTCTATAGAGACATATTTGTCACCATGCAGTAATCCGTTTCTGTTGTTCTTAGCATTCTCGCCCATTTAATATTTGTTCAGTCACAAGTCATCTATTTGTTTGTATCCTATCGCATGTATGTATGTTTTGTCCTCAATGCGTTCAACTTCAGCTTGGAAAGCGTGGGTCCAAACGCCGTAGCTAATATAGGAAACCGGTTTTCAATATTTTGATCTATGATTTAATTGCACACAGAAAATAAGATCTGTAATTCACAATATAATTTATTTAAGGATGACTGTCGTAAATGTACAGCTGTTTAGTTGTAGTGGCATATAATGTGTCATTTGAACCCTCTTTGTTGCTAAGAATGGCATGAATTATCGCGTTGACTTGTGAAACTGGCTTAGTCAATATTTTATGTGTTAAGTGACTAATTCAAGTGCCGCCCAGTTCATGGAAAAGGTGGGGGAGGGGGGTGGCAACGGTTCCCGTGCCGTTTCAGCGAAACTTTCTGCCCGACGAAAGTATACCCCTGGCGAGGGGCGTCAGGTCTCTGTATCTCTATTCTCAAGTTTCTACCACGTCGAGATGTCTGCTGTGAGTATACATTGGCATCTAGCGGTAGGCTGGGCTTGTAGAGCGCGAAACAGGGCGTAAATGAGCAGGAACATGCAATCAAACTGTTGGTAAATAACGTCAAAAGTGACATGACGAGGATGATTGAGGATGATTGAGATGCTAGGACAGCTTCCAACAAGATCCATGGCCCAGTTGGCGTGATCAGGGCTCCCTCAACTGGTCCATAGCCCATTTGACGTGATCTGGGGTCCCTCAACTGGTCCATGGCCCATTTGACGTGACCAGGGCTCCCTCAACTGGTCCATGGCCTATTTGACGTGATCTGGGGTCCCTCAACTGGTCCATGGCCCATTTGACATGACCAGGGCTCCCTCAACTGGTCCATGGCTCAGTTGGCGTGGTCAGGGGTCCCGCAACTGGTCCATAGCCCATTTGACGTGGTCTGGGGTCCCTCAACTGGTCCATGGCTCATTTGACGTGACCAGGGCTCCCTCAACTGGTCCATGGCCCAGTTGGCGTGATCAGGGGTCCCTCAACTGGTCCAGAGCCTATTCGGCGTGATCTGGGCTCCCTCAACGGTTCGCTAACCCAAGCCATTACACGAGTGAGACACCGCTTGATCAAGCCCTCCTGCTGTAGGTTAGCAGGTTACACCAGCTATGTCACGCAGTGTTTAGGTAAACACCGCTAATTGATTCCTTGCAAAGCAGGTAAAGGTGTGGAAGTCCTGAGTATTGAGGCCGCTCTTGTAGGTAGTGTATGGGGAGAAGCGATCGGACGGGAACCACAAGCACTTGCAGCTGGATGCGCCCGGCTGAGGCGTTAACAATGCAACTCGACCAGACCCCTTGTATTACACGTGATATCTGTAAACAACTATTGTTGTAGGTTGGTTTTAGGAGCGACGTGAAAGGTCAGGGTTCAGGAACGGATGGATTTGTGCTGATGGGGGGTAGTTTTGAGGGCAATCAATACGTCTGATCTCTTTGAGGATGGCAGGTAATTAACCGCCTGTCCAGGTATAACTGACGAGGGAAACATTGGGATGAAGTTTGCATCTCAGCGGACTGATGTTGCTGAAGCTGGCACGACCTCCTTGCCTTGAGGGAGATGCACTCGTTATCGCGGTTAAGTCGGCTGAAGGTGCTCGGCAGCATGCACGCATGTTAACAAACATACACATTATTACACACACACACACACACACACACGCATTCGCAAAAACACATTTACACGCACATACACAAATACACACACACAAAGAAGTACACAAACATGCGCAGACACACGCACATCGTCAAGACTCTTCACAAATGCAAACGCCCTTCTTTCGCTAACGCGGGACGACGGTATGTGGCGTGAGGGGGTGAGGGCGTTTGTGTGTGTGTGTGTGTGGGGGGGGGGGTAAATCAAAGGCCAATCACACACTTCCCTCAATAACCACGGCCCCCATCCATCACCGGGAAACAACCAACTCCCGGACAGGTAGGAAATTGCCTATTATGACGGGAAGGCGAGGCTTGGGTTGAGAGGAAGTTTGGCTCATTCAGTGGTTCTTTCGACGTAGCTCAGAGCCTTGGGATCTCACTGCGTCGCCTTATCTTGAAGGTCCTGCGGTTTTCTCATATTTTGTCTCCGCCAACCAGGTAATATCGTTACAATCCTCTGTCTATCTGAGTGTGAGATGTTTCAAAGAATTGTAAACGGGATTTTATGAATATTTCAGGCAAAAATGGTCGAATACCAATGATCTTTTAGTTTAAAAAAAATCTATATAATTGTGAAATACACGTGAATGAAATATCTAAACTGACTTTTTCGAAAGGATCGAACATATTAAGATGCCCACGAGGATCGCATTGGGATCCGGATCCAGTTTTTAAAAGCATTCTTGACTTTTGAGAGACGAAATTGAAGGCTTCTCATCCATACAGAGGGATGCTCTCTGGTCATTCGTGAATTGGTAGGACGTCTCACGGACTGTTGACATGGTGACGCGGACATACAGACGGGATGCCACAGGCCTCAGTATTACTCGTGAATTGGTAGGACCCACAGGCTCAGCATTACTCGTTGACATGGTGACGCGGACCCACAGGCCTCAGCATTACTCGTTGACATGGTGACGCGGACCCACAGGCCTCAGCATTACTCGTTGACATGGTGACGCGGACCCACAGGCCTCAGCATTACTCGTTGACATGGTGACGCGGACCCACAGGCCTCAGTATTACTCGTTGATATGGTGGCGCAGACCCACAGGCCTCAGCATTACTCGTTGACATGGTGACGCGGTACCACCCCCGCTCGTGCTGTATTCCGCGTTTCGCATTATTCTCTTATTTTGTCTCAAATGAATCATTAGCAGAATTGACTCAATCCTTAAAAAACAGTCATTGATAATTCTTCGACGTTGACACTGTGACAATCGTCAGAGGAACAACGCCAATAAAAGAATTAACGGAATGATTCACTACGCATGCGCACAATTCCACCATTTTCTGGTATTTCCGCTCATTCTCCTCCCCGATGCAATATTTTAACGAAGGCATTATTCGGAGCGGCTTGAACAATTGTAACTTTATAAACTTCACGAAAAGAACCGAATAAGCAATGAACCAGCCGCGGTGACTTCATCTTCAGCGGAGAACTGAGATGAAATGCTCGCGAACAGTGTATTATAATCCGGATATACTCTGGATTGGCTACAATACGTGGTGGTAATAAAGCTGCGTCATCTCGTTTTATATAGAGTATGCCACTTAGTGTCAGTCGATGTCGATTAGTAAGAGAAGCCACCAACGATAGCCGACCAGGCGGCGGATAGCATCCACGAGCATATTCCGGCTCCCTCCCCCAACGTCTCCGCCAATGAGTCGTGACACCAGTGATACTGACACACCCACCATCTCTCCCCCAACGTCTCCGCCAATGAGCCATGACACCCGTGATACGGACACACCCACCATCCTCCCCAAACGTCTCCGCCAATGAGTCGTGACACCAGTGATACGGACACATCCACCATCGTCCCCAGACGTCTCCGCCAATGAGTCGTGACACCAGTGATACTGACACATCCACCATTCTCCCCAGACGTCTCAGCCAATGAGTCGTGACACCAGTGATACGGACACACCCACCATCCTCCCCAGACGTCTCCGCCAATGAGCCGTGACACCAGTGATACTGACACACCTACCAATCTCCCCAGACGTCTCCGCCAATGAGCCGTGACACCAGTGATACTGACACATCCACCATCCTCCCCAGACGTCTCCGCCAATGAGTCGTGACACCAGTAATACGGACACATCCATCATTCTCCCAGACGTCTCCGCCAATGAGTCGTGACACCAGTGATACTGACACACCCACCATTCTCCCCCAACGTCTCCGCCAATGAGCCATGACACCCGTGATACGGACACACCCACCATCCTCCCCAAACGTCTCCGCCAATGAGTCGTGACACCAGTGATACGGACACATCCACCATCGTCCCCAGACGTCTCCGCCAATGAGTCGTGACACCAGTGATACTGACACATCCACCATTCTCCCCAGAGCCTCAGCCAATGAGTCGTGACACCAGTGATACGGACACCACGTCTCCGCCATGACTGACACCAGTGATACTGACACCTACCAATCTCCCCAGACGTCTCCGCCAATGAGCCGTGACACCAGTGATACTGACACATCCACCATCCTCCCCAGACGTCTCCGCCAATGAGTCGTGACACCAGTGATACGGACACACCCACCATCCTCCCCAGACGTCTCCGCCAATGAGTGACACCAGTGACACACAGTGAATACTGACACACATCCACCATTCTCCCCAGACGTCTCAGCCAATGAGTCGTGACACCAGTGATACTGACACATCCACCATTCTCCCCAGACGTCTCAGCCAATGAGTCGTGACACCAGTGGTACGGACACACCCACCATCTTCCCCAGACGTCTCCGCCAATGAGCCGTGACACCAGTGATACTGACACACCCACCATTCTCCCCAGACGTCTCCGCCAATGAGCGTGACACCACTGATACTGACACACCCACCATTCTCCCCAGACGTCTCCGCCAATGAGCCGTGACACCATTGATACGGACACATCCACCATCCTCCCCAGACGTCTCCGCCAATGAGTCGTGACTACCGCTGGGCAGTCAGTTGTAGTTTTGCCGCGATATTTAACAGCAATTGGTACTTTTCCATCTTTTTTCCGGTAGCTGCTGCTGCTGCTGCGGGGATGTAGATGGGTGCACCTGCCTTAAGCCAAAAAGAGGATGACGGACCCGCACCGTGAGAGCAGGGCAGTGACCTCTGGCAGGGTCAATGTCAGACAGGTGCATTGTCAGACGCAGGTATGGAGGGAGGCTAACGAGAAACCAATGGTCCTGAACGCATACTTCCGTCTTCACGAGTATGCATTCTCGTGTGCACGGCTCACCGAGGGGCGGATATTTATTGCTAACAGATTGTTGGATTCAACGGACGTCCTATAGACCTGGTTTGGCTCCGGCTCTGGGAACTCCGAGTGAGAACATTTCATAATTTTCACCCGGGCATATGACAAGCTTCGGTAATGATTTGACGTGGTGTGTCTCGCGTTATCTCGCGGCGAATCACGCGTACGCACTCGGATGATGTAGAGCAAAGTGAAGGCCGACCAGATTCTCCAGTACCAATGAGAAAACAGCCGTGTAGAAAGTGATCAGACATTGTTTAGGGCAATCATAATGAGCTATACCCTCAACCCCCGCACCCACTCCGCACCATAACATAAAGGCGATGCTACTAACATAACCTGTTCCTAATGTTTGTTACATACAACGTCAATCACTGTGAATCGCTGCCAATCACTGTTTCGTCAAATCATCGTTTTGACAGAAATTGTCAGATCTATATAACGCGTGTGTGACAGTTTTCTTGTTGCATCGAAAGCATTGGACCGGGCATTGTCCGTTTATTGCGCTATGGGGGTACAGCAACCAATTTGGCAGCGCCAAATGGGGTAATTCTATTTCAGATCCCTTCAGGACAGTGAATGGTGTTCGTATAGGTCGCATTTTATCTCCCCAAACGCGTTATACGTTGCGTGATTTCAGCATGCAGCTCCAGAAGACATATACGGGATGTTTTATTGACGCTGTATTTGTAATCACTTGTCTTGGAGCCCTTTCTGCTATATCGTTACAAGTGCAAGTTAATATATGTGGTAGGTTTGGGTTCGAACACGACGTTCGGTTCAACCCTTGTAAATCGTATCAGGTGACGTTCACCTCAAAAGCATATGCCTTTTCATGTGGCTACCTTTTCACTGTACAATTCCTATCTAACAAGTGTAGTTAAATATCTTGTGTTGTACTTGATAGTAATTGTGCAGAGATCAAGCCATTCTATGACAGATCAGGTGCATATTGCCAGTTACAACATTTTATTGTCAAACGTTTCGTCGTGTATATTCTTCTTTAATCGGCAGCTATTGCCGTGTTTAGGTTAAGAGGGTACACAGCGTCTGGCATGGGGCGACAATTATGGGTTGCCACGCTCCGTAATAGCTGGGATTCAATAGGGACCCATTGAAAAGAGATACTTTAGAAAGACTTGCGGAATAGAAACAGCCTTTTCAGGGGAAATGATCACCATAATAACACGAAATAAAAGTTCAAGTTGCCATGAAATTGGAGTCACACGGTGCGGAGGAGGTGTGTCATTTGTGAGACCTGTCCATCTCAGGGGTGTCAAATGAGTAACTCGTCCATCTCAGGTGTTAATTGTCCGCCCGGGTATCCCAGGTGTGTCCAACTCAATGCGTCCACTGACACACCTGAGTTGGACACACCTGTGAAGGACATTACAGGTGTGTCCACCTCAGGTTTGTCCATTGAGATGGCCTGCACATGTACATTCTGTTTAAGCATTCATAGTGACATTTGATTATGCATGTAATCGGATGTGGCAATATGCATGAACGCGTTAATCCTCGAACGCTAACAAAACGCCATCTGCCGTCATGGGAAACCCAAACGCGCGCTACACGCGTACCGCGGGCACGCGTGATGCGTTAACAACGCGCCACGCGGAGCCCACTGTACAAATCAATAGGACCCTGCTCGCGGGGCTTTCAATTATTCCCCCCTCTGTCGTGGTTAGCGTCTGAAATCTCGATATGGGCGCGCAAGACGAGGTAACAGCAATAGCCGGCCATGGAGCGCGCTCCTCAAGGCCACACGGATTGTCGTTACTCGCTAGCCAGGACGTATGAAAACAGAGCTATGAACATAAAACCCACAGCTACACCGCTACCTCCATACATGAGTTTATATACTGACAAACAGTTGCAACCCAAGAGAAAGTGATATAGATGCGTGGGGAAGAAGACACGACGTGGGCTGGGTTTAAGGGCGGGTCTGAAAATAGGGTGTCAATATCCGAACGAGGCGCTCCACGCAAGGCAGGTGGGGTTCATATTACGGTTAGTCGTGCTAGTTGACACCAGGTGGCGTGGCTGATTGACAACAGAAGCGTTACCTTTTTAATCTTGGCGTTGTTGCGGTCCCAGGTAAATGCCATCCCGTTACTCCCCATCTCGACGAATCCAAACCAGGTAATCCAATCCAGGTAATCCAATCCAGGTAATCCAATCCAGGTAAACAAAATCAGTTGATCAAACCATATAAATCCCATCAGTTGTTCCCGATCTGTTCACCATTTCCAGGTTATCCAAACCAGGTTATCCAAACCAGGTTATCTAAACCAGGTTATCCAAAACAGGTAATTCAAACCAAGTATGCCAAACCAGGTTATTTATACCAGGTGATCGAAACCAGGTAATACAATCCAGGTTTCCCCATACACTTCCACAGAGCACCTATATTTCCTGTTGCGTCCCACCTCCATACCTGGCGACATACGGCGATGACGTTAGGCCCTCGCTATTCCACCTGTGCCGAGCTAATGTGGCCGCTAGATCCCAAGCATGTTGAAGAGGAAAACAATGGCCTCCTTATGTGAGCCTTCCCTGGAGGCACTTGCTGCTCGGCTGAGAGTGCTTCTCTGAGAATACCACACATTCCACCCTATCGTCACCGTCTTGACGAGAACATCAATGAATATCCCGTCATGCACCTCGTTGAATGGATGGTTTAGCGTAAAATGGGCGGTGCTAAATTAGCTTTGATTATATCATTATATCAGTGTCCAGGGTAAAAAAAAAATAACCACATTCTTTGTCACTCCGCCGCAGTTCGTAAGCCATAGAGGCTGACAGTTGGTTTTATTCACGGGCTAGGAGTAGCCGGCTGTTTGCCTAATGATCCCAGTCTGATGAAAATGGACCTCTTTTCTCTCCGGCGAGTTTTTTTCAACTCAATCGAACAAGTCACTTTTTATGCGGATAAAAAATATGAGGTGTGAAGGCGCGAGTATCCTGAGGCGCTGTCCGCGCGGAACCCTCTTTTTGAGTTGTTTCTTGTCACACGAACAAAACGCTGAACGCCTTGAAACGAAGTGGGCTTCGCGCAAAAAAAATGAATGACGACTTTCAGCTGATAAAGAGCGAGTCGTGTTTCTCAAAGCAAGTTATTTAGCCTCCATCCAACACCCACTGCGTGTGTCGCTGCGTTGGGCATCTAGACCATGCTCTGATTTCGTCCTTGTCCAAATGCGGGGTTTCCCTTCTAGAAAAATCGGTCTCGTCCACGGCAGTAACCTCAAACGCTTCCTCCTCCGCCGCCGCAGAATGAGTGCCTCCGTGGCGCCTTGAGAGCCTCTCATATGCCACAGAGGCACTCAAGAGCTATTCGTCGAGTGCTAGTAATTTTAGGGTATGCGTGAAGGTTAGTGACCAGATGTGATTCGTTCAGCGGCTCGTTTCGGCCAATATGGGGGGGACGAATTAACGAGAAGGTGATTATTTTATGGCAGCTATTCACCAGGAGAGGTGCGTCGCGTTGAATGATGACGCGCGGCAAGGAACGCGACGTCTAACCCGGTGATAAATAGCCCTCCACGTGGGTTTTCGCAGAAACCCTGACCTACATCAGCGGGGAGGGAAGAGCACCACCGTCCATTGAGCCTCAAAAGCAAGTTCTATATCCAATCAGGTGAATAAATGAAAACAGCCACTCTGTATACGGTATGTATACTTCTCCGTTAGATATGGTAAGTACTCCATGATGCATTGATGTGACGGCGATGTGACGGCGATGACCGCTGCTACAGTGAGGTCCAGGTGAGTCGGCGATTAGCGGGCGGGGCGAGGGGGGAGGGATTCAGAGTAAGAACACGTGTAGAGCCTGTCCGGCAGGTGTCCCGTACAGATCCCTGGCGGATTACTAGCGTCCCATGATTACTCTCCCCAGTCGAGCTTATCTCCTCTACGCAGTGTGTAAGTGCTTGCTGCTGCTGCTGCTGCTGCTGCTGCTGGTGTTGGCACCGGAAGCATCCTCATCTTCAACCAGCATCATAATACACCCTATTACTCGCTCATCCACAACCACTGCCAGCTAGCGCAAACACACAGGTCGTATTGACTTAAGTACAGGGATCAACGTAATCCTAATAACCCCAGTGTGGATCCCTGATGTGTGCGGCAGGCTTTGATCCCAGACATGAGCAGCTGACTGTGTTGTTGGTGCTGAATGGCGTCGGCTTATCGATCACTTCCCTCCCTGCTATCATCGTATCAATAACCCCCCCCCCCCCCACACACACACCCCACACCCCCCCACAACTCCTGTACCTCTACTCCATCTCGCCATGAAATAACGCGGTATATCACGCGGCTCATCACGCGGCTCATCACGTGGCTCATCACGCGGCTCATCACGCGGCTCATCACGCACGCCGTAAAGCTAACCATTAATTCTTGCCCCCAGAAATGAATCACACGCAATGATCCGTGCTCTGGAATCTGACTCTACGTAGGCTATGCGTGGTGCGGCATCTGACTCTACGTAGGCTATGCGTGGTGCGGCATCTGCCTCTACGTAAGATATGCGTGGTGCGGCGCCAGGGGAGACATTTGCTAGTCACATCAGGCGCATGCAAGTAGACAAGCATGCTTATGGATACGCATTTAACCACCAAAATATGAGAAAACCACAGCGCATGCGCATTGATGCGTAACCACAGAGAGTGTAGATAGTTCACAGGTGGGACAGTACATCCTGTTGACAGGTGTGTTGTCAGCACCTATGGCTGGCCTCCCATGTGAAAAACGTATGACCCCCAACAACCCCCCACCACACACACACACGAACACACACACACACACACACACACACACACACACACACACACACACACACACACACACACACACACACACACACACACACACACACACACACACACACACACACACATATACGAATCCATCATCGTAAGCCAAATGTATTCCCCCATTTTGTCGGTTATACAGCCTGCTCGCTCCAGGTCTAGGGGCCAGCAATAGGCAGGCTTAGCCTTTAGAAATCTCCAGTTTGTTAAACGACCCTGCCATCCTACAATTTCCCTAATTACATTCTCTAGGTATCTCACCCAAATGGACCCCATCATTTTCACGAAGGTAGCCGGGTCAGCGGCCACTTAAAACCACAACAACATCCCAGGCGAGAATAAATCAGCAGACAGGTGCTGGCCGTGGACGTGGGTGGCTTGGGCGGTGTCAGCCCCTTGCTAGGAATACAAGACCCTGGTCAATGAACCCCTATACCGACAGAGCAGCACAAAGCGACGTGTAACCCTCACGAGTCCCGTGGCAGTAAAGCCGCCATGATTCATGGTCCTCTTCATCATCTTCCTAACAGCTGGCCCTTTGTGAAAATGAAGGGCGATGTATGAAGTAGTGAAGTGCATGTCAGACGAGGGTTGGAGGCTACATAAGGCACACAAACACCCACCTCCATGTGATCTCCAGAGCTGCAGCGCATACCCGGATGGCAGTCACATGACAACGAATTGTTCAATGAAAGGTAGCTAGGGACAGGAAAGAGGTATCCACAGGTAAGGTTATGTCTGATTAGGACAGAGGTATCCACAGGTAAGGTAATGTCTGATTAGAACAGAGGCATCCACAGGTAAGGTAATGTCTGATTCGGACACAGGTATCCACAGGTAAGGTAATGTCTGATTAGAACAGAGGTATCCACAGGTAAGGGAATGTCTGATTAGGACAGAGGAACCCTCGGGTAAGGTAATGTACGATCAGGGCAAAAACAATCCCATCAAGGTGTTGATTGGTTGTAATTGTGATTGGGGCAGGAAAATCAGTCCTAACCGAGGCCTGTGACATACGGGGTCATAGGCAGTCGTAATTTCATCAACTTCCTGAGATCATTCTTTTGTTCAGCCATGGAAATATATGACAAGCGTACAACTAGAACATGTTCCAGGAGGCTTCAGTGTGTTCTCCAGAGATAACACTCTACATCCTCACTGGGTCAAGTATTCTTCACATCAAGCAATACTCGGTGGCGCAGATTTCTACCAATTATACATTCTCGCCACAAACAGCTGGTTGTATGAATTCTTGATCAGCTTGGGTGATTAAGATCAAACTCATTTGTCAGATTTATCCTCCCCCGGAGCATGTAAGTCGGGTTATTGCGTCGCTCGCCGTGAGCCGAGTCAGCAAGCTGACTGTACAAGCGATGCATTCGTTCAGAGTTACCCTGGTACACCGGGCCGATATGTCTGACAGTGTATAACCTGCTGTATTGACAACCCCTGCATTGCCCCCTACATCATAGGCCTATAAAAGCAGTTTCACTTGCAGGAAGCACAATTCCCTGTGACCTGCCACAGTGACTTGGTGAAGTTCCCGTCCCACTGAAGCCGTTGTAAATAGCAGATGGTCCGTTCAGCTGGCTGGCTTCTCACGGATGTTCCGAAGAGTGCGATAAGATGAGCGGGTTCTGGAGATTAGCCTGAGCTAATCGCCGTAATAAGTGTACTTAAAATCGTCTCTGGGTTACTCGTGATTCAGTGCTGAATAGATGGTTACATGATGATAATTGATTCCCAAGCGGCAATGACGCGATGTACAAGGCTCGGCGATGTCGGCTCAGCGAATCAATAGCATGTGACCTTGGTAGGCGTGTCTGGTCAGTTCTGCCTAATGGCACCACTTCCTCACGCTCAATCCAGATACTGGCTTTACGCATAAAAATTGCATTTCTAATGAATAAGCCAAGAGCAGCTGGGAAAATAACAATACACAGAATCAGACCCACAGGAGCCCGAGGGCATATGTAATGAGATTCAATGAGGTGGTGTGAAGTGTACCACTCTGGTGAGAGATGACGTGATGATGTACCACTCTGGTGAGAGATGACGCGATGATGAACCACTCTGGTGAGAGATGACGTGATGATGTACCACTCTGGTGAGAGATGACATGATGATGTACCACTCTGGTGAGAGATGACGCGATGATGAACCACTCTGGTGAGAGATGACGCGATGATGTACCACTCTGATGAGAGATGACGTGATGATGTACCACTCTGGTGAGAGATGACGTGATGATGAACCACTCTGGTGAGAGATGACGTGATGATGTACCACTCTGATGAGAGATGACGTGATGATGTACCACTCTGGTGAGAGATGACGTGATGATGAACCACTCTGGTGAGAGATGACGCGATGATGAACCACTCTGGTGAGAGATGACGCGATGATGAACCACTCTGGTGAGAGACGACGCGATAATGTAGCATAATCAGTCACTGATGGATGCTCGTTGGTTACATACATATGTAAATGGTTGAGATCAAATTGAGATACAGACAAGCTGGAGTGAACCCTCCTAGTCTGTGTTCAGACGTTCGTGATAACTCGTTGTGGATGTGAAATCTCGGCGTATATGTGAAAGCTCGCGATATTACATTATGCAACTTTAGAAAGCATCCTTGACCACAGAGCAAATGTTTTCAATAACTCAGGATAGAGTGTTTACGTGTAAGTCCCTGATGCCGATCCTTTATCGCCACCTTAAACGATAAAAAGCCCTATGATAGACAGACTTCATTATCTCCCCGACTGGCAAATAACTAATGCTGACCGAGAGACGCTAGTAAACATGAGAAAATAACCAGCAGGAATCTCTGACTATTATTCTGATTACAGTATATCTGCACACTACGGGCTGTCAATTACGGAGGTAACATATTTCGACGGCTTGGCGATGTTAACCTCCGATTGAGGCACAGTTCCCCATCAACTAAAGCACATTAATAACCAATAAGCGGATCATAAGAAAATGAAGGAAGTCGGCCCCTGAAGGTGTATAATAATGCACATCGGCCTCAGACACATTGCTTTCAGTACCATCTTCCCAACTACCTTTCATTTTGTCAAGCTTTGTACCAAATTTGTTTATATTCTGTTAGAAGAGCAGGTGCACAAATGCACAGGGCCACAATTAATCAACTTCCGCATTTGGTAACACAAACATTGTATGCATTTGTCATGCTGTGGTTGTCCTTCGTGAAAACAAAACACTCAAGTTATTATCATGAGCAGTGACGTCAGAGGAGTGAAAAGGAAATGCTAACCTGATTTTAGCCTTGCTCTAATCTGGGCTGATCTGAATCATTGTCGACAGGTTCCGAAGCAAAGTTATGATATACCAACCAACAGAGAAATAGCTTATACTGATGGCTGAAAGTATGCCGTTCCATTCATTCAAGATATATATTCATGTTCCTCCCTTAAAGCATGAAGAGATTAGGGCATACCCCAAATTAGTTAAGCATTAAGAGGATAAGTTTCTGTACCTTGCTTCAAACCAGTAATGCATAAAAAGATTAAATCATACCTTACTTTAAACCAGTAATGCATAAAAAGAATGAATTATACCTTACTTTAAACCAGTAATGCATAAAGAGATTAAATCATACCTTACTTGCATAAACCAGTAAAACCAGAATGCATAAAAAGATTAATCATACATACCTCACTTTAAACCAGTAAACCAGTAATGCATAAAGAGATTAAATCATACCGTACTTCTTTAAACCAGTAATGCATAAAAAGATTAAATCATTTAAACCAGTACTTTAAAAAAGTAATGCATAAAGAGATTAAATCATACCTTACTTTAAACCAGTAATGCATAAAAAGATTAAATCATACCTTACTTTAAACCAGTAATGCATAAAGAGATTAAAAAAGATTAAATCATACCGTAATGCATTCAAAACCAGTAATGCATAAAAAGATTAAATCATACCTTACTTTAAACCAGTATAAAAAGATTAAATTATACATAAAAAGATTAAATCATACCTCACTTTAAACCAGTAATGCATAAAAAGATTAAATCATACCTCACTTTAAACCAGTAATGCATAAAGAGATTAAATCATACCTCACTTTAAACCAGTAATGCATAAAAAGATTAAATCATACCTTACTTTAAACCAGTAATGCATAAAGAGATTAAATCATACCTTACTTTAAACCAAACCAGTAATGCATAAAAAGATTAAATTATACCTTACTACCAGTAATGCATACCTTACTTTAAACCAGTAATGCCAAAAAGTTAATGCATAAAAAGGTTTAAACCAGTAATACGTCTTCAAACCAGTAATGCCTATTACTCATACCTTAAAACGTTCAATGCACAAAGTGACGAACAATCAACTGTATTCAATACCTCATCGAAGAATGAGATTGTTAAATTCCTGACAATTCATTTTTGAGAAAACATTTCTTCCATAATTCAAACTTCGTTGGATTGCTTTGGTGCTATGATTTCAATGTCTGTCAAAATACAATGTGAGATTCACCAAGCGACAGAATCCTGCTGTCTTTATTCGGCGTTATTTATGTTTCGTTTGCCACATGCAAAGCGTCGCCTGCGCGCGCAGCAGACCTGGCTGATCGTCTGCTTCCATGTGACACAATACATCATCTGACGAACTGAGACGCCAGCATCTGAACATAACAGTGTTTATTATCGATCTGCTGCCGACGACTCGTGCTTTGTAGCTAAAGCGATATCGCATGGAGCATCATATTACACAGCAAATGTTAGATTTAGCGAGCAGAAAATAGAGTGTTCCAGCGGGTCCGGTGAATCCGCAGTTTGAGACGTGTTGAGGCATCAACTTAAAACGAGGGTATGACCTGAGATAAAGAGGTCATTCTCAGGGTTACCAATAGTGTTGTCGAGCTTATCATGGACACCACTGAGAATGAGGAAGTATTTGTCAATTATCGGGTATTGATTATGTTCAGAGCTAGGAGACAGACTGACAGAAGCTATCACGAAGAACAGATTTTACTATTCTTGCCCTTACATGCCTATACCGCATTAAACTGCATATGACGTAATTGGTTCTTTCTTTATTTTTCTGATTCCAGACGTGGGTCAGGTTTCTATATTTTCACTCCTCAAAACGACGACAAATAAAAAGCGGCCCACTCAGGCATTTGTCAATAATTGTAGCGTCATCCAATGCTGGCGTAGTTGGAGTGAAAATCAAACATTCTTGATTACACAGTATTAAATCATCAATATTAATGTAACATTACCAATCGTTATCAGCGTTTGATAAATCGTGTAAACATTCAGCTGTGGGGTGGGTGTATGCGGCGTAGAACAGACAGTGTGGGTATTGGAGTGGGACGTTTTGTAGACGATCTGCTGGGAGACTGTTTGTGTGCAATGCAAGCAGCAAAACGGGCTGGTGAGTGTGTGTGTGTGTGTGTGTGGGGGGGGGGGGGGGGGGGGAGGGGTGGGGGGGGGTTCTCTTCCAGAAAAAAGGGGGCAAAATAACCGACCCTTATCTAGAGAGATAGTGAGAAAAAGGCACCCATCCATGTACCAAATCCTTGATTTGCTGAATAAGCATAAAGTTGTCCATTACATACCTTGATGAAATACATAACTTTGTGTGATCATTGAAGCGTCGTGGCTTGGACCTCTATTTCTCCCCTTTCGGATGTATCACAGCAACAAGATGCATGTATGGGACGAAAAGCGACAAGAAACCAGTGCTACTTTGTCTGTGGCGTGGGGGGTTGAGAAGCTTACTACATTAAAGCGCTGTAATTAGTCACACCTTGGTCGCGCTAGTAGCAGGTACAATCAGTAAAACGACCTTTCCACGCCAGAATAGTGTAAACATCAGCGCTGTTAAGTCTGTAAAGTTACTGACTATTCTGTCGGACACGCTCATCTGAAGGACACACTAACCTCAACATGCACGGTGCATTTGTGTTTACTTTAGATGAGACTCGCGATCAGCGAAGAGGTATCTTGTCCGGTTGTACAAGTTACTCGAGACTTTTCGTGTCGCACTAGCAGAAACGCATGTTGCCGACAAACAATCCTTCGCTGTTGTCAGTTTCCTCGCCCCAGAATATCGGGTCGCACCAAGGCGATGGCAGAGACGATGAGAAAACTGGTTGTACAGACCAGGTTTACAGGGGAGGGAGGAGAAACCGGGTTGGTCGCAGGGTCCGACAGAGGCAGACTGCAAATGTTCAGCTGTGACTGACGTTATGATCGCATCTCTCTCAAGGCAAAGGCCCGAGTCAGGAAACTATCCAGCGACAGAAACACAGGCGCCACCACGCGGTATCCCAGGATACCAGCGTAACATTGTACGAGGCAAGTCGTGCTATCATAACGTACGTCTGATATCATAACGTATCTACGCCGTCCCTCATGATGCTGCTGATATACAAGACGAATGTATCTTGATAAAGAATCATCCTTTATCGCTTTGGCTAATTCAGGGAATTCCGATTTCATGCCATATTGCCCACAGGCATCTGCGAGGAACAATTACACATGCGCAGTTGCAGCTTCGGTCGGCATTGCTCTCTCTTCTCTCAGTCATAGGCTTGTATTTCATGACTTGATTTACTGACTAGATAATGAGTGTTCGTTAGTGTTTTGCCGTCTACCGCCACATGTAATGAGCCGGGAGGCTGAGCACCTAATGAGCCGGATGAAAGAGATGCGCACCTGGCTGTACCAGCAGCAGCAACACAGCGGAGCATCCTCACCAGGATGGGGCCCTACAACGTAAGCAGTGAGTCGAAGGGGAACTTGTATTACGAATTGCTTTGCGTAAAAGGCGCGATTAGGTTTTGTTTATCGAGACGCACCGCCAGGTTTCCATCGGAAATATTGCTTTGAGATAAATAAAAGCATGTCATTCATTCTTTGTCCTGCAATTTTCTAGGTTTAATTTGCGCCAGCAGAAATCCTCGTTGCCTCCAAAATCTAAATCATCCTCGTTAGCGAAAGTTGCCTACTCGACAACCTCCGCTAGTGGAAAAGCCAAACCACTAACAAGAGTTCTCGCGGGGCTGTTACCGACAGGAGTTGACGCCTTTCTATTGAGACATCACTGCGACTCTTGCGCAGATCCTTTACGAATAATGACCTGATGAGATCCCATCTATTCATCCCCACTCTTGCCAGACACGTCTCACGCCAACGAAATCCCTCAGACTTTTTTTATCATCACTCACTCGCGCCTTAATCGGCATTCCATCACACGACCTCTTTCGATGTTGTTTTTCAAACGCTCGCCTCAAATATTTTTTTTCTATCCTGCGGTCAGAGGGGCGCACTGGGCGGGCAAAGGGAGTATAATGTGAAAAACAGGAGGGATAGCAACTGGCATGGAAGATTGCGACCCGAGGTGGGGGTCAGCCAGGACAAAGCGGTTCTCGGGGGACGGGGATGGGGGGGGGGGGGGGGCGGCGGGGCCGGGGCGCTCGTTTCGGTGGGTGGGGAAGACAGATCATTTGAACGAAACGTTAAGAAAGGACATTCCATCAGTGTCTGAAGACAGCGCTCAATTTGTCATGGAAACTGTACGGCAGATGGCGAGCCGTCTGAATCGATGTGACGAGTCTCATTACCCGGCTCAACGTATTCCACATCGACCATCCCTAC